>OY728121.1:1943482928-1944732928 GCA_963277665.1 Viscum album | reverse complement strand
GAATTAATTAATCTAATTTAATTGAATAATTAATTGATAAATTAATAATAGATATTGTTGTTATTATTTAATTATTGAAATTAATTTACTGGATTAATGTGAATAATTATTCATAAGTTAATTAATGAAATTGTTTTATGATTAATTAATTGATGAATAAATTAATGGAAAATGAGGTTGTTATTTAATTATTGAATTCAAAAAAGAAGATTGGATGACCAATCAATTTTTGAATTATTGTAAGGGTTTGGTATGATTAATTAATTGTAAATAATTAATGGAATTTTTTGGTGAAATACGAAATGGTTATGATAATGATAACATGGAGTATCATATATGATAGTTGGGGTTTGAGAATTAGACTAATGAGGGAAGTCTGAGAGGGCTTCTAATATTTTTATCGTATTGATCAGGTGATCCTTATTATTAGAAGACAAGGGGAGAATCAAATATTTTTTACTTAATGGTTGTGGGAGAATTATGGGTAGAATAATATGTGAGAATATAATTGTTTAGAGAAGGACCGTGTGATCCTTTGAAAGGGAAAATAAAATTATAGAATTATTCTTTTTCCGTGGAATAATTTATTCTTCATTTTGAATGACACACATTAGATCCTTAAGGATAGACCGTATAGTGCATGTTACTCATGTCAAAAAAATTTAAATGTAATAAAAAATTATACAAAATGTGATTTGTTATAATGAATGGTAATATAAAATTTCAGGATTATGATTCTGTTTGGGATAGTTTAGACTCTAGCATGAGCTGAAGTAGGTATCGGGGTTTTGGTGACCTCGCGAACCCAGGGGTTTAAGAGGTTAAGAAATGAATAATTGATTAAATGTAAATGGTTTAGTTTTTTACTCTTATTTTTTATATGGTATATAATATTTTAATTAATGTATATGTTTTAGATGTCGTTCGCATTTCACAATTGAGTTGTACTCATTCCATACTTGGGCTACCTTAATGGTACCCTAATATAATTTTTTTCTGGATAGGATATGGGAAAAGGATCAGTGTTAGATGGATTGGGTGGAATGGAGGATGGTTAAGGGAACCAAAAATGGTTTAGGACACTCTTGGGAGTTCCTAATATATTTAATTTTAGGTTTTCATTTTGACAATAGGTACATACATTTCAATGAATTATCTTTTTTGAGTTTGAAATTATATTTCTAGTTGGGGACAACTGGTTAAATTGGTTTTTTCTATGAATATATATATATATATACATATATATATTCTTCCACTATTGTTTATTTTTTTATGATTTTTTATTACTCTAATAAAAATATCAAATGGGGTATAGTCTCCTCATGATCAATATCTAACCCGCACTACTACTCAGAAGCCTCTTTCATACGTAGAGGCATGCCTGATGTTATGTGGTAGTCCGGATCAGGGCACCGGTGTGGTAATTGTTCCAAGACATCACAGTAATGAACTAAAATTTATATCAAATCATATTGAAAATTATTATTTTCATTATAATATAAAATAGTATAATAATATTGAAAAACAACTCAAATCGTTGTAAATATTTCAAATACATAATATATATTTAAAGCAAAACATTTTAAAAAATTATTCCCCCAAAAGTATTATAAAATATTCGTCAGTTACATTATGAAATATTTTCCATGTTATTTTCCATATTTTGTCAGTTTTACATTTAAAACAATATTTTTGGAAATAATTAATCAAGAGAAAAATACATTCTTCTGTATTAATATGTGTGATAAAAGGTAAAATATAAGATCATGAAATTATACGATGTATATAAAAAAATATCATACATTATAGAAACCCAAATCATTATTGAGTTTCAAAACAAACTTTTATAATGTTGTAATGATAAATATGATGTTAAAATGAGATAAAATAGAATATCATCCCAAATAGAAAGTAAATATCATATTTTATGTGAAAAAATTTATTTGTATGAACCATTCCACATAAAATTTTTACTTATTACATATTATCCCACAAAATATAAAATAATTCCTAATAGAAGAGGGCATGGGTACAAAATTTAATTATATTCAACATAAAAATGGCCTATAATATAATATCATCTTAGATATGATTAATACCATACATAAATGTTAACGTTCGATATAAATGAGTATGACTCATAGAAATGGAGTTCAGTTGTAAAAAAACGTTATGACAGAAGATATATTTTAATACAATCTTCTTGAATTTGAGAGATATTTAAAAATAATTTCAAATAAAATAAATTATTATTATTCTGAAAAATATATTTCCAATTGGTAGTATAAACACTAATTTAATGGAATTTGGTATATAATATATAATTTTTAAGGGGAAGGAAAATTTGAGGCCAAACTCTTTCCATGGCATTCTAATAACTAGAACATGATCTTACATCCTTTAGAATAAAAGTTTTTAACATAACTATGTAATTCAATACATTTTTCACAAATATAACCCTTTGTTTCATTTATTTTTAATATTTCATGATAGGTTTATTACGTTGTTATATTAATACTCATTAACGAAGGTTAAATCAATAAATTTTTCTTAATTCAAATATCTTATAAATTTATTGAATTTTTTTATGTTGTTTAATGTTCATTATTTATTTATTATTCCTTATATTATAATAATTTTTTTTAATTATTATAGATTTATTATTTTCTTGGCGAGACATAAATGAATTGAATATGTGACATTTTGAATAATGATAAATTATTTTTTACAAGATAAATGGAGTAACAGTTTTATATTAATAAATATATAAAATATTAGTAACACCACTACGAAAATATTAGGACACGATAAATAAATTATTAGTACCTAATGTAACCATTATGGGACATATGAATTTTTTTTATGATATTATCATTATAGAATCCTTTACATAGGTTTTCAAAACAAAAAAACAGTAATGTTATATATTGTTTTTTGGAGTAATAAAATGTATTGAGGCAGATAAAAAATAAAATAAGATTAAGATTTAATATTTATATAATTATCATATAACCTTGATAAAAATATTCTTATAACTATCCACACAGTTGGTTGATAAATAATTAAATTAAATTATCATAGTGGAAAAATACCAATGTATATATGATTAATGATTACTAATATTCAATATTTGACAAAATTATTATATTTTTAAAATGGGTTTTTATGTTAAATATTTTTGATGTAGAAAAAAATCCACAAAACCATATGTGATACTATCATTGTGTGGTGGTGATGAGAAATGATCAACATCATCTCATTCAGGTGTTAATCGTTATCTACTCATGATCGATATTACTGCATATTATTTGCAATGAAGGATAATGGATAATTATTTTCCAGTTCATATAATGAAATTTAGTTATTCTGGTTATAGTAATTTAACTATATTATTAAAAATTTATAATGATATGATAAAAATTTATTATGTAATTAATAATATTAATAGGATATAAACATTGGGGACTTTAATTTCCACTCTTATTTATACACTGAAATGATGGTATTATGATTAATTATATGAAGAAAAGGGGTTTTTAGTTAGTTTAGGGTTCAATGAGGAAAAAATAAAATGCCATTTGAGGAGGAATTAAAATTGATGGAGAATATGGAATAAGAAGAAACAATTTTTATTAGTGATTATAATGATAGTTTTAATAGTAAACCTTAAATAAATGATAATGTAAGGTTAATATTCAATTTAAAACTTACTATAAATGGAAAAATGCATAAATTATAGTGGGTGTGGGACCAAAACCATCACAACTACACATTTGTAAGTAATCAAAATGTTTCCCAACAGTAAAATACTTTAGACAATATTAAAATTTTACTATAGTATCTATTTTACAACAAAACAAATTAATTTTAATGATGAATAGTTTATAATACCCTTATTATGCAATTTTATCATCCAAATTAAAACTTTTAAATTTATTTAATCATATATAATTCATAATTGTTTGAAATTTTTTTAATAACAAATTTCCGTAATCACATGATATTTTTATAAAAATGTAATTTTTTATGAATTCTATTTGTATTAAAAAAGAAATTATCATTCTAATTGAATATATTAAAATTAATATAATTATTCAAAATCTATAACAAGGTTTCATTCGATCAATATAATCTATATCAAAATATAATATTTGAGATACATTATTCAAAGAGGATAATAGAATTTTTTTTTACTACAATTGAAATTTATAAAAAGAATTATTGTACATAAGATTTATATGGTTTATGAATATATAAAAAATAATAGTGTTATTATATAAATAAATATTTTATTAAAAAATTTAATTACATTAATTATTATTATCTTTAGGTATTAATAAAATCAAATAAATAAAATGTTTCATAAAAATATATTTTTTCAAGAGAAAAAAAACATTTTTGATTATTCTAAAAACTCTTACAATATAAATTATGATATATTATATTAAAAATGAATTTTTTTTGATTATTCTAAAAACTCTTACATTGAGATTATTATATTTTTAATAATATTATTTTTAGAATGTATATCTTTTTAAATTTGGTGTAGAATGTAATGAATTCTATAGAAAATATCCTCAGTTTTGTATGTCTCGAATATTTTTCACTATCATCAATATATATTATAACAATTTTTTTCATAATATATTATTACATAGGGGAACAAATATGATATTAATTTTCCTCCTTAAATCCTCAAGTTACCTTATATATTCCTTAATCTTTTGGTTCCACAATATAAACATAACAATATGGGTGTCCTTGTTTTGAAAAATATTATATCTTTCAGCAAAAATCTCTATTATTTTTTCATTATATAATAGTTATTTTCCTAATGATGGCCTTCATATATTATTATTTCATGAATTTTAACACTCAAAATAAATATATGGAAACTTTCATGCACTAGGGATATGTGAGGAGGTAGTGTTTAGAGATTTTTTATGACCTATAAAAAATGGAATATCTTGTCGAAACTAATATATCTACGGCTCAAAATATTGTTCTTCTCAAATATCATAATTAGTTTCTGTGAAAAATATTTCTAGAAACACATTATCAATGAATGAAAGCTCAACATTTCAATAATGGTTATTGGAAAAAATGTATATCCAAATTTATAAATTTTTATATGTCATTGATTTTTTTAGATTTCTTATTAATTTATTGAAAAGGTTACACCATTTCATCTTCCATTCCCCAAATTTATCCCAATATGTTGGAGTCTAACATCTCATCATACAGAGATCTGTGTTTGGAGACATTTGGATAAACTAAAAAAAATAGTTTTTATATGAGAACAACATCTAAGAAGATGATTAAAAAACCTAACTAGGAATAAGTTAAATATAATTTTTTATTCCCAAGAGTATGAATGGTTCTATCTGAATGATTGTCTATATAAAGATGGTAAGTGGTGCTAAAAAGTGTCTCTTTAAATTAAAAAATTGAAAATACTCCTCTATAATTTCAATATAAAAGTTATTTCTTAATAAGATGCAATATAAATTGGAAATCTATTGTTCATAAAAAACCTCCTTAATATATATCATTGCAATACAATCCATTCAAAAATTGGCTCTAACTGGATTAAAATGTGATGAATTAATAAGTTGGTTGTCTATAACCCATATGGTATTATAACCATTAGATGTCATTGGGAGAAATATATTGTAATACAAGGTGATGTCTTCCTATTTAAATAAAAGTATAGGTAATGGTTTCCAAATCCATTTAGCATTCATTCACCCTATATCAATAATAAAAATATATACACAACGAGATATATATTCCATTATATCTATAATCATTTTAGACCACCAAAATCCAATCATCATATATTAATACATCTTTCATCCTTTGGGATAAATAGTTAAGGAATATCTATGTCCATTATCCAAAAATCACCTTATTAATTATACTATAAATAAAGAATATATCTTATTTAAAAATCTTATAAAACCATAATTATGGTAATTTAAATTTTAAAATTTCAATACCATATTTTTTAGCTCTACATAATCCTTTAGGGAATCAATGATCCTTACAAGAATAATGGGATGATCCAAAACATATACAAGGTAAGATTTACCCACTTCCCTTATGACTTGAAGATGCATCCATTGTTGTCAATATGTTTTGGGACTTTTTAATACAGTGAATTGTTAAGGTATCAAGAAATTTCATACATAGAATATCAGATACATTTTTTAGTTTATATTATTGTAATTTAATAGGTATTAATAATATCTAATTAGATATTACTTTATTATTTAGGGAATATTGAACTCTTTATATATGAAGATTTATTTTTTACATCGTGTAATCAATGTATAAATTCTGCTTCCCACCATAATGGTAACAAAATTAATTTTTAAATTAAAATTTCACCAACACTAATTCAAAATATTAAATAATGTAATGTGGATTATATGTTTATAATTCACTAGGTGTTTAATAAATTAGCATTCAATATTTCATGTGGAAACAATGAAAATATTTTACTAAGTTATAACTATAAATTACAAACACTTCACCCATATGGGGTACTAAAATCCTTGGTGTATTAACAAAAAATTCCTTTTGATAACTTATTCCTTCCACATATTTTTCTTCCAAGTCCAACTTGACAAATTTATGTACTAAAATTGCTAACTGATATTATTGTTGGGATAAATGTTTCAGAAAAAATTTCTAATATTAAATTATACTGTGAATATTGTGTATTTTTTCATAGAAATAATTCAATAGAATTTCAAAATAGCCTTATTCTTTGATGGATCTTTAGTTATAACCACACTTTTGAAAACTTACATTTATGTATATACTTTTTATACCCACAATACACATTTTTAATGTATGATTTTTAGTCTACCATTCCCTATAATCATATTAATATTCCTTAAGTGATATTTAAGTTTTTCCTCACATTTATATTGTATAAGGATATCATCTATAAATACACCCAAATAATTCAATGTAATATCTGAAGACTCAATTTTTAAGATCCCAAAAAATAATGGGGGAATTGTTATGTCTAAATATAAACGTTGTAAGATGATAGTAAATAATAGTGTTCCAAAATATTGTATTTGTATTATCTCCAATATTTCCCTCAGATTATGTTATATAGAACGAAGGGAATTTTTATAGTGAAATTGAGAATATATGAGTCAAATTAACTAAGTCATCAATAATGATCATATGATACTGAATTTTTATAATAATATTTTATAATCATAATTGATATAAATATACATTGAACCATCAAATATTTTACAAAGTGGATGGGTACACCATATAGTGAAGAGTTAGAGATTATAAGTCCTTTTTTAGAATTATCCAATTATTTATTCTTTAATTACACTAATATAAATCATTTAATTACTTATAAAGTCATTTAAATATATAATTATCCATAAATGAGAACAATTTTAAACAAAAACTCATTTCTAATGTGATGTCCAATAATTTCATCATGAAATATATTTACATATTCCAATACAATAGGCTTGTACTAAAATTATAATTCCTACCCACTGATATGATCTAGGAACCCCAAATATTAATGTATGAAGAAAATATGATTGAATATTCATCTATAGGAGGTGAAGGATGATCCATTCATAAATACATGATAATCATAGGATTAGGTCCGTGAAATGAGTTTTTCCATTTTAAAATATTTTTAGGACAATTATATATGAATGTATTCTACTTAAATTTTATTATGTAACATTAATATATATGAATAAGAAAAAAATTTGATGTAAGTATCACCCGAAAAATATTTATTGGAGAAATGTTTAACACCATAGTTACATTCAGCATTCCCCTAGGTATTTTCAAGGACAACTCAATATTCAATGTGTATGGTCAGAAAAGTATATTATTAAAATATGTATAATAAATGATAGAATTTAATGAAATAGAATTTGATACAGAATTAATATATCGTATGTGATGGTGATCTATAATTTTTTCACTCTATTATTTCAATACACCTCTTTAATACTTACTTCATATGTCCATGAATGTTCTAAGAGTTTAGGACCCTCATTATTATGATTCTCATCATTTGAATATGATTTTGGGAATTTATTTGGATAATAACCATACTTCAGGAAATTTACGCATCAAATATTGGATGAAAGATTTATTGGGGCCTCCTTCTTCCCATTTGTTTTATTTGGACTCTTTTTATTGCTTGATCAGTCACAGCATAGGTGGCCTACTCAACCAATCATGTAACCATTTCTAGAACAATCACAGTAATTACCACATGGTTGTGTAATCAAATATATTTACCTATGGGTAGTTGTAGTTTCTTAACAACATTCGTCCTTTCAAAATATATTCTATGATAATCCATAATTCATCTTGATTCTACATATTCAATATAATCTAAATTATTAATTTCATCCATAACATCACATTATAAAACTTCCTAATATCCCCTAAATAATTTTAATAAAAATTTCTTTGTAATATAATTATTTAAGCCAAAATAGAATTTGGAAATATTTTTTAATTCTAATGATATAAAATTAGTAATACAAAGATAATTTGATTACTGTTTTCCTATATGATCTAACGAAATCACCATTTATCTTTTTTAAATTAAGGGAATTCACATTTTACATTAGTGAGCTGATTTTGAGGGAATATATATTGATGAATCGTCCAATAAGATTGTCCCAATATATATATTCAAAGTCATCCATTATAAAAGTATTCCTGATGGAATTTCAAAATTGTTCTAGAAACACTTTTAGACTATATACATCAAAAACATCACATTAATTCATAGAGTAATAAAGTATTGAAAATAACTTTTCCCCCAAAATAATCCATTTCTCAACAATTAATCATTTAGAATGCCAATTATTTGGGTGCACATGTTGAAACAGAAATGATTCAATTAAAGATTTTTTGGTTTTAATTGAATTCCGGACATCAACATTTTACATGATATTATTCATCACATGATCGAGGTACTTATCATATCCAACAGTTTTTGAAATGTAATCCATAAATTATTTGGGCAGTCACTACATAGTGCATTGAATCCCTCAATTTTTAGTTCATTCTAGTTCCTTACATATCATTGATAGATTATTTTCATTGTTAGGACACTAATATTAGTAACATAATAATGATAAATATCTAGGTAATAAAATACATAACTCAAAAATAATGAATAGATCCTTCCTAAATTACTCAATATTATTAAAATTATATTAAATATATTTACGTCTAAAATTCTTTTTTCATTCATGCTATATATCCAAATAAATAAATCATTTATTGTGGTTCACCATATTGAATTTGTGTAAATAAAATCATATCATTAGGGAGAGTCAATATAGGTTTAATGTGAGGATTTAATATCATGCATTAGTTCATGGTTGTGTTAACACCCTAATTAATCTCATTGAGTTATCTACTCATAGATATCGTTTTTTTAGATCTTTCTTTCGCATAATAGTATATTGATATGGTTGCATAAAATTGGAAATCGACATACTATATAATCAATGAATATATATCCATGTTATTATAGACTTATCGTGAGTATTTTCACTAATGTTTTCTCATCATAATCTAAAAAAATACCTTATACATTTAAATATACAAAATTTAATGTACCAAATATAATCATAAATAAATAATATATAGATAAAATGTTTTACCTAATAATTTTTTAAAAAATTCACATAATATAATTATCAAATTATTTGTCTCTATAATACATGGAACACAAAAACCATTATATTTCAAAATATTAACATTTCTCCGGAATATAAACTCCCTTATAAACATTACATGAGACATAATTAACATCAAATACTAGGGAATAGAAAAAATAAGATTTGGTGAGATAAAATTCTCAGTATGTGATGACATATTAAATTCAGTGATTTTTAAATATGAAATTTAGTAAATTTTGAATAATAAAAAATTTCTAATTTATAAGAACATAAATCTATAAATTTTAACTACATTAATGACTTATGTACATATCATCACATACAAGAACAAATTTTTCATGGAATGATAAAAATAAACATGAAACATAAAATAAGATCTATAGAATTTTGGATAATTATTTTATTAGTAATAAAAATATTATTTCATATCTTTTTTAACATGGCCACCCACCATTATGGCATAATATCAAATTATAGTTGGAACTAACCACCATCACACTCACCTATTGGGAACTTAGCCCATAAAAAATATATTTCCTTAAAATTTATATCTACATAGTAATAATACATTACATAGTTCACTATATTGATATATTAGCCCCGTCCATAAAAATATCAATACAATTATTTTCCACATAAAAGGTAATATTATCAACATTAAATAATGCATATAATGAGTAACGGTTTATATGACATTGTCAAATTCCATATCTTAAAATATTTTCCTAAAGAAAAAAATTGTATTCAAAAAATTGTTCAACCAAATTAAATACATTATAGGATAACATAGATGTTTAATCATGAAATAAAACAACATTGGACATAGGGATAATTAATAATTTGGATGTAAATCATTTTGAGAAAATATTTTTTTAATGGAAAGATAAACAGATTAGAAAATGTTGTCTTGAATATTTTACAATATTTGTAAAATAATATTCAATACTGAATTTTTAAACACTATTAATGGGAATGATTATTTATAATTTGATAATATACTTTATAAGATAGTGTTTTGTATAGAATAAAATATTATAAATTTAAATTTAAATTATTATTTATCACAAAAAAATTCATTTCAGAAAAAACACATCATTTAAATCATATATATAAATTCATTACAAACTGGTAATAAAAAAAATAATGTCTATAAGAGATAAAATATAAAAATATTCCAAATAAAAATAAATCATTTTCATTAAAAGGAAAGTATTGAAATATAAATTAAATCTAAATTAGTTAACAATACTATTATTTTTTCTAATTTCACACATTATAAATGAAATCATCATGGAAATTATATTCATATAAAATATAATACACCAGATATAAAATGGATATATAACATTATATGATCAAAGGATAATTCAAATAAACTAGCTTGGATAATATTAAATAAATTAGAGTATCACTCGTTGAAACATAACTATGATTCCAAAACTTCCAAGAAATTGAAAATATATTAATAAAAATGATTCAAAAAGTATGATCATGATGATAATGTAAAAAATAATGAATAAATTAAATTCATGATATTATATATCGAATATATATTTTTCACACCATTTGAATATAATTAGATGCATGAAAGAAAATATGTCTAAAAGAAGAAAAAATAGAAACTAAACACTTATATTGATTTTTTCTATCTCATTTAGGATTTAAAATCCAATAAAATATTAACAATAAACACAATTGCATATTTTTAGAACCTATTAAAATGTTATACCATTTATTAACATAATTTATAATTTATTATTACAAGTATTTTACATCGATATTGTTATTTACACTAAGAAATATTGATCATGCATTTCATTATCTCATAAATATAGCATGATAACATAATTGATTATTACTTTACCCATTGACATTAATAATCACGGGATTATTAATGTTATATTTATATATTTTTTATAATTATTACTCTATTCTTATTTTTATAATGTTAAATATATGAAAATGTATTGTAAAAAATAAGGAACATGATAAAAAAGATTCTATGTTATTTTTGAATGTACGGTGATGGGTAAATAATTATTCATAATATTAGATAAAAATATCTAAAATCATGAAGACTTATTAAATTATTTAACATTACTTGATATCACCATTATATGATATCTATAATATTTTATATAATAATGGTGAAACCAACCTAAAAGTATCATTTAATAATGTATTCATGATTAATATAATTTAATCAGATAATGATAATTTAAATTATTCATATAATGGAACAGTTCATACTTTTCATATTTCATTTGTAAAATAATTATTATAGCTATCCCAAATAGGTGATGACAAAAAATGACATTCATTATTAGTGGAGGAGGTAATTCACTGTACATAATACTAACGATCCCATTTATCAGTGAATGGTAATAATTATGGAAATTAAAAATTTATCAATAAGGAATTTTATTTTTAAAGGGATAAAATAGTTTTCATAATATCCATCGTTTTTACCATCATTTATGGGAAATTCTTAGAATCAAACAACATAGTTCCGTGGATGTGGGAAAATGCATGTATGCATGATTGGTGTTATTTTTATATCTATGTCGATGGAAAATATGTAATATTTTTTTGTTAATTATATTGACATATATGTATAATAATGATTCATATTTTGTTACATTGATAGGGTTTAATAATTTTAGGTTTTTAGAAATAAATAATGAATCCATTAGAATAAGTGGATGATATCATTGGGGACATGAATATTATCGAGGAATACGCCTATGAAATGATGGAAACATGACTTATAAAAGTGATCATTAGATTTATTATGTGGTACAAGTTTCTAATAAGAGTAATTTGATTGTGTTTCAAGGAAATATTTGAATACAAACTTACTCATGATGTGGTAGAATTGATATCTTTTTATTTTTGATGAGAATTTTAGTTTTGGAAGTGAACTATACATTATTAATAATAAAAATATACTATTCATGGTTCGATGACCAAAAAATGGATTAACAGAGGGGAAATTTTTTATGTCACAAAAAAACCTAATCAACTCATCTAACCACATTTTTTAAAAAAACTGCCACATTCCCTAAGGTAAAAACAATTTACCATTTTTTTACTTGAATATCTATTTTTAACTTTAGTAATTAATATTTATGGCTAAAATTAAAATTTTCTTTATTACTTGATAAGAACAATAAAATTTAAATTTTAATATTAATTTTATCATATAAATTTTTTTATGATTTTAAACGATAATTTTAATATAAAAACAATTAATAACATAAAATATATTCTTAAAAAAATAATGGTTTCCAGTTTTATTTTTATCTATTACATAAAATTTTCATTTTTCTTGATTATATTAAAATAAATATTTTTTAAAAAATTTAAAATAAATGTTATGTCTCATTTATAGAATCTATAGCTATATACCAATTATAAAATAATTCATTCAAATAATTTACCGAAATATTTTTTAATAAAATATCTTTTTAGTTATGTTCTAAAAATAAATTTCATTGGATTTTAATGTTCAAATAATATATTAACATACATAATTTTATTCCGTAAATACGTTTTTTATTACATGAATTTGTTTTTTATTCCTCTATTTAGTTCATTGATAATTATATAATCAATTAAATCTTAATTTTTATAAAAACATTATTTTAAAACAAAAAAATATCATTTCATAAAATGACATGAAATTAAGGAAATGTAAATTTTGATACAATAAAAGAAAAATTAAGAAAATTATTTTAAATAAGTAAATATTTTATATTTTTAAATTTATAAATTTAAAATAATGCACAAAATATATGAAAAACCCCACTTTTAAAAATAACATATTTCAATAATTACCCATATTAAACACTTATGTTCCATATAAAATAATTTTTATCAATTTCTATATAATATATTAATATATTTTTATTAATAATTTTATTACAAAAAGTTTTAGGTTTTATAAATTGTGTATAATAAGTGCTACAGGTTATCGAACAATTCCCCCACATCACTAATTCTAGAATTTTAGGTCATTAGTGGTTTACTCATGAATTCTTTGATGGGACATGTATTTAAATAAATCATAACCGTGAATTATCAATATTTTTAGTGCGTATAGTCTTAGAAGTAATAACTATAAAATTTAGTTTATTTGAATATTTCTATATCTGAAGGTGCTGAAATATCAAACTATAATGGACTATGATAATTTTATTAAGGAAAAATATTTCAATAATATATAAAAAACAAAACATTTTGGGGATGAAATGATAATAAATATTACGAAAAATATATTTTAAATAATATAAATTTATACTAAGACTATATTGCATTTATTGCTATGGTCTTCTAGATATATTATAACCCTATTGAACCTATATATAAATAGAGAAGTTGTTAAACTATAATTCCCATTATTAAATAGAAATAAAGATTATATGTATTTATATGATATTATATATAAATGTAAAATATCTAATAGGCTTATATATGCATTGGGATTATATTTCTAGCTAATAAATCAATCAATAAATGATATAATGAGTGATAAGTAAAAAGTTTTCAAACATATATGATATTATTTTAGTTGTAAATATAGACATTTAGCATATATATCCCTTGCACTCATAAGGCCTTTAGTATTTTTTATAGTGAAATATATATACACATTGGAATTTTTTTTTATTTTTTATGATATCAATAATTTTTTTATAAAAATAAATCACTAGATATCATAAAAATAATGATTTTTAATAGGAAATAGTTTATGTTTCGTTAAAATTTTTAATAAAAGAATAAACACATTATCTAAATTAATATGAGAATATTGTATTTTTTAATAAATGAAATAATTTAAAAACATTAATCTAATTATGGAAAAGAGATATGAATTAGTGTAAATTATTTTTATATATTAAAACACAATTTCAGAAAACAAAATTATTTTTTTTCATTTTATGAATGGATATTAGTGTTAATTCAACCAAATTATTAATGTTTATGCCAAAACAATTATTATATTTTTAAATTATAATAAAATAATTATTTTATGTTTAAATATTTTGTGTTTTTTAACAAAATGATTCAACAATGAACTCTTAAAAATACATATTATTGAATAATTATTAATTTTTTTTATTGAAATGTACAATAATTCATTGAAATTGTAATTAAAATAAAAGAATCTTCATTTACTAATGAAAAATATAATTAATTAAAAATACATTATCATTATACTTCATTAACATAAGTTAAATTTTCATCTTCAAAACACATTTTTTGTAAAAAGAAATTAATCATTTCATTTTACACCTTCATATAAAAATTTATTTGTGAAAAATTGAAAAATATAAATCTATATAATTGTTTACTTATTTGAAATTATGTTTAAATTTTTTTTAAATATGTACCTTTTATTTTTCATCTTTATTAATCATAATTATAGGGAATATTTTTCACCTCAATTGGTTGAAAAGTATAAAAATTGGGTAAAAACTATGAAATGTGGCCTAAAAATACCTCTACAACATTTATCTATCTGTTTTGAAAATATTATTACTGCCATTAAACCCATATTTTTAAAATGTGTGTATTTATTAACACATTTGTGTGATAATAATTTTAATATGATGTTATTTAAAAAATAAAAAAATTATACCTTCTTTTTTCCTATATATAATATTAATTTATTGGAATAAAAATATGTTATATGTAGTATTTAATAAATATATTAAATAATACTAATTTTTTCATGGATTTTATTAATAATTAGTGATTTAAAAGTCAAAAATAGTTATGAAACACTGATACATTACTTTTTCATTAAATGAAAAAATAAATGAAATTAATTTTCGAAATCATTAAAAGTAATAAAATTTTGATATATTATTTTCATCATAATGTTATAAATAAAATATAACATATTAATATTATGTAAAATTTATATATTTAATTCTATTTGTATCTTTTTTTAATTATTGTATATATTTTATAGTTCTCAAAATATATTTGATGATATATTATTTTCAATAATATTTTTTAATGATTTCAAATTTACATAAATTTTATACTTTTCTATTATAATTTTACATAGTTTAAAATATCAAGATTTTTATACTTATGATTACCTTTTAATGATACTATTACATTTTAGACTCTAATAGAGTAAAAACCTATGACAACATGGTAATTAAAATCTGTGGTTAATCACAGATTAATATTTAGAGATAAGGGTGAAAATGTCCCATAAACATGAAAAAAATTGAGTATAGTATTTATACTCAACATCATACTATATTCCATATAATAAAATTATTTTAAATATCATAGAAAAAAATAATTTAAATTTATTTAATAATTTATATATTTCAATGGGTGATCAATAATAATTTTTTTAAAGGGAACCACTTCTCTTCACTTCCCAACAACAGTTGGGAACTGTTTTCTAGAGATGAACTACCAAAATATGTCACCAAAATACAACTATAAGATAGATATGTCATAGACACCCAAAATTCCCAAACATGGAAGCCTTATCGCGTTATCCAAAATGGTTATATGGGGACAATGTATAATTCAAAACCATTCTATTTGTAGTTTATATTTTGTTAAATTATTTAAATCCTTTTTAAAAAATATTAATTACTAATGTCATTATATTTTATATAATTAAATGAATTTATGATTACATTATGAAATTTTCCAATCATTTCTCAAATTATATGAAATAAAATAATCACTCCTTATTTGTTGTAGATTACAAGCTTTGTGATGCGTATTATTTTTTCAGATCCTCTCAAAAGGATAATTATTTCTATTTATTTAATAAATAAACAAATTATTCATGATATTATTATATTTTTGGGAAGATATTATATTATGAATTATATTACAATTATATTCATTGAAAATAATTGTATACATGTGAATTACCACCACCATGGAGTGATGGGGTTTATTTATTTAGGTATGAAATTTATTTAATTTTATAAAAAATTATTTAATATATAGAAATGATAATAATGTTTATACTGATTTTATGCATATGATATAACAGTTTCCCAATTGACTATAGGAAACATTCATAGTCTATTTCGAATTATGTGTCGAATATTCCCAAAAAACTGAATATTAATTTATTCAATTATGTATTTATGTATGAAATATATCTATCTAATATAAAAGGACTAATTAAAAAATTGGATAAATTGCATATATTTATCATAATATTATTACTCTTGTTACTTTTTAACATATGTGATAAGTCATAATTGAGTTAACAGAGACAATTCCTTAAAGCCTCAATTAAAATTATTTAAGGATTTATTTACTAATAAAATTTCATCAAGGTCCATATTCCTATAAATATTGTATTTATTTCTTTATATTGAAATAAATTAATTATTAAAAAAATAATTTCACTTTTTATTTTCATTCAATTGAAATCAAACTGAATCATTTTACGTAGTTTATAGAAGACATATAAAACATATTCAAAAAGGAAATAATGAAGGTTTTGTTTTAATATATACAATTTCAATCAATTTTATGACCATTAAAACTATTAATTTATATTTGGAATCTAATAAAATCAATCATTTTTTCATCAATAAAAATATTTATTTCCCTTTTTTGGGTATTTTTTGTTTTCAAATTTTGTTTTAAATTAATTGGGTATATCAATATTGAAAAGTGACTAACCAATGGTTTCAATGAAACATTTTTATGAGTTTAGTAATGGAAATAAATTTTTTTTTTGAATTTTATTGTCCATGAATTTTTTTACTGATTATAGGTTAATCAAAATTGGATCTCTAATTCATGGGTTTATAATTTTGTTATCTATAAAATTATATATAAAATAGAATACAATGTTATTTTATTTGTAAGCGATTAAATAATGTATCATGATATGGTTCATATATAAATTATATGATGATTATTTCTAAAATCACTGATGAGAATATACTATTATTTTAAGGAGTTTTAAAATAAATATTATCCTTTTCTATGTTTGACTATTTTTATTTTGTTGAATGTAATTCTTATTATAATTAGGTAAAAAATATTTTTTTATATGAAAAAAATTCAGTAGGACTCATATCCTCAATCAAAGCATCTTGATTTTGATTTTTTCATTTTGTTTTTATAATAATGTGTATCATAAATAAAATTATTAATAATTATATTAGTGGTAAGAAAACTATTGTCTAAAAACATATTTTATTATGTTAGTGAATGAAAACCATATATAGACTCATAGTTTTAAAATAATTTAACTACATTTTATCATGTTGTTTTATGTACATTATTATTATTTGTATATTTATAAAACATTTTCAATCTTTTAAATAGACTATGGATTATTCAGAAAAAAATAGAAGCCATGTTTAAATTCATTGTAAATTTTCATGAAAATAAATCATATTTAATTTTAATAGTTATTTATTTTTAAGAAAATTAATACTTAGTGGAAGTGGTATCATTGAAAAAAATGTATTATTATGTAATAATTTTGTTATACTTCTATAAAACAGTGAAACAAAATATTTTATGGAGTAAATAAAAGTGTATTATATTCTAAATACTCAATAATTGATAATTTTTTATTGCTGGGACCTAATAGTTTTTATCAAATGAATGTTTTAGACAACATTAGAGGATTAGATTCAATATGAAAAAATTAAAATGATAATTATAATTAAAAATGATAGTATGTTATGGGGAATAATCATTATCTATGATAAATCAGATGATTTAAATACTAGACAACATGGTTAAGGATATATCATTTTACCCCTTCGTAATATGGGTTTTATGAATTGATTTTATATACTCATACTAACAATATTATTTTATTAAATTCAAAGAACTAACAAGATAAAAATTAATAATTATTTTACAGGACCATGTGGTGGTTGTCTGAATAGTATTCAAATGAAATCAGAGATGTATGTAAAACTATTCTTGTTTATGTTTATCCTACAAAAATATGTTATGGTAAAAAAAAACTATAGCTGATTTTTCTAATCTACCAAATAATTGAAAATGTATATCATTAGAAGTTTAAGTGATAATGCTTAAAATTGTAAAATGATTCAAATTCAGACTATCTAAGACCACTGGAAGAAGAACCTAATTAAATTTAACAATTGAGCAAGAATATGTTGTTTATGTGGTAAAGTAAGGTATTGAGTAATAAAATATAATGAAAAAAAATATGTTCTCTATTAAATATATAAGGAAAATTAATTCTTGTCCAACCTATTTATAAATTTTTTTAATTTTGGATAGTAATAGAAGTATACATTTCGATGTTCTAGGGGGAATGATCTATAATCAGATTAATAATCCTTATAAATAATTGTATAAAAATTTGTAATTCCATTATAGTTGAAAAAAATGAAACTGTTAATGAGATAAAAAAAGTTATAAATTATATGTTGGCCTATGTTTTCATATTAATGGTTCATATTTTTGATTATAGGAGTGAATTATCAATGAATAAAAAGAAACATTATGGTTAATGGAAAATGAAAAAAATTAAATGATAGAAAGTATCTATGCATAGGGTTTAAAAAGATATAATGCAGTTCTATTTCATTTAACAGTTGATAAACCAAAGAATTATTATAAGAGAATAGAATGGATACTTTTTGGAGTAAATATTTAATTAGAGTGTATTTGAGTAATTTATTAAGGTATAAAAGATATTTGAGGAATATATAACTCTTAAGATAAACATGTGTTTTAATACATTGTTATTTGATGAATATTTATATTTTATTTTATGGAACTAATTGGAAATATTTTTATAATCCTTTGGATTGTTATTTTATTTTACATTTAGTTAATTTCAAGATAATTACTATAAATGTGTTATTACATTTTGGAACGATATTTTTTCTTGTATTCATAACAATGGTATTGAAAATTAATTTGGTGATGATGTGATTTTTTTTGAAGAATATCACTATATTTGGAACATTATATGAGTAAATAAATTGGAAATAATTCTCACTAATATGAGAGTTTATTTTACTAAAATGTATTGAATTATCTTTTAGAAGAATATATGACTTAATTGTCGCTCTATAGTTATTTAGGTTGTTTAAAGAAAATGATACCATATTTTAATGATTATATTTTTATGACATATATATTATATGTATAGGAGATTTTTAATGACTAATATTATTTAAAGGTAAATTTTATATTGACATCGAATGAATTTGTCATCATTTCCTTTTTATTTTTCATATTTTTAACATGATTAGTAATATTTTTATGAATATAAGTTTTTATTATTTTTCAAATTATTTAAAATGAAATTCCATTTTTATTATTGAGTAATTAGATATGAATTTTTTATTTATTAATATAATGGTTTATTTTATTTGGATATTTTATTTTCTTACGGTAAACATTTTGGTTTTTACTAAAGTATAACGACAATATATATAACATGTTATCAATTTTTGTATCATGTGATCAACTTGATGATTATTTTAGTTCTAAAAGAGAAGAAAAATAATGTTGGATATTTATTTATTAGAGTAAAATATGATATTTATTTATGAAAAAATCAAGAATTACAATGAATTGATTAATTATAAATTTATCATGGAATGAATTAAAGTAATTATATATTCCGATGATAATTATTTTTATACTAAATAAATATCTCAACTATAAAATGAGGGTCATGAATTTTTTTTTACATATTTAAAAAAGTTACGATGAATTGTTGCTCTTCATTATCCTAGACTAATATATGTTTTGAGGTAAATCAAAAATTTTGTTCTTAATCATCATTTATTATTCCATGTTCGTTATCTTCCCTTCGGTCCATATTTTCACTTCCCAGAAGCATTATCCTTATATGGTAACCTAATTTTGTGACATTAAATTTGACACTCATTTTCATATTTTGATATTTTTAAAAGTATTTTTTATTACCAATTTTAATGATTCATTTTATTTATTTTCAATGTTAATTATTATCTATTTTATGATCATTTATTCCATCATACACTCATTGGTATTTAATAAAACTGAAATGAAATCTTTTTTATTAGCAGAGAGATAAAATTTTAATGATAAAACTTCTTTAAGAGTGGTTAAATGTAATCCCCCTAAAATTTAGTTTTAAATAATAATATTTTTGATAAATTTTGGTATAAGAAACTTAAAAATACAATTAACTATTTTATTTTTATTATAATAAAATATTATAAATATATATAAAAATGTATACATTATGAGGAATCTATAAAAAGAATATATATGAAATGTAAATTTAGAATAAATGAAATATATACATTTATATTACAATTTTATGTAATTTGTTTTCATGTTATTTTCCCTCAATATCATAACACCGAACACATCAACAGTTAAAATACTGATAAGTAAATCAATTATATTCCCGATGTGATTGAGGTAAAAAAATAGATTTACATTAGATAATATTGGAATGTAATATAGTTTTTTCAATTATATATATAATGGGATCATATATCCATTGGGATTATTTATTTTTTGTAACCATATTACCATGGGTCTTTTATTTGTATTGTGTTGAATTCCTACATAATTATTTTAATTACTTTTGGGTATGTAAACAATCATATTTATTCAAATAGATTGTATTTGACAGTTTTTTATTTATTATTGATAAATAAATCTCCTTGAAAATATGATCACGAAAATATGATAAATGAATTAATATTAATTCATATATTTACAATCATATAAAAGTTCATACTATATATAGAATCATTACAGATCCATTTTTCCATAAACATTTTTTCCAAAAAAGTATTATTTTTTCATTTCCTACTTGAAATTTTATAATTTATTTATTTCATTTTTTAAATTTTATCCATATAAAAGAATTTCGTTTTTTTTTCATCAAATCAAAATTATCATACGTTGAAATTTTGTGTTTTTAAGATATTTATTTTTAATTTATTAATTTAAATTATATTGTTCTAAAAATCATATATTTTAATTTGAAATCTCTATTATTATTTTAATTTTATCATCATATAACATAATATTATATTAAATAAGAACTATACAATTATATATGTTGTAATAAAATGTATAATTTTTTGTATGAGTTTGTTTTCGGCCGTAAAAATACATTTCTCTTAAAAATCATTTTTTATAACATGAGTATATTAATATTTATTTAACAAAAATTTTACGAACTGAATAATAAAAAATGGAATAATTATTTGGAATTATTATGTTCAAATTTTTAATGTACATTTCATTAATTATTTCATTATGAATTGTTACCATGGTGAATACTTTCAACCATGGTGAGGGTAAAATAACAACAACAATGATAAAACATTGAGATAAGATGAAAGAATAACCATAAATGTATAATTTATTTAATTTTAATGTAGTTTCATCATTAACTATTGAATGTTTTTAAAATTTAAAATTTCATGGAACTTTCCTTTTATAAACATCCTAAAATGATTTTAATTAAAGAATAAACAAAAATTGTGACTCTCGTTTTTATTATCTATAATAAATTTTCATATGTTTCAAAGAGTCCATTGTAAGGTTCAAATGGTATATTTTTAAATGAATAAATTATTTAAAAAATTTAATTCATTATTATTTATTAATTTTCTAACAATTACCTATAAATTCATTATTTTTTTGTTCAATACCTTCTACATATAATTTTCAATTTTATGGGAAATAAAATAAGAGGTCATGCATATGATCTGATTATGAATCCAAGAACAGATATTTTTTTATTCATCACCACCTCCAAATGATGTTTATTTTGATGAATTAAATTAAAATTGTAACACCCCAAATGATAATGGGTTAAATAACAAAATGATATGACTCATTTCAACAAAGTGCATATTCCTTTTCGGGAGCCTCCCTAATAAGAACTCCATAGTTAAGCATGTTTGGCCGGTAGTAGTGGTCAGGATGGGTGACCGTCTAGAATATTACCTAGTTTGTGTGTGAGTGAAACAAAGCACACTGGGAAGGACATGTGATGGCCTATGGGGACTATCATTAGTCATGCAACCTATTCAGGCACATGGGTGGGCCCCATGGTGGGACAAAGTGTCTGCAAGGAAACTGGTGGTACCCTGTGGGCTAGAACCTGACAACCATGTTATGCAAGGTGGGGTGGATGTGCTGTCATAGAGACCCAGTTGATACATTTGGTATCAGAGGTAGTACCCATCTTTATGTAAAGTACACTGCCTAGGATAGGATTTATGTCCAACAATGAGGATGTTGTTCTCTATCGGGGGTGATTGTAACACCCTAAAATGATAAAGGGTTATATGACTAAATGATATGGCTCATGTCAACATGGTGAATCTTAATTTTTGAGAGCCTACCTGATTAAAACTCCATAGTAAATAATGTTTGGTCTGGAGTAGTGGTCAGGATGGGTGACCTTCTGGGAAGTTACCCAGGGCGTGTGTGAGTGAGGAAAAAACACACTAAAAAGGAAATGTGTTGGCCTGTAGGGACTATCATTAGTTAGAAGACCATTCATGCATGTGGGTGGGCCCCCAGGGTGGGGACCACGTGTTTGCGGGGAAACTGGTGGTATATGGTGGGCCAGGACCCAATGACCATGTTAAGTAAGGTGGGGTGGTTGTGGTGTCACCGAGACCCAATTGTTATATATATATATATATCATATTTAAGAAATCATCACTATTTCAAAATTATGAGATATCATCTATAATATTAATTTTCCATCCATTAAAAATTGATAATGTTGTCTATACATACTTGTGGATAACCACCTTCTAAATGATATGTAATTCCTTTTTAGTATATTCCATTAATATGTGGTTATGAAAGTTTATTTAAAATGACTAATGCTAATAATTTTCATGTTAATTATTCTAATGATGATGGCATAACGATCCAACTAATAATATTCACTTTTCCATATCCATTTTAAAGTATTTATAAGAATTGTCTCAAAATGTATGATGTGTAAATAATCAATTAAGTAATTGTATATTCCAAAAATATATGTTAATTAAAAATTATAAAATTCAATAAAAATATTATTTTCTATGTAAATAATTAATATATGTTTATTATTTAGGATAAGAATGAATATACACACCAAATTAGACTCTAGGTAGGGGATACATTATTTAAAAATCTCATTTTAAATATTATAATGTTTTATTTTCTATATATTATTTCTATATGAAAATAATCATGAAATTACATTTTATATGTAATTATATTTATATAAATAAATTAAAATTTGAATTATATTTCCCTTTTTAGTTCCAATTAATGGTTTCTGAAAGGGAATATTTTAATGTATTATATACAATACATTATTTATATTATTTTCGTAGGAAAAAATAGATTTTCTATTTAAACATATATGACCACAATGTATTTTCACACCATTATAATTGGTTCTTGATATGTGTGTCATTTACAATCATTGATTTTTTATACAATGAAATACCCCAAATTCTGAATTTTTTAGGCTTTTTATTTTTAATAGTTCTTTTTAAGGAAATGTAGTTATATCACTATGCTAGATGTTTTACTTATGTGTGAAAAAGAATATTTTTACGATTATGAACACATAAATGAAATCCTTAATATGTATCATGTGTTTTATAGTCATTTACTATTATTTATGTTAATAGGGGATGAAATTTTATAAATCTAAAGCATTTTTGTATGATTTAGTTCTATAGATAATAAATTTTGAATTAACCTAGAAGGTTAGTCAATTTGTTAGGGTTCTCGTAAAGGATATATTTTGATAATTTTCAAAGAAAATACAAGAATTTTCCATTATTGAAATTTATTTTTAATTGAATAATTATTATTTTATATGGAATTATATTTAATATTTGATTAAAATATTATACCCATTATGGTTAAACAGTTATGTTATTAAAAAAATTGTTTTAATCGGTTCTTGTATCTTCTAAAAACACCTAATAGTTATTATTTTTTCAATCAGTTTTTAAAATAATGTGTTTTATGAAAAAAAACTATAATTAAAAACACTTATTTCAGGATTAATTAAATGATTATAAATAATGACCCACTCTTAACTTACATATACATTACAAAACCTTACAATGTACTTAAAAAATTATACAAACAGATTCCAAAAGACCATATTTGTTTAGGGACAATTGTAATATGGTAACATAAACAATAGTACATGAGATATCTAAATTATATCCAACTAGGTTCTACAATAATTGAACCCCTATTAGTCATATCATAGAAGAAACATATCATTATAACATTATTACGGAATCATAGAAAGGGGTGAGCTTAGATTCTTAGTAAGGATAATCATGGGAGACATGTGATCACAAGCATGAGGATATGGGTATGAGAACGTGATCACTACATTAAAATATAACACCATGAATATCATATATCTTAAACATGAATCTTGGAATAAATCATGGTATTTAATCAGAATGAATCATATGGAAATAAAGAACATAATCTATGAATGCCTAACATATGAATAAGACATGTAATTATAGATAAGACATCATAATATTAAATTATGTCCATAATAGTGAAGGCATTGTGGCCAATTCTATATTAGTATCATGTGTTCACTCCTAATACCAAATCCACAGTCATAGTTAAATCATATGAGATTCATAGTAGCATGAGTTCCATTCTCAAACCATCTTTTAAATCATGGATTACTCACACAGACATCTTAGTAGTCAAGGTTCACTCAAGAGATCATATTATTCAATCAAATGAGATTTAAATAATTACCAAATGCATTGGAGGGGGATATAGGTCCACCAATATCATAATTCAAAAATATATATTTACCAGTAGATCATTAAAAATAATTTCATAACCAATGAAATGAAATGGGTATCATAAACATGTAATCATATCATATCAAGTGGAAAACGATATAGGTTTTATATTCATTTAATAAAAACAATAAATGGTTAAAAGATGCTAGTTTAAAAGGCATATAACCGACAAAAGTTAAACGAGGTTCATAAAAATAATTCCATCAGATCATATACTATACATAAAAAGAACACGGAAGGAAATATTGAATCATTTCCTTAGAAAGACATGAGTAAAACCTATCTATGTCATCGTAGAAGGGAAATAAATTTGAAAAATATTTTGAAAATATTTCATGAATAAAAAATTATTTATTATTTAGAAAATGTTATTTTTTACATAAATCCTTTTTAAAACCATTTTTATTTAATTATTATTTAAAACATTGTAATAAATATTGATATGTTTTTGAAGAAATTTCATAGAAAATTGTTTAAAAAAAATAAATGAAAGCTTGAAGTTTTATTGAAAATAATTTCATTAATAATAATTAATAATATTATAATGAAATATTGAATATATTTTCATGAAAAAATACTTGAATAAATATTAATTAATATTGAAAACTGCTTTAATTCCCTTTTCCTCTTTAGACATAAAAAATAAACATCATATCAATTTAAAAACAGTAATCTTCAAAATTAAATTAAAAAGTAAATTTCATGAATATTAGAAAATCATTTTATTTTTAAAAATAAAAATATTAATCTATTTAAGTATGCTTCAATGTAATTACAATCATTATGGTTGGTAAATATGTTTGTGAAGGGAATTCCTTTTTCACCGTAAAAAGTTAGAAATGTTCCACAATTCAAAAATTAAAAGTAGAATCCTTTTAAAATATATATATTATAAAAGGGAAAACATGGGTAAAATTAATAATTAATTTTAATAGGAGAAAAAAAATATTTTTCGTAACTTCTTAAAAAAATTTCCATTGAAGCACCACAAATTTTTGACTGTTGATAGTTGTAAATTAAGACATTCATAAAAACAGTTTTTTTATTATGTTATGTACCAAAGGGGGTGAAAGGTAAATATTACTAGTATATTACATTAATAACTAATGGATAAGGAAATAATTGATAATTTATGAGAAATTCATAATAATTTATCATCAATTAAATCATAATCATAAAAAATCATGATAAATGATGATATTGTTTCAATAAACTATTACACTTGGAAACAATGAATCAGTCTCCCCATGTAAGAAAGAAAAATTAAATGAAGCATAATAATTCACCAATGGAATCTAATTAGTGAAATAAGTTGTCAAATATAGTTAGATAAACCTCAAAGATATTTTTGGTTCATCATAAAACATGTGTCTCAAATAAATAAATTTGAGACAAAATTCTCTTACAGATTTGTTATTTTTGAAACATTAACCCCATGAATTGTTTTTCATAGAATGGATATTTATGTTATATTATATTATTAATAATATTTATATAATATATTAATGTTAATTATACACACCAAAAATTTTAAATGGTCAGTTTATAAGGAAATAATTCCATGAAAATTAAATGTCTGATTAAATTCCATTACATTACGTATTGACTCACTTCCCACTCATATAAAAATGTTTTATAATAAATATTAACATACAATAATTATAAACCTTAATCATATTAATATATATATAATACTATATATGGTTTTATTATGAAATTATATTACCATAATTTATCAATTCAATGTCATGGTTTCACTTTGTGCATTATTCACTTTATTCTTCGCATGTGTCTCAAATTGTTTGACCCATTTTCCTTATTTATACATCATTATTTCGAGAATTTAGATATATATATATATAATTTATATTCATTATATATGTATTATCTTAATCTATATAATATATAATAATGAAATGGAATACACTATTCATGGGGATGGTAGACTATGTAGGTTCTGGGCGCAGTAGAAGCGCATTAGTGGGTTTTCCCAACATTAATTTTAACGTTAAACAACGTTCAATCCGAGATCCGTCACGATATAAAACACCGAATATTCAGAATAGAACGAATAACGAAAAGAAAAGAAGAGACCCGGAACCCTTGAGGAGGATCATCATATGTTGATTATAATTAATTTAATTAATGCATAAGAATTAACTCGTTGGAATTCATTCTTCGTTGATGTGTCCGGTCCCGATTCGGTGATCCATCGTTGTGTCGTAGAATCCAGGTGTAGGATTCCTCTAGTGGTGATCCACACATGTGTCACGGATCTCTGGATGTTGCCGATGGGATCTCCGAGTGCTAGCGTGGAAGAACCTTCACTTTTAATATCCGCCATTGACCGCCTTGATCCGGTGGAGGATCTTGCTCTCGTAACTTGAGGGCATTCTTGGTGGAAAGAGAATTCTCTATTGGCTTGAGAGTATTTCCAAATCCATTGTGCACAACCAATGGCGTTTTAAAATTTTGGGGTTGTGAGGATATTTATAATAATGTTTGAGGTTAATAGAGTTATGACAATAAATAAACGTGTTACGCGTTTTATTTATTTCATTAACTCTTACTGAACCCCCCCCCCCATGTCGAATTATTAATTCCTTGACATGCGCCCACGCTGATTATAATAAATATCATTTAATAAAATAATATTAAATCCTCAAAATCCCAATTGGAAAAACTACACGGCGTGTAATAATTAGTACACGGCGTGTACTTGTTTCCCATAAAACTACACGGCATGTATATTTAATATACACGGTGTGTACTTTTATTTTCCATTTCCTCCCCCACATTTATCAGACCTTGAGTAATGACTATTTATTTCTTAAATAAATTTAACTGCATTACTCGCTAATAAATATATTATTTCGTCCACAATATATTCTCTCGAATAACTAGTGTCAAAATAAATGCGATCTGACATCCTTAAATAATTATTAAACCACAGTCTGGAATAATATTTATTTAACTTGTTAAATTAATATTTAACTGAAATACATGGACACACTTAGTGTGTGACCCTCTAGGCCTCTTTCACAGTGACATTAGGCTGAGCCTGCCTAAAGTCCAAGGTTAACATCTAGCAACACACCAAGGCATCCATAGAGAAAGAAGTTAACACCGCAATGATGTGTTACCTCCTACGAATGCTTACCGTGTAATATAATCCATTTGTCTTGATATCTCCAATCAAGTGGGTTGCATGCTAGTGCCATCAACTAGTGTGCTTGATTATTTTTCTTTGACTTCCCAGAATTGAACTTTCAAATACCTTACCATGGCCATGGATTTATTTACGCTATATCAATTCCATCGAAGGGCCTGAGATATCTACTTCTGTTATGGAACGGAAGAGACAAATCCTTTCTCGCATTATCTATTAATGCAGTATTACTCGTGACGCACCCAACGTATCCTACCTCGCTGCGAACAGTGTGTCGTCACAATTTTCGTCAATACATCTAAGTGCGCGAGTTTTAATACCCATTAATAATAATGTTAAATTCTAAGGATCAATACACACGTTCGTAGATAGGAACATCCAATGACACTATGAAATGTGGATTTCCTACTGGCGGGTCTCGTTCACATAATATCCTCTTGGATATTACCAAGGGCGCATACCATGAGAAGGTGCCTCAAAGTTTTATGAGTCCTCACCCCTAATGACCTGTATTATTTGTGTCCCTCAAATAATATCATCTGGCCATAGAACATACATTCAAGAACAGTGTTATGGCACTTTCGGGTTCTCATCATAGCAGGGATCCGCTACGACCCTTTAATGAAACAGCTTTCTTTAGGACATTATCACATGACATGTCACACAGAATAACAATCAAGATGTGATAAGGCTTTTATTTAATGAATAAAGTACAAAGTAGTTGGTTCTAGACCACCAACGCCAACAGACTCCCACTTGGACTAGAGCCAACTACTAACAAACTTTAACCCGCTAGCTCTCACTTGATATTCATGCTTCTGCTGAGATAGGCCTTTAGTCATGGGGTCCGCCACGTTCTCTTCCATGGATACTCTACTCACTGCAACTTCACCCCTTTGATAGAAATCCCTCAAGAGGTGATACTTCCAGAGTATGTGCTTTGTCCGTTGATGTGACTTTGGTTCTTTTTCAATAGCCATCGCTGCAGTCTTATCACAATACAATGTAATAGGATCTTTACTACTATGAACCACATCAAGCTCCTGGACAACGTTCCGAATCCAAATGGCTTCTTTGGCTACATCAGAAGTCGCTATATACTCGGAATCCACTGTAGAATCAGCGACAACTGGCTGCTTTGATCTCATCCAGCTCATAGCTCCTCCATTGAGACAGAAAACATATCCAGATTGCGACTTCAGATCATTCTGATCTGTTTAAAAACTAGCATCAGCATAACCTCTGATGACAAGCTCCTCGTCTCCTCCATATACCATGAACATATCCTTAGTTCTTCTCAGATACTTAAGGATAGTCTTAACAGCAGTCCAATGCTATTCTCCTGGTTCTGCTTGATATCTGCCTACCATGCTCAGTGCATAGGCAACATCAAGCCTGGTACATAACATGGCATACATGATGGATCCTATAGCCAAAGAATATGGGATATTGCTCATCCTATCTTTCTCTTGTTGTGTCTGGGGACACATTTTCTTAGGAAGATGTAAGCCATATGACACTGGAACCAATCCCCTCTTGGATTTTTCCATACTAAATCTATTTAGTATCTGGTCAATGTATGTACCCTGACTTAGTCCAAGCATCCTCTTGGATCTATCAAGAATGATCTTGATCCCTAGAATGTAGGCTGCTTCTCCTAAGTCCTTCATGGAGAAACACTTGTTCAACCAGTCCTTAACTGACTGTAAGGCTGGTACTTCGTTTCAAATAAGTAATATTTCATCAACATATACCACTAGGATGACGACCGCATTCCCATTAAACCACTTATAAACACATGTATCACAAGCCTTCTTTCTTACTACCACTATCTTTCTTGAGGATGTGCTCCCTCTCAAGAAAGACGGCTAGTCTGGCGACAGTCAATTTCTTGTCTTGGGGGTTATATAGGTAATATCCTTTCATTTCCTTGGGATATCCTGTAATGATACACTTCGTGCCCCAGGGTGCTAGTTTGTTGCCTGAGAAGGCCTTAACAAATGCCCCGCATCCCCATACATGAGTGTGCGACAAAGTGGGTTTCCTTCCATTCCATAACTCGGATGGAATTCCATTTGCCGCCTTAGTTGGTAGTCAGTTAAATGTGTATGCTGCAGTTTGTAATGCATATCCCCAAAAGGATACTGGAAGATCTGCATGACTCATCATAGACCTCACCATGTCCAACAAGGTGCGGTTCATCCTTTCAGTAACACCATTCCACTGTGGTGTATAAGAAGGATTGAGCTGAGATAGAATCCCAGACTCCCGTAGAAGATCAATGATCTCTTGGTTCAGATATTATCCACCTCGATCTGATCGAAGCTTCTCTATCTTCTTACCAAGTTGATTCTCTACTTCATTCGTGAATTCCTTAAATTTCTCTAAGGACTCTGACTTATACCTCATTAAGGAGACATAGACATATCTACTCAAATCATCAGTAAAAGTAATAAAGTAATAATTTCCACCTCTATCTTCTACTAGAAATGGTCCACACACATCTGTGTGTACCAATCCTAGAAGCTCTGTGGCCCTTTCACCTTGTCCACCAAAAGGCGGCTTGGTCATTTTTCCTTGTAAACAAGCGTGACATCTATCAAGTGGTTTTAGCTCAGTAGAGTCTAAATAGCCATCTTGGAAGAACTTTTTCAAGCGCTTCTCATTCACATGACCAAGGTGGTGATGTCATATCTGGGTGATGTATGAGTCATGTGAGTTTGTTTGGTTATCAATTTCCAACACTTGGTTTTCATAATTTAATACATACAAACCATTATTCAAATGTGCCATACCATAACATACATTGTTCTTATAAAAGAGACAACCCTTATTTCCAAACTTGAAAATAAATCCATCCATATCCAAACAAGACACATAAATTATGTTCTTGGTAACACTAGGCACAAAATAACAGTTTTGTAAAACCAAAATCATGCCAGTTGGCAATGAGAGGTGATAGTCGCCAATAACCAATGCAGCCAGCCTTACGCCATTGGCAGCTCGAAGATCCACCTCTCCTCTGGCGATTTTTCTAAATCTACATGGTTCCTGCATTTGAATATAGATGTGATCCCCAAAAGATGTATCTAATACCCAATGTATAGAAATAGAAAGATTGCACTCGATAATGAATGCACCTTTAGCGTCCCCACACTTCTGGGTGCAATTCCTCTTCCAATGGCCCTGCTTGCCACATGCAAAACACACTGCCTACCGTTCCTTTACCTGCATATGGATCTTCCCCTTCTTGGAGGGACGGTGCTCGGGGGCTTCAGACCATTTATAAGTCTTTGTCCCCTTTTCTTTGTCCTTCCTTTTCATGTTCACCATAAGGACCGTGGGTTTGTCACGCCCCATGTCCTTATCTACCTGGCGAATCATGGTCAGAATCTCTGATAGACTCTTCTCATTGCCGCTCATGTTATAGTTAACAATGAACCTAGAGAAGGTCTTGGGAAGTGATGATAGGATGAGATCTGTACGCAACTCATCCGGGAATTTAATCCTTATGATGTCCAAGCGTTCAATGTATCCAAGAAGCTTGATTACATGAGGCCCAGCTGGCGCAAACTCTCCAAGCTTTGTTGTAAACAATGAATTGGAGATCTCATACCTCTCCTGTCTCGCCTTCTCATGGTAGAGATCTTTAAGGTGAGACAACATGCTATACGCATCCATGTTTTCATATTGCTTCAAGAGCTCATTAGACATGGCCGATAGCATGAAAAAGTAGACATCTGGGGCATCATCCATGTGTTTCATGTAGAGAGATAATTCATCATCACTAGCCTCTTTCCCAGGCACAACTGGAATAGGCTCTTCCAGCACATATAATATCCTTTCGTGGCGAAGGACGACGTGTAAACGCCTCTGCCACTCTTGGAAATTTGTGCCGGTGAGAAGGTTTTCTTTCTCGAGTATGATGCGCAATGATATGTTTGAAGTCATTTTCTTGCCGTTTATACAAATTAAGATGAACAAAGGATTATTACTTTATTATATAAATTGAGACAAATAAATTAATACTTATTAGTCTCCCACTATTTTATCGAAATCCAATATCCCTCAACATTGAATTCGGAATATTCCGTTTCATGAATATTCTAGTGGCAAGGATCCATATTGCCCTTCGCATTACCCCAACTAGGGTTGGTCAAGAAACTTGAAGGGTTTTAGGTAGGCATTCTAAATTCCAACTGCATTAACTCGCACTTCCTTGATCCGCTGAGTGGACTCCCCAATCCTAAAATCGTTTTTTTTTTGGATTTGCTCAACCTTTGCCTCTTCGTCACACCAAGTCCTGCTGTGGAAGTCAACCCTTGATGCGAACCAAGTCAAGTCAACCCAAAACCTTAAATTATAATTCCCCGATAATTGAAAGCACCCCAACTATGGTTGGTCAAGCACATTGAACTATGGTTTGATTCTAACCATGATTATGGAAGGCTATGCCGACTTAATATTTATCTTGAGGGATTTTATCCTTATATGTAAATTGACATTTTATTATCTTTGATTACATGATTGTTAATATTAAGTGGGATATACTTAAGTGATTAACCATGTCTAAGATAATATTTACGTAAAATCTAATTTTATTTTAGTTCCATCTTGTATGCTCGTTTAATTCATTATTTGTGTGATCGTGACAACACACCCACAATAAATAAACCATGCAACTGACAGAAATAAAATAAATGGATGATCATGAGATTTTCTATTGGTTAATTTATCTAGTGGTTGATAAAATGACCCAAGACCTAGGGGAGAAACACCTTGAACCTTTCAGGTTCATGTCTACAGCTTTCCACATGTCCACCTTTGTATCTCCATGGAATGGTTTCACCTTGGCTCCTGAATTGAGCCGCCTCCACTAGCTTGGGAGCTCCATCCATTACATATGCATTTATCTCACACGCAGGTGAGGGGTAAAAGGGGTGTTTACATAAAATAATCCTTGGGCGCGCAGGCCCTACATATTAATGAGGAGATAGCTCGTAGGCCAACAAATTTAATTTAAATAAATAAATTAAAATAAACCATTCTCATACAAAGGTCTCAATCTAGCTCATGATCATCCATTCATGCAACGATATTTACGCATAAATAAAACTAGAATTCAATTCTTTAATCGTTCTTGTTTATGATAAATAACGCTCGAATCAAGTAATTATCTTTAACTAATCAATCCTTTTATCTTAAATCAATTTTATGAATTTCCTTGAGATTATCATCCATCATAATTTTAAACAAATAAATTCATTTAAAATTATCCTTGTACGTAACTTGTACCTTGGAGGCAACCCGGTGAATTCCCATTTATTACGCAGATGTTAAATTAAACACATATATATAAAACACCTTTCACGTGTTGTGCCTCATCTTTACGCCTGCACTATGGTACACGTATCAAGGGTTTGTATAATATAATAATAAATTTTAATAATTCTGCGTAATTTGGGTGAGTACACGGCGTGTAGTTCCGACTACATGGCGTGTACTTTTCTTCACCGTCCATCCGAAGTACATGCCCGGGGATAAGGCGTGTTAATGTACTTCGGAAATTTTCGGAGTACACAGCGTGTATAGTGGGACACACGCCGTGTAGTTTCTGCGTTACACGGTTTCCAGCCGGGCAGGCCGTGTACGGAGTACACGACCCAACCCTAACCCAAAGGGACTACACGTCGTGTTCATTGGACCACACGACGTGTGTTCCGAAAACTATGTGACACCTGTTTCGGGTCAACACACGATGTCTTAAATTCTTGAAAAGAATCCAATACACGACCTGATTTGGCGGCTCATTCAATGCATTGAACCTAGACTACACAGATTGTACTTCCGAATACACGCCGTGTATTCTGTTGTTATACGACCAGAAATGTTTGGCTCCTCTAGATGAGTTCCTCTATTTTATTTTAATCAAAATGAAAAGAAAAATCTGTTTCTGTGAGGTGAACGAGAAACGAGGGAGGAAGAACAGATCTCGAGATTCATATTTCCATAACGATTAAACATGAATTGAAATAAATAAATTATTAAATCCATAAATCACAAACAAAAAACTAAATAATTATAACCAATGATATGACCCCTCTGATACCACTTGTAGGTTCTGGGCGTAGTGGAAGCACGTTAGTGGGTTTCCCAACTTTAATTTTGACATTAAATAACGTTCAATCCGAGATCCATCACGATATAAAATGCCAAATATTCGGAATAGAATGAAGAACGAAAAGAGAATAAGAGTCCTGAAACCCTTGAGGAGGATCATCATATGTTGATTATAATTAATTTAATTAATCCATAATAATTTCCTTGTTAGAATTCTTTCTTCGTTGATGTGTCCGGTCACGATTCGGTGATCCGTCGTTGCGTCGTAGAATCCAAGTGTAGGATTCCTCTAGCGGTGATCCACACGTGTGTCACGTATCTCCAGACGTCGCCGAAGGGATCTCCGAGTGCTAGCGTGGAAGAACCTTCTCTTGGGATATCCGCCTTTGACCGCCTTGATCTGGTGGAGGATCATTCTCTCATAACTTGAGGGCGTTCTTGGTGGAAAGAGAATTCTCTCTTGGCATGAGAGTATTTCCAAATCCATTGTGCACAACCAATGGATTTTTAAATTGATGGGGTTGTGAGGATATTTATAATCATGTTTGAGGTTAATAGAGTTATGACAATAAATAAACTTGTTACGCGTTTTATTTATTTCATTAACTCTTATTGAAAACCCCCCCATGTCGAATTATTAATTCCTTGACATGCACCCACGCTGATTATAATAAATATCATTTAATAAAATAATATTAAATCCTCAAAATCCCAACTGGAAAAACTACACGGCGTGTAATAATTAATACACGGCATGTAATTTTTTTCCATAAAACTACACGGAGTGTATATTTAATATACACGGTGTCTACTTTTATTTTACATTTTTCTCCACCACATTTATTAGACCTTGAGTAATGACTACTTATTTCTTAAATTAATTTAACCGCATTACTCGCTAATAAATATATTATTTCGTCCACAATATATTCTCTCGAATAACTAGTTTCAAAATAATTGCGATCAGACATCCTTAAATAATTATTAAATCAGAGGCAGGAATAACATTTATTTAACTTGTTAAATTAATATTTAACTGAGATACATTGACACACTTAGTGTGTGACCCTCTAGGCCTCTTTCTCAGTGGCATTAGTCTAAGCCAGCCTAATGTCCAAGGTTAGAGTCTAGCAACACGCCAAGGCACCCATAGAGAAAGAAGTTAACGCCACAATGACGTTTTACCTCCTACGAATGCTTACCGTGTAATATAATCCCTCTGTCTCGATATCTACAATCAAGCGGGTTGCATGCTAGTGCCATCAACCCATGTGCTTGATTATTCTTTCTTTGACTTCCCGAAATTGAACTTTCCCCTACCTTACCATGGCCATGGATTATTTAGGCTATATCAATTCCATCAAAGAGCCTGAGATATCTACTTCCATTATGGAACGGAAGGGACAAATCCTTTCTCGGATTATCTATTAATGCAGTATTACTCGTGACGCACCCAACGTATCCTACCTCGCTGCGAACAGTGTGTCGTCATAGTTTTCGTAAATACATCTAAGTGCACGATTTGTAATAGACATTAATAATAATCTTAAATTCTAAGGATCAATACACACGTTCGTAGATTGGAACATCCAATTACACTATGAAATGTGGATTTCCTACTGGCAGGTCTCGTTCTCATAATATCCTCCTGGATATTACCAAGGGCGCGCACCATGTGAAGGTGCCTCAAAGTTTTATGAGTCCTCACCCCTAACGACCTGTATTATTTGTGTCCCTCAAATAATATCATCCGGTCATAGAACATACATTCAAGAACAGTGTTATGGAACTTCCGGGTTCTCATCATAGCAGGGATCCGCTACGACCCTTTAATGCAACAGCTGTCCTTAAGACATTATCACATGACATGTCACACAGAAGAACAATCAAGATGTGATAAGGCTTTTATTTAATGAATAAAGTACAAAGTAGTTGGTTCTAGACCACCAACTCCAACAGACTATAGGTACTCATGAAAGTTTTTTCATTTTTTATTATCTTATTAAAGAATAAAAGAAAATTAAATATATGAATATATGTATATTATATCATTAAAGTGACATTATAATGTATTATATATCATTTTATTTTACTATAACTATCATTAGTACATTATATGTAGTTTTTGAATTAATCGCATCACTTTGAGGGGCATATACTTTAAATTTCATCAAACAAAAATATTGTATTTACACAAAATGAAACATATAAAAATAACTGTTGTAAAATAATTAAATAAGGATACAAAATTTTTAAATATCATATATATTATATATATAATGGGTTTCCATCCTAATTCTAACCATGAGTAATGGTAAAGAAAAAATGAACAATCGTCATTTCATGAGGTGGTGGTTCGTTATACACATAACCATTACGTCTGTTTCCTATTAGATGAAACCATGTTTATATGTTGGTAATAATCTTAGAATAAAAAAATATCATTATATATAGAATAAATTTTTATTTTATAATAATTTTATATTTAGTTTTTTAGTGGTGTAGAATGAAAATAAGATAATAAAGTTTAAGGAAGGATGTTATCACTTCTTTGGGTAACTCCTTTTGGTTTTGACCATGGGGATTCCTTGGTTTCCCTTTTTTTCAGAGGTGAGGATTATAGGATTAGGTTAGGGATTTTTAGGATCTACAGTGGATGATCTTCTTATATCCAAATTTTCTTGAGAGGTGTGATTATTTTGGGGAAGTGGAGGCCTTTTTATTGTGGATGAGGAGTGGCACTCTAGGAAATCCATTGAAGAGTAATTCCACTGACATTTTCCCACGTAAAGAGGATCCAATAATTTTCAAATTTATATATAAGATATTACAGTTTTGAAATATTTCTATGAAATTTAATTTGTAAAATTTTGTAGTATATATTTGATCTTATGTTTATGTTTTACCAGTTTGTTAACTTACTTTTTCTCTTAATCATTGTAATTATTTTAAACTTTAAATTATTGTTATTACAAATATGTAATTGTATTTTTCAAATTCAAATCATTGATTTGGTAGAAATTAATTAAAATTTAATCATTTAAATGGGATGACATTGCTGGTTTTTAAAGTAAAATACTCCAAATGATTGTTATGCTTTAACAAACAATTTCAATTTGAAATTAATTATAAATATGTATATTGGATTATTTGAAAACATAATCTAATCAAACATTAATACTAGTTAATCATATAATTCAAAAGAAGAAACTAATTGGATGAAAATCTAGTTTTGAATTAAAATTCAGTATTTTTATTTTCAATCAAAATATGAAACTACATAGAAAAATACCAAAAAATAAACCAATTTATTGTGTTAATGTAACAAATACTATGGTTTATTTGACATATAATGTTTATAAAAATATCTAATAATAGGATTTAAAATTGGTTCACTATTTAAAGGAGTTTAAATTGTCTTAATAAAAATATATGTTCTATGTGTGAAATTTGATTTGTTCTTATCTTATAATAATAAAATATACAATAGAAATATAAAATATATATTTTATTTGATATATATTTATATATATATATTTTATTGGATTAAAATTTCTTTTTGGTCAAAAAGATAGATTTCCATAAAAAAATACTTTTATATTCTGTTGTTTCTAATATATGTTTTTAATTCATCTATAACTATTTAATTCAACAATGTATATTCGTAATTAAGTTAATCTTATTAATAATAGTAAATACTGTGGATATGTTATAACTTGTTATATTAAATATTAATATTATTAAGAATATATTTTTGTTCATTAACGCTCGGTCTTGCATGTTATTCAATTAATCGAGGAAAGATAGTATTTATTATATTGTAAGATAACCTCATTGATCCATGTCAAGCAAGATAAATATAATTTTTTTTGTATTGTGCATGATTATCATTGTGTGGAATATAACTAATTCCAAACATGGTGATTTAATATAAACTAATATATTTGCAGTGTTGTGTGAAATTAATAATTTAAATGATATTAAATTTATTAGAATAAAAAATAAAACAAATCTTTTGTTTTCACATTCTACCCCCCTTAAAATGAATTTCACCCTCAAAATTCATTACCTTTATCATTAGTTTAATACATTAAATCAATTTCATATAAACTAAAATCATAAAAATGAATCCTACAAATTCCTTTAAAAAGTGAATGTTTGAAAAATAATTTTAACCCAAACAAACACATTTCTAGGGTTCCACTGAGGAGAATATATTTTGAAATTGAAAACATGAACTTAGAGGAAAGAGTTAAATATTTTATGGGATTTATTGAGCTCATCAATCACAAAACAAATGAATGGGTAATGAATATTATTGGGACTTAATATCATAAATATGTGAAGATAGGAAAGGGAATCAATTAAAAAAATAGGTATTTGGACCCCATTATGTATTAAACAATTACCTTACATTAAGAAACTATTCTATTGAAGAGTAATATAAGTAAATTTTATTAATTTATATATTTCTATATAAAAAATTTCATTATTTGGTTGTACATTAATAAATTTCTAATTAATCCATTACCTTATGAAATGGAAGTTAAATAATTAACGATGATGCCAAAAGTAATAAAATATACTTCTAAAAGATCCTAAGGATCATGAAAAAAATGAAATGTATAACTATTTGTATATAATTATTTTTCAAAATAAATATTTTTAATATACTAAATTATAAAAATAAAAAAATAACTATACAAATTATTTGATAAAATTTACCCTTAAAAATTAATTACACTTTAACTAGGATATCACATAGGCCAGTGGTAGGTGTGAATCCCTTACTGTCATTCAGTCATGGGATCAAGGCTGTTAAAATTTTCAGACCTATTTGGTTTTCCTCTGACATACATGATATCCTTTTTTAAAACTGCACTGATATAATTTCCAAAATAAATACCATGGAATCCTGAAAATAAGTTTAATCCCTAAATATCCTTTTAACATATGTTTTAAATATAATCACAATACATAAATACTTCATAAAATATTTTACATAAACCTTTAACAAATGATTAACCTTATAACCCTTCTAAATGATTAAACTCCAAAATATTAGAAATAGGGTCATAGAATCCGCTTAACATTGATCCCCCATATATGAAAAGGTATTTGTAGGTTGTTACACTCCATACATGTGAATACCTTAATCACATATTCTAATGAATCATTATAATTACTTGAATTACTATAAATCTTTATCGAAAATTTTCATGTTTAACTATTCCAGAATATATTAGATATATTCCTTAATTCTAAATTTTCATAGTTTCATCCTTGAAAGAAAAAACTATTTCTCAGTAAGTCCTTATTTTGATACAAGGTTATTAGTATCATAAAATTTATATATTTAGATCCCACATATTATTAACCAAACAAAATTTTCATAACATAAATAATATATAAATGGTTTTTATCCATTAGTAAAAGTAGAAAATTATCATTAAATATCTTTCCCATTTCCCTATGAAATTTAACACATACATTAAAATCCTTGGGAAAAAACTAAAACTAGACAATACATTATAATTCCCCATCCATTTAATATAATTATAGAATCCAAATTTGTCAGAACCATTAATAATCAACATCATCCATAAGATATAAGAAGGATGAATCATCATATTATTTAATACCACTTTTCTTTCACATTTTATATGTAGTATCATCATCAACAACAACATAATCATCACTCAAGGATCCTTCATAATTTTGCTCTGGAAATTTCCATGTGGGAACTTTATTTTCATAATGACCATTTCATCCACACTTAAAAAATTAAAATTATATAATGTTTTTTGCTGGAAAATATTCCAATCCACATCATTAATTGAAATATAAATTTTTATTTTGTATGCACTTTGTTTATGTCCTTATTTTATGTAGTCAAAGTACTTTCATCTTCCCCTAATACATTCACATAGGTGATTCTTTCCACATTCATGAAATTATGGATACTGAATATTCTTTCAGACATTATCTACATTACCTAAAATTTTAGTGAATTAATTTATTGTCTTACTTGGTGAGTTTTAGAGTTTTTTAAGGATCGTTTTGTTTAATATGTTATGTGATCCCAGATCAGAACATAATTCACTCAAGTGATCATCTCATTTGACTTCCCATCAGTAAATTTTTCATCACATTTATTATTGAGCCAATTCATTATAGGGACCACCATTGACTAAAAATATAAATCACAGTGTGAGAACAACTTATTATAGTGTAAAAATATGTAATCAAGAAAAAAATAATTATATTTTGTCTCAATTATTACACATTCATAAAACTCTGACGGCTCAATTTTGTCATATGTTATTCATTGACAATATCTGTTTAAAATGTTCACGATTCTTATTAATGCCTTTTTAATTCCCATTGCATATTCGATGAGATTTTCAAACTATGTGTGAATCATGTCTCATTTTTGTGTACATGGATACACCGAATCAGGATTTTCACACCTTTTAATAGTTGTTACTCCAATGTACATATGTTCTATAATAACATTCACAAGTAGTATCCAGATAGGGTTGTATTTCTATGAATCCTCTATATGTATCATTTACCAAAATACATTGATATTTTCCAAAACTCTATCTCATCCTAATATTTATCCTTAGAGACACTCGTATAAACACTACGGAAAAAAGAGTTTATTGTGACGGTTCATTTGCGACGGGACATATTCCTGTCGCAATAGGTCCGACGAAAGGGATATTTGGGATGAGAATATCTTCCCGTCGAAAATAACTTATCATTTGTGATAGGCACATTGTCCCCATCGCAATAGGTTTGGCATGGATTTCGCGCCAAAAAACGGGTACAGTATTTGCGACGGGTGGCTACTCCCCGTCGCAAATACCATGCCGCGGTGAATACTGTTTGTGATAGGTAAAGACGCCTGTCGCAAATAGTATTAACCACGTCAGGGTATTTGTGACGGGAATATTCACCCATCGATAACATTATATCGGAAGGTAATTCTATACGACGGTTCCCATTGTAGAAGCCTTTTTAAACACTGACCCAAATTAATGAGGGCGGTGAGAATTTGTGACTGGTACCCATCACAAATAATCCCGTCGCAAATAGTATTTACCACGTTAGGGTATTTTCAATGTGAAAATCTGCATGTTTCTAATGTTATGTCAGTAGGTAAGTATTTGCGACGGTTCTCGTCGTAAATTCCTTTTTAAACACCGAACGTAATTAATGTGTGCGGTGAGAATTTGCAACGAGACCCATCATAAATAGCGGTATTTGCGATGGGTAACCTATCACAAATATTCCCATCTCAAATGAGTTAACCTATATATACCCCCAACTATTTCAGTTTTGAAAACATTCATATCTCCTTCTACTCTTCTATTCTCCTTGAAGCGTTAGTTTTTAGAAAAAAAATTGATTGTTTTTGCGAGACTGTCGGAAGGCAATGAAATGGGTCCATAGTTTTATGATTTCAAAGGTATTTATGGTTTCATTAATTTTATATTTATTTCATTTTTTATATTAATTTTAATTGTTGTTCTAATTAAATTAGATTTAAATTAATTTATTATTTATATTTAGTTTTATTAATAAAATGATATTGTTATAAATAATTATAAATAATTAGTCATAATTAATTCTGTATAATTAATATAGTTTTTGGTTTATCAATCAAATAAATCCTTGTCTGGATACGAATAAGTAGATGTTCCTCTGGCACAGATGTACCTAGGAGTGAAAACTCTAACAAGGAGTTTCGGGTTGACCCGGGGTTTCCGGGTACACGACAACGGGCCTTGCTGCACTATTGGTTTGACACTCCTGGGGGATATTTATTTATTAATAATTAGATTTAATTATAAATTTGAAAATTATTAAAATAATTTGCAAATAATTAAAATAATTTGCAAATAATTAAAATATATTTATTCAAATAATTAGATTTATTCAAATAATTAGAAAATAATTAAAATAAATAGAAATTTAATTCAAATAATTAAAATAATTAAAAAATAATTAAAATAATTTGTAATTAAAATAAATATAGATTTTATTAGATTTATTCAAATAATTAGATACTAATTAAAATAAATAGCGATTTAATTAAAATAATTAGTTAAAATAATTAGAAAATAATTGAATTAATTATCAAATAATATAAATAGCGATTTAATTCAAATAATTAGGAATTAAAATAAATAGAGATTTAATTCAAATTATTAAAATAATTAGCAAGTGAATAAAATAATTAGAAAGTTATTAAAATAATTATCAAGTGATTAAAATAATTTGAAAGTTATTAAAATAATTAGCAAGTGATTAAAATAATAATAAAGTGACTAAAATCATTAGCAAGTGATTAAAATAATTAGCATGTGATTCAAATAATTAGAAAGTGATTAAAATAATTAGCCTGTGACTAAGATAATTAGCATGTGATTAAAATAATTTGAAATTCATTAAAATAATTAGCAAAAAAGTGATTAAAATAATTAGCAATAGAGTGATTAAATTAATTAGCAACAAAGTGATTAAAATAATTAAAATAAATAGTTACAAAGTGATTAAAATAATTAAAATAATTAGTAGCAAAGTGATTAAAATAATTAGCAGAAAAGTGATTGAAATAATTAGTAGTAAACAGATTAAAATAATTAGCAGTAAAGTGATTAAAATAATTATCATCAAAAGTGATTAACCACTCGTTCAATGACAAAGAAAATGTGATTGACCACTCATTCAATGAAAAATCAAACCTGATTGATCACTTGTTCAATGAAAATGAAAACGTGATAGACCACTCCTCCACCTCAATTCTCTTTTCATCTATGTGTTGGTGCTTGATAGAAAACTTTTACCTCCACATGTTATATCTGCATTCACTGTCAAAATCAACCTACCATTGAATGTGAATATTACATGTGGAGATAGAAGATTCATGTCAATCATCAACACATAGATGAAAAGAGAATTGAGGTGGATGAGTGGTCAATCACATTTGCTTTTCCATTGAACGAGTGGTTAATCACCCGGTCTCTGCATATCTTCCCATTACTAATTACTAACATAATTAGAATATAATTAGTATATAATTAGTAACATATGTTATTATTATATGATTAATATAAATGAAAAAATAATATTAATATTTAGGTCATGTTCATTAAAAATATTGTGTCAGTCGTGTCCAATGTAAACTCTATAATTGTCCTTGCTTGGTTGATCACCTCGTAAGTAGCGTTGCAATAAGACAATCCAAGTCATGTCTTTATCATCTATAAGAATCATATCACATGACCCTTTACATACCATTGTTCCTTTAAAATTTAAGGGATTAAATTTTTAAGGAAAACGATCTTTATAAACGGTAATGCAAGTTGATTCTTAGAGATGTGGCCGAAATGACTTGGTTCATCTTATTGCAACTCTACTTGCGAGGTGATCAACCAAGAAAAGAAAAATATAGAGTATACATTGTAAACAGCTGACACAATCTTTTATTGAGCATGATCTAAATATTAACGACCCATTAAGATATGAACATGTTTATAATAGATCAAATCCTGTTTCGAATAATTATCAGTAATTACCGATAATTACCAATAATTAGCCGTAATTAGCAGTAATTTCACTGAAAATTTTGTCGCACATAAGTAGTGGTAATTATTAAGAAGTAGTTCTAATATCTTCCCATTTTGGGGATTTTTCTATGTTAACATTGTACACAGCTGATGAAAACTTTTCATTGAGCATGACATAAATATTAAATACCCTTTAAGATTTGATCATGTTAAGAATAGATCAAATCATGTTGCGAATAATTGTTAGTAATTACTAATAATTAGTAATAATTATTAATAATTACCAATAATTAGTATTAATTACCGATAATTACCAATAATTAGCAGTAATTAGCTATAATTTCACTGAAACTTTTTTCGCTTGTAAATACTTGTAGTTATGAAAAAGTAGTTCTATTATATTCTCTTTTTGGGAATTTATATAATATCAAATTATTGAAAACTAGTAATGTTTTAATGTTTTGTAGAAAAATATGGAACAATGAAGTTGACAACAGTCATTATTAGAAGACCACATATGGATAAATCCATGTCAAATCCCAACAGTTTTGGTTTAAATCCTGTATATATTGGGGGTGTAGAGACTTTATTATCATTTGCATCATCAAATCCAGAATTTGTTTCAGAAGGCAGAATAAATTTTCCTAGAAAAAAATGTGTACTGAGGACGTTTGACACATTTGATAAATTTGGGGGACATCTCTTGCATTTGGTTTTCAACCAGATAATGTTTTTTGGTATCAACACGGTGAACACAGTTCTAGAGAAGGTTATACTAACTTGATTCTGGATCAATTGCGGTTTCAAAATTTAGTGCATGATATTGCAAGTCCATCTTTTCAACATACCAGAAATCAGGATGTTATTGATTCAACTCTTGAGTTGGAACCACCTGAATTTTATGAGTTGCTGAGGTCTGCTGAGGATGCATTATATCCTGGTTGCAAGATAAGAAAGTTATATGCAGTTGAAAAATTTATGTCTTTCAAATCAGATAATGAAATTTTAAAACAACTGTTTTGATCAGTTATTTTATTTGGTTAAAACACTTTTACCTGAAGGAAATGTTTTGCCTTCAAATTACTATGAAAGTAAGAGGCTGGTATGGAATTTGGGACATAGTTGTCAGAAGATTCATGCATGTTAAAATGATTGTATTTTATTTTCTGGTGAAAATGAGTTGTTGGATAGTTGTCCCACATGTGGAAAACTGAGGTATAAAGAAGCTCAACATGGGAAATCTAGCTTGATTCCTGTAAAACAGTTGAGATATTTTCCGCTTACATCCAGACTTCAGCGTGTATTCATGTCTAAGAATACAACGACAATGATATCATGGAAAAAATGAATATTTCAACCAGTAAAAGCTTGAATGATCCAGCCGATGGTGATTCATGGAAACATTTTGATAGAGAGCATCTTTCATTTTCATTAGAAGCTCGAAACGTGGTACTGTTTCATTCCAATGGTGGTTTATATCCGTTTGGATCTTTTGTTAGTCGGTATTAATGTTGGCATGTCTTTATAACTCTGTACAATTTACCTCTATCGATGATGATGAAGGAACCCTATATCTTTTTGACCTTATTAATCCCAGGACATCCAAAAATAGAATATTGATGTATATTTGAAACCATTGATTGATGAATTAAATTTATTGTGGAGTACTGGTGTCAATACATATGATGTTGCTGCGAAACAGAATTTCATACTAGGAGCAGCATTGATGTGGATATTTAGTTTCTTCTCGGCATATGGCATGTTATCTGGCTGGAGTACAGAGGGACCGAAATCATGTCCTTACTGTATGGGATAGAACAAAGCATTTTTGCTTTTCCATCGATAAAAACCTGGGTATTTTGACTGTAATTGCAGATTTCTTTAAACATAACATCCTTTTTGGAGGAACAAATCTCTTTTTAGAAAACTTACAATTGAAAGAGATGGACCTCCTAAAATGCTATCAGGTACAGAGTTATAATCAGTTGTATTTTCATTACCTCCCATCACATTTGAACCCACAACAAAACAATAAAAAAGTTACAGCTTTGGGAAAGAACACAATTGGATAAAATGGAGCATTTTTTGTGATTTTCCATATTGGTCAGATTTGTTGATCCACCACATGCTGGATGTTATGCATATTGAGAAGAACTATTTTGATAATTTATTTCATACAGTTTTGGATACACTTGGTAAGAGCAAAAATAATATAAAGGCACGATTAGATCTTACCCAAATTTGTAGGCGCCTAAAACTCGAACTGTTTGAGAATTTCAGAACACAAAGTCTAATGAAGCCAAAAGCAGCTTATACACTGTCCAATGAAAGTCACTTATTATTTTGTCAGTGAATTTCAGATTTGAGTCTTCCAGATGGCTGTTCTTCCAATTTGGGTAGATGTGTAAAGAATGGTTATATTAGCAGATTAAAAATTCATGATTGTCATGTTATAATGGAATGAATTATCCCAATAGGATTAAGAGGTTTGTTGAATTTCATTATTTGGGATTTGATAACAGAAATGTCATATTTTTTTCAAGACATTTGTGCAGCGACAGTAAATTATGATGCTCTACAAAAACATAAGGAAGATGTTGGTGTAATTATATGTAAACTAGAAAAAATATTTCCGCCATCTTTCTATAACTCAATGGAACAATTGATATTATATTTACCATATGAAGCAAAGTGAGGAGGTCCAGTACAATTTCGATGGATGTACACATTTGAAATATGCATGCAGAAGTTGAAAAAAAGTACATAACAAAGCATATATTTAAGGATAGCTTGCTAAAGCTTATTTGCAAGATTAAATGTCAATTTTCTGCTCTCACTATTTTGAATCTGAGTATCCCTCAAAACACAACCGCATGGGTCAGAATAAATGGAATGTAGATGGTGTAATGGACAATCAATTATCAGTTTTAATCAGTTGGAGCTTGATTTCCGTGGAGTTCATGAATGATGGATTTCAGATGATGAACATCACATAGCTCATACATATGTTCTCCACAAATTACAGTAGCTACTATCGAATAATGCCGACTGAAAAAAATTTCTCTGAGGATTCAAAACCTGGTAACATAAATTCCTCATGTTTTAACATCTCATTCAGTTTATTGTTTATTATATTCATAATTATTTTAAAAATTTTCATGAGTCTCAACATGATGATAAAATTGACAAACGCATGTTTATATTGAGTAACCCACCATCCAAAATGGTTAAATCTTATAATTAATTTGTGGCGAATGGATTTTGATTCCATACAAGTGCATATGGGGAATAAAAAAAACACTGAACAATGGAATTTTCTTGATAGGATCTCATCATAGTGAAAATGAAGTTGACTCTTATGGAATGCTTGATGAAATTATTCAACTCTGTTATCTTGGATATTATTACATAATGATGTTCAACTGTCGGTGGTCTGATACTGAGAGAGGAGTTCTGGTTCATCCTACTCATGGAATCATCGATAATAAATATAAATCTCTTCATCCAGTAAATGAACAGTTTTTACTAGCTCAATAGGCACATCACATTTATTATGCAAAGTATTGTGTTATGTCAAGAGACCTGAGTGATTGGCAGATCATAATAAAAATCAAAATTTGACATAATCAGTTTTCTCAAAGTGAAGCTTGTTTCATTGATGTGAAAGGAATTGACATTTTTCAAGAGACTACTCAAAATCCATCTTTTTCACAAAGAAACATGAGTATCCATGATGACATCCCACTATTAAGATTATATTGTGATAATGATGTTAATGATGTCACAAATGAATTTGAAATGGTAAGAGATGATGGAACTGAAATTCAAAAGGATATCGATGATATTGAGGAGGAATATGAAGTTGACATTGTCAGATGTGAAGATGATGATGAAGGTGGACACTAATACAATTCAATGATAGTTCTATATAATCATAAATTATATATAGGTATATATAATAATTATTTTTAATTATTTTTTAACAAAATTCATTTTCTGTTTCAGATGAATGATGAGTTATTTCGTCAGTTGTCGGAGGCTGACATACCTTTGGATGAGGATGATTTCGGGTCATCTGCCCTCAGCCTACTGACACTTCAGGGAGTACGTGGAGGGGGAGTGGTCTTGCACAAATGATGATCCCTGACCCCATTGATAGAGTGAATATTTCAATTAATTTATATTGAATATCATTGTTTTAAACTCACAAAATTGTTCCTTTAAGATGAATTGTTTAATTTTTATGATTTTGGTGCTATTTTGAGCCGAATAGTAAAAATTGGCCATTTTGGATTTTTAACAGATTTAACATATTTCTGTATTTTGGCCATAACATTATCTACATTGATAAAAATTGAAAAATTATTTCTTTTCATGATTCTACCCATCCAGGGCTTCATTTACTATTTTTGGACTAAAAGCTGAATCGGCCATATGGAAGCTTAAAAGAAGCTCACAATTTGGCTCAAGAAAACTCTTTCCAGTTCTGCATAGGTTTGGTGTAGGATCCATAACTCATACATTGTGGCCCCAACCCTTTCCAAATTCGGTGGGTGGACGCTCAAGGAGTATTGGAGCATCTTTTATGAAGGAAGCACCGCGGGATTCGTCCTTTTGTTGGTCCATTAAAGCTGTCTTATCCGGGGTTTTACGTTTTGGAGATTCTGACTGGACAGAATAAATTATCAGAGTAAAAGGGTCATAACTCTCGGAATACCTGTCCAAATCCACTAAGAATTTCCGGAGACACGGCCAAGAAACCTATGAACAACATTGAAGAAGGGATCAACGCGTGAAGAGGTAATATATTGGGTCCAAAACGCGACAACATTCGGAGTACAGAAATCTGGCTATAAAAGGAGGAGAGCTCCTCCTCAACATATCCCATTCTCCATCCCATTCATTCTGGGACACCAAGGAGAAGAACTTCTCAGATTTTTCTTTTATTTATTTTATTTTAAATTTTCTCTCCTCTCCCGCATTATCTTTCTTACCTCATCCATGGAGGGGTAGTTTCATTTGAGTGATCGGAAAGAGGGGAGGCTGGACCTATGTGTTGTGCTTGAGTTTTGTGCTTGAAATGAATAAAATTTGTTTTTCTTTCTTCTTCCGGTTACAATTAATAATTCAGTATTAAATTACGAATGCGATTGTGTTAAGGTTTTTATTCTGAAATTTTAAATTTCTTTGGTCGATGATCACATCTCCCTCCACCCAATTCTAATCTGTATACGGTGGAACATGATTAGGGTTGGGTAGTGATTGCCCGACTGTTGTCAAGAATGTGTGTAGGATTGTATGTCGAAATCATGGTTTATTAGGGAACAACAATTACAGGTCTGGGATTGCTCTAATTAATCAAGAGACCTTATACAACCCTAAACACATTGTAAGGAGGATAGACCAATCTATGGTTTTAGAAAGGAAAATTATCATCACATTTATCTGACTAAGGGAGAGAGAGGACTCGGTAGATGAATCTCTCTCTTACCAGTTTAAGGAAAAAGAAGAGATAAAATTTGGAAACCATGATGGAACAACACTAGGTCTAGCCGAACCCAATCCGATCATCATCTTTATCATTTGTTAAAACCAATATTTTTAAGAAAACCAACAAAAAGTGACAACCTTGTTTTGTGTGCACTCCTCTTCATGAGACTACCTATGATCAACTACTATACTATACTTAGGTAAATAAAATATTGTTTTGCCACGCCCCACGACAGGCGTGCGTCAAACATGGCATCGTTTCCAAGGAAGAAGTGCCACAACCTATTTGTAAGTATTTCACTTTTTCAAATTTAAAAATAATTTTTTTTTAAATAAAATCTTTTTTCCATGATGTATTCAAATTCAAATTTTTATGCATGGGAAGATTACTCGCATGTGAAATATCAAGAACCAGAAATTGATTATCGTGATCTCAATGATCGGTTTGAAAGGATTAGTAATAATTTGGATGATTTGGGTTGCAAAATGGAATGGGCATTGAACTATGTTCGGGAAATGATAGAGCAACCCGACCCTGAGCCAGAGCAAGAACCTAAGATAATGGTGGAAAAAATTTCACCAGTCATCATTGAAGAACTAGAGGAGGAAAATGTTGTGGTACCTGAAGACTCATTCATCATAACTCAACAAATTTTACCCGATATTGATGAAAAAGAAGATGACTTCCCTACTGAGGTACATGTGGGAGATCAACAAGAACTTGATGAATTTTGGAATGAATGTGAGGAACTTATTGATCTTCCCAAGACTTGCAAACAAGAAGAGCCTTCACCACGAAAGGAAGACACCACCCAATTGGTGGAATTTGAAGTCAAGATGGAGGAGCCCGACTACCTCCCTCCATCCAGTGATAATCAAATCCAAGAGGCACATTCAACTGAAGAAGTGATTGAACCAGACCCAACTCATGGAGATGATCCTTCCATGAACTCTACCTTTTCTGATTTCATTCAATCTGATTTGAGCATCACTCCTTATAATTTTTAATTTTCAGATTTGGTCAATCCTTACATTGCCTTAGAAGAAAATGAAAAAGAATATGAACCTGTTGAGGAACACTTGGAGCTCCCTGAAGATATTGATCATCTACTTGAGGAAGTCCATGAAGAGATACAAGTGGCTATGCATGAAGAACCAAATCTAAAAGCTTCCTACCTTAAAAAGGAAGATTTTGAAATTAATATTTCAAATTTAAATGTTGAATCTCCCTTTGATTATTCTTTTCACACAGCACATCTGGAGAAACCACTGGATTTTGAAGAACACTTCGCACAAGTAGAAACCGAAGAGGAGGATCCATACTTCATCCTACCCCCGCTATGCAATCTATACCAAATTACGAAGGGGGTGGATCTGGCGTACTCTATACATGGAATCCTCCTCAACAAGGACAATGAAGCACATGCTGGGAAAAGCCACATGTGGTGGTTCAAATCATAGAAGCTACATCCACCATCAGACATTGGATAACGACTGGTACTGCCCACTGGAGGCAGTAAAAATTCAGGGCCCACTTGGGGGATCATACCAAGAGTTATCCCTTTCTTTATAGGAATTTAAATTTCAATTTCATTTCTTAGAAGTAGTATAGCATTAATCCCTTTCCTCCTTATAATTTTGAGCTTTAATGACAAAATACTTGTTCTTAATTATGAAATTTTCTTTTGTAAGATCATGATGGTAGAAGGAAGCCCCAAATTTTTTTAAAGGGGACTGAATCTTTATTTCAAAAGGTTGTTCATTCTTAAATTTTAAATTTTAAACTCCTTAAATTTTTTGCCCAAAACTTGTTTTAAGATTTAATGATAATAATTGAATACCAACACTTGAATTAATGTTTTACTCAACTTATCTAGGAGACATGAGTTTCTTAGGAATCTTGTGATGCCATGTTTTAGATTTCAATGTTAAGGAGATTGAATGATTCAAATAGATAATTGGATGATTAAAGTGAAGCAAGGATATTTGAAATAAGGACTCATGATTTAAGGGAATTAATTGATTCATGTAAATGAAATTTCCCTTCCATTTTTCATTCTTTGAATTTCTGAAATTCATGTGAATTAATTTGTTATTATTAATCATGTCATGATTTATTTTCCAATATTATATTCTAATTCCTGAGAGGATTTCTAGACCAAATATTTCCTATTTTATCTTGAGCATATTTCTTGAGTGATCTTGGGATGTGCCACCTGCTAGAACTTGTATTGAAACTTGTCAAAGCTATGACTGTACAAAACCACCTTTAAAATGATTGAGGCATCTCTTTGGTTAGCCACATTTTATCCTAAGACCCACCTTTACATTTATCATTCGTAAGCCCTTAGATTCCATGAATTACCTTGTAGGTTTATGCCACATTACAATCCAATTTTTCCTTACCTACCCACACTTTTAGTATTTTTGCATGGTTATTTCAAGTTTCAGTGTAGGGGAAGGGCCTTTCGTGTGTGTTCCTTGGAATATGTATCATTTTTGGGTGGTGTAATGTGTGCGTCATCATTTTGGGCATCGTATTATTAGAAAATTGGGCATGAGTCATCGTTTCATTATTTTTCTTTCATTTCATCTGGTTCTCCATAAAAAAGAAAAGAAAAAAAATTCCAAATAAAGTTGTGCCTTTCTGGAGCTTTACAAAAAAAAGAAAATAATTTTGTGCCTTTCTGAATATTTACAAAAAAAACAGGGAGAACTTGGATGATATCATTATTTGTAATCATTTATTGACTAATGACCCATGTCATTGAAAGAGGAGTGTTGTTGTGATTCACATTTCAAAGGGATTTGAGTGAGGTTCATCGTGTGTTTTCACTTGATTAATCATGAATTGTACCTAAGAGTCAAACCTCCTACTTCTAGCCTTAAATTATTTCAATCATTTACCCACCAACCCAATGCCACAGAGTCATTTGAACCTTTTTTGCAAGTCCTCATGATTTTATGTGTGTTTTACCTTTACAAAGTAGAGAAAGTAGTTACTTTACAAGCCTATGGGTAAGGAACATGTTCTCATGATATGAGCATAACTACACTATTAATTGTATCATGAGTGATGAGAGAAAAGATTCAAAAGTGAGTTAGGTCATGATTTGGCATGTTTAATAATAATAAATTGAGAAGCATGAATGAATGAAAGGAGAAGCTTCATTATTTTTCAAAGGGGAAAAGTAAAATGCATGAATTGATTGTTTCTTTGAAAAATGGGAAATTAAATTGTTATTTTTTGTGGAACTGGAAAATTTTATTGGACATTGATAATCACTTGATTTTATTCCATTTGAAATTTAAATATTGGTGACATTGGTGCCCTGTGAATTCCATGTTGAGATTTTATGCTTGAGGACAAGCATAGGTTAATTGTGGGGGAATTGATAGAGAAAATATTTTCAATTAATTTATAGTGAATATCATTTTTTTAAACTCACAAAAGTGTTCCTCTAAGATGAATTGTTTCATTTTTATGATTTTGGTGCTATTTTGAGCTGAATAGTAAAAATTTTCCATTTTGGAGTTTTAAAAGTTTTAACTTATTTCTGTATTTTGGCCATAACATTATCCACATTGATCTAAATTTAAAAATTCATTCTTTTCCGGATTCTACACATCCCGGGCTTCATTTACTATTCTTGGACTAAAAGCTGAATCGGCCATATGGAAGCTCAAAAGAAGCTCACAATTTAGCTCAAGAAAACTGTTTCCAGTTCTTCCTAGTTTTGGTGTAGGATCCATAACTCATCCATTGTGGGACCAACTCTTGCAAAATTCGTTGGGTGGACGTGAAAGGTGTTTCGGAGCATCTTTTATGAAGGAAGAACCGCGGGATTCGTCCGTTTGATGGTCCATTAAAGCTGCCTAATCCGGGTTTTGACGTTTTCTAGATTCTGACTGAACAAAATAAATGATCAGAGTAAAAGGGCCATAACTCTCAGAATACCTGTCCCAATACACTGATATTTTTCGGGAACACGGAGAAGAAAATTATGAACAAAATTTAAGAAGGGCTCAATGCGTGAAAAGGTCATTTATTGGGCCAAATCGCGACAACATTCGGAGGACAGAAATCTGGCTATAAAAGGAGGAGAGCTCCTTCTCCTCAACATATCCCATTCTCCATCCCATTCATTCTGGGACACCAAGGAGAAGAAATTCAAATCTTTTTATATTATTTATTTTATTTTAAAATGTCTCTCCTCTCCCGCATTATCTCGCTTACCCCATCCATGGTGGGGTAGTTTCATTTGAGTGATCGGAAAGAGAGGAGGCTGGACCTATGTGTTGTACTTGAAATGAATAAAATTTGTTCTTCTTTCTTCTTCCGGTTACAATTCAGAATTCAGTATTAAATTCCGAATGCGGTTGTGTTAAGGTTTTTATTCTGAAATTATAAATTTCTTTGGATGATGATCACATCTCCCACCACCCAATTCTAATCTGTATATGGTGGAACATGATTAGGGTTGGGTGGTGATTACTCGACGGTTGTCAAGCACGTGTGTAGGATTGTATGTCGAAATCTTGGTTTATTAGAGAACAACAATTTCAGGTCTGGGATTTCTCTAATTAGTCAAGAGACCTTCTACAACCCTAAACACATTGGAAGGTGGATAGACCAATCTATTGTTTTAGAAAGGAAAATTCTCATCACATTTATCTGACTAAGGGAGAGAGAAGACTCGGTAGATGAATCTATCTCATACCAGTTTAAGGAAAAAGAAGAGATAAAATTTGGAAACCATGATGGAAAAACACTAGGTCTAGCCGAACCCAATCTGATCATCATCTTTATCATTTGTTAAAACCAATCTTTTTAAGAAAACCAACAAAAAGTGACAACCTTGTTTTGTTTGCACTCCTCTTTGGGAGACTACCTAGGATCAACTTCTATACTATACTTAGGTAAATAGAATATTGTTTTGCCACGCCCCATGATAGGCGTTCATCAAACTTGACCCAGGATAGATAATGGGATGTGTTGAGGAGGAGGAGCTCTTCTCCTTTTATAGCCAGATTTCTGTCCTTCGAATGTTGTAAAGTTTTGGACCCAATAAATGACCTCTTCACGCGTTGAGACCTTCTCCAATGTTGTTCATAATCGGTTTGTCCGTGTCTCCTCAAAATATCAGCACAGTTGGACAGGTATTCTGAGAGTTATGGCCCTTTTACTCTGATCATTTATTCTGTCCAGTCAGAATCTCCAAAACGTCAAACCCCGGATTAGGCAGTTTTAATAGACCATCAAACGGACGAATCCCGCGGTGCTTCCTTCAAAAAAGATTTTCCAAAACTCCTTGCGCATCCACCCACCAAATTTAGAAAGCGTTGGGCCCGCAATGGATGAGTTATGGATCCTACACCAAAACTAGGTAGAATTGGAAACAATTTTCTTGAGCCAACTTGTAAGCTTCTTTTGAGCTTCCATATTACCGACTCATATTTTAGTCCAAAAATAGTAAATGAAGACCTGGATGTGTAGAATCTGGAAAAGAATGAATTTTTCAATTTGGATCAATGTAGTAATGTTATGTCCAAAATACAGAAATAAGTTAAAACTGTTAAAAATCCAAAATGGCCAATTTTTACTATTCAGCTCAAAATAGCACCAAAATCATAAAAATGAAACAATTCATCATAGAGGAACACTTTTGTGAGTTTAAAACAATGATATTCAATATAAATTAATTGAAAATATTTTCTCTATCACCCATCCCCGAGAGACGTCCACGCCTTTGGTTCGATCCACACACACAGAGGTATGATAACCTATGAATTTTATTAAGTTTTCATTAATTTATTTACATAATAAAATTTCAATTATTTTTTTTACAGTTTTCTTCATATAGCAGTCAGATAGGGAATTGCTATTTTGCACAATGATTTTTCTCATCCATGGACCATGTGGGAACAGATTCCCGTTGATTTTCACAAGGCCATTTCGGCCATTGGTTGGTATGTAAATAAATAGTTCTTATTTAGGAATTTATTTAATTTATAACTAGATATTTTAAATAATTTGTAGGGTTTATGGTATCTGATCGATGATAAGTTGTTTGACTCCATCCACGAGGCATGGGAGTTTGTGATACGTCAGTAATTACATCATTTTTTTCACAATTAAAGAAAGATTACCATGAAAAAAGATGGAGTGTCCGTTTTTGATGAGTCTTGTAGAGCCCACCGACCAGAGTACATTTCATCCCACATATGGGAAGGAATATGTTTACACTGGTTGAGTGATGGATTCAAGAGGAGATCATTATTGGGGAGGCAGAATTGGAGGAGCCAGGAGGTGACTCATCGAGCTGGGAGTCATACATTCAGTACACATAAACAGCATCTGGTATGTACATTTTCTAAAAATATATTATATAACTTTAAATATTAACAGTTTATTTTATATTCATGCTGGCTATCGGCAAGCCCGATATTACAGAGTACGATGTATATCGGAGGATGTATAATGATCCAGTTACTGGGGATATTAGAGGTGATCGCCAACATTATATTGTGGACAGTATTATTTGTTTTTCAGTTTGAAAATTAACTGCATATAATATATTCACAATTTTAATTTCAAATTGAAACTGAAGGAGTTATATGAGGCCGCGACATCACAGACCCAGGCTGAGGGTCAGTCCGAGGAATCTGATTAGACCAGTGGCCATCATTTTGATGAGGCTGCATGGATGGAGGCTCCCCAGTATGGATTTGAGAAGGGCCGAGTAGTTGGTATTAGCTCTCAGTTGACTCCTGCAACTAATTATGGTAGTGTTTCGATGTCGGTGTCCAGCTCAAGAGGATCTCATGCATCATCTTCCGCATCATACTATGAGGATCCATTTCGATCACAAACTGAGCTGATAGAGAGTCTCCATAAGAAGCAGGAGGAGATGCGTCAGCAGTAGCAGCAACATGAGGAGGAGCGCCGACGACAACAGCATGAGTACGAGGAGCAGATGAGTCAGTGGTAGCAGCATCATCAGGAGCATATGGAGTACATGAGCCATCTAAATTATTTATTAGGGATAGAGTTTCTTCCACCCGCTCATCCAGAACCTCTAGCTCCCCCCACCTTCGGACCAGTGAACTGCTCCCCCCCTCATTCGGACTAGTGATTTATTTTGATGTTATAATGTTATTTGAATTCAATATATGAATTATTTTTTATTTATAGTTTTTGTCTTTTTTATAATGGTGTCAATGTTGCATTATTAAATTCATATTTATTATTAATAATTTATTATTTATTAATAGTATTATTTTTTTTAATGTTTGATTATTTTATTAAAAATAATATTACTCTTACTATTTTATTTTTTTATATTTTTTTGGTGCAAATATTGATAAAAATATTTATTTATTATTTAAAAAAATTATTATTTATTATTAGTATTATTTTTTTAATGTTTTTTATATTTTTTTTCAAATATTGATAATTTTCATATTTTAATTATTTTAATAATATTAATAATAAATTTTCATAAATATTAATTGTAATAATAACATTATTATATTATATAATATTATATTTTTTTATTATAGTATTAATATGAATTTTAATATTTTTTAATATTATTCATATTTTATTATATTAATAATTTTAAATATATTTAAAATTATAATTAATTATAATGTTTTAAATATATGAATTATTTTTTATTTTAATATATGATTGAATTATAATTTTATTATTATTATTAAAATATTATTTTTTATCTTATTATTTCATATTTTAAAATTTTTTATACTTCTTTGCGACGGGAATAAGGACCTGTCGTAAAAGGTATTTGTGTCGGGCCAGTCGCGAATAGTTATTTTGAAATAAATATTTGCGGTGGGAAAAGAGGCCCATCACAAATGGTATTTGCAATGGGACCATCGCCAATAGTTTTTTCAAAATAAATATTTTCGGCAGGAAAAGATACTCGTCGCAAAAGTTCTTTGCGACGAGCTCATCACAAATAGGTTTTTTAAAAATAACCCAAGAATTATTCATGATGGTAATCTTCCCCTTCGCTATTAATATTATTAGCGATGGGACTGTCTCCAATAGTTTTAATTGCGATTCCATTTTATGCGATGAGTTATTTGCGATGGGATCCCATCACAAATAACCCATCGCAAATACTCTGATTTCTTGTAGTGAAATATCCTTTAGAAATATACTTATTGATCTCTAGATTTTTTTTCTCTTTAGAGTTTCTAATGTGTAACTAAACCATAGCTCTTATAACAACAATAATGAACTTATTATTAACATAAATATAAATTACATTACATTTTTTGAGTACTTAAAACCTTATATAAACTAATCAGAAACACCAAATTAGTTTACTGCCTTTGGAAACATGGAATCGTAAACACTGGTACCTGAGCGAGTTACATTATCTCTCACTATGATCTCTATCACTAGAACCCCTCCCAGACATATCATAAAATAAATGTATATTCATAATCTATGGAAGGAATCATAAAAACGTGTGTCCTCAGATTCTTAGTAAGGATAATGAAGGGAGATATATATTTATAAACATGAGAATTGGTGTAACATCCCAATTAAATAAAGAATCAAACATATTCATAATTAATAATATTATTGAATTAAATAAAAATTTTACTTTAAAGGTATTTCTATGTTTGATGGAATACCTGATACACAACGACAAGTTTCTTTGAAATAATACATTGCACACAAGGCTTAGTCATACTAAAAAATAACAATATAATATTATTATTTTGAATAGTAATTAATGCCTAAATTTTGTAATTAAATGAATGAACATGACTAACTATAATATCATTGTATATGTTTAATAAATTTCTATTCATTTATCTAATAAAAGTTAGATGCATAAAATGTGAATTAATCTAATTTTAAGCGTAAATCCACTAATATTTTTAAATGGCCGATCTACCGCATTTTAAGGGAAAACCCTATTTAAATATAGTTTTGGAAACTTTTATATGTTATATTTGGAAAAAAAAATTCCTATTTATAATTAGGACATCAAAATTTTATTTCGGTAAATTTTTGTTTTTTTTATAAAATCCATTTTTTAATTCATAGTGAAAAAAATGTATTTTCACTCAAAACTACATGTTAATTTCATTTATTTATATATTTTGATTACATTTTTATTTGATTTTAAAGTGTAATTAGATTATATTTTTATCATTTAATTCAATGTTGGTCATTGCAAGTAATTTAACGTGGAAATTAAACATAAAAGAGTTCAATATTTTGATAATTATTATTTCTTAAACACACGCTTTTTTTTTGACAATGGGTCTTGATTTTAAATTAATTAATGTAGATTATATGTATTTAATATGGTAAAATATTCACCGATTTTGAATTTTGAATAACAAATATATCATCGGTTGAATTTTTGGTAATTTTATTTATAAACTTCTATTTTTGATGAATAGTGAAAACACTAAGTAGTAGTTAAAATGAATAATTTTTCATTTAAATGAAATATTACCTCTTCTGTGAATTGAATTTATAAAATCAGATATAAATGGTTATTATTAGTATGTAAATTGTGTTTCAATAAGATGAAAATATTTTTTTTCGAATAGTAACATTTGACTTTTATTTATAGTGGTTAAATGTAAATAGAGTAATTCACGGTTAAAAATATTATTATAATGTAAAATTACCTTATCACTTGTACTAATCTTATTGGATGAGTAATGGAAGACCAATACAATCCTTGGATGAGAGTTGGGGCAATTGAATTTCACTTGGGTAAGATAATGATATAAATAAATTTTTATTTTTAGTAGAAATAAAAATATCCAAAACTGGTATTGTTTTTCAAAAATAATTTTAATGTGGGGTTATATAATTGATATATTTGACTATAAATATTCATTATAATGATAAATATATTTCCTAAATGATGGTATTTTATATAATTTTTAGACATCAAATAAATTAAATCATTTATGACATAATAATGATAAAGTATTTTTATCATTAATAAATGATTTAAATAAATAAGATTATAAAGATTAAAATATAATCCAAAACCTATCAAATTCTTATTAGATGCCTTTATTTATACCATTATTCATATTATATTTGACTTTAATACTTTTTGGACATTTTGAAAATGAAAATCATTATATAATAAAATAATATTTTCACACTTTCCTAAAGAGCCAATCCTTCACCTTATAAAAATCCCTCACCTATAACCCATTAATCACACCACTCAAGCCCACTGGATCATACAACCTCTTCCCAAATAATCTCTCAATATCCCCTACTTCCTCCTAGAAGCCTTAATTTTTCCAGAAGGATCTTCAAAAACCCTTTTGGTTCAAACCAATGGGAGTAACCCGAGTTAAAGGTAACAACTTCTCTAAAGGCCTTTTGTTTGATTTAACTTTTCCAACCCCCTAAACTCTTCTTATTATATTATTTTATAAAAAAATATTATCCCAAATATAGTAGTTTTTTTTACGAAAATTATTTTAACTACACATACACACACCTCCATCTAATCGGTAAAGAACATACAGTTTCTGTTGATGGAAAACCAAAGTCTCATGAAATGATGATTGTTCAAACTCCTCCTACAACCTCTTATGGTGTCCATTATGGTGGAAATATATTTATATGTGATATATATTATATTAATATTTTTTATATGATTTTTTATATTTAATTTATATAATACCATTATGGTTTCTATCATGGGAAAATACGATAATCTAATTTGAGAAAGTGCGGACAACCGAACCCTCAACCTAATATGACTCATTCCTACCATATGTGGAATGTATAAAGGATGAAGTTATTGAGATTATATATATGATATTATACTATAATTATCATATACCTATCAATCATTATATTTTCATTCCATTAAATATGAAATAGAAATGAAAGTAGTTTTTATACGTATGTACGACTTACCGTCTCTATGAATGGTGTATTTCATTTATTAGCCCAAATGATATATACTATAATAAATACATGTATATAATGTGTATATATAACATCTAATTCCATATTATAATTCTTTAAATAATTAATTTTGACCACATGAACAACTTTCAGTCATAAGAAGTCAATTTTTGACTCTGGTACCATATATCAACAAAAGCACCATTACTAACATAAATGATTGTATAAAATCTAAAACATTGTAATAAGTGATTTAATGGAATGAAAAACTTGAAATAGATTCTTAAGCATGTATAAATTAACTTTAGATTATTATAATGAGATTAAAAAAGGAACAAGTCAAGTCAGACATGAGATAAAATACTTCGTCTCAATATCTTTTCATTGAGGAGTATTTTTTATACGCTTTATAAACATCATAGAATTTTCATTTCATTCAAAATGAATCTTTTTCTACAAGTTATTTTACTAAATGACAAAAATAAGTGTTTATTTATAATGTAAGCAGTGACAACTACCTTTCTGCCGCCGCATATATTATTTGATCTTTGGCTTCCTTAACAACTCGTAATGTTTTTAAAAGGAAAATAAATACCATATACTCTTTTATGTATTTTGGTGTTAAAAATATTATTTTTAATGGACATGTTATTAATATAAATTAAAATAATAAATTATGATTGAAATGTGGTAATGTTATCTTTATTTTGTGTTTATTTTATGTGGTATGAATATGTTATTGATCATGGTCATTATAATGTATACTGGTGGTTCCTTGATAAACATAGGACTGGAGTGCCTGATATAACTCCCTAATGAATTGCATAACGTGATAGGGGTAAACATGAATATTTATCATATGAAATATAGGAAATATATAATAATGGGTATTCAAAATGTAACTCCTAAAGTAGTTGTGATAGCTACAATAAATGTATGATATGAATGCCACAAGTTATCTTTATGATTTATACATGTTATTCATAAATATTATAATTTCATGAGATATGATAAAGAGAATATATAATATATGTATTGATGATCTAATGTTTTCGTTATTTGTTTTATAACCCTTACTAAGCTTTTTATGTTCATACCATGTTTTTGAAATGTTTTTCATAGGAATTAATGATGAATATGGTCAAGGATGGGATTTAGGGAATGTCATGCTGTCTAAAACATGGAACGAGACATTGCACTTTTTTTCAAGAGTTTTTATTTTATGAAAAATATAGAAACTGAGTATAATTTCCAACTATGTATGTTTTGAGATGAAATGTAATGATTATGTCCTAATTCTCTGAGACTCTGAAACTGAAAAGATCCTCGATGTGAATTATTAGTATAATTTATGATTATGAAATGTTAATGGCTGGGTCCATATAATTGGGGTATGATAACATGATCAAAAAATTATAATACCACACCGTGATTACCAGACAATAGAAACATTAATCATGGAATTAATTTCAGTATTTCATCATACATGAAGAATAATGAAACAAAACAATAATCAACGAGAGAGTAATATGTGAATAATGCATGGAATTGGTGAAATCACATAAACACATAAAATAATTTACATAGTAGTAAAGGAATTTCTTCAAAGGTTATATTAGTATCTTGGGTTCACTCCCCATACAGTCTTAGAAGCCATGGTTAACTCCCATGGCTATCTTAATATCATGAGATCAATCCTCGTACCATCATGGAAGTCATAGTTTACTCTAATGGGAATCTTATTAGTAAAAGTTCACTCCTAATAACATATTAGTCTATCTCATTAGATATAATTCATTACCCAATGCATTGGAAGGAGATATAGTTCCCACCCATCTCATAGTCAATCAATATATACATTTTACAAAATATCATTAAAATTCATATCCTAAACCATGAAATGAAATTGGTATCATTAAAAAGTAATCAAATAATAACTTATGGGGAAAGATACATGTTTCCTAATCCCTTCATGAGAAACATGACACATGAAAGGAAGTGGGAGTCAAATTTATATAACCCATGAAAAGATGATTATTTTATAAAAATAATTTCATTAAATCATAAACCACATATATAAATAATATAGATAGAAGTATTTAATCATTTAGATTTAAAAGGAATGAGTGACATTAATTGATTTAATCTTACATGAGAAATAATTTTGAAATATATTTTAAACAAATATCTAAAAAAAATATAAATTCTTTTTAGGAATTCTTTTTTAAAACATAGGGACTTTTGAAAGCCATTATAATGAAAATAAGAAAGAAAAATATAAATGAATCCATTAAAATAGTTTGAAACTAATTTCAAACTAAATCATCTTGAAAAACTACAACAAAACAATCAAAACGTTTTGAAACCCATTTCATAAAAAATACATTGAAAACGTATAATGAAACCTGGAAATTGTTTTTAAGAACACTCCTCTAAAAATATATTTTAAAACATATAATGAAATAATGAGAATGTTTATAAAACAATTTATATTAAAATCAATTGAAAAATTATAATTTAATATTGGAATTTTTTTGAAATTCTTTTAATATAAAATCTTATAAAAGAATCTAAAAAATGTTTTGAAAGTATTTTTTCACTTAAAAGTTATAAGATATTCTTGAAAAAATTTAAAAAGATTTATCATGATAATTAGTTTTAAATATTGAATTTATAGGATGTTAGAAAAAAAATTATTTAGAAAAATATTTTTTTACTCATTTAAAGGATGCTCCAATGTAATGATATTAATTATAATGGGTAAATTCATACTTGCTAAATATTCTTTTTCACCTTAAAAATTTTAGACATGTTCCACTACCTAAAAATTGTAACAAATTTATTTGTTTAAAAAGCATTTTTTAAAAATATAAAACACCCTTAAAAAGGCATTTGATATTAATAAGAGAATAATAGAATATTTTTTTAACACATCTAAAAAACAGGGTTGTGAAGGAACACATATATTCGATCGAAGAGAGTAGTAAATTCGAAATTTTTTAATAATGGTTTTGGATAATATTATCTACTAAATAGTTGAAAATGGAACCATTAATATTATTTGACCAGAATAATCATGTTTTTTGAAGATTATTTAGTGTTATTGATATGTGTATCATAATATTTCAACAAATAAATCACAATCATACACAATATCAATAAATTATGATAGTATTTCAAAAAAATATTACAAATTTGTAATATTTAATCATACAACCAATGTAAAAAAATAAAATAAAATGAATCATAAAATATCATAAAAATAATTGGATTAATGATATGGTGTTTTAATTGGAATTATATATTCCTCAATAAATTATGTTGGTGAAAAATAAAACATGTGTCTCAAAGAAGGAAAATTTAGAAAAAATTGTCTTATAGATTGGGTAACATTCGAAACATTAACCTCATGAAAATAATAATAATATAATAAATATTCAAATACCTATATATATAATAATATTATTCATATAATACATTCATTTTTAGTATACTCTCCACACAAATGAAATGACTGGTGAATGAAACATAAATATCCTGAAAATAATAAGTGAGATGAAATTCCCTTACCTTATGTATGGAATTTTGTTGTACTTTTTCAAAATTACTATATAATAAATATAATTTTATTATACATCTAAAAAAGTACAGTAATATTATATATAATTCTATATATGGTTTTATTTATTCTTTATATTACACATTTGTTAACAATTCTATGTTAAGTTTTCAATTTAGGTAATATCCACATTATTCTTCAAATGTGTCTTAATTTTTTATAACATTGGACTATATAAATAAATATACATATCATGTTATAAAAAAATAAATCCATAGTATACATATATATCATGTATATTCAGTATATTTTTTTTATAACAATCTATATAATATAGAAGTATGAAATTGAATACACCATTCATCAAAACGTTAGGCCGTATGTACTCATGAATGATGTATTAATTTTTATTGTTGTATTGAAAAAAATTAAGTAAAATGTACTATATGAATATTTATAAATAATATAATATATGTATAATTATTATATAAATATATAATATATGTTAAAAAAAATTGTTAATACATTCTATATAGTATGTGAATGAATCAAATCACTTTGACGGGGTGGTAGTCTATACTTCTCCAAACGAAATTATCATATATAAAAAATATGGAAAGTAAAAAATATATTGGTTATAAAATAAATAAATAATATTAAATAAATTATAAATATCATATATTATATATAAATATATATTGTTTTTATCTTAATTTTGACAGTGATTTTCCTTTAAATAAAAAATCGAAAATCATCGTTTTGTAAGGTTTTAGGTCACCGTACACATAAACAATGTGTTTGTACCCATCACATTTAATTGTGTGTATGAGTAGGTAAAAAACCTATCATACCAACATCATTGTATATGTAGGATAATATTTTTTTTATATACATATAATACATAGATTTTAGTGACCCATAATGAAAATAATATAAATGACCTTGAGGATGGATATAGCCTCTTATTTGGGTAATCATTGTTGGTTTGCACCAAAGGGATTCTTCATAATTCATTCAGTCAAAGGTTATTCTTCTAGGTTTAGTTTAATTTTTTTTGGGGGATATTAGAGTATATATTATTCATGCCAATGTGGCTTGATATGTGTGAGGATGTGGGAGGAGATGAGGGCTTTTTTTAGTGGAGGAGCTGTGGCACTCTTATAAATCATTAGAAAATGAATTCTATCCACATTTTTATGATGCCAAGTGGATAAAACAATTACAGTATTTGGATAAAATTAAGTATAGGATTGATATATGGCCATAAAATGTATTTTGTGAAGTTTAATAGGTCATTTTGGATCTTATATTTATGGTTTAGTACATTATTATCCTAAATATTCTCTTAATTTCAATATTTAATTTTAATTACATTCCGAAATTATTTTGGTCAAAAAGAAATTTTACTATAATATTAAATTTAAAATAATCCAATTACAAATATTTAACATAGTTTTCCTAATTCCATTAATTTAATTGGCAGTAATAAATTTAAATTTATTCCCAAATATGGGATGAAATTTTGGGGTTATAAATAAAAACATATAATAGTTTGCTAACATTTAATACCCAATTTAAAAATGAAGTTGATTATAATGATCTAACATAGATCACTTGATTATATTTAAATCTAAATAAATATTAATATAAATGAAAAATATAATTTATTCTTATAAATAATATTGATTCCAAGGATGTTTTAATTGGAATTAAGTATTATGATAATTCATCAAAATATAAGTATTCACGAAAATATAAAACAATTCACCATAAGCTAGTAATAATATTCCTATTTAAAATATTAATATTATTTTTATATATTAGATTTTTAAATGTTCCAAAAATGTATTTATGACAACATCTTTATTAAATGGCATTTAAAGAAACTTAATTAAAAATAAAGGCCTTTTATGTGAAATTACGATTGTTCTTATCTTATGTTTATCATATTTGTTGGATAAATATTAAAACATTAATTGGAAATTTAATATATATATTTTTAAAACAACTCAATAATGGTAATAAATTAAATTTATTATGTTAAAATATCTTTTTTAGCATAAAAATACTACTCTAAAAATATTCTATTTATATTCAATTTTTTCTTATATACATTTATAATTAATTTTAAACCGATGAATTAAACAATATATTTTCATAATATATTGAATCATATTCCTAAAAATAAAAATAATGGATTTTTTATATCATATTAAATAAAATAGTAATATTTTTAATAATATATTATTCTCTAGTAACACTCTGTCTTGCATTTTATATAATCCATCGAGGAAATATAGTCAAGTGTGTAATTTAAGCTAACCTTGGTGTTATATTTAAATAATGATAAACATTATGTTATGTGTATCATATTATTAACTATGAGTTTCATATAATTTAATCCAAACATTGTGCATTATTATAAAATAAACTACATTCAGTGTTTCATGTAATTGAAAATAAAAATAAGATTAATTTAATTCGAAAAAAAATCACAACATCTCGAGGTGTTACATTATTTGAGATCAATGTTATTTAAATTAATTTTAATATATTATATATAATCCTAATATTTTAATATTTTATAGTGAGTTTATTTTCATATATTTATTTTCCCATTGTTTTTTTATAATCTACTAATTTTTCAATTTTTTCTCCAGGTATTTGGTGGAGTAAGAATACCGACCATGTTAGCATGATATTCATGAAGTTATCTCACGAAAAGAAAACATGTTTCATTATAAAATTATAAACCATTATCAAATGTTAGTAATGATTTTAGGTGTACACTTTCCGATACATTTTATTATTATAAATGAGTTATGAATTATTCATTATAACACTAAACCATAAACATGATTGAAATGTTTAAATGTTAATTTGTTTATAAATACTAAATTTTATGAATAGTTTAAATTTTGGGTCCCATTATTGTGGTATTAAATCTATTTTAGTGATGTCACATTAATGTTATGTCATTTCATAATGGATGAATATTTTTATACAATGGTACAAAAAGGAATATAGGTTGATTAAATAGAAAAGATTGTGATAGATGACTTATATTAGGTAGAGTATTGAGTTATGTTATATATTCTTTTTCATAACAGTGAATATGTGGGAGATATGGTATTTTAAATGGATTTTTATGTTATTTCTTGAAAATATAGTTTATAAATACATTCATTATAAGTATTTTTTCATGAGAACTAATAATGGGGAATCTTAAAATATATGGTTCATGGTTTATGATGGGAATTCTATTAATGTTTATGTTTGGGCTAGGTGTGTCTCGTGATTATGAATATCTACTATATTGAAAATCACTATATCTTTATCTGTTTTATTTATGGTTGGGGGGTCATTTCTAAGAATATTATTTAGAACTCAATTAGGTTTTTTTATAAGATCAAAGGGGTTGGTATATAAAAACCTACAATACAAGGATTGTAGAATAATATTGGATGGTGAGGAAAAAACATATTATTTTGATGAGAGGAAATTATTATGAGTAGGTAAATATTTTATCCATTTATACTATGAATTTATTGTTTTTTCAAATCAAAAATAATATGTAGTTTTCATGAGATTTGATCATTTTGGGTTCTAGGATAACATAAAATGTTATTATGGTGTGATGGGATGGGATGGGATATCATAAAAACTAGTATCAAGTTGTGATGTGATCAGATTGATTTTATATCATAAAATAATAGTATATTTCTTTTGATATAGTTTTATATATAGAGGATATGGTCAAACAAGTATTTTTTATGATTTAAAAAATTAAATAAATAAGGGTCAGACATGGATCCCTTGGAGGATTACTTGAAAAAAAAAGGATGATATTATAAGAGATCACATATAGAATAGTTTGTTTTTTTAATGTTAGATATTAAGGGGGATCATTTGTAGACTAGTTGTTGGGAGTATAATGAAGACTTTTTGTGATGGTGTTGATGTGTACTAGTGGAAGAGTATTTTACCGACCCACATATTTTATTTTTCCAGACACTACAATGGAATTTTCATAAAATTGAATGAATCATTCATCACCTTGATTTATAAAAAACCCAATTATGATATAATTCTTTTCATGTGATTGGTCACTACATCAATTTTCATATGGTTAATTAATGACCATATATATTGGTTATCATATATAAACCCATTTTTTGTTCCTAATGATTCTTAATATCAAAAAATGTAAAATAAAATTGATAGGAATTCCTAAAAAATTGTTATTCTATAGGGATAACTCTTGTACATGTGAATATAAAAAATATGCTCAACATACAATTGGGGAATTGTTCATGAAATGTATGAAAATTTTCGGATTTGATTCTATGTTTTATTGGTTATATTTTCCATAATAGCACCATTGGGAAATTTCATTTTGGATGTACAATTTTTTGACATATATTTCATTTTCTAAATTATTATATTATATTATTTTTTATTCATCATATATTTTCATAGTTGTTCAAAATTTTAAAATCTAATGTTTTATATATTATAATTTTTTGATTATTTTATTATTATTTTGTTACATTAATATTTTCTATATACTCATAGACATTATTACATCCAACCATGTCCACTATCCATTATAAATTATCATTTTGGGGGGGATTCAAAAGGTAATTTCGTGAACATATATGACTACTTCTCTAGATCCATATTGGAGATTATAATATAGCCTTTTATGGTGTCATTTATTAATGTATTAAAATGTTAAAGGTGGATTAATATTTCTTAAAATAAAAACAATCTATTTTCTTAAATTCATTAAAATTCCATTAACTAGTCTTATTCATTTTTTAGGAATCATCAATGTATCATATGATTTATTATAAATGATCAATGATTAAATTAAAAATTTTATACACTAATTACCTATAAGAAACCTATATATTAATTTATTAAATTTCAAATTTTATTATTTGTAATTATTATCTTATTATGAAAAATGCTTTATTTAGTGAAAATAATCATAATACAAAAAAATGTTCTAGATTATGATTATGTTTTATTAATTAAATTTTTAATAAATCAATAATGATATAGAAATAAACTATATTTTAGTTAAATAATTTATATAGGGATATAGTTATATTATGACATGGTGGTATCTAATATCATAAAATAATTATGGGTTTCTTATAATACGTTTAGATACCATATTATATATAAAATTCTTTCTCAAATTCAAGGGATTAATATCTCATTTTAATTGACATATAAATTATTATTTTTATAATTTATTTTCTATATCCAATATGAAACAACAAGTAATAACATTATTTTAAATTATAATAAACATTTCAGTGAAATATACAAATTTAATTTATAAGACATTACATTAATAATTAAAATATCTACACCGATAATAATAAACCTAAAAATGATTATATTGGAATTTCACACATCAAGAAATATTACCCAATGCATTGATAAAACATTGTATATAACATAATATATGAAATCATAAATGTTACATAGAAAAATTTCATTTGCCACATCATGTACCATTACCTCTTTATCATGGATTTATTCCAGATATCCCACCATTTCAAGGTCCACTAACCTAAACAAAAAATCCAAAAGTTATTTTCACTACCAAAAAGGTTTTTTTAAATTGTATATGAATAATATGTGATCAATAATGAAATTTTTGGAATTAATTTTTGTTGATATAATTCATAACACCTTTATCCATTAAGTTAATCAAAAAAATTATACATTTATGTGTACTAAAATTTGGAATAGAGTCAGTCATGGATCTTTAATATTACATATTAGGACCAAGACATAAAATATGATTCTTAGAATTATTTTTGTGATGAAATAACCCTTATAAAACATTGTTATAAAATAATAAATTTTCATATTAATAATATTATATAACTACATAAAATATATAAAATACACTCACACCTCCATCAATAGTGAATTTATTTTCAGCAGTAGTAATGTGATAAGGGAGAAAAAGTATCTCTAGGTTGTGGATAAGGTTTAATTGGAATATATATGATGATAAACCCATACATATAATAGTTTTGAATATAGAATCACTAGTAAATAAAAAATTAGATAACCACAAATTTTTATTGGGATAATAGAGTATGAAAATAATCATATGTGTTAGACAGACATACCTATCATGGTAGTCAGTAGTGCATAACATCCAATATAAATTTAAATATAAAATCAAAATCATGAAAATCATAATTCCAAAACCAATCCCTTGATGAATTATAATTTATCAATGACCTAGTTGAATGTCAAGATATTATATCAAAAAAAATTATAATTAAATATGTTAGTTTTTAGACATTCCATACATATCCATACACTCTATTTCACCAAATATCTCAACATATATGATCTAATGTTATAATCATATTTTCTAAAACCCATATCCGGGAGTAGAACCTCGTAGGATAAAAATATAAATTTATTATTACTAAGGGTTATTTCTAATTAAATTTTTAGAATACCATAATTTTATACCATTTATAATATTTTATCCCACATATAACCCCTAAAATATTGGATATTCCATAATTTCAATCTATAATGAAACCATATAGTATCCATTATGATAAACCAACAACTACCTGAAATATTCAAACGCACACAATCATTTGATCTTCCATTACAATAACTATAGTTTACCCTAGGCTGATCATGATACGTCTAAAATTTAAACAATATAATACACAACCTTGGAATACATAACACACGATATTATATATAAAACACAATTTTTGATAATTCTATTTCACACTTTTTATGTTAATTATCATATTTAAAATTTTATGACCCTAAAGGGTCACTATTGTTTTAACATGAAATATGGAGCCATTCATGGTTCCACATCCTAATTTAATGCTTACATTATCACCTAATAAGAGTCATAGTGTGACTTACATTCCAAGGGATCAGGTACATGATCACTTACATTGGAATATAATGTCATGCTTTTTATCAAACATATATTAAAACCATGTACTATAAAATTTCTTGTAGTCATAACTATTTACCCATACTATCGTAATGCAGTCTATATGAAAACACATATAAATTAAGTAAAATTACTGAGAACATACCATCATATAGAGTTTTACAGTATAATAATTCAGTTTCATCTCTCCTTGATCATTGTGGGTATCCATGTTCTTTAATAAAATAAAAAAATTATATACAATAAATTAAAGAAATATAAATAAATAAAACTATAAATCATTAATTTTTTTTAATATATCATAGTGAATTTTAACCATGTTTAAATATCATGAAACAATATATAAATATCACCAAGACTATTCCTTGTAATTCTATTCCAAAAAACAATAATTTCCTATTATAAATTTTATATTAATTTTAATCCATATTTATGAAAATTTATGAATAATTACTAACATTACATAAAATGATTATAAAGGAAAAATTACAATTTTTTCTTAATCCAAATCATACAATATTTATCTCACATAAAATTTTAATAATTATAATATGAGTTTACCATAACCTGATTTTATTTTTAAACAAATCACTTGTCCATTGATATTGAATTTAGGGGAAAAAGTGGAACGATGATGTATACAGGATAATGAGAGATTTACTCTATTTTATGTCAAGAATGTGCCAAAAAACATAGATTAACATTGAGTGTGAGATATGAGAACCTTAGTTGATAGAATATTGATACCATCACACATTATCAACTGAATAAGTAATATATAATCTAAATCATAGTTGAGAAAATAAAAATATATAAATAATACCACTACAAAACCATTTCCTATTGTATTTAGGTATCGTGTGGATGACCACCGAGTATCTAGTATCTATTTTTGTTTTTTCTCCAGTATTATAAATATAAATTTACACCTAATACACTATCATGGAAATCCTAATTTTCATAAAAATACCAAGTATGTCGAGATATAAGCATAAATACTAACCATTTATTAATATATAAAAAATTAGATAAGATACTGACAAGGTCCAAAATAGGGGTTTCCCTCATCCATGATATAATAGAATTACATATCATAATATGAAAAATACTTTTCAAACTCTTAATCATTAGAAGTCTCCCTCTTTGATTTTAATTTCCCTAATTATGGATATTTTCAAAATTCCATCTTATTGACTTAGTGGAAAATATGGTTCTCACAATTATTTTAGGGTTATAATAATGATTATCTTTCATCCTCTTTGTATAAACATGAGTTAATCCCTCACCATCCATAACCTTTTCCTTACTATTATATTTGACATCTCAAAATGGGGTATGAAAAGCATAATTATCCTTAAAGGGATTGATATCACTCACCCTTTCATTATGTAAGACATTACCCCATTTATCATAGAATTAGGGAGAAAATAATTTGTTCTATATTTATAGTGGAGTTTTATTATCAGACTGATTAAGGGAAATATCCTATTGGATCCCTCATTGATTACCCTTATATTGAGCCTGGGAGTATATGACCATTGGTAGTAAAAACCTCCCTTTATAGAACTGGATCATCTCCATGTTGAATCTAAGCATAAACATCACATAAGAGAGCTACATGAGTCCCCTAATATACAAAATAATGTTTTTCATGAAGATATCACAATGATTGTGAATTCAATATATCCCTTAAAGAGTAGTCACTCCCTTTAGTATGGCTCTCATATCTTATATACTCATGTTGATAATCAACCAAAGAACCATAATTAATGAGAAACTTTTATGATACCTTCTCATTCATATCACAGGTAGTGGGATCCTAATAAAGACAATCAAAATTGACCTCACTAGGAAGTCTCTTACACATAGAGGTGTCATGCCCACTAAAATGTAATGTGGTGAGGATTATGGAATTCTATTGAAAATACATTGAATGAAGAACTTCGTTACAAGAAATGAAAAAATCAGGGATCCTTTCATAAACAAAATGAATGACCAAGTCTTACATCTGTGTGGATAACAACACATTCTTTGTCAAGGTTGTAATCAAATAAACATCCAATAATATTCGAGAACAAATCCAAAACTAGAATTATATATATTTCTATCCATTTTAATTGGATCTCTATCTAGCAAAGCTAAATTGAAAAATATTTTGGGATGAAAATAAGTCCCGTTAATACAATACAATCTAACACCAACATGAGTGAAATTGTTCTTGACCTTAAACATGTTGAAGGCATAATTCTGTCACTAATCTCTCAAAGAACATAGGATAAAAAATATTGATCCAAACGTTTAAGACAACTTCATAAACTGAAAATTGGTAAATATAGGGTGAAATAATCCACTCCCCATTGGGATGATATTCTAATTTGAAAATCTCCAAATTGGGGACAACTTGTTCATCATATCATCCATTTTCCATTGTTTTTTTTTCATTTTTAGTGCAGTACACTTCCAATAATGGAATACAAAGGAAGAAAATGTCCTTCTGAGACTACATATAACCATGAAATAATAGGGTATTCATCTCACCTTTTGAATATTTGACCAACATCATCCCAATTATGGGATATAAAAAATACTATTAAACAAAATTGAAGGCATACCATGAGGATTATTTTTGGAGGAAGAAGCATTTAGGACCCTTGGAATGTTTTAGAAATCCATACCTGAGCTAATTCAAAAAAATTTACTTTCCACCTTTCCCCCTATAGGGCAATTTGAGCCTGAAATCAATAGTTAGGATTATGTTCCGTGGATCATATTGAATCCGATGTTGATCGTGTGTAATCATATTTATATTTTTCTACCCATAGGGATGCCCTTGTTTCTACCTACAGAACCACCCATACATGTTAGTGGTAGGGGATGTGTTCGGTAGATCAATTTGAATACAAGATAATTCTTGAACATCCTGAATATAGGAAACCCTAAATACCTTCTTTATGAGGAGTTTTCCCGAGACCATGTTCTTCCAGCAACAATTTATTAGTGGTGTTAGATATACTTTTTGGGGCATCATACTATAGGGCAGTTACTCAGTTTACCATTATAAGGTACACAGTTTTTACTACATCCCATGATTATATTAAAAACCTATCAGTTTAATCCCTCAAAAATTAAAAAATTATCCTTAAAAACCAATTTATATTAAAATCATAATATATTTAATAACAAATTTATAATCAATCATCAGAAATACAAAAAATGGACTTATAAATAATATCTTTCTATATTTTATCAATTCTCTTATTTTACTATCACCTAAGGGAATCATTCATTATGAGATCCACACCTTAAAATTTTATACCCATAGAAACACCCTTCTGAATTACATGTATATTTTTCTAATAAAAGAGATCTAATTCCAACTACACAATTAAAAGAATATTAAAATATATTTTGTATAATAAATGTATTTAAACTATAATATTATTTATACTATAGGAACATCCAACTCTAGTCCATCACAAACACCATTAATTGTTTATATAATATATTTGAATAAAATATTATGTTTCCATTACATATTCCATGGAAAAGGCCCCAAACATGGACTCACTACACCAATTTCAGATAATAATTATATAAAAATAAACATTTACATACAAAAAACATTTACTAATAGACTAATTATATCACAATAACATTAAAATTCATTACATAAATGGTCATTTTTGTTATAATATAATGGGTGACATCATTGGCCCAGTTAGACTACAACTTTTTCAAAACCCTAACAAAAAATTTATTAGTCATAATCATTTCAAATTATATTTTTTTCTCTTACTAATATATTTATCACCTGATATTGAGTGTCATTTAAATTGTTATGATTTTCTTTAAAATCCAAAAATTATCCCAAATAAATCAAAATTTTGGTTAGTTATCTATATTTTATTACAATCAAACTACAATCAAATATGTTTTTAGTTTATCCTATAATAACACCCTTACATTTGAAAAAATTCCTTCTATGTCATATTTATCCCACTATGGCTAAAAATAAATATGAAAACCAAACAACCTCTAGTTTTGGTGAATAAATAATGTGATCATCAATGTTAAAAATATTTATTTTAATATAGGGAAAATAACATCAACACAACCTTATTTTACTACCAACTACAATATTTTCTATATCCTCATATAATAAATAATAAATTAAATAATTTATAATAAATAATAAATAATAAATCGTATGAGCCACTTTAAAATTATTGTTATTTTACTGTTACAAGATCCTAGCACTCATAATTTTATCAATTGTAGTCGTCTATGAGTAAATGTTCCAAAATAAAAAAAATTATATCATTACAATACATACAAACTGATCAACATTCCACAAAATTGGAAAACAAAAATTATTCCATGTGAATTTAATGTGTCTAATTATTTTGGTATCCAAACAATTTATATAGATATTATAAAATCCTATTGGTCCCAAAGATTTTTTTATTGAGAAACTCATCAGATTAATGAATATTTACATAAATCTAGTTAACACACATGAATCCTATTAAATTCATAAATAATTAGATCATATATTATATTTATCCAAATAATTCACCACTTTCACAAAACCTATACCAATTTACTAGTCATCATTATTATACCCAAATATTTCTATTATTATAGAAAATCCAATTCATTCCCCGTGATAAAAAAAGATCAATGTGATACATATATTATTTTTCTATTATTTAGTTAAAAATTCTCATACTTATCCTCAGTTATTTAATACCTTTATCACCACCCAAATACTATGAAACCACTAATTTTTTCATCAAAATAGGGTACCGAAATAATAATAGATTTTTTTTCAACACATACATCAGTATATAGTTAATCATATTCCATTGTTCGAACAATCCTCCATTTTATCCATCCATTATGAAATACCCATCACACTATGAGTTATTTCCAATTGGCCCATGAATCATGTATATAATCAACTAATAATTACTCATTGTGATTATAATTTAAAATTATAATAATATTTTTTATTAAATTACAAACATAACCAATGTATTCTAAATTCTTGATCTAATAACTAGATTAAACATCACTACTGTATCATTCTGGTAGTACTATTATTAACTCATTCTCTCCATATCTATAACAACCATGTTAATTTTCTATCATCTATATATTATCTTATGTAACCGAAATTTGTCTCCAGAATAAATTAGAAAGTAGTATACTATTTTATTAATCCAATTCACTCATCACAAATATATATATATATATATAACTAGTCCTCCATACATGGAAAGTGAAATATATACATATATTGTAATATTCTATGAATAATTCAGTCATCCGTTAATATCATATGCCTCAAGGAATCACATATATGATTACTACCCATCCTAGGTCTATTATCCACATTAGTAATCTTTATTCCTTTATTATGCATAGTAATTAATCTGTTGTAACAACCATGAGAATGTCAACATTACTTAAATACCTCCATTTTTGTTTTAAAAATCATTCTAATTGGATCATTAATGTAATATATAAAAATAAATAATTATGTAAATAACATAAAAAATATTGTAATAATTTAAAATAAAAATAAATTTATTTCCAAAAATTTATCTTCTTATTTACAAACAAGCATGGGAATTTATTTTGAACCTACATTCAATGTATGAATCATGTATTCACACAAATTTACACTATATATAATGAGTAAATAAATAACCCATAAGCATAAACAATTTATGTTTCTAATTTATTAATTGTATCATTTAGAATGAAAATTTTAAAATCCCAACACGCTAAAAAAATGGATTTCCTCTCATAAAAGTATTAGAATGGAAAAAAATATCACATATATTCCATTTATTATTAGTCTTAACTCCAAATTGCATATAATAAATCATAGGACACTGAAAAGATTAATTATAATAGGGTTATAGAAATAATAGTAATTATATAACTCTCTATATGAATAAATATTTATTAAAATAGACATCAATAAATACATAAAATAGTAGTGAAACATATATATTTATAATTTATTGAATTCCATGAAATATAAATATCACTATTCTATAATAAAATTATCCTCAACAGAAATATATTTTAATATTATACCTCAGATATAATTTCCAAAAATGTTCATATTATATTGATTATAATATTTAAAAAATAAATAAAAAAATCACCCTGAAACCCATGAGTGGATTTAAAAAAAATTAATCTCTACATATTTTATATTATCCAATCCTGATCATACTAATATTCGGTTTAATTTTATATCCAATATTGAATACATGTGGTATATATGTCCACCTAAGTTCATGGTCAATGTAATGGTTTTAAACTCTGTAGGATACAAGAAATTATACTGCAAATATAATCTATTTTATATCTTCACGCATTTATATTATGAAAATAAATTTTTATAATTTAATTAATAATAATAGTCATGCCATCAAGTTCATGGGGATCCTTGCTTATGGTCATCCTAAACATTATTTGTAAAATACTGCATAGGGTTACAAATGTTTCAATATTCTAATTTTGTATCATATATATGACCCCAAAATTATTATGGAACCTTGATGGATATATTATGTGTTATTTATTGAAATTACACTCTATCATAATCATTTTAGTGATCAAAATTTCAAGTACTATAATCAATTTTTAAGATAAATAAATTTTAAATTGTGATTGAAACAACATGAGTGAATTTTTATTATAGACACATATGTTCTCTCAATAGTTAATTCTTTATCAATTGATATTATTTGAGTTGAAAAATAAAATTTATCATATTGATTAATGGGTTATCATCAATTGAAAAACTCCGAATTCAGTCCTTGAAATATCAAAATTCCATGGGATTTCACTTTTCTATAATGTGTTTATAACATTTCCATTCAATGTGGTGAACATAGTATCACATATTATTTGTCGGGGTAAAAAATTAGACTTCAATCAGTAGTGAACAAAGTAACATATATGGTATAACATTATTACAAGAACAAAATCATTGGATATTCTGCCTAAAAAATATATTAGATATCATTCACAATGCAAATCAATTATATTATATCATAATGACTCAATCATGTAAGCCTTGGATAATTTTAATGAGTGGACTATATTAATTAAAATATCAAATACTATTATCAAGACTTATCTATTAATAGATTCCATTATACTATGAAATCATCTTTTTTTCATATAGGTACCTAGAACATAATTAAAAATCACCCATAATATGATAATTGTGTAGAAAAAAATTGGAAGAACATGTGATAAACAACCCTTATTTTGGAATTAATCACTCCAAGTTATATCATGTCATTGGTTTTCTAGGTAATTGATAAATTTAAATCACACAAGTCAGTAGGGAATCAATGATATCCCTTTGTAACAAATTACTATCTCAAATCATATATAGTCCCCTATGATAAACTAATAATTGTATGGTTAAACCACTAGTAAAACATCTATCAAACCCCTTTTCTTGTAAATATAAATCTCAATTCCAACATTTTATATATCTAAACTCAAGTAAAAATCCCTTATCTTAAATAAGTGAATCCTAGAATGTTTATCATGAAACCCAATTTGATGAAACATGGGATCAATACTCATTGTAAAATGATATATTCCACCTCTTATGATATCCCATGGAATATAAATCTATATATCAAAATTGAATTCTATAGATTCAAATCATTCAATCATAATTCAAATTTAATCACATAACATGATTTTCAACGTGGCGTAAGAACTAGATCTGATTGTACAAGATATGTATGAAAACATAAAAATAATATACAGATTATTATATACCCAATTATGAAATATTATTTATCAGATGGTTTGGTCTCACAAATTAATTGTGAGTATAACATATGATGTATAAAAAACCATATAAAGTGTATAATATAATTAATATCCCCACTAAAAGATTAATACCGTATATAAATGTCAAATCATCCCACTAGGGGAATTCAAATTTCCATTAATCATCAAAATATATATTAAAATAATTTTAAATAAAAAAAATATACTTTTATTATCAAAATATGTAGTATGACCACCGTAGAATATCATAAAATGAAATAAAAATCACATAGGGGACTATTGGTAACTGTATAATAACTATATCAAATATATGTTATCAAATCAACTATAATTATTTTAAAATAATAATGATAAAAAAAATAATTAGGAAATTTTAAATCCACTATAAAAAAAGTGAGTAACTAATTTTATTTATTACACCAAATTTTTATTCATAAATTCAAAATTTAAACCCACTCATTACCATACAAATCCTCCAAGATAATGGGAGATTTTATATCTAATCCCCAACTAAATCTCGAAAAAAATTTTGGGAAAAATTAATTGATGATTTATGAAATGGGGAATAGAGATTTAATGAATTTCAATTAAAAAATGATGTTAATGCATATAATGTCAATTGGAAGAAGGATATGTGATGACATTTGAGTGGCACATATCCTTCATGCTTCCAATTTACATATAAAGGAAAAATTTTGAGTTGGATTCAATTTTCATGAAATTATAATAAATTAAATCACACTATAATAAATTCATCCAAGTTCCACCAGGGAAAAGTTAATGTTAAATAGGTACCCTATAAGAACTATGAATGTTTTCCTTCTCCACTGGAAAAAATAATGGACACAGAGTATATCCAAACCCCTCCCCTAAGAAGTAGATTTTGGGATCATATTAAATAAATGGGTGACCACCTAATCCACTTAAAATAGACCATAAATTATTAACTATAATGGAGGGTAAAAATAACACATATTATGAAGTGTTGACATTTATAATCCCAAAAATGATAAAAAAAATAACCAATAATCAAGACTATATTTGTAATTAAAAATCCCTAAAATCTCAATAAAAAATAAAACTATTAATAGTTATTATGATTCCAAATACAATTTATTCAGGTAAAATTAATTAATAATAGTTGATACTACCACAACTCTAACTCTTGAAAATAACCTCAGAAAAATATATTAAAATATCAGAATGATTTTGATTACTAAAATTATGTATGTTCAGTTTCTTTTATATTATAAAAATATTAAACATAATCAATAATAAATTAATATTTCATATACCTATTTTATAATCAGTGTTCAATTATATATCAATGTTTTAATCATGATTATGTATTCAATAAATATGGAAATAAATCAATATAACAATTTTATAGAATTAATTTAACAACACAAAAATTTAACGAAATACATATTGATAATATTCCATTCAGTTCCCTCGCAAATTCATTTAATTATATTCATTATATAACATTTCATATACTTCCCCAAAATAAAACCAAATAATAATAATTCTACTCTAACATAGGTAAAAAAATTAAATCTAAATTTCAAATGTGAAATAAATAATTAAATACAAAACACCATGAAGAGATGAATAACTAATTTTGATATTTTATTAATATTATTCGGTTCATCCACAAAAGTAATAAAAAATATAATCAAATACTTTTCTAAAATAAATCTGTAACTGATAACTAAAAACATTCTTACTATCATAAAAGATTAAATAAGAGAATAATTACAAAAGGGTAGGAGTTGGAAAATAAATATAATGACCATAATCCAATATATATAGTACCATATGAGTCCACTATATTTATCCATGGTAACCTAAAAAACCTCTAACACCTCTATTATTTTAAATTTATAGAGGAGAATAAAGAGAGGAATAAGGTACATGAAATTTACAATAAAAACTAGGGTGTACATACTATGATTATTTTCCCCTCAAATGCATCGTATTTATATTTTTCATTTATTATTGCAACTTATATCCTTTAATTTGATACTAAATCTTTATATCATTACTTAAATTTATCATTATAAAAATATTCATCAAATAAATCTTGTTTTACCTGATTGAAAAAGATTCACAATATACTAATTCTCCCAACTATAAAATTGTCAATTAATTGTGTAGTTTCTACCAGAGGGCATAATTTTTACTCATAATGAAAAAATGGGTTTCTTCTTTCATCAAACTATTTAAAAATAAAACATTAATGTATTGATAAAAGTAAACACATCATCTTTTCAAATAAAATTTTCCATGAGCCCACAACCAAACCCAAAAATATCATATAGTAATGGAAAAAATAGAGATGTTAGGGAGTAACAATAATGTACATTCATTAAAAATATAAACACTCAAAAATTAATTATAAAACACTCAGAAGAATAATTATTCAATTTGAAAAAAATTTAGACAAAAATATCAGTTCAAATGTATTTATTCAATTATATATTATAAACATATAAAATGATTCCTTTTCGATGATAATTAATATAACACAAAAAACAATATAAACATATCAATAAAACTACATAATATAAAATATCTTAATAAGAATCACTATATCACAAAACAGAAACATTTTATATTATGTGGAACCACTTTAATTAGCGTCATAATAATAAAACTCATCATTACTAAAATAAAATTCATTAATAAAACTCAATATATTTGTCTTTTATTTTGGATTTTCACTCAAACATATATTAAATTTGTCCACCATGCCACTACTATAAAAATACCAAATTAGTGATGAATCCTGTAGAGACCCGAATCTTGACATACATAGACATTACATTACTTTTTCGAAATACTAGATACATAATGAAAATAGACACACAAGGACCGTAATAGTTTAGTGTCTTTGGAAACTCAGAAAATAATCCTCTAATCGTGGTGAATGATCTTCAACATCTCATATAAGGATCATCCCCTTCTATTTTCTTACCTAAAACCTTTCTTTAAATCCTCGGGAAAATAAAACATATAAAGGGTGAGATCAAATGCTCAGTAATGGTAAGCATAGAGAACATAAAACAATCCATAAACATTTGAACACCAAAACTTGAACATAAAATCAAAACATCAAAATCATGAGCAATGACATAAATAATGGAAGTACGTAAGGAATATATCATAAAGGAACATCAATATTGATAAAATAGAATGTTAATAAATCATTTAATTGTGGAAAACAATTAATCACATGTTATGATTTCCATATTAGCAAAGGCATTGCTTCTAAGACAATCTTAATGGACAAAGTCCCTTTCTGAATCTAGTTCTCTCCTCGTTCCAGTCCTGTATTACTGAACTAGATTAACTTACCATTCCAGCCATATCTATCTCATGAGATATAAATATTTACCCAATGAATTGGAGGGAGATATAGGTCACACCCATCTCATAATGAAATCATTCTTACTTGTTCCACAAAATAAACATACATCATTTAGAATAACCCAACGAAAAAATTGTGATTGATAAACATAATCCCATTATCACATAATCCATAGAAAAGAAATGGATATCATTTCATAATAATAAAAGTGAAACCATGTAAATCATAGAGACATTACAATTGAAACATACACATATAAAATAATTTCATCTTAAATGGAAAATGGTTTTGATAAAAGACGTGAAATAAATTTTTGAGGAAAATATCATTTCTTCTTCAAAATCATTTTCTTTTCAGAAAATGTCATGCAATTTTAATAGAAAAGGATTTTGTTGAAAATAGTCATGAAATATTTTGGAGGTAGATTTAGGAAAATAAGGCTTTATAAAACCGTAAAAATCCGTTCACACCGTATAAGTTATAAACAACAATCTCCTCATATTTTTGTCGAAAAAGTAAAAACGTACCTCGTATAGAAAACAAAAGAAAGATTCCTTCCATACGATGTGGTAAAAGTAGAAAAGGGTAAAAATGAATTTAGACATACATGGAAGAAATGTAAACATTTTATGAAAACATTTCGAGAATATTATGGACATGGATAATAATCATAACCCTAGTAAATACTTAAAAATAAACAATCTCGTATAAGAATGAGATTGGAATAATTATCCCTTACCCTATGTCTGATATGCCTCGTATGTATCCAAACCTCCTGTATAATGATTTATATACTTTTATTTAATTATTACATAATCATATTCATTGTTCTGATATCATATATAGTTTACTTATGTCTTTATATTACCCCTTCTTTTCTATTTTTGATGTAAATGCAGCGACTTGGGTAAAATTGTTTCATTTATTGTATCTGTTTCGACTTGTTGTTCTTAATATTATTACTTATATCCTGATTTAATTAATGCCAGAATATAAAACATTATTTATATATAATATATATTCAGTATATACATATATATATATGATATATCGATTAAATGGAATGAAATACACCGTTCATGGAGATGGTAGGTCGTACGTACGCATGAATGCAGTTTTCATTTCCTTATTGAATTGAATGAAATTAATTATATAAAATAAATATATATATATATACATAAATACTTTAGAATTATTATGTCATATATTTCATTATTACATATTATATATAATTTATAATCATTCATGAATGGTTAACATGGAGAATGAATCTCATCGCGTCGTGGAGACGATAGTCCGTATGTACGCACGAGCGATGATATCATTACCATGATAGTGGAATTGAATTGGAGTGTATGTATACTATTTCAGAATCAATATCAATTTACAATAATCATATATAGTTATTATTTAAACCATTATACCCATCCAAGTATGGTGGTGGTGGAAAATAGATTACACCACAACGTGGAGACGGTATTCCATACGTACACACGAGTAGTGATTTTGTTTTCCGTAGGATGGATAGATGGGGAAAAGGGGTTGTTTAATACTTATAATGACATATATATATATGATTGATAATGATGTTATTACTTCATTAAGAAACAAACAAAGAAGAAAAAGTGTAATAAGAAATAATGTTGAATGAATCGGTAACAGACATTACCTCTTCTTTGAAGTGCCTCTTTGAGACCTCCTCTTAGGGCACTAAAATGGGTCTTTGAAGAAGACCAAGAGCACTAAGATGTTTCTAGGGAATTGGAGAATAGAATTTGGTAGGGGTTGGCCGAGCATGAAGGATCAATGTGGTGTGATAATGAGAGGGAGGAGGTGCCCTTTTATAATGGAGGAGAGGGGAACCTTTAGAAAAACTAAAAAAATTATTTTATTATAAAGTCATATTCTATTTTAAATAGCTTAAAATTGATTTATTTCTAAGATATGGTTGGGATGAGTCGAAATAATCTCATCCAATAGAATTTATACAAGTTTAGGTTTCTATTTTAACCTTATCATTTAGATTTAACTTTAAAAAAATATTTTACTTTTACTGTGTCTTGTTGTATTCTTACACTATAAGGTTAATAAACATACTATAACAAGCCAAATGAACCCCCAAGTTGTTTATTATTAATATATATAACCGTATCTATGTCATTTGGCCAAAAATTAGATTTTTAGGAATAAAATAATAGTTAATAATATAATATTGGTTTTAAAAACTATTTTATGTCAATGTTGACATTATTTGGTAATTGATTTTTGTGAAAATCATAACAGAGTTATTATTTAGAAAAAGTTAATTAAATAAATACTAACATGTCATAATAACCTATAAAATAAGTCTAATTCATAAAAAGTCTCAAATTACAATTATTTGGGTCTTGATAATATAAATTATTTTAATATTTCATTATTTAGGTAATTACTGGATCACCATTAGGTCATAAATAAATTATATTATTTAATGTCTAAAAATTATAAATAAAATATCATTAGGTAGGAAAGATTTTTATCTGTCTAATAAATATTTATAGTCTAATTTATCTTATCTATTACCCTATATTAAAAATAATTTAGTTATTAAACATTGATTTTAACTATTTTAACCCTTCTTTAAGTAAATTAATAATAAATGTCCTAATCTAATCCAAGTGGGACTCAATGCTCATATTTTATTCCTAATTACTTTTTGGTCTAATTACACTTATCCAATAGATTTAGGACATGTTTTAGGGTAATAATAATATCATTTTTACCCTTAATTACCCTATTACTTTTAACCGTGGTAAAAAAGGTAAAAAGTTAGTATTCAACAAAAATTATTTTCATCTCATTGAACCACATTTTAGTCATTGATATTAACTGTTTCTCTCAGATATTCGAAATTCAATTCACAGAAACGTTAAAATTTCATTTAAATGAAAATGTCAGTATTTTAACTACCACATAGTGGTTTCACAATTCATCGAAAATTGCAGTTTTTCCGAAAAATACAAAAAATTCAGCCGAAAAATTATTTGATTTTCCGAATTCAAAATTGATTTCTAATTTTCCGAATTCAAAACATAGAAGTTGGATTAATTAAATTTAAAATTTATTCTCGTTATCAAAACAAATACCGTTTTTTTAAGAAACAATAACTATCAAAAGATTGATACTTGTTTATATCCAATTTCAAAGTGAAATTAATTCCAATGAAAAACATTGAATTAAATGGTAAAAATAAATTCTAATTACACTTTAAAACCAATTAAAATGATAATCTGACCATATAAATTATTGCGATGAAAAAACTTGTTTTTAATTAAAATATAGCGTGTTTTTACTATTCATTAAAATATGGAAGTTATCAGATTAATATGAAAAATTTATCCAAAATAAATTTTTATATCCTGATTCCAAAGAAGAATTTTATTTTTTCAAATTGAACTTATAGATACGTCAAAAAGAAGATTTAATGTGGGTGTGCCATCAAAAGGCGGCAAAAATACATTTTTTGAAAAATTCGTATTTTATCTGAAAAATTTATTTTGTTCTCATACCATGTTCTAAAAATGTGTAAGATGAATAATAATGTTATAAAATTTAACATATAGTTAATACAATTCATAACGGCTAGTTCGTGAAAATATTATAATATATCATTGTTTAGTGAAACCCAGTATTGCGTACTACACACGCTATCGAGGAAGGTAACGATTGGGTGTAATGCAAGCCATGTCAGGGTTGCCTATTGTGAAAGACTCCTTCGTTGTTTTGTATAAAATAATCCAACCATATTTCATTTATACATTGAATATATATATATATATACACTCAATGTTTCGTATAATGACTTCTATCAAATGAACTTGAAATTTTGTGTAACACGATCCAAGAGTAGTGTTGCGTATACTGCAAGCTAATACGCTATATAACACAAGATAGTCTTATTGTAGTGTATAATAGAAGACATCATAGAAATTAAAAATAATATATCTCATAAAATATCGGGTTGTTACATTCTTCACCCTCTTAAAATGAATTTCACCCTCGAAATTTGTCGGGGTTATAAATGATTTTCTACTTCAAAGTTTATTTAATAGAAACCCACATCGTAAAAAGGAATAACAAAACATAACATTAAAAACTAAAGTATGAAACGTAAAGGTTACCCAAATTAACTAATCATTGGGTTTCCACATAAGAGAACATAGGTGAAAATATATATATAGAGGAGAAATATAACCATCATGTTCTGATGGAGAGTTGTAGAGGACATGGCTATGATAAAGCCAACAGTCACAAAGCCATAAATTTGTGATGATCTAAGGTACCATCTAATTCATTGGATATAAGAGCACTAAGACAACATTTTTGTTTTTCAATATCATTTCTCTAATGTTGAAAATTTTGAATTATAAGAAATACTTGCTTGATTTTGGTACAATCTCACTGTTGTCCGTGCTTTGAATAATTTCCACTTCATCTCTTAATGAAATGAAGTTGAATTTGTTATTCGTGAAGTGTTAATAGATCATGTGATAGAATGATAGGTCATTCCATCTATTTCAATAAAAATATTAGAAAAAGTTATCATATATACATAAGTCCATCTATGGTGAGGTTAATCATATACGATTCCAAAAATGAACTTATACCTTATATATCATACCACATAATAAAATAAAACTAGTTTCTACTAACCAGGGACTTCCTGTAGGCCAGTGTTATGTGATAAAGGCCAGTCACACTTCGGTTGTAGGTTCGATTCCCACAGCCTTGTCATACACGATGGTTTGTCGCCCATCCTGTAGGTTGTCCTTTTTTCATCATTATGACATTCCATCGATAATATAGAAAACAGTTCTAGCCATAAATTAACTTATGTTCAACATAATCCATTTCAAATCATTAGGCTTATCCAAATTAATTTTGTCCAAGCTTATAGTATAAAGAAAACAATTACTAGAAATGTCATCTACCGAGCATGTGAATACCATCATTTATCCTTGATATATCTTGTTGATCACATTCCAATCATGTGAATACCTTAATCATGTATTCTCTTGAAAAACGAATATCCATTTAACCATAGTGAAAACATGAATGTAGTCAAAAGTTAACTCTTTCCACATACCAAAATCCCAAAATTTCTATATACTCAAACCATGATATCACTTTCTCCATATTTTAGTCATGATCTCATGATTACTATCATATTATTTTCTCCTTATCCCTTCAATATGTTCATTTAATATACCATCCAAAAATATTTCAATCACTTTTTCTTGGTTACCAATACCATATAATAATTTAAAACCAATACATAGATATTAAAAAATTCCACAATACCATAAATGGGATTCCATGATACTATTTTGAAATCCCATTACATAAACACTTAATCATTACATAACATCATTTTCATACTTATCATCACAAATAGTGATCGTATGAGACATCCCTTTATCCTTTTCTTTAAGAGGTTGCTCATGTTCAGCATCATTAACCCATGGATTAGGGCATTTATTAACATAATTACCCATTTACTTGCACTTGAAGCATTGATGTGTTGGTGGAGAGTTCTCTGTAGTCTTTTCTCTATTCAGATCATTAGCAACCTTTTTCCCATTACTTCGACAATCAACTGCTCGATGACCTTATTTTACATATTTAATGATTTTTCTAGTATATTTTAAGAAATATCCACAATGCTTCATTCCACACATTGTGCATAAATAATCATTAATATTTTTTTCACCATTGTTTAGAGATTTATCCTTGAACTACATCTTTCGTTTCTTGTCAAAACCATGAGATCGATATGTTACACCAACTTCTAGTTCTACCTTGATAGCATAACACACAATTTCTTCACAGCTACTGAAGTCTCTTATAGATAATTCCCTTCTAAGACTTGGTTTTAAGCCCCTGAAAAATCGATCAACTTTACTTTCAGGTTGGATGAGGAAGCCAGATGCATACCTTGCATGTCTTGTAAAATTCGCATCGTATATACCAACAAATTCATCAACCTTCTGCTTAAGCTCAAGAAACTCTTTTTCCATCTTTTTTTTAAGAATACGAGGGAATTACGTACAGAAAACATGTTCTTGAACTCGTCCCATTCCATGGACTCAATTTCATCTATTTTCCTCGTATTCTTGATAAGATTCCCCCATTGATCCACATCACCTTCCAAATGATATTCTGATAAGATTAATTTGTCATGCCCCGAACATTGTAGAACTGAAAATATCTTTTCAGTAGTACTGATCCATTGTTCATCCACTAAGGGATAAGAAGACATGCTGAATGAAGGTGGACGCTGCCTCATGAAGGATTCGACAAAATGTTGCTCCTTTATCTATTCATTTTGATGTCCAGAATGATTCATAGCTTGTGTAAGTATAGAAATAATTTTGTGCACTCTATCTCCCATGACATTGGTTTGGTCAGAAGGGCAGTCATTTCATTTTCCATTACATTGATCAACATGGTTCCTTCGGGTTCGGGCCATCTTCTAAATCCCAAAAATAATAGTGTGAGAGGAAAATACCATGCTATGGAAAACAAAATAATAAAGGGGGATATCCTTCAATATCTAACATCTTAGGTTTAATTATAATGTTTTTAACACATTTCCTGGACAATAACCTATACGTATACTTATCCTTAGGGACATTCCTAGACATACCTTAGAAATATCTCAAGGGATCTCACTAAAAATTTTTTAATACTAGTTTCCAAAGGATAACTAAACCTTTACTCTGATACCAACTATAGAGACCCGAATATTGACGTAAATAGACATTACATTACTTTTGCAGAATACATGATACATAACGAAAACAGACACACAAGGAACGTAATAGTTTAGTGCCTTTGGAAACTCGGATAATAATCCTCTAATCATGGTGAAAGATCTTCAACATCTACTATAAAGATCTTCACCTTTTGTTTCCTTACCTAAAACCTTTCTTTATATCCTGGGGAAATGAAAACATATAAATGGTGAGCTCAAATGCTCAGTAAGGGTAAGCATTGAGAACAATAGACAATCCATAAACATTTGAATGCAAATACTTGAACATAAAATCTAATCATCAAAATCTTGAGCAAAGACATAAATCATGGAAGTACGTAAGGCAAATATCATAAATGAAGATCATTCCTGATAAAATAGCCTGGGAATAATTAATGTAATTGTGGAAGACCACTAAGAACATGTTATTATTTCCATATTATCCAAGGCATTGCTTCCAAGACCATCTTAGTGGACAATTTCCCATTCTGAATCGAGTACACTCCTTGTTCCAGTCATGAATTACTGAACTGGATTAACTTACCGTTCCAGCCATGTCTATCTCATGAGATATAGATCATTACCCAATGCATTGGAGGGAGATATAGGTCCCACCCATCTCATAATGAAATCATTCTTACTTGTGCCACAAAATATACATACATCATTCATAATAACCCAACGGAAAAAATGGGTTTTATAAACATAACCCCATCATCACATAAACCATATCAAAGAAATGGATATCATTTCATAATAAGAAAATTGAAAGCATCTAAATCATAGAGACATTATACATGAAACATACATATATGAAATAATGTAATCTTAGATGGAAAATGGTTTTGATAAAACAGTTGAAATAAATTCTTGAGGAAAATATACTTTCTTCTTCAAAATCATTTTATTTTCACAAAATGTCATGCAATTTAAAAAAAGGATTTTGTTGAAAATAGTCATTAAATATTTCGGAGGAAGCATCATGAAAATATGTATTTATAAAACCGTAAAAATCCATTCACGCTGTATAAGATAAAAATAACAATCTCCTCGTACTTTTGTCGAAAAAGTCAAAAAGTACCTTATATGGTAAACAAAAGAAAGATTCCTTCCATATGATGTGGTTAAAGTAGAAAAGGGTAAAAATTAATATAAACATACAAGGTAGAAAAATAAACATTTTATGAAAACATTTTTAGAATCTTATGTATATGGATAATAATCATAACCCCAGTAAATACTTACAAAAAAAATTCTCGGATAAGAATGAGATTGGTATAATTATCCCTTAACTTATGTATGATATGCCTCGTATGTATCCGAACCTCCTGTATAATTTTGTAATTAATGTTATTGACTTATTAAACAATCATATTCATTTTTATGATATCATATATATTTTACATATGACTTTAAATTAACTTTTCTTTTGTAATTTCGATGTAAATGCAGCGACTTGGGTAAAATTGTTTCATTTATTATATGTGTTTCAACTTTTTTTTCTTAATATTATTACTTATATCCTGATTTACTTAATTCCAGAATGTAAAACATGATTTATATATAATATATATTCATTATATATATATATATATATATGGTATATCGATTAAATGGAATGAAATACACCGTTCATGGAGACGGTAGGCCATACGTATGCATAAACGCTGTTTTCGTTTCCTTATTGAATTGAATGAAATTAAGTATATGAAATACATATATATATATATGCATAAATATAGTAGCATTATTATGTCATATATTTCATTATTACTTATTATATATCCATTATAATTATTTTTGAATGGTTAACATGGAGAATGAATCTCATCGCGTCGTGGAGACAGTAGTCTGTACGTACACACGAGCGATGATATCAATCCCATGATTATGGAATTGCATTGGAGTGTATCTATAATATTTCAGAAACAATATAAATTTAAAATAATCATATATATTTAGTATTTACACCATTATACCCATCCAAGTCAGGTGGTGGTGGAAAATAGATTACACCACGGCGTGGGGACGGTATTCTGTACATACGCACGCACAATGATTTCGTATTCCGTAGGATGGATAGATGGTAAAATAAGGTTTTTTCATACATATAATAACATATCATTATATGAGTTATACTGATGTTATTACCTCATAATGAAACCACTAAAGAAGAAGAAGTGGAAGAAGAAATAAAGTTGAAAGAATCGGTAACGGATTTTACTTCTTCTTTGAAGTGCCTCTTTGAGACCTCCACTTAGGGCACTAAAATTGGACTTTGAAGAATAACAGGACCTATATAATGTTTCTATGGAAGTGGAGAAGATAATTTGGAATGGCTTGGCCGAGATTTAAGTCTCAAAGTGGTGTGAGGAAGAGAGGGAAGAGGTTCCCTTTTATAAGGGTGGGGAGGGGCCCCTTTGAAAAAACTAAAAATATTATTTTATTATAAAGTCATATTCAGTTTTAAATATCTTTAAATTGATTTATATCGAAGCTAAGGTGGGGATGGGTCTATATCCTCTCATCCTATATAATTTAGTCAACTTTAGCTTTCTATTTTAACCTTATCATTTAGATTTAACTTTAAGTTAAATAATTTTACTTTTATTGTGTCTTCTTGTTTTCTTACAATATAATGTTAATAAACATAATATAACAAGACAAACGAACCCCAAGTTGTTTATTATTAATATATATAACCATATCTATGTCATTTGGACAAACCATAGATTTTTATGAATAAAATATAATTAATAATATAATATTTGTTTTATGAACTATTTTATGTCAATTTTGACACTATTTGGTAATTGATTTTTGTGATAATCATAACATAATATCTAGTTCTAAAAACGTTAATTAAATCAATAATAACATGTCATATTAACCTATAAAATTAGTGTAATTCATAAAAAGTTTCAAATTACATTTATTTGGGTCTTTATAATATCAATTATTTTAATATTTCATTATTTAGGTAATTACTTCATAACCATTGTGTCATAAATAACTTAAATTATTTAAGGTCTAAAAATTATAAATAAAATACCATTAGGTAGAAAATATTTTTATCTTTATAATGAATATTTATAGTCGAATTTATCTTATGTATAACTCTATATTAAAAATGATTTATTTATTAAACTTTGGTTTTAACTATTTTAACCCTTCTTTAAATAAATTAATAATAAATGTCCTAATCTAATCCAAGTGGGCCAAAATGGTCATATTTTATTCCTAAGGTTGTTTTTGGTCGAATTTCACTTATCAAATAGAATCAGGACATGTGTTATAGTAATAATAATTTCATTTTTATCCTTAATTACCCTATTTACTTTTAACCGTGGTAAAAAAAGGTAAAAAGTTACTATCCACCAAAAATTATTTTCATCTCATTAGACCAAATTTTATTCCTTGATATTAACTGTGTCTCTCGGATTTTCGAAATTCAATTCACAAAATTGGTAAAATTTCATTTAAATGAAAAATTCAGTTTTTTAACTACCACTAAGTGGTTTCACTATTCATCAAAAATTGCAGTTTTTCAGAAAAATAACAAAAATTCAGCCTAAGCATTATTTGATATTATGAAATCAAAATTGATGTCTTTTTTTCCAAATTCAAAACATATAAGTGTAATTAATTAATTTTAAAATTAATTCTCATTATCAAAACAAATAGAGTGTTTTTAAGGAACAAGAATTATCAAAAGATTGATAACTGTTTATATCCAATTTTAAAGTGAAATTATTTACAATGAACAATGTTGGATTAAACGGTAAAAATATATTCAAATTACACTTTAAAACCAATTAAAATGATAATCTAAACATATAAATTATCGTGATGAAAAAAGTTGTTTTTAATTAAAATATACTGTGTTTTTACTATTCATTAAAATATGAATGTTATCATAATAATATGAAAATTTAATCCAAAGTAAAATTTTATATCCTGATTCCAAATAAGAATTTAATTTTGTAAAATTGAACTTAGAGATATGTCAAAAACAATATTTAATGTGGGTGCACCATCAAAAGGCGACAAAACTACATTTTTTTAAAAAATACTTATTTTATCGAAAAAAAATTATTTTGTTCGCATACCATGTTCTATAAAATATATAAGATGAATAATAATGTTATAAAATTAAAAATATAGTTAATATTATTCATATCGGCTTGTTCGTTATAATATTATAACAATATATCGTTGTTTAGTGAAACCCGGTATTGCGTACTACACAGGCTATCGAGGAAGGTCGTGATTGCATGTAATGCATGCCAAGTCAGGGTTGCGTGTTGTGAAAGACTCCTTCATTGTTTTTTATAACATAAACGAACCATATTTAATTTATACATTTAATATATATATATATACACACACTCAGTGATGCTTAGAATGGATTCTATCAAACGAACTTGAAATTTTGTGTAACACGATCCAAGAGTAGTGTTGCGTATACTACAAGCTAATACGGTGTATAACACAAGATAATCTTAGTGTAGTGAATAATAAAACACATCACAGAAATTAAAAATAATATATCTCATAAAATCTCAGGTTGTTACAAATCCTAACAAAATTTTCTTCTAAAACTAATACATTTCTATAGGATTTTCTATAAAAAAATTCCAACCATAGCATCTTAATCATTAATGTCAATTAAATTCATGAAATAAATAATATATATTTTAATTCATAAACAATGGAAGATGTAATAAAATTAATCTATTAGTGGAGGATGAACCAATCAATAATCCACATCTCCATTACATTTTTAATAGCTAATGTTCGAGTGAAGAAAGGATAATGTTTACTACGTCTATCAAACCTCAAAGACCAATGATTTGGATAATGTTTAAGAAACATAATAGTCCTAATTATAAAATTTATAGGATGAAATTACACATTTATATATGACTTTTATGGTTTTACCAATCCTCTATCAACATGTGAGTCACTTATACATATTTTTTGATACATTTCACAACATTTTGTCAAATAAGTTCTAATTATCCTACCCTAGAGAAAGAATAAAATATTTCTATAATGTAATTCATTGATAAAACTCAAAAGGATCATTTTTAATTGAATGTTGACAAATATTATTGATGTAATATTCAGATAGTTGAAAATTATTTCACCACATTCATCTAAAATAAAAATCAAATTATTAAATAATTTATCTAGAATACAAATCAACCACTCCATATTCCCATTCATGTGTGGATGAAAAACTTTTATAGGAAATCACATGAGAACAAAATTTTATTTTACCTATTCAATAATTATAATGATAAATTTGGTAAATAATGAAATTATCCTCATTTTCGTAAAAATTAATGACTACATAGTCGGATCGACAAAAAATATTATACTAATTTAATTATAAATTGACTAAATATTTCCTTCTTTTCCCTATATAGATTTTCTCTTAGAAAAATATAAAAAAACATCTATATTCTCATCATTACCTTATTGAATAATATTTATTTCAAGACCAAAATATCATCACCTATCCTCTCTTTCCACATCCACCAAAATGTATTCATCAACATGTGATACATAAAAAATATATCATGATAAAAATTTAGGGATAAATAGATGAACACATGTTGATCTGCCACTCATATAATTGATTAAATGAAAATATTTTCCTGAAAAAGTAGAAAAATATTGATCATATTCTAAACAACGTTCAAATTAGATAACATGAATGATGTTATATCTCTATACCTCCACCTCAATATTTTTTTTATTCCACCACAATCTAAATTTTTTTTGGATTAAATAATTTATGGTACAGGAAATATGTAAAACTGAATAACTGTATATCATGAGATAAATACAGGGCCTATATTAGAATACAACATGAATATCATATTTTTTTTTGAATAACTACTAATGTCTTCCTAAATAAATAATTTTTTCTACACTTGTCACTATATAGTTCTTGCGATATTAAAGTCAAATCCCACAATAAAAACATTCAAATCCAATGATAAAAATTACAATAACACAAGTATAAGATTTATTAAAAGATATGTTTATATATTAATTCCACCAAACATCCCTCAATATTATAATGATAGCAAATATTTAGATAATACATAGTCGGCGTAATCATGAGATCTTGTCTAACCACATTAATATCTTGTGGACATTATAATATGGATGATTTGATATAAGAAGTAAATCATAGTTCCTCACAGAACCCAAGACAATATAATAATAATCACAAAAAACCATTAACCTGATACACATTTCTATAATTCAGATAATTGGGTTTCTATTTATTTTAATAATAAAAAATGTTTTTATTATTGATCAGAGTATATGACATCGTAGTCATTCTGGATCAACATTACCATTGGTATTATAAATAGAAAATAATTATATGTGATCCTACAAGAATGAATTCAAAAAAAGGAAATTATGCACCATAATGGAGATCCTATATGATATATAATATATAACACGATAAATAATTGATATATAAATTACCTAACCATACGATTACAGAACATGAGTGAGTAAATGAGGCTCATAATCCAATAAATATACGTTGAATACATAATATAAAACTAATGATGTTAAATTATCTGATGGAAAAAATATTAAATTGAAATCATGATCAACCCGTGATCCTGATTAAACTAATATTTCATGAATTACCATAACCATTAGTTAATATGAGAACAGAAGAAACACTAAATTTTTAAATCATTTGACAAAAAAATTATACAAATTACACCTAATAGAAAAATGATGAGTAATTATTTTATCCAAAAGGGGCGTGTTTTTTATACAATTAAACACAATATGATCAATGTAAATTGATAACAAACCACAAAATAATATGTTTTTTATTTGTAAGAAAAAATATATCACACACAATTGAAATTTTGGGTAAAATGATTCCTTTTTGTAAAATATCATGTATTTGAATCTATGAATCTAGTAGGATTAAATGAATAATTCAATAAGGATATATATACCACTAAATCATCATGTTTTGAATCAATCCAAAAATTGATTTCATTTAAAAGTGATTTAATTTTAGCCTATTTAAGAAAAAATATAAAATTTTCAAATAACCCTCGAACACTATTATGCATACAAATTTTATAAACCCATATACAATGTAACCATTTACAACAAAAAACTATCAACAATTCAAGATATATTAATAATAAATAATAGTTAATATCACATGTTTAAGCTACATGATCCCAATGATGATGTTAATATATGAACGATAAAACATGATAATGGTGAATTCATAGATTTATTTGTCACTCTTAATGAAATAAATGATAAGACAGGGTTACTCTTTTTTTAGTTTATATTGTTATAAATATTTTTTATGTCATTTTTTAAAAATACTACATGTAATTGCATAAGTGGAAATATTTGTATTCATTAAATAACTTCAGGATATAATCTATTGTATAAACAACGTAAACTACTTATGATAAAAAATTTACAATATTATTAGATAAAAAACTGATGAAATTCAAGGACCTTGTGAATTCATATATGCAGAGGGAAATTCTGTTCAATTTTTCTAGAATGCCGATATTAAATTATGAGTTAAATGAATTAATAATTCTTCCTATTTTTAGTAAACCAAATTAGCATAATTTAATAAGAGAATCCATCATATATATATATATGTTATATTAACACCAATTCAATTTATAATAAATTATGTAAAATTTATATTAAAAATTTAATATTTTCATTTCAATATAGATGTTTATTTTAAATCTCTAATTCATAGATATGATATCATATCACAAAATATAATGATTCCATATCATCATTCATTAAAATAAATATTAATGGATAATGTTAAGACTGTACATATTGCATAAAAAATTTAAAGTGTACTTAATGAAACATCAATATATTATAATCTAGTTTTCACACCTACTATGAAAAGAGTAAAACTATATATATTGGACAATTTTTTTTATTTTTTACTAGTATGTAATATTAAATGATTATTAAATAATTATTTCATGTTAATGGCTCCTAAATATTTTATAACATCTAAATCTAATGAGATATGTTTTCTGGATTTAATGTTTGATGTCTAAAAAAATAATAGAGATGTGATGTCCCTTTTAGATTCTGTATTTTTATAGAATTTATTGACATTAAAATATATTTTATAAATATTTTATTATCTTTCATCATTAATTAATAAGTATCATATTTATGTAATGATCATTCTGGGTTATGGATAAAATAAATAATATGAATAATATAATTAACTATGATAGATGGATATTTTAATATATATACAAATAATATAATATTAAATGAATTCTCATGAAACATTTTATATAGTTAGTAGTGATATATTTAGTTTCTAGAATAATAAACTATCTATTAATTATATTATATTCTATATTAGTTTAAGAATGATATATTAACTCATCAAAAAACTGAAATCCCTATTATAGTATATATAAGATGTTCCTCTTTTTGAATTTTTATATATAAAGTATATTTTTGAATTTTTATTAACATATAATTTATTTTAATTTATTTTTTACCAACATGGTAACTCATTTAACTCTATTAAAGATAATGAAATTGACGATTTTATTATGAATATATTTTTAATATTGTTTTATAATATTCATAAAATTTAGAAAATTGTATCGTTCGATGACACATTTATAATATTTTGATTATCTAAATAAATATTTTTAATACATGTCATTTGGATGCATGGGTGTAATTAATATGACTGAAATTGTGTCATCCCAATTTTATATAAGGTTCATTATTCTAATAGATGACACATAGTAAAAATTGTAGGAAATAGATCTAGAATATTAATGAAACTCTATGAAATTATTTTTTATTATTTTTGGAAAATAATTATGAACTATATACAATTTATAGGCACAATTTTCCTTATATAGTCTATGATTTTTGTATAAACACAATAATTTATTTTAAATCAGGCATCACATTCATATAACATTGTAGAAAATATTAAAATACAATTATAATATCTAAAAATAGTCACTTCTTCAATTTAAACTATTAAAAATGAACCACACATCACTTAAAGAAGAATTATGGAATGTATGATTGAAAATTTATTTTTCCATTCTTTTATGATGTACAATAGATATTCAACATACATCAAAAAATTTAAATATTCTCACATTTTCATAAAACACTGTTATGTAACTCTATTTATCTTTCGATATGTTATAATGAGTTACATATAATTCTGATTCATGTCAGGCTCGTAATTAATTAAACTGTACACATTATGTCTAATTGTAAAATATTATTTCAAAAAATTATTGATAAGATAAAGTCTATGTAAATAATATTGGATTTGTAAGAATTATATGGGAAATATAATTCTTCATATATTTTGAATAAATGAATAAGGCACACATAATTTCATTTTGTGAATTCACATATATGGTAACGACCCGAGTCTGGATCCCCTCCACTGGTGCCCCATACCAGGTTCGCCACATGACCACAAGCACGTTTCCCCGAACGCCAGAGGCTACCAACTAGCAGCGAGAGCCTTGGTGAGTCGGTGGGGAAACTATGCCCTCATTCGTTAAGCTACACATCGGAAAATAAACAACTGTCAATAGCAGAAGCAGTAACAATATGCATAACAACAGAAACAAAAAAGCAGAAGCAATGTAGATATATAACAATGATGAAAATAATAAAACAGGTACAAGTATCTATGGAAAGTCTCAAACACAACATCGTGTTGGAATACAACTGAATCCAAGTGAAAAAGAAAACAAAGAAAGCTCATAATCATCGCGAGCTACAGCTCGGTCCCATGCTCCACAGCTCCAATGTAATCAAGAATCTGAAGTAGAAGGGTGCTTACCCTTATCTATACCTACAACAACATAGTCTTCTTGGACCCAAAAGCATTGCCCAAAAAGGGTGTGAGATACAATCCCAGTAGTTAATCTCCCAATGATTTTTGCCTAATAGTCAATGAATACATGGCAGTAAATAAACAAGAAGCTGTAAACAGTAAAACACAAGCAGCTACAATCCACAGTTCTAACAAGTAAAGCACACAAGTTAGTGGTCAGCAACAAGAAGAAAACAGGTAACCCTCTCGGTAGCTCTAACAGCCTAACCCCTATGGTTCAAAATATATTACTAGTAACCCTCTGGGAGGCACACATAGACTCACCCCTCTGGTTCAGGTACGTAATTAAGCATACTCTCTGGGAAAGCACTCACTGTCAATTCCACCTATAGTCTCGTATCATTCTAAAGTCTCTTTGTGGAATCACTCAACGTCAATTACCCCAATAGTCTCACATCTTAATTAGAAGACACTTTGGAAAAGTCCTACGGTCAATTATCCCTTTTTTCTACTACTCTAGGTTCTCACAGTCCTGAGTGAAAGGTAATACATGATCAGCATGCGTGTACATCTTCCAAGTAAACCTCAAAAAAAACTTGTCTATCAACTAAGGCTCAGTAGCATGAAAATTTAGTAGTTCCACTGTCCTACGACTAAGCATGGAAACTAGAAAAATGCCAAATATGAAGAATAAGCATTGAAAACTTCCAAAGTATAATAAAGCTACCATAAACACAGGAAAAATCTCTACTCTAGCAATCAATAAAATAAGACAACACAACAAAGGAAAAATAGGAACACAAAATACCCCGTTCAATGGTATTGGTGGAATTTGCACAAAATATTCATCAACTTTCTATAGAAAGGCACAAACCACCTACCTCGATCCGAGGAGATCGATATACGTGAACCGCGATGACATATTCCTCTTAGAACAACATAGATATGAGAAAACACACAAAATATTCATCCCATGATAACTTGGAAACGAGGAGGAATCAACAAACAAGGCTAAAGAAGAAGGAAGAACCCACCGTTGTGATTCCAACACAATCGACTGTGCTCAAATAGGAGAACGGAGGGCGAGGCGGGATCCCGTTGAATATCCGGTCGTACGGTCGCTCTCACACGGACGAAATATTAAGAAGAAGATGATTTTGGTGGTTAGGAGTGACCCCGGTCCATTTAATGAAAAAAATAAAGTATACGGCGTGTACATAATGAGTACATGGTGTGTACTTCAATTTTCCGTAATCCAAATTAACCGGCCTCCACCTCAGCCTTACAGACCGTGTGTGTGGCCCGGGCACGACCAACACACGGCTTCGAGCCGGGGAGGAGTACATGGCGTGTACTTCTGAAATTTCCAGAAAATTAATTTTCCTAAAAAACACCAGAAAAAGGGGAAACATACCTGAATGATTGTCCGGGTTCTTTCAAACTTCCCCCCTTAAAGAAATCTGTCCTCGAATTTCCCTAATGAGGTGGAGAAGAAGAACCCCCGAATAGCTCTGGCCACTACAATCGTACATCAACCTCCCTCTCCCAGGTCTCATCCCATACTCTCCCGTGCTGCCATAGCAACCGTACCAGAGGAACAGGCCGCCTGCAGAGAACCTTCATACTATGATTGACAATCCAGATAGGATGCTCCTCGAACGATGCATCCGCTTCAAGCTCGACTTCCTCAAGCTGAATGGAATGAGATGGGTCTGAAAAGTAACTTCGGAGTTTAGAGACATGGAAGATGTCGTGCATGGACCGATACCTCTGAGGTAGCTGCAACTGATAAGAGACCGACCCAACTCTCTCCAATACCTCAAATGGCCCGATGTACCGCGGTGAAATCTTACCCAGTCTATGAATCCTCTTCTGTCCCAACCTTGGTGCGACACGCAGGAAAACCTGATCACCGACCTTGAACTCCAGAGGTCGTCTCCGCTGATCAGCATAAGACTTTTTCCGAGACTGTACTATATCCATCTTCTTCCGAATTAGCTATATATTCTCTAAAGTCTCATGTACAAGATGATGTCCCAACAAAGCTGCCACTTCTGCCTCCAGCCAGCATAAGGGTGATCGGCATGGCCTATCATACAAATCCTCATACGGTTCCATTTGAATGGTTGCTTGGAAACTATTATTGTAGGAAAACTCCACTAGAGGAATATGCTTCTCCCAAGAACCTCCAATATCTAGAATGCACGTTCGGAGCATATCCTCAAGCACATGGATCATGCGCTCGAACTGGCCATCAGTCTGCAGATGGTATACTATATTCAAAAGTACCTGTGTACCCAAGGCATTATGAAGTCCCTGCTAGAACTGAGATGTAAAATGTGCATCTCTTTCTGAAACAATATAGAGTGGAACTCCATGTAGACGAACAATCTCTCCAATGTAAAGTCGTCCTAGATCATCGACGCTGAAGGTCTCCTTGATCGGTAAAAAGTGGGAAACCATCATAAGACTGTCGACGACAACCCAAACAGTATTGTTCCCTCACATAAACCTCTGTAACCCGGATACAAAGTCAATCGCCACATCGTTCCACTTCCACTCTGGATTTGGTAAATTTTGTAAAAGCCCCACTAGTCGCGGATGCTCTGCATTCACCTACAGACAAGTAGAATATATCATGACGAAACCAGCAACATCCTTCTTCATACCTGGCCACCAGTACTGGCGATGAAGGTCCTGATACGTCTTGTTGATGCCAGGATGAACTGACCAAATAGAGGAATGGAAATCCCACATCATCTCCTCACGTATGTCTGCTGGAACCCATACGCGTCCCTAGAAATGCAAGATCTCATCCTCAACTACTGCCCATCCAGGAATAAGGTCCTATCCTAACACACTCTCCCGTAAGACTAAGCCTTCTGATTCTGACAGTTGACTCATCCGTACCCGATCAAGTAGCGTGGAGATAACATCTATAGAAGAAAGGAAGGTATATCCCTGTCTGTCGCGCACCTCCAAATGCATCTCAGAGAATAGAGCCATCAGCTGCCACTCACTACTGGCCTCCTGAACTGCCTGTATCTGAGTTCTCCTCCTCAACGAATTTTCCACGGCGTTGCCCTTTCCTGGAATATAGGCAAGCTCGAAGTCAATAGTTTGTAGATACTCAACCCACCTACATTGCCTCAGATTCAGATCACGCTCATTGAAGATATACTTGAGACAGTTTTGGTCAGTGAAGACAACAAAGTTCTCTCCCATACGATAGTGTCTCCAACAGTGCAAGTCTTGAACCACAACTGCCATCTCCAGATTGTGCGTAGGGTAGTTCCTCTCATGTGGCCTCAGCTGCCGAGACCCATATGCAATGACACCATCTCCCTGCACAAGCACAGCTCTCAGCCCGATACTCGAAGCATCAGAGTAAACACTGTAGCTCTTGCCTGGCTCTGGCAAGACTAGTATCGGTGTTGATGTCAACCTCCCTTTCAGCTCCTGAAAGGCTGACTCACAAGAATCTGACCATAAGAACTTTTCCCCCTTCTTGGTTAGAACTCCCAATGGTGCATCTAGACAAGAAAAGTGCTGAATGAAGCATCTGTAGTATCCAGCCTGCCCTAGGAAACTCCGTACCTCAAAGACGTTCTTCGGCTTCTCCCAGGAAACTATATCTCTCACTTTCTCTGGGGCCACAGATACTCCTGCCTCTGAGATGACATGACCCAAGAAGTGAATCTGATCCATCCAGAAGTGGCACTTCGAGTGTTTAGAAAAAAGTTGACGCTCTCTTAGTGTACTCAGAATGATCTCAAGATGTGTGTCATGGTCGTGTCGAGTGTGAGAGTACACCAAGATATCGTCCACGAATACCACGAAGAAGGATTCCAAGTAAGGATGGAACACTCGGTTAATCAGAGCCATGATAACTGCAGGTGCGTTCATGAGACCAAAGGGCATGACTGTATACTCGTAAAGAATGAAACTGCTCTTGAAGGCTGTCAGAGGTATGTCTGATTGTCTAATGCGCAACTGATGATAACTAGACCTCATGTCGATCTTCGAGAACACCCGGGCTCCTCGAATCTGATTGAAAAGGTTATCAATCCACGGTAAGGGATATCAGTTCTTGACCATCAACTGGTTTAGCTTCTGATAATCCACAAAAATCTGAAGGGTACCATCTGCCTTCTTCGCAAACAGAACAAGCGAACCCCAAGGAGGAGTACTGGGTTAGATGAAACCCTTAGCATGTAGCTCCTCCAACAGCTTCTTGAGCTCTTACAACTCAAGTGTGGCCATCCTAGCAGGAGGAATGGACACTGATGGCACTCCTGGCATGCGCTCAATAGAGAAGTCTCCCTCACGCTCAAGAGGAAAACCTAAACAGTCCTCTGATACCACTTTGTAATGAACCAAGGACATATCCACTCGACTTTTTCCCTGTACCCGGTTTTCCACATGACCTCAAGCGCGTTTCCCCGAATGCTAGAGGCTGCTGACTTGCAGTGAGGGCCTTGGTGGGTCAGTGGGGAAACTATGCCCTCATTCAGTAAGGTACACAATGAAAAATAAACTACATTCAATAGCGGAAGCAGTAACAACATGCATAACAACATAAACCAAACAACAAAAGCAATCTAGATATATAACAATGATTACAATAATGCAGCAGGTACAAGTATCCATGGAAATAAGAAAAAAACAACAATGTGTTGGAATACAACTGAAACCATGTGCAAAAGAAAACAAAGAACGATCCTCAGCATCGTGAGCCATGGCTCTGTCCCATGCTCCCCAGCTCTAGTGCAATCAAGAACCTGAAGTAGAAGGGCACTTTCCCTTATCTATACCTGCAGCAATATAGTCTGCTTGGGCCCAAAAGCATGGCCCAAACAGGGTGTGAGATACAATCCTAGTAGGCAATCACACAAATATTTGTGCCTAACAGTCAATGAATACATGGCAGTAAATAAACAAGAAGCTGTAAATAGGAAAGCACAAGCAGCTAAAATCCACAGTTTAACAAGTAAAGAACACAAGTAAGAAGACAACAATAAGAAGAAAACTGTTAACCCTCTAGGTAGCTCTCACAGCCTAACCCCTATGGTTCAACCTATAGTACTAGCAACCCTCTAGGAGGCACACACAGTCTCACCCCTCTGGTTCAGCTTCATTATTAAGCAGACTCTCCGGGGAAGCACTCACCGTCAATTCCCCCTATAGTCTTGTATCGTTCTAATGGCTCTCCGGGGATGAATACAAAGCGTGTACTTAGAAAGTACACGATGTATACTTCTGAAATTTCCAAAAAATGTATTTTCCTTAAAAACTCCGGAAAAGGGGAAACATACATGAACAAAGGTCTGTGTTCATACATATATGATAAAAGTGGAAGAATATAATTTAAAACTCATATTTTACCTTTAAAAAAATTTATATAATAAAAACATAAAAATTGAGATTAGAATGTCCATATATGAAAGGATACCAACACTTTATTCATTTTCACCATGTGGAATCAATCAAATGAAATTATATTATATAGTGTGGTCTATGTGAATTAAAATTAATTTTTCCATTTCAAGTTTATATGATGTTCAAAATGTGTTCCATGAGATGAATGTTTAGAAAAAAAAATTTCAATTATCATGAAACCCTTTATAAAAAATCATTGAAACATTAGTTATATCAATTAATTAAATTAATTTCTGTTTTATTTTTTGAGATCATTAAATTAAAAAATCTATGTGTTTTATAGGAAAATTGATAATGTTTTTTTAAATACCAATTGATAAATTCAATGAATTAATATGATTATTGAGAAATTAAAAAAATTCATTTATTTTTTTTATGTAAATAAATGACCATAATTTCATTAAATGAATTGATTGGTATGACTAGTGGTTCCTGTTTTTTATTTTTATGTCATATTTTATTTCAAACATGTATAATAAGATTAGTAAACTGAATATTTGATCATTTTATTATGAAATGGTAAAAAATTATTATCAATATAATAGTAAAAATTAAAAATAGACTATATATATTTCTACCAGTTTAAGTTCCTTGAATGAATAATGAATATTTTTTATATTTCAACCATTATAGAAGTTAAAAATCTCATATCACTTACTCAAAATGTGATATTTATGGCCAGATTGTGTTGAATCATAATTAAATTGATTTCAAATATTTAATTAAAAATATGAATGATAAAATCATTTTCCAAATATGTGGTGTTATAATAATGATAGAATGTGTCTATTATCAAATTAAAAGATACATTTTGTTTCAAAATTTGTTCTACATGTACAATTTTAATAAAATGACATTATATTAACATAAAATTATCAAAATTCATCATTGACTCATTTTAGACATGTTAGAATGTACTGAAATTATTTTAATGTCATTTTGCATTTACATGGCTATGACTTATTCATTTCTTAATGTTCATGTCATAATTTATTTTTATTCTAAAGTATCATGCTATAAAAAAAATAAATGTCATGAAAATATTATTAATATTTAGAAAAATTATTTTGATTAATGATTTTTATATTTAAATTATCTGAATGTCATTCCATATTTTTTTCATTTAGTGTGACTAAAAATATATTTTCCTATTTTATGCATTTATGAAGTAAAAAAATACACATCGCATTCCGAAAAACCTTAATCATGCATGGATAATTAGGATAATCATTTTCTAATGTATATGGTCCTTTTCTGTAATTTTATCATCATCCATATATAATTATTAAATGGGACATTTTCAAAATGATGGAATGTTAATTTTTCTCAATTTTCAAGTTATGTTTTATGATAATTGTTTTTTCAAATTAAAAATTCATGGAAATGATCTTGGATTATCATTGAATTATTGGGTATATGATTTGGAATAATTTCTTATATTTATGAAAAAAAACACACATCATTCATGGGTGATCTTTTTATTTTCGAAATAAATTTATATATTTTCAATATTAAATCAATATTATAGTTCAAATCACACATCATATACTCCAAATAGATAAAATGAAAAAATATTTCATAAAACTATAAAAAACTATTTATTGACTAATTTTTTATATATTGGAATAAATTACACAATAATATTAAGATGCAGTGTTGTGGGTATGATTGAAATTTAAATTTAAATCATAATAATTTAATAAATAGAAAGGTGACATTGAAAACTAAATATTGATAAAACATATTCAAATTATTTGTAAACACATTGAAAATAATTATACATTTATTTTATATATATTTAAATTTACATCACAGAAATATAATATTTTGTAAAATAAATATAACCTTATTCAGTTTTTTTAAGTTATAATTAGTTTTCAATTTATGTTGTTTCATTAATAAAATACTTGTCTTTCAAGATTACTCAATTTTTTTAAATTATATATAAATTTATTAATTGGATTAAAATTAATGGGATTGTTGACGAATCAACACACACTTCATAATGTTCCCTTTTATTATATGAATATTTTAATTATTAATTCATTTATAATATAAAAGTAAAAAAATAATTTGAAAAAATAATTTTATTTATATATTTTTAGTATTAAATTATCTCTACTATTCATCATGATACTCATTATACTTATTGAACTGTATGTATTCATTTACGTCTATTTTTATGATTCCATAGCCCTAGATAGGGAAAGAAATTGCATAGAAATCCCTTTCATTGTTACAAATATGTGTTGAAAAAATCCTCACAAAATATTTTTTCAAACATCTCTACATTTTATTATCGTTAAGAAGTCTATTTTTTTATATAAAGAAGAAAATTAGTTTGATGACATTTTCAAAAGATAATGGATTTAAAAATCATGTAATTTTATTCTTAACCTCGAATTGTTCGTTTATTTGAACTGTTAAAGTGATTAGAGAGCATATCAATGATTGATATGTGATCAGGGTATTTTCAAATAGGATAAAGACTAAATTATTTTAAGAATATGTATTTTTCAATATGATATATATATTTTGATATCATTTTATTGAAATTATATTTATTATTATATGTTTATTGATATTTATTTGATGAATTACATATTTCATCCACTCATAGTGTCCTCAATAGTGGACATCATAGATAATATTATTGTCTAATCATGTTATGACGATAATATAACCCAATAAAGAAAATTATTACAAATACCTTATGGTAAAAATAGTTATAGCGACCCATAATCTTCATATATAGATATTACATTTTAATATATAATAATTCAATACATAAAATTCTAATTCATTCAAAAAGTGTTTTGGTATAGAATCATTGGAAACATGAAATCCGAAAAAAAAACTATTTAATAAAATATATAAATCATATCCCACATAATTATTAGAAACTATAACCATTCATTTAAATTCAATAAATATTAAATTTATTCATAATTGTGGTAAAGGTATAATAATAGTAGAGAGAGGTCAGATTCTTAGTAATGGTACATATGGTCGATATCAATTGTTTCATTAGAATAACATGATCATCAGGGTATGCGGTCATGATAATAATGTTTGAAAACCACACCTTACATATCAAGGACCACAATGAAGATTAAATTATCTTCATAGATCATTGTTATATCATACATATCTTTTATATTTATGTAATTAATCTTTAATAAAATTTATTTACAATAAAAAATAATATTGAGTAACATCTTATCATGGAGGTTGTAGTATATGTGTATGCATAAGAAATTTTATTATTTATAAAAGGACTGAATGGGTAGAAGGAAGAAACTATATTATCATTATACATTTTTAATTGTATCTTTAATATCATATATTAACATTAATTTTTTAATAATATTCTTCCATTAAATTAGGTCTTTAAAATTGAATAGTTCGCTATATGGAGATAGAAAACCATATGTATTCTTGATCGCTACATTCAATTCTCATTTATTGGGGAAGAGATTGTATAATGGTTTTTTATACTTATAATAATATTTCAAAAATTTAATTATATTTAATTAATTTTTTATGATATATATCCAAAATTGATAAGAGGTAAATAAGGAAACAAAATAAGGTGAATAGTTAAGGCTATTATATCTGCTTAGAAATGACTCATTTTGATATAATATAAAGGGATATATGGATGGTCTTCTTAGAAGAAAAGAAAATTTTTAATGACACTTGGGATGTTATGTAGTAAATTTGGTTTATATTGGTCATTCTAAAATTACCTATGTTGTTTTACAACACGTGGGATATGGTTCCCTTTTATATTTAAGGTAAGGGGCACTTTTGGAATTTCAAAAAATATTAAATTATAATAGATTAATTCACAACATGAATTCTTAAATGATCCATTGATTGATCTATTAATCATTAAATGTCTCTAATAAATAAACTATATAGAACATATACATATTTCTCTATTATTTTACGCATTAGAAATAAAAAAAATTAATGTGAGTTTATTTTTATATTTAGTAACACATTTTTCAAACATACAGAGGAGTAATTTTTTACAAATATGGTGAGAATTGGCCAAAATATTTCCATTTCATTAAATTTTAGAACAAATAATATTTAACATGGCATATTTGACTACATTTATGATTTCAAAATAATTTAGCACAATATACTTTTTATAAAATATCATTATTTTGAATTTTTACTCATTAAACATAATTTCACATTAAACACATATAGAAATATGGTAATTTTAAATATTATTCATTAAAACCCATATAATATATACAATATATATAAATTTTTCCTCCCCATAAATCATTAATATTATATCATTTTTAATTTTATTAATAAAATTTATCTTACATTTTAAATTTAAGGAGGCATACAACATCAGTGTTGAATAATAAATTTAGATTAATTTATAATTAATAAAAATTAACAATAATTTTAGATCATGATATTAATATTTTTTTATCAAAATTATTATTTAGGTTTGTGCATAAATAACTATTTTTATAATTATTATACATAAATGATAATGAAAATTAGGAGATTTTCATTTTTTATCATTCTTTATTTTAAATAATATATAATTCATTTATTGGAATAGATTCCATTAAACAACTCAATTTTATGACTTAGCTATTAAGTTTGGGATTAATTTCTTCTAATATGAATTTATATTATCATTTATTTCCTTTTTAAAAATTTGTAATCATTATTAACATGATTTATCCTTTAATAATGTGATATATTTTATCATGCTTACTATTCATTTTAACCAAAAATAAAAGGGCACTAAAGATCAAATTTTATCCACTTAATTCTAAATATGTAAATATTTTTATCTAATTCAACACCTACAAATTAATTTTAGTAATGTTAAAGTATGTTTGAAATTTTTTAAAAGAACTATATTCTAGAAAAATAATATATTTTTATATATTAAACAAAATTTATTATTATACTATTCCATGAAAAGTATTTGTAGATAATATAAAACACCTTAAAATGTATATAGTATATAAATTTCCATAAATTAATTCACCGAAAAATATTATCTTTGTTTATAAAATTAAATTAGGTGCACTAAATGGGAATTTATATAGATTCATTACTATAGAAAAAGCCGCTAATGACATCAAAATTGGCCCCAACTACTACTCAATCCAATATTACATGGTTATCAAGAAACTTTTGATATCTAGTTAGTACATGAAGTTCAGATTCCAACTTGAAGTATTTTAGAAGGTCCCCTAAATTGATGGATGAAAATCAATGTTGATTGGATATCATAAGGAATCCTATGCCAGGCTAGTTGTGGAATTGTTTTTAGGGATCACAATGAGAAATAACATTGGATGTATTATTATGAGTTAATTATTCTCTCCCTAATTAGAAGTAGAAATTCATTGTGTGATTTATGTTTTTTAGTATTCCAAAATAAAATGAGAAGATAATATTTGGCTACAAATATATTCTAACAAATATGTTCAACCCATACAGAATCGAGTGATACATTTATCATGAAAAATCACTACTATATGGATTCCATTTCTAACAATTCTTTTTGAGATCAATTTAATGTTCATGCAAGTGTGCTGAGAAGAACATATGGTAGTAGATGGGCTTCAGAAAAAAGGAATCAACAAATAGATTATATGGATTAATTAATTACATTCGAATATGTATCTTTTCTATGAGAAATATTTTAATAAAATCCATACTCTTGTATCTTTCATTATCTTCAAAAAATTTATCTAATCATTTTGGTCCAAGAAACCCTTTAATAAAATTATATTAAATTGATAAAAATTAATTAATTAATTATATATATATTCATAAATTTTAAAAATTTTGATAGTGCTATTCACACCATAAAATCAAATTTCTGGACGATAACATTAATTTTGAATAATAATATTTTAATTTTATATCAAATATTGTTTAAACTCATTATCACATGTAACAAAAAATATCAAATCATTTAAAAAGAATTATTTCATAAAACTATCATGGTGTTACATTATACCCCATATAAAATGATCTTTTTCCATCATATTTATCCCCCTAAAATAAAAATACATTGACACTTATACCTAATCACAACCTCATGTTCCCTCAATGAATGTAAAAATTGGATTTTTTCACATTTCATTGACCACGTAAGTGGTCTTATTTCCTAGAACATTCCCTATACAATCATGAATCTATACTTATTTATCCCAATAATAAATATCTTATAGTGGTGGTATGACGAATGATTTTTGGACAAATGAATAAATTGGTATATTATTTCTCATCATAGATACATGTAACACATCATAAACAAGACATAGATTTAGTGGAAGAACTGATTAAGCATTTACCCTCTCGATATTATAAATAATATTAAAAGGAAAAATATAGCTAGGGATAATATTGACTTTATTTACAAATAATTTAACCCAATTATAGGGATATATTGATTGTAATATTTTTTCACCATCATCAATCCCTAGATACTTCCAAATATTACCACCATAACACTTTTGGTCTGATCTAATATGCACAGAGATGTAGTTGAATGCACCATGTTTTATCTCATTCTCTGTAGAGAGATCACAACCAAATATAATTAATTTTATAAAACCATTTCATCAATTTGGAGTAATGCACATCCTACTATATATATATACATAAGAAAAGAACTAAATGATTGGGTGAAAGATGTAAGAACTTGGGTTTTCATATGAGGAATGTGTCCTTTTATTTTTGGTATAAATGACTTTTTATGGACTTATATGAATTCTTATGTTGATCACAGGTGTTTTGGAGGTGTTTGGGGCTTGATCGGAGGCCAGAACCATGTTTTTGGCTCAAAATGACCCGGTGCACAGTTTGCACACAACCTGCACATGGTTAGTCCAAACCATGGGAGAGGTTTAAAAGATTAGGTTTTTGGAAAGTGTGATTTTGCACGATTTTCACATAGTTAGTCAGACCATGTGGGGTAATCATGAAAATTTCACCTCTTAGGTAGTGAGTTGAGCATTGTTTTTGCAGTGTTTGGGAAACAGTGCGGGTAAACCATTCGACCCAACTGTGTGGTTTAAAAAAATAATTTTTAAACCAACTGGGGTTTTCTTTCTCCCACATTCATCACTCTCCCATATCACTCATTTGAGGCACTTAATATAGACGTTGATCCATTTCCCCCATCTGACATCCATTTCCATCGCCGATCATCACATCAGATCCGCAACAGTATGCCCGCGATTCCTTTTTAGTCATTCTTGATTATTAAGAACAACAAATACTCTTTTTGTATTTGGGCTCATATACCTTAATATCAATTTCTTCATATTATCATCATATTTATCCCAAACTAGGATGAATAAAGACTTAATATTGGGTGCGTTATCTAGTACCGATATGATGTAGGTTGTCAATACATTTTTTTGGTTTTTCATGTTGTTTTCAGGCATTCATCCATTAAACCATCTGTCAGACATTCTGACGTGGTCTTAGTTTTTTGAGAGTTTAACTTAATAGATGTAGTTGGACCTATTGGAAATTCCCATAGGTTCTTTTTAGGTTTTTTGGAACATATATATTATTTAAAGGTCACCCATGTGTTGTGACTTTTGGATTTAACATGTTTATTCCTATTTAGACACCTCAAGGGTTGTGTGTTGTGGTTTCCTAGCTATAGGAATCCCATATATGCCTTGATATCTTGAGTATATTTCTCTAGAGATGTACTAAATCCATGATAAATGGATATCATATTATGCCTCATCAATTATGATAGTTTGTATTAATTGAAATGTGTTGATATGGGTGAGTATACCAATTTGAAATGTCTAATGGAATGTTAAATGGATATTATGGGAGGGTAGTCTCATATGCTTGGTAAATTATGAATGGGATTCATGAGTGGGTATAATCATGGCCTATTAATGTTTATGTGTGTCGGTATACTCACATGTCTATGAATGTTTAAATATGATTTCTTGAAGGGTTGAATGAATGGTTTGATAGATTCCATGGACTGCTCTCCATGGATCTAGATTGCAATACTGGACTCCTTGGGTTGACATCGCCCCATGGGACTTGATTCTGTGGGATGCCTCGGTCCTTGATAACACATAGATCTGGCATGCTTGGTCTTGTATATGACTTGATAATAGCATGCTCCTAGGACCACAACAATTTCCTAACTGAGTTTCCACTAGGGATTACCATGGTTCTTGATGTGATACCTTGGACATGATCTTTGATATAGCCATCTGTGGTCTAGATATTTATTACCTGGATTCCTTATTATACTGAAAACATGGATCTTTCCCTTGTGTCTACATTTCATTTTATGTCATTTTTGTGGGAGAAATAACATCCCTATATAGCGTGGCTATGTTTTCTTGATACTAAAACATATATGGAGTGTTTGTTTGAATTGATTGTTACATGTCATATATGAATTTTTAGGTGATGAATTTGTTTTTCATGTAGCGTTGACGGTTTTTTGGTTTCACTTGTTACAGTAGACTTATTCCATGGGCATATGCACTTACATACTGGTTTTTTACGCTTTCTAGCTTCTTTGTGCAATTTCTTTTTGAACTGTATATACTGGGGTGGTTTCCTAAAAGTATTATTATCTCACACCTTGTTTGGGACTCAATGGGGACCCAAACAGATTATATGGTTTCAGGTGATGAAAGGGGAAAGATCCCATGTATAGGTTGTTGACTATGGATTTGGAGCAGGGGAGCCTAGAACCAATCTGAGGCTTGCGATGCCAGGATACCATTTTGGTATTTTGTTCTGCTTGGGATACTTGTACAATATTGTATTTCCATGTACCTATTTGGATACATTCTATATACTTGTTTGATATTATTAAATTATTATATGATACACTTGTGTTTATTGATGTACATCCCTATATTGTCATCCATTCAATTGTTTACTATTTATTTCACATCCACTATTGTATATATATATATATATATATTCTTCGGTTGTGATACTCAGGTAATGAGGGAATAGTCCCCCCATTGACTCACTTAGGACTTATCTTCTAGTCAGCAACCTTTGGAATTTGGGGATATTCACTTTCAGACATGTGACCAATTAGGTTCGGGGGACCATTTCGAGTAGCATCCCGTTTGAAGACATTAAAATTTTATATCATATGGTTTTTTTCTGGTTTGACATACATTTTGGTGACATTAGAAAGATATAGGAATGAAATGGAGTTATGTAATAAACTGTTCCTACGAGTAGCAACCCTGTGTATAGGGAAAAGCCAAATTTCCTCAAATTGAGTTCTAATTTTCTAGATTTTGATGATTATAGATGATTTTATTTCAACCTTGTGTGACACACTTTATTTCTAATATTAATATTAATTAAATTGAGGAATCTATTTCATTTTTAACTTGATGAAATGATGGTGTTCCATGTCATGCGTCATATAGACACATTTTAGAATCACATGCCATGAATTATGTCGTGCCATTTAGGATGCACTAGATATTACATTATATTATGATATTTGAGCTGATAGTTGTTCCTAAAATTATTTTAGATGGATGTAGTATATAATGGTGTGATGTCATCTTACAATCCATAAGGGGTATGGGAAATAATGTATTGAGAAATGACCCACCAGGGAAATGTAAAGGATAAATGAACTTGATTTGTATAGTTTGAACGAAAGCAATGTTTTGGGTTCTTGTGGTGTTATGGGCCCTCAAGGGTTCAGAAATTTGTAATCCCTTCATAAAATTTCTTGAATAAGTCCATGTGAAATGGAAATTGACCTTGAAATGTGAATAGAGACATGACCTAAACTTGGGTTTTGAGTGGGCAAGAGGCATAGATTCTAGTGGTTCATTGGATGTTCATTATACAGTCCTAGAAATATGAGTAGGTTGTGGGTTTGACTTGATTTCTATGAGGGTTTTGACCAACACAACATTTTTATCTTTGTGCGTTTATGTTGTTCCATTCTAAGATATGTGATTCACATTGTAGAGAAACGCCACCATAAAGACCTCCAGTGGTACACCACAATGGAGGTGATGATCATATTTCATAGAAGGTGGGACATGTGGTACCTCTTGATCCTCTAATATTGTCAACTGTGGCACCAAATGTTATTCCAGACACAGGTGGTAGGCATTGTACCACAATTGTTTCTTTCTCAATATGTAGATGATGCATGGAGTACTGAATCTAGGAATGACTATGGCTGAGCTAAATCGGGTTTTCCAGCAGCATCATCCTTCTATGTTTTCCATGAGGGAAGACTACAGACTGTAGAGCAATGGATATAGACCAAATTTGATTTTTTTTGAGCATCTATAGATTCCTCTTCGATGCATGTTCAATCTCATGACATATATACTACATGGAGAGTCAAAGCATTGGTGAGATGTATTGTAGAAGCCTGATGGACTGCGAAATAGGGGTTGGGATGTTTTCTAAACCTACATATATAACTACTTTTACCTTTCTAAATTTTTAGAATAATGGTATACTGTGTTCATGCGTATATAACAGTGTTTGATGACTATTTTGGAGTACACTTTATTCTTTTCAGAGATGTAGTTTTTTGTGCTGATGTATCTTACTAAAGAGTTGTCGAGGGTGAGGAGCATTGAGGAAGGTTTCAGACATGCTATAAGATCTTAGGTCAACATGTTCTAGTTTCCTTCTATCTCAATGATTGTGAATCAGGTTTAGATTATAGATCAGAACATCAGGGAAGTTGGGGGTATAGAATAAGGGAGGGATCTCTCTCTCCCTAATTGATTTCAATCTTCTAATAGGAAGCGCCGTATTGAGGCCTCCCATGATGTGAGTTCTAGCAAGGCTATGGATGAAGGTTGCTTGGTGTACTTCCCTCAGTGTGGTAGGTGAGGACACATGAAAAATTAGTGTGACAATTACCCAGTAGGGTGCCAATATTGCAATAGGATGGGACACATACACTTGTTTTTCAGGACCACCCCTCCAGCTGTGAGTGGTCAGGGGTATGATCCAACTTCTGGATCACGAGTAGGTTCTTCATCAACGCATCAAGCTGTGAGCTAGATCATTTCAGGTCGGTCGGGCCATGGTAGTGGTGGTCACAACCATGGTATCCAATCACTGATTTCTTTGATACATCGGGACAGATCAACTCATAGTATCCAGGCAGGGTCATGTGGCTACACTACAGGCAAAACATATGTAGTGAAACATTCCCAGCAAGTGCAGGATCTTAGACTATCAACAATGAGAGGTGAGATCATTGTACCTTCTACTATATCAAATTATCTCTTCTATACTTGTGCCTCTAATTGTTTTATACCTACACAAATGTTTAAAATCATTGGGCATGTGATTTTGATTGTTTATGGTGTTTTGATGCTAGAAAAATAGTTTTGTGTGAGAACATGTGATGTGCACTAAATTATGGAGTGTCCCCTTGAGGTACGAGGGTGTCACTTTATCAGGTATCTTTATGTCCTCGAGATAAAAGTCTTTTATGACATTCTCGGAATGGACAAGATCATGGCTTATCATTCATATGTTGATTACTTTCAGTGGAGGGTGACTTTCAAATTACCATAAGCTGGAAATTTTTTTCAAAATGGTAAATAGGATGTCTAGGAGAGAATAAATGGACCACAACATCATGGGCTAGGTGGGATGATATCCTATATTACTGGATTATTTTTCGATGATCATGGAATGAATCAAGCAGACTTTCCAATATTGGTTGATCACGTCAGGGACGAATTTGATGACGACTTTTCTATAGTAACACTTTAGATAGTGGTGGAGTTATCTATTGATCAGTCTTAGGATGTTCTCTAGTATCCATTAACCATATAGGATGGCTATGACAGAGTTTCAAATGACCAAAATGTTGTTAGATGATTTGGAGGTAAAGGGGTTTATAAGACCCAATACTTCACCATCGGGTTCACCGGTAATTGTTTTACGGAAAAGGTGGATGGAACACTGAGTATATATTTGGATTATCAAAATATGAACTATTTGATGGTTAAAAACCACTGTCTTTTACCACAGATAGATGACATTTATGATTATCTTTGAGGAGCTCGAGTGTTCTCGAAGATTTACATTATTTTAGGTTATCACAATGTTTGGTTTCGACTAGTAGACATACCTCATTCAAACTTTCGTACTATGTATTTGTTATATGAGTATCTGGTTATGCCCTTAGGTCGCATGAACACGCCAGTTCTTTTCATTGATTTGATGAACTGAGTGTTCTGTCTATATATGGATTATTTTGCTTTGGTTTTCATAGATGATATCGTGGTGTATTCACAATATTTACACAGCCATTCCAACCATATTTTGATATTTGTTAATACACTAAGAGAGCATCAGTAATATGATAATCTTGAAATGTGCCAATTTTGGATGGATCAGATTCAAATCTGGGGTCACGTCATCTCCGATAAAAGATTGTTAGTGGACCAATAGAATTTGAGAGCTGTAGATTCCTGGGAACAACCCAATAATATCTGTAATATAATGAGTTTCTTATATCGAATTAGATAATATAACTATTTTATAAAAGACTCATTATTCTTATAAAAACCATTGATGGGATTCACTATGAATGGTGTGATTTTGTGTGGTCATAAGTTATTGAGACAGCCTTTCAATAGCTAAAAGGGAGGTTAACATCATCACTAGTCCTGATACATCCAGAGTAGAGAGAGTGCAACACAGTTTAATATGAAACATTAGGTTTTGGGCTAGGGGTAGTGATGATCTGGGGATATCGAGTCGCGGAACACAATTCCCGTTTGTTAAGGACCCATTAGAGGAATTACCCTACACATGATCTCTTGTTAGCTATAGTTGTTCTTGTGTTGCGTTGTTGGTGACACTATTTATTGTGATAAAGTATTCTGGTGTCTAAAGACCACAAAATCCTTAAGTGTATCCTTACGCAGTGTGACCTATGATTTAGGTAGCAATGTTGGGTGGAGTACCTACAGTCCTTTGACTTATAGCTTTCCTACACGCCTAGTAAGGGAAATGTTATAGTTGATGCACTGTGTATGAGGACTCAGATATGTTCAATGAATTAGTCCAGTAGTGAGTGGAAGCTCATGGCGTTGTTCACGAAGATTCATATGGTGGTTTAGAATAGACAAAGTAAGACTTTTCTATCATAATTATTTGTGACCTCTACTCTACTTGAAAAATTTAGTGTGAGGAACTTATCAGATTTTAAAGGCCTGTTTTTATAGGATGGTGTGGAATGTGAGGACACTCCTCCTATTTGAATGATAGACAATGATGAGATCTTTTATATCCATTGACATTCTTGGGATCCAATGGATATAAATGAGTAGTTGATATATGTGTATCATGTTTTAGTTTGGGAAGTGCATCTTGGAGTTATAATGATATATCGTGACTTGCCATGTCAGTACTTGTGGCTGGGAGAGAAGAGATATGTCACTAGTTTTGTTACTAGGTGTTCCACTTATCAGTCGATAGAGGCGGAACATTAGTGAGAAGATGTGATTTTATAGCAGGTACCTATCCTGGAGTAGAAATTGGATGATGTTGTGATGAGGTTTGTGACATGTTTTCTGAGGCCTCCTCGAGGTTACAATGTTTTGTGGGTTTTCATTGACAGGATTACGAAGGATGCACATTTATTACCGATAAAAGAGACTATAATTGTTGATGATATTGGAATTATGTACATCCGAGCGTTTCAACGTGTTCACAGGGTCCCACATATTATCGTTTTAGATAGGGTTTCCCACTTTACATATCATTTATAGTAGAGTTTTTAGAGGGTGCTGGGTACAAAGATGATTCAGATCACAACATACCTCCCTTAGAATAATGGCCAGTCAGAGTGTATGATACAAGTGTTAGAGGACATGCTACGAGCATGTGTCTTAGATTTTGGTGGCTCTACAGAGAGGCACATTACCCTAGTTGATTTTACCTATAACAAAATTTATCAAGCGATGATAAATATAGAACCCTATTATGATTTATATGGTATTTGATATCATTATCCACTATGCTAGTTTGAGATAGGATATGAAAATTTTCTAGGACATCTTCTAGTGCATGAGACATCTGAACATGTCCATTGGATTAAGAAGTGGATGTCTACTACACAATCTCTCCATAAGTCTTATGATATTCATCGTAGATGACCTCTAAAATTCGAGTTCAGAGATCAGGTTTCCTTAAGTGTTTTGACGAGGTCAGGACATAGGTGGATTACAATCCAGGGTAAACAATCACTATAATATATCAAGCCTTTTGAGATTCTAGAGATATTAATGTCAGTTTCATATCAATTACTACTATCTCATAGGTACCAAGCCATTCCCAATATCTTCAATGTATCTATGTTGCGCTGCTACCTCTCAGATCCATCACACGTTTTTTCATCCCAAGGTGGTTGAGCTTCAAGGTGATGCATCATTTGAGGAGAATTTAATTCATATAATTGATTGGGTAATGAAGGTTCTTTGAGAGAGGTAAATTCCCCTAGTACAAAAGATAGAGCAGTATGGTTGTTTATAGGAAGAGACATGTGAGTGGGAGGTCAATGTATGTGCTTAGTGGCCAGAGTTTCTCTCAGAATAATCTGGACCACCATTTAGAGAGAAATTCAATGAAAAATTGATATAAGGGGGTATATTGTACGATCTATGGTTTTCATACAAGGTACATATCACATTATTTTTGGTTTAAATGCATTTTTATGGAATTACATCAATTCTTATCTAGATCACGATTGTTTTTGGAGAATTCTGGTGATTATTAAGAGGATGAAACCATGTTTTTGAATGATAATTACATGGTACACATTTTGTGCATGGCCTACGCATGGTTTTTCCAAACTATGTGAAAGTTATGAAAAGTGAGGGTATTTGGATAGAGCACTTTCGCACGGTTTTTGCACGGTTAGTCAAACCATTAGGGGTAATCATGTGAAGAGACCCTCTTAGGAAGTTAGGTGTGCACAGTTTCCGCATAATTTGGGAACTTGTGTAGGTAATCCCTGAGACCCATATGTATGTTTTTTTTAAAATAATTTTCATTTCACTTTTTAAAGCCATTTTATTTTCTTCTCATTTTCACAACACTCTCTCATTGCCCTCATTTGAGTCGCCTAAAATAGGATCTGAACAAATTCCCCTATCTGACATCTATTTCGATCGCTGATCGTCTCATCGGATCTGCAACGGTAAGTCTTCAATTCATTTATAGTCATTCTTGATTATTCACATCAACAACTATGCTATTTTGATTTATGATAACATGCACTAATATCCCATTCTTCTTCGCGTCTTCAAATTTATCCAAAAAACAGGATGAATCAAGACATGATATTGGATGATTTATCAACTACTGTGGAACTATAGGTGTACTATACCTTCATTCACCTTTTATTTTTGTTTTTAGGAGTTTGACCATTACACCATATGTCAGACATTCCGATGAGGTCTCATTTTTATGTGAGTTGCATTTATTAACTGTTGTCGGACCTAGTTACGAAGCTCTTAGGTTCCGTTTATGTGTGTTGGCACCCATTTTTCATATCACGAACACCCATGGGGTGTTCCTTTTTGATTTTCATGTTTATGCCTGTTTAGACCAAAAAATGGGTGTGTGTTGTTCTTTCATAGTTAGAGGAATCCCCTAGATGCATTGATAGCATGTGTAGAATTCCTTGGAGATGTACATCCTCCTTGATTAATGATTATCATGGTATGACTCGTCAATTTTGATAGCTTGGATTAAATAAAGTCGGTTGGTGTGGGTGGGTATACCTATATGAAATTACAAATGGCGTGGTAAGCAGATTGTATGGGAGGGGTGGAACATATACTTTGTAACTAATGAATGGGTTACATTTGTGGGTATACTCATGGCTTTTTCATGTTGATGGTAGTGGTTATACTCTCATGTTTATTAATGTCTAAATTTGAATGATTGAATTCTTGATTGAATAGTTATATAGATTCAATGGACTGGTCTCCTTGAATATGGAATGTGGTAGTGGAAGCCTTTGCTTGACTCTACCCCTTGGGTATTGATTCCGTGGGATGACTTGGGCCTTACTACATCATGGATCCAGCTTTCTTGGGATCTGATAAGACATGATACTACCATGATCCTAGGAACCTAACAAGTGCCTAACCGAGTTTCCACTAGGGATACCGATGAGACTTGATGGGATGCCTTAGACAAGTCCTTATATTCGTCCCTCAGTGTTCTAGATATTTATTACTTTGATTCCTTGGTCTTCTGACACAATGGATCTATCCCATGTGGTCTAAAATTCACCTTTAAGCATGGTTCTAGGATACATAACATCTCTATACAGTGTGGCTGTTTTTTCTTGAGACAGATGTATGTATGACATAGACTGTGACTTCATTATTACTTGTTATAGAATCCATTATATAGACCAGGGAATTCTGGGGAAATTTTTTCCATTAAATTCTTGGGGTTTTTACGAGTCAGTGAAATTTTACGGCCTTTGATTCTAAGGCCCGGTGTTCCTGGAATAAATTTATGATGTTTTGTTCCGGAACGTTCTGTAAACATAAGACCATGTTTTTATAACTTTTGAACCGGTGCTCAGAACTGAAATCTGAGGGCACCTATGTACTCGTAGTGTGGTATTCGCTTAAGACAACTTTAACCTCGATGGTGGATGGTCAAGAATAAAAGTACGTTTTTGGATTTTTTAAAAATAATAATAAAATAAAGTTTACAACAAATTATTTTATTTTAATCTTCCATGTGAGTGTGGTGGTTAAAACCTCCACTTGGGAGTTGGAGGTGTGACCGCCACACCCGAACCTCCCATTATAGGTTATGGTGGTGGGTCCCACCTGAGCATAACCTCCCGTGAGAGGTTATGTTAGTGGGTCCCACATGGGAATAACCTCCCGTGATAGCTTAAGATGTGGGGACCACACGAGGCTTCCCCCCTATTATGGGAAGAGCATAAAACCTCCTCAACTCCCCATTTAATGGGGAGAATCATCTAGACCCTCCCCCGTGAGTACTCCGTCCTATCATGGATTAATTGGAGGAGCCTATGTAATTATTTCTCCTTTTTGAATCTTTTGTCAACGATTAAAATAATAGACAAACTATTATTTTGGGAACATTATTTTGGTGGAGCTTGGGAGAAAAGTGAATTCTCTCCAACGATGAATTCTCTTCCGGAAAAGAACGCACTCCCGACAAAGAACGCTAATGAGGGACGCCTTCCACTATGATGAACGACCTCCTCTGACCTTATTCCTTGGAATCCATTGACATGGTACATGTTTTTCTACCAAGGATGGATGACCATCTTTCTGTGATGTCAACGAATGATGACTGAAAATTAAAATGTATGGGGTTCATCTGTATATAAATCCTTTTCTTATTCTCACCTTCGGTTGAATGGAAATGTTTGAGAGATTGATAGGAAACCATTAAAAATTAGCTTATTTCTTAAGATCATGATCAACCACATGCTACCACCCTAAACATGGAGGGAGCGGGCCAAACCAACATGGCCTGACCCCCCACTCCTCCATGCTTGTTTTTGGTGATATTTGACGAGACGATGGAGGAAGAATCGTCAAAGTTCATGCTCCATACGGCCTCCATGAAAAGTGTCACCCCCGTGGTGCATCGTGTGCCCCATATGAACCTGCCGCCTGCCCAGCAGGTTGCCCATGCCCGTCAGCGCCCTGCTCGGCATCCCGCGCGCTGCCTGCTACCTCGTGCGCTGCCTTGCGGGCTGCCAGGGGCCCCCGTGGGCCCCCGTGGCCTTCCCGACCCCGCCGAAACCCCGTACAGCATCATGTGAACAGGCCACGCCCCCACACGCTACCACCCCTTTGCACCCCCATGTCGTGCCCGGCATCGCGCACGCTGTCTGCACCCCCGCGCTCTGCCCGCCGACCACGTGCGCTGCCCGCATGCCCCCACTGCCTACCCGGCCACTGCTGCGCCATGCTCGGCTCCCCCGTGGCCTAACCGGGAGCTGCGCGGCCTATCACTGACCTCCCGGGTCAGGTCGCCCGAGCCGCACCACTCACTACACTAGCCTAACCCGCCCCATCTTTATATCCTAGTCGCCTACGTGGCGACCTACTGGCCGAACCACCCTCACAGTCTACTGGGCCAGGCCCAATGGACCGGTCCAAGCATAATGGGTTGACCCACCCAATGGGAGGAGTCAGACATAGTGGGTCTGACCGGGTCAACCCATATAGGGTCTTCCTACTCTAGGTTGGGCCGAGACAGTCAGACTGGGTCGGACCGGGCCCATGCCCATTACCGACCCCTTTTCTTTCTGTTGGACATATCTTTGGCACCGAACACCCGTTTAATGAACCGTCTACAATTCCCAAATAATTAAAACAAAGATGTCCCATTGGGAATACCCCACTGGAGTTTGGGGTAAATTTGAGTTACGGTATGGTTGGGTCATACACGAATCCAACCGGGCCCCCCGAGACTAAAAGGCTAATAACTAACATACCAGGCCTCTGAATGACGCACTGTCTGTTGCGTTGATACCCCTATGATGTGTCATACCTTTGAGATATTTCTTCATGCTACTTTGCAACATTTGGAGTTTTTCCTAGTAGCTCATGGAGTGGATCCTTCCACTGACGAGTAGATAGAGTGTAGTGACCCAGTAGCCGCCACACCTGACAACTGCTTGACCGATTCGATGCGGAGTGATTTGACTATCCTAGTGGGGAGTTCTTGGTAGTTAGAGGAAAACCCATGGTAGAGGATCACCAGGTTATTGGCGGCAGACCCATGGCAGAGGAGCGCATGGTCGTTGGCAGCAGACCTACGATACCTAACTGGAGGAGTACCTCTGTCTGCAATTAGGGGAACACCTGGTAGTTAGCGGCAGACCCGCAGAAGAGGAGCACCTAGAAGTTGGTAGTAGACTCGCGGTACTCGACAGGAGGTGTAACTCAGTGGTCCAAGGTTAGAGAGAAGTACCTCGGTGTCACAACATGCCCACTGTACTCGACAGAGGAAAATTTCTCCAGCAGTCGTGGTTTCGATGATGAAAATCTTTGTTTGAGCTGAGTCAATGACTTTTTTGTTTTCCTCACGATTGAGATGGGTTACTAGATAACATAGGTAGATGTATGTGAATATACATATATAACGGTTATCAGTTGATTTCATACTTTATGGATTATCATTTTTGGATTTTTTGAGACCTTGAGGGTCTCGGGGTCCCTACTGAGTATCGTTATACTCAATCATATGGGCTATGTCTGCACCTCGTTGTGTTAGTTGCAGATGACGGACATCACTGACTAAGTCAAGGAGTTGCAGGACTGGATGGCACCCAGAGGTGGACGACTTAATGTGACAGTACATAGAGGAAATCGATGGATGAGAGTTATGAGGAGGCCATCTGTACCTACCCTTCAGGTAGGAATCTTAGAGGATGACCCAGTAGCTACTTTACATTACTTCAGTTGTAGTTGGTTTCAGTTTTACTTGTACATTCCAGTAGGGCTTGTATTTCTGGCCCCGTTTAGTTTCATGCACTTCTTTTGTATGCAGTTTTTCGTAGTGGTTTACTTCCAGTTGAGTACTCTAATGTGTTTTCTTATAGTTATAAAGGCAATTCATTCCATGTTCTGGGATTTACGCCTTTGCTTCTAGTCACCAACCCCTGTCCTAAGGAATGAGGGCATGGCGTAGTCACAATACAGGCCCTGGGGGATGGGTCGTGACACATTATTATCAAAGGATTATGTTCTACCATAGCGCATAGAACTATGATATTTCTTTTCTATTAAGCAATAGTGTTAAGTGTACTATGTGTGGTTTTCAATTTAGGGAGTCCAGTGATTGTGCGGGTGGCTGATGTATCCATACACAAGGACCCTGAATTTTGATTTCGGACTCAGTGCACGAAATCAATGATTGTGTGTGTGTTTTCAAAGGTTTTCATTAATTTATCACAACTAGGATAGCTCACCACGTATAATATTTTGATCATGTCAAATATATTTCATTCAGGATGCCTCCCAGCGAACGACCAGTTAGATCCCCGAGAGTCATACGTACTGATAGCCCACCGAGCGACAAGACCTCGGTGCATGGCCATTTACTAGCAGAGGCACCAGCGGTATTATTTACAATTGGGAAACTGATTCCACCAGCCCTAGTAGAAGACAATTCTTTCCACTTGAGCGTGATTCATGAGTTCCAGTAGTAGAGGCCACCCAAGTTTAGTGGAGAGACAGACCCATAGGTGGCTGAGGATTGGCTATAGGCTGTGGTGAGAGATTTTCGACTGATAGGGAAACCAGTAGACTTCATGGTGATCCTTTCAGCGAGTCTCCTTCTGGAAGCAGCAGGAAGATGGTGGAGCCTGATGCCCTAGGTGCATGACGAGGTGACACTACTATAGAAAGACTTTGAGAGCGTTTTTTGGGCGGAGTTTGTCCCAGCTACCCTTCAAGTGGTGCGAATACAAGAGCTACTACATCTACAGCAGGGTAGAATGACAGTAGCACAATAATAAGTGAGGATAACTATCCGCTCGTGATACACCACAGATATGGTGTGGGACCCATTCTTTAGTGCTCGAAGATTCGATCAGGGGCTCAGGAGAGAGATCAGAGCTCTGATGATCTCAATCAGCATCCCGACGTAGACGAGGGTGCTATAAGAGAGCCCTCCTAGTGGAGAATTTCCTTACTGAGCAGTCTCCAGAAGTGAGACCCACCACTAGCTGACACGACATAGAGTCTTCTTTAGCTGGAAGTATACAGATGTCGTAGTGGTCCAAGAGGACCATACCTACAGGTGGATGACCTCACAACTCAGAATCAGTTGTGCGGGGAATCCAGAGTGGAGATAGAGCCAGTGATTCTAGGAGAGGGATGTGTTACTCATGCGACGAGCATGGTCACATGGAATGTGATTGTACGACCCTCCATTCTGATGATCAGTAGATAGTTAAGGGACCTACGAGGAAGAGGAAATTTTTCTAACGAGGCATTTTGAAGGGAGGAGGTGGACGTGGCAGTGGAGATGGACGAGCAGCTAGTTGTGCAGAACATTATGAGGTGTTACCACCACCACCACCAGGAGGTCCACCCTGACCACATAGAGCATGTGGACAAGGGAGAGCTCAGCTCCAGGCAGCTGAGTCTTATGATCATGGTGATCCAGAGATGATTCTAGGTACAATCTCTATCTACTCTACCTTAGCTGCAATTATTATAGACACATGTTCTAGTCACTCTTTCATTTCCACAACCCTCGTTCGGATCTAAGAGATTCCAAAAAAGCCGTTAGTTCGATCCTTATGGATTGATACTTCTATGGGAGATGATTCGATGATTACACATTGGTGAAGGCAATGCGAGATTACTCTAGGAGGTGAGAGCTTCGGCTCAGATCTCCTAGTATTGGCGTCGAGTCCTTACAATGTCATCTTGGGTACGGACTGCTTATCTATAGTCCATACTCATATTGAATTTATTAGGCAAGAAGTACGGTGTGTCCATGTGTTTACCTTTACCGATGAGAAGGGAACCTTTGTAGCATAGGATGGACTTACTCAGAGGACGGTGCAGCCGATCACCCACCAGTTGTCTTGCCTTACCCTCGAAGCAGTTGATGCGGAGAGTCCGACTTATCTTGTAGTGGTGGATTAGTATTCAAATGTTTTCCCTAACGTTGTTCCATGACTACCTCCTTGCAGAGAGGTGGACTTCAACATTGACCTGTACACTGGGACGACACAGATATCTACTCCATCATATTAGATGGCTCCCGATGAGCTTCACGGGCTGACGGTACACCTAGAGGACTTACAGGGGAAGGGATTCATCCAGGCCAGTGATTCTCTATGGGAATCCCTGATTCTGTTCTCCAAGATGTTGGATGGGAGCATGAGGCTCTGTGTCGACTGACATCACCAGAACCAGGTGATCGTAAAGAACCAGAACCTACTACTAATGATTGATGACCTCTTTGACCAGCTGAAGGGAGCACAGTGGTTCTCAAAGATATACCTCAGATTAGGCTATCACCAGCTTAGAGTTCGAGATGAGGATGTAAAAAAAAGAGCCTTCAGGTGTCATTACAGCCACTACAAGTTCTTGGTAATGCCCTTCTGCATAACCAATGCTCTAGCAGTGTTCATGAGTCTCCTAAACATGATCTTTCTACCTTACCTCGATCCCTTTTTCATAGTCTTCATCGACGAAATTCTGATCTAGTCGACTACTGAGGATGAGAATGCCTACCATTTGTAGGTAGTACTAGACACACTCTGAGAGCACTGACTTTATGGTAAGCTCTCGAAGTTCTCATTTTGGATTCGAGAGTTTCACTTCTTGTGACACGTCATCTTGGAGGCTAGAGTCACAGTGGATCCAATGGAGATCAAGGTGATACTTTCATGGGAGCCACCAAGGAGTGTGTCAAAGGTAAAATGATTCCTGGGTTGGGATGGATACTATTAGAGGTTTGTTCCAGACTTCTCTAGAGTGGCATCACCAATATCATCCTAGACAACGAGGTGGAAACCCTTTGTGTGGTCGGAGAGATTCCAGAAAATCCTTTAAGAGCTGAGGTAGAGACAGACTAGTGCTAGTATATTGAGACTTTCAGTGGAAGGAATAGGTTATGTTGTCTACTACGATGCATCAGGGACTAGACTCTGGTGTGTACTAATGCAGGAGTGATCACTGATCGCATATGGTTCTCGATATATGAGACAACATGAGCAGAAATATGCTACCCATGACCTGGACTTAGTAGTTGTGGTATTCGTCTTGAAGATGTGGACTCACTCTCTGATGCGCGAAAGTTTTACCATGTACTCTGACCACAAGAGTCTCAGGTAAATATTCAAGCAGAAGGACCAGAACATGAGATATCAGCGATGGATCGAGTTCCTCCAAGACAATGACTTCGAGATAGTCTATACTCCTGGGAAGGGGAATATTGTAGCATATTCTCTCAGAAGTAGACCTGGTATACATCTTCTAGAAGAGGAGACATAGCAGATGGATGCCTTACAGATATCCTTTGTGGATAGTGATATAGAATACTATCTACAGTCTCTTAATGTCACTCCCCCCACTTTTTTATCGAGTCAGGGAGGCACAACATGGGGATGCTGACTATGAGACACGACGTGCTCACATATCCCCATGGCAAGCACCAGATGGATTTTATGAAGGTGGGTAGCATGTCATCCACTTCAGAGGAAGTACCTAGGTACCAGTGGAAATTCAGGAGGAAGTGTTGAGAGATTTCCACACATTCCCTCTTGTGGTACATCCTGATGTGGTGAAGATGTACCAGGACCATCGGCATCAACATTGGTGTCCAGGTATGAAGAAGGAAGTAGTAGAATTTGTCTCACGGTGCCTCACCTGTCAGCAAGTGAAGGCAGAGCACCAGGTACCAGCAGGCTTGGATGAGCCTTTAGAGGTCCTAGAGTGGAAGTTGTATGGGATATCCATGGACTTGATGAGGGGTCTTTCATATAATTCTAGGCGTCACGACTCGATTTGGTAGATTTTCGACCGACTCACAATGTCGGCCCACTTCCTACCTATCAGAGAGTAGGGTTAAGTAGAGAGATTTGATTTCCTCTATGTGTAGGATATTGTGCGACTACATAGAGTAACTACCTTTATTGTCTCAGACCGTGACACACGGTTTACGTCCTGGCTTTAGAAGGGGATGTAGGAGGCCTTCAGTACACAGCTTCGCTTGATCACTACATTACATCCTGAGACAGATGGTCAGACTGAACGGACCATTCAAATACTCGAGGACATGCTACGTGAATGTTTCCTTGACTTTGATCACAGTTGGGAGGATCACCTGCCTTTGGTGGTGTTTTATATCAACAAAAGCTATCACAATTTGTATAATTTTTTAAACAAGAAACTTCTCTTTATTGATATACATTCCAATCTTGTCTTCCTTTTAGTTGTCTAATGATTATTTTTAGTCTCCTATTGTATATATATATTTGAATTCGGGTATGATACTCTGTTTAGGAGGTAATAGTCTCCCCACTAACTAACATGGGCCCCTACTGCTAGACGGGGGCCTCTGACATTTGGGGAGATTCGCAAGAGGCCATGCGACCAACCGAGTGTGGGGTAAGATTTTGGGTTGCATCTAGGTCTATGATGTTACAAAAGCTATTAGTATATGAAAATTATATAATATAATGGTTTTGATCACAATAATCATTATAATACATTGATAAATGTACAAACATGTCTTCTAGAGTTTGAATTGTTCTCTCATAAGGATACATAGTCCAATGATTCTAGCTATTGTAAAAACATAACATTTCATCAAAATCCTACTGATGAACTCACATGAACTCTAAGGTAATCCTTAGATGATAATAAGATAAAATTTATAGTGGAAAACTAGTCAAACATAACTCTTCATTATTGTATCACTGAATTGTTTGTTCAAGTGAGAATAATTATCTACATTAAATGAATTGTGATGAATTTGATAAATAGTTTACTAGAAACAAAATTATATTACACTCATTAGCTTTATAGTGGATTTAGATATAAAATTACATAGTGGTGATTTCACATAACCTTTATGTTGTGGGTAATTTTTATATCATCACCTTACAAACATATACCTTATCCAACACTATTGACATACCAATAAATAAAAAACATATATGGAAATATCTCTCTTCATGTCATATTACTATAAATAATATTTAGTATATCTATAAATCATCAAACATCTAAAATTAAAAGAAAATAATGAACAATGGTCTTCATACATTGGCTCCATCATCAAATCTAGTACCAAAGGGATAAATACGATGTCCTTAAACAATATTATTTCATCGCAATCAAGGTATATCTTATTAATATTTATCAACTTCTTTTCTAGATATAAATATTCATTATATTATACTTAATTAATAATAAGGATATCTAGAAAAATCACCCTTTTGGAAAATATATTATTTATCCCTTTTTTATATATTTGATGATCTATAATTTTCATCTCAAAAAATATTAGAAATTTTTGCTTAAAAAATATTGGGAAATTATCATGATCCTTTTTATTAATATAATCTACATCCTTTTATACAATCTTGGGGTGAAAATTTATTTTTAATTCATAATAATTAATCATCTGTAATCATATTAATTGTCAAATGTTAAGCTCTTATTGAGTATAAATATACATTAGTCATTTTTAAAAAGTTCATGTGTGAAAATTTTCATCAAAGAGATTATTATTTCTTATATTTTATTTAAAATTTACCATAGATATGTCAAAATATCTATTTTATTAATTATCATTAGGGAGCATAAATCTTCATGAGGCATAATCTATAAAAAAATATTTATTTATGGGGATGGATCCAAGTCCCTTCTATGATTCAGAAGAAAAATTTAATTTTGTAAAACCCAATGATGGACATTATAATAAAACTAAAAAATTATTTTTTTCATAGGGTTAGAGTTCTATTGATAACTCAACTACAGGATACAGAGGATGACAATGATAATATTCTAGAAATACTTTAGTAAAATCCCATGCATTAGAGATATTGTTGATTTTTAGTTTCTCCATAAAAAACATAGATCAACACACCATCTAATTAGTAGTCATTACCCATACAATAGATGCAATTTCCATTGGATTTTTTCACCAAATTGATATGATATCATATGTAGGATCATAATATCAAACATAACATAACTTCCAAAGTAATTTACGTCATATTTATGTAAATTTAACAATACCATGCGTAAAATTACATTAAAATCATCTATATTAATAATTACAAGATTTTGAAGGAAAAATATTACAAATAATCAAATGTAGAGGAGTCATAAACATGGTATATGATCATTATTCATTTAATTGGTTCTACTCCTAACTCAATTTCATATTTATTCGGTGTACTATGATACTCTTAGACCATTTTTATATAGTAAATAGTGGGTAGATATAGTATCAAACAAAATATTTGAAGTTCTAAAGTTGACACTATATATGTCATTTACAATATCTTTATCATACCCCTCATTAGAAATATTGATCTCATGATATTTCCCTTTGTATATATTCATAGGAGGTTGTTCACATTCCACATTTTCATCAACCATTATATTATATAAATGCATAGAATAATTAACAAAATCAATGCATTTAAAACACTGAAGTGTGCGTGGTGGTATCAATGGATATTTTTATTTATTCCCATAATTAGATTAGTTCTTCATATAACATCACCATTATACTGCATAATGACCTTCCAATCATCAATTGAAGCATTTACCTAGTCTAATCTGAAAATTTCCCCCATGATTCCTACAATATTTTTAGTATAAAGAAAATTTCATCTTCTTATCACCTCAATTTTTAGAATATACCCTGATTTCCATTTTTCTTTTAATGTAAAACACATGGGAGTGATGGGTAACTCCAATATCCATCGCCAAATTCAATGAAAATTGATTCATTTATTCATATATATATATATATTAATGTTACGTATCGATAATTCTCTTAGGATAAAAGGTTTTATGTCACAAAAGAGTTGATCAACCATAATTTTAGGTTGAATGATAATACTGTATGTTTATCTTAGAGGAATTTTGAAATTTTCCTCAAAAGAATAATTAGATTCAACATCTTTCTATAATAACTCAGTGAATTTGTTCTCTGTTTTCATTTGAATTACATCATGAAATTACATATTTAAAATAATATTTTAAATTCATAACAATCCCTAGATTAAAATACTTATAGTACTATCATGTTATTATAAAGACTGAAACTCTAATATTATTCTATCAATAAATAATTAAATGTAAGAAAACATTCTCATGTTTTAAAAACAAAATAATTGAATATATGTTTTCAATTATACTGACCCATTTGTATGAATAAATTGGATTGATTTAGAAATAAAAATTAGTTTTACATTTCCTCGGGATCAACACAATGGGAATTTTTCCATTCATTACATATTATGAACCTCATTTTGTTTCATTTCTTAATAAAGGGTTGTGATGATAGAAATAATATTATTCATTCCAACCCCAATAACATTTTTATATCCTTAGTAGGGTAAACTTTCATTATCCATCTCATTCATCAATAACATGTTTCTTCTCATTCCATCCATTTAATAATACCAAATTACATAGTTTGAGATGAAATAATTTAATTTATAAATCATATAATCATTAAAAATCATTTATATGATTATTAAAATCATGAAACATTATTTAATGGAACATTAGTTTTATCCTAGGATAGTAATTATCAATAGAAAAATATTATCATTATATAATAAAAATAGAATTCTCCTAGGGTTTTCACTAAATTTTTTCATACAAGATTCCAAAGGATAACTACATGTTTCCCAAATATAAAATATAGTTCAATATACTTTTTGTACCATGATAATACATTATAATATATCAATATTAATTACATTACATTTCGATCACTGAGAAAATCATTTAGGCCTATTGTCATTAGAAATAATGTACCATACAAATTTTGGTTTTTAAAATATGTACATCATATCTTATTTCATTAATTATATGTTGAACCCACCATATACATATAATACATAATACCATTCTTAATAACCTAGGGAATGGAATAGTAATACAATGGTGATCTGAGATGCATAGTGAGGGTAAATAAGGGAGATATCAGTGATCACATTAGAAAAACATGGTTATAATTGTATAAGACCACAGTATAATAATTTAAACCATACACATTATATAAAATATTATAATATCATGTCATGAAAAAACATGGAAGTTATGAAAATACTAATCACTAAATAATCAATAAACATTAACTATGATATCATAATATAGTCATAAAATAATGAATTTTGGAATACAATAATGTATATAAAATCGTTTTCTTAGAAACAATGGAAAATTTATAATCCTATAATAGTCGAATGGTTTCATTCAACAAACCATTTTAGTATTAATGGTTCACTAGTAATAATATCATAAGGGATAGAGTTCCTCAATGAAATAGTTTGAGCCCATATTCCATACCTATTTATCTAATGATATATAAGTCATTACCCAAGGTAATTTATGGAGATATTGGTAAAAATTATAATATAATTAAAATAATCCATATGGGTGACAAAATACCTTAAATAATTCATAATATTTGATACCATGAAATTAAATGGGTATTATATATATCTTATCATACCCTAGGAAAAGGAAGAAACAGATTTCATAAACATTTCATCATATGACAACTCATGGAAGAAGATATGGGATTCCTAAAATATTCATCAATTTATTGTAAAAATTATTCTTCCAAATGAAGAATAATAAAGATATACTTGAATAATTTGTAAAACCATGATACATTACACAAAAATTACAAGTAATATCTATCCAAACCAATAATGTAACAGATATCGGTAACATATTTTGGTAAGGGTCGATGATCAATGACTTCTATCTAGGAAGGGCCAACCAATATAACCTCATATATTATATGTCAAAATTGTGAATCTTTTAGATAAAAAAATTCTAACATAGTAATTTTTTCGTAATGAATATCTTTCCTTAGGGTATTTATTCTGATTTCCAAATGATCATCATTTTACTCATTTCACATTGAATAATAATGATTATCATCTGTAATTACTTTGAAAAATTATAATAGTAATCTCTAAATACTAAATTGATTAAATTGATAATGATATCATGGTCATTAGTAAGGCCAAATGGCATCACTATATATTAATAATATCCATATGTTGTGATAATTAATATATAGGTCATATCCTCCTAGAAGACTAGTATTTGATAATATACTAGACAAAGATCAATATTGGAATTATATTGAGTTCCACACTATTGATAAACCAAGTCATCAATATAATTTATTGGATACTTATTCTTCATAGTGATATTTTTCTATAATCAATAATCAAGATATAGTTACATTGATTTATTATTCTTTCTAAAAAAACAGAACACGTTCACTCCAAGGTGAATCACTTGGATTAATGAATCCTTTGTCAAGAGTCTCGTGGAGTGTATTTTAATATTGTAAAACCCAATGAGGGACATTATAATAAATCTCAAAAAGTAGTTTTTCATAGGGTTAGAGTTCTATTTATAACTCAACTACATGATATAGAGGAAGACAATGATATTATTCTATAAATACATTAGTTAAATCACAAGCATTAGAGATATTTTTGATTTTTAGTTTCTCCATAAAAACCATAGATCAACAAACCATCTAATTAGTAGTAATTACCCATACAATAGATGTAATTTCCATTGGATTTTTTCATCACATTGATATGATATCATATGTAGGATCAGAATATCAAACATAACATAACTTCCAAAGTAATTTACGTCAGATTTACGTAAATTGACCAATACCATCCATAAAATAACATTAAAATTATCTATATTAATAATTACATGATTTAGAAGGAAAAATATAACAAATAATCAAATTTAGAGGAGTTATAAACATGGTACATGATCATTATTCAATTAATTGTTTCTACTGCTAACTCAATGTCATATTTATTTGGTGTACTATGATACTTTTAGACCATTTTTATATATTCAATATATAGGGTAGATATAATATCAAAAAATATATTTGAAGTTCTAAAATTGATAATATATATTTCATTCACAATATCTTTATCATACCCCTCATTAGAAATATTGATCTCATGATATTTCCCTTTGTCTCTAGTCATATGAGGTTGTTCACATTCCTCATTTTTCATCATCCATTATATTATATAAATTGATAGAATAATTAACACAATCAATGCATTTAAAACACCGAAGTGTGTGTTTGGTGATATCAATGGATATTTTTATTTATTCACATAATTAGATTAGCTCTTCATATCACGTCACCATTATACTGCATAATGACCTTCTATTCCTTAATTGAAGCATTTACCTAGTCTAATCTGAAATTTCCCCCATGATTCCTACAATACTTTTAGTATAAAGAAAATTTCATCTTCTTATCACCTCGATTTTTAGAATATACCATGACTTCCATTTTTTATTTAAATGTAAATCCCATGAGAGTGATGGGTAACTCCAATCTCCATCACCAACTTCAATGAAAATTGATTAATTTATTCATATATATATATATATATTAATGTTACATATCAATAATTCTCTTAAGATACAAGGTTTTGTGTCACAAAAGAGTTGATCAACCTTAATTTCATGTTGAATGATAATACCATACGTTTATCTTAGAGGACTTTTGAAATTTTCCTCAAAAGTATAATTAGATTCATCATCTTTATATATTAACTCAATGAATTATTTCTCTATTTTCATTTGAATTACATCATGTAATTACATATTTTAAAATAATATTTTAAATTCATAACAATCCCTAGATTAAAATACTTAAAATACTATCATTTTATTATAAAGACTGAAACTCTAATATTCTTCGAGCAATAAATAATAAAATTTATGAAAAAATTATCATGTTTTAAAAAATAAATAATGGAATATATGTTTTCAATTATACATACCCATTTGTATGAAACAAGTGAATTTATGTACGAATAAAAATTAGTTTTTCATTGCCTCAAGATCAACTCAATGGGAATTTTTCCATTCATTAAAAAAAAATTGAACCACATTTTGGTTCATGTATTAATGAAGTGTTGCGATGATAGAAATAATATTATTCATTCCAACCCCAATAACATTTTTTTCCTTATTAGAGTACAATTTCATTATCCATCTCATTAATCAATAAAGTTTTACTTCTCGTTCCATCTATTGAATAATACCAAATTACATAGTTTGAGATGAAATAATTTAATTTATAAATCATATAATCATTAAAAATAATTTATAAGATTATTTAAATCATGAAACATTCTTTTATGGAACAATAGTTTTATCCTAGGATAGTAATTATCATTAAAAAAATATTATCATTATATAATATAAATAGAATTCTCCTTAGGGTTGTCACTAAATTTTTTCATACAAGATTCCAAAGGATAAATACATGTTTCCAAAATATAAAATACAGATCACTATACTTTTTGTACCATGAAAATACATTATAATATATGAATATTCATTACATTACATTTCGATCACTAAGAAAATCATTTAGGCATATTGTCATTAGAAACAATGTACCATAAAAAAAATTTGGATTCTAAAACATGTACATAATATATTAGTTCTTTCATCATATATTGAACCCACCAAATACATATAATACATAATACCATTATTCATAACCTAGGGAATGGAATCGTAATAAAAGGTTGATCTGAGATGCACAGTGAGGGTAAATAAGGGAGATATCAGTGATCACATTAGAATATCATAGGTGTAATTGTATATGACCACAATAAAAAAATTTAAAAACCATAAAAATTATATAAAATATAATAATAAAAAGTCATGGAAAAAACATGGAAGTTATGAAAATACGAATCAAAAAATAATCAATGAACATTAACTATGATATCATTATATGGTCATAAAACAATGAATTTTGGCATACAATAATTTATATAAAATCGTATTCTTAGTAAGAATGGACAATCTATAAGACTATAATAGTAGAATTGATTCATTAAACAATCCATTTTAGTATTAATGGTTCACTAGTAATAATATCATCAGGGATAGAGTCTCTCAATGAAATATATTGAGCCCATATTCCATACCTATTTATCTAAGGATATATAAGTCTTTACCCAAGGAAATTTATGGAGATATTGGTAAAACATATAGTATAATTAAAATAATCCATATTAGTGACAAAATACAATAAAAAATTAATAATATTTGATACAGTGAAATGAAATGGTTATTATATATATCTTATCATACCCTAAGAAAAGGAAGAAACAGATTTTATAAACATTTCATCGTATGAAAACTCATGGAAGAAGATATGGGTTTCATAAAAAGTCAAACATTTTGTTGTAAAAATTATTCTTACTAATGAAGAATAATAAAGATATACTTTGATAATGTCCCCATTAAAAAATATATTACAACAATGAAGGAATTAATTGATGAAAATAATTTCAAAAGAGAACATGTAATAACTATTTTTAAGAATAACATTTCCATTTCAAAATCAATTTGTTTAATAAACATATGTAATTAAAATTGATAAAAACTTCTCTAAAATAGATGATGTAAACATATTAAAAAAGAATAAAATACCAAAAATGGTAATGGTTTTTTAAAAAAAAATCTTTATAATTAAAAAATAATTCCACAAATTTGTTTTCCCAAAAAATCACAAAAGAAGTCGTCTTGAAAATGAAACAATGATTTGTTTAAAACTTTATTAAAGAAAGTCAAGCATAGGTAAAAATGGCTTCAAAATATAATTTGGCATTTTAAAAATTAATTTTAATTTATCTTGAAAATATTGATACGAAAGAGATTTATTCCTTAAAGGATCCTTATATATAAAAAATCTATAATATTTATTAGATTGTGAAATAAAACATTACCTCAGGTTCTCCATGCTTCAAAATAACGTTATCCTCAATTAAAATAAATATATTTTTATAATAATTCAATAATAGAAACATTTTTTAATTTATAATAACATATATTATCTTTTTTTAACAAATATAATCTCATTGTTTCATTTATTTCTTTTTAAATTTGTTATTTCTATGGGTTAACTATTTCATTTATCAAGAGTAACAAAATTTATATAGTTCTCGGCACCATAAATTTACCATGGATCCATCAACTACAAGATATTTATAACAAAATATATAACATATATTTTCATTTTTTTCATATTTAGATAAATCTAAAAATATGAGTTTTTGAAAACTGTAAAACAAAGTTCTTGGAGATGGTAGGTCATACATATGTAAGAATAATGTTTTCATTTATTCAAAATGAATGAACAACATTTAAAAAAAATCACTTATTAAATATATGGTTTATATTTTATTTATCATATATATTCCTTATATTCTAATAATTTCCAAATATTTAAAATATAAATTAAAAAAATAAAATCAATTTTTTGATTTGGTATTCAACACATATGCATGAGTTTTGTTAATGTATTTCAAAGGATTGGATGTTAAGAATGTAGAAATGATTTTATTATTCCATAGGAATATTTTAATCATTAATTTAATATATTAAAAGTAACACCAACAAAACAACCACCTATAATAATAGGGATAAAAAGAAAAATCTCATTTTTTGGAAATTGTTTGTTGTACTTATGCATGAGTGATATATTTACATCTCAATTAAAGGTAATGATGATGTATAACGGTATTTTCATAATCATAAAAAAATTTCATAATTTTTATTATAATAATTTTATTATTTCATGATAAATAAAATAGATATATGAAAGGTAAATATGGGTAGAAAAGAAAGTGATTGGTTATGGCGATTTACTCTTTCTAGAAACGACTACTTTTGATTTCTAAAAAGGGGCTATTGGGGTAGTCTTGTGAGAATAAGATAACCTCTATAATGTTAAAAAGGAATATGATAATGTAATTTTGTAGATTTTGGTTGATCTTTAAATCTCAATAATGTGTATATAGGTGATGAAGGAAGATCCCAATTATAATTTAGTAGATGAGAACTTTTGGAATCTCTCATAATATAAAATTATAATAAATGTATTCTCAATAACAATTCATTGAGTTGTAATTTTATTCAAATATAAGGTTGAATTATATATTAATATAATAAAAAATATAATTTTGATTGGTTTTTAAAAGAATTTAATCCTTATCATTCTGAATATCTCACTCTTAATGATTTTTAATTTTAACTTCAACATTAGATTTTTAAACATTAATGGTGCATAATTTTTAAATATAGTGTGAACTAATGCCCTTAAATGAACTATTAATGAAACATATAACCATATCATAACCAAAATGTCTTATTTTAAATGGATTTTAAATTTTTAATAAAATATAATTTTTATAGAATCTCATTATTTTCAATTTTGACATTATTATTTTTATTTAAATTAAAAAGAATAAAATGAAAAATTTGAAAAAACAAATTAAAACCACACATATAGTCCTAATAGATAATTAAATTACATTTTTATATTACATTATAATAATTTTATCTCTTTTAATATTTTTAAAATCATTTATTAATTTAATATTTTAAAGGATAAATATTGCATAAGTGTTTTAATGGATGTTATTGTAATTATATAATTAATAGAAACAAAAAATAAATTTATATCATTAAAATTATTTTCTTAATATCATAATAAAAACATAAAATAGTACAAAACATTCTTTTTATATATTTAAAACATAATAAATATTTAAAATTAAAATTCTTCTATTTTGAAACATTCATTGTTTTAAATAATTTACAATTTCATTTACACAGTTAAATTTCTATAAAACAATATTATATCAACTAAGGTATTAATGGGATAATTTAATTCATTAAATATAAATATGGGTGAACATTATGTCCTAATAACTTATTCAAAATCTGTATTAACCTAATTTAACCATTATTTTGGTGATAAATTGTTCCACGATTAGTATCCATAATAACAAAAAATAACAATGTAATAATTACCAAATTTGAAATTCCTAATTATAAATATTAATTTATTTTTATCTTATTAAACATCAAAAAATTTCATAAATTAATTATAATGGATGTGTATAGAATGTCTCAGAAAAGATTATTTAAAAAAAATTGAAGTATAAAAATAGGATTATTCATATCATGTTCCTAGAAAAATATTTTATTATTGTTTAAATTTTTTAATAATGTATATAATATATAAATTTCAATAAATTCAATCATGATTTGGGATTAATATAAATTATTAAAATATATAACATGCATAAAAAAATTTAATTTTAAAAAATATTCCCTTTTATTTCAAAAGATTTTTATTTTAATTTAGAATGAATTGATAAGAAAGTAATTACGTTTATACATAGGGAACCATATATATTTAATAATATATTTATTCTTATTCATACCCAAAATTCCCATAGTTAGGCACTATCTATAATTTTATACTATCATAATTTAATAATATATATCGAGTTTTCACTCGGTGTTTCATGTAACGAATGTGATCAAATTACTTAAAGTGTGATGATTCATTATAAACTTGTGATAAGATATATTAGTTTATATTCATCATATTATATTTTTATTTCCACAATTCGCTCAATATCTATCTTCATTAAGATCCATTTTAATGGCTAATTTAGTGTTATTCTTCAAAAAATACTCAACTTGAGAATGGTGGAAGTCCCAAAAACCCATGATATTCACAGAAAATGAAATCCGCAAATACTATATATTTTAAATGGTTAAATAAAATTTTCAATCAATATTATCATGATAAGTATAAAACAAATAGAACATTAATTAAAGATATTGTAGAAGTCCTTTTTGGGACATCATGTTTAAAATCAAATCGCAATTAGATAAAATCAAATTTGGTACACTGTTCAACCATTCCACTTATTTATTGTACATTATTGAATGATGATCAAGGGAGAAATATCTATAAAAAATAAAGAAGTGTGTATACATTTTAGAGAGGTATATTATAACCAAATTAGAGTTACCAAAGTTACACATTATTAGGATTCTGACAATAAAATCCACGATGATCATATCTTATATCCATTCTAGTATCAGTAATGGTTTTAACACACCCTAACAATATTTTCTATGAACCATAAATTTTTCACGGAATATGTATCTAGATTCAAAATTTATAATTATATTCTTTATATTTTCCAATAATAGATACTCATTCAGACCACTAGGAATATGTGTACATCTTTATTTTACATTAAATATTGATGTTTCAATTTCATCCAAGAACTCCATTAAATATAGAATAAACAGGACATATATGTGATTCTTAAACATTACACTTACATCCTAATAATGATTAAACTCATGAAAAGTAATCACCCTTCCATTATTATTTTGTATTTTTTTTATTATATAAATATTGTATGTCTTGTGATTCTCATTATATACAAGCATGCATGACCCTTTAGACCCAAATTAGTATCCTCTTTATTATCTTTCCTAATGTGGCATTGTTTTGAGATTTTTTAATCATTAATCACCACATACCGTATTTTCCAGTGAAAAATACAAACTTTTTCTAACATTATATACATTATTATTATATGATGTATATATTTATATAGAGATCACAAAATTCTCATCAAATATTGTTCCTCAATATAATTAATGAAAAAATAACTACGGATGACCCATAATCATGAGTTAGATAATTTTTCTTAATATAATTAAGTTGTAGTTAGGCATAATATATCACTATATAATTATATATGATTATTCATCCAAGACCCTTCATTAAAAAATTACTCCAGATCATAATTCATACTCCACTATAGGATATAATTAGCACAAGAGTATTGACTATCCTTCTCCATAGTTTCTTGAAATTTTCTACAATTCCCTCAACCCAAAAAACCTCACCTATATATTGATGATTCATTTGTAAGAAATGATAAATTCGCAAAAATTTATTGATAATATACTATAAAACAAAAAATTAATTGGATTTTAATTAAAGTGGTTTTTCATGGACATGGTTAAATAATTTCCATCTATGGTAGATCCACAAACATACCCTCACATGATATTATACACCCAAATAATGAAGCATTCTATAGAAAAACAATCTCACATTGTTAATTTTATATTTGTATACTCACTCATTAAGATCTTCATTACAGTCCATAAAGAATCATCATGTTATTAATTTTCCTTATAATATATAAAAATAGCATATAAAAAGACTACCTAACTATAAACATGGTAATCCCTAAAGTAACTTCTCATTAAATCCATAAAGTTTGTGGGGGAATTAGTAAGACCAAATAGAATCACTATAAATTAATTTTCCCACACCTCATTTGGTAATAAATCTTGTTAGTTTCATTATTATTGAATATTAGTTGAAAAAAATCAAAATCTAATATCAATATTGGGAAAATATATATATCTTATATGTTGATCAAAAAATCATCGTTATGTGTCATAATAATTTTATTCATGATTGTTATATTTTTCAATCCCCCACAATAAATTTAATGTTTTATTAGACTATCATTACTTTGAAAAAAATAATAGGTTAACAAAATATTTATGGACCTAGATGAATGACTCTAATATCATGGTTATCCTTGGGTTTCTACATTAATTCATAAAAAAATCAAACCCATTTTATATTGAGAATTTTAAATAGGTGTAACACCATGTATGAGATATATTGAAATCAAAACATCAGGATTATGTGAAAGGAAATGAAATGCATCCAAAAATATTAAACAAATTTGATACCATAGGTACATAGTTGTTGTTATATTTTTCCGTAACAATACATTATAACTCCTCTTTTAAATAAGAATCAAGACCCATTAATTTATTGATATTTCAACTGAAATTTCTTATTTATCATCCCTCCAACATATGTTAATTGATTTTTTGGAATATAAAATGTGATCTCCCATCCAGTGAAATTGATGTGGGATTTATGTAATGAAATAAAATCTATTCCAAATATAACAGAAATTTTATTTAGGGGAAGAATAATGAGACTTATAAGAAGCACATTCCCACAAACAACAATTATTAAAGAATCATATGATTGATATAAGATCATCACATCATCATAATTATTCACTAATAATTAAAAATATAATTATTGATGATTTATTATGAAACACATTTTAAATTCATCATATATGAATGAATAGGTATATACAAAACAAAACAATACATTAGTAGTTCTAAATTGCATGATTTCTGTAATTTTTGCCACATAATCATATACATCATAAAAAATGGAAAATGGAATTTTACATGGGGTGAAGGATTCATATGTAGATGAAATTTATCGTCATCATTAACTATAAAATTTGATCAATAGTTACCATAATTCACATACCCCTTCAAACATAATCATTGGAGTGTGTGTAGTGAATTATGTGATTCATTTTTTAATAATTATCAAACCCCTTATTCTCATCACATTATTAATTATTTCATTATGACATTCATTTATAAATTTTATACATTTAATAGTCCTGATAATACAATTGTCTTTATTATACTATCCAGTCATTTAACAAAACAGAAATATCATTTCCATAAATAAATGATTTCTATAATTTCATTTTCATTCCATATTAATTTTGTTATCAAAACCCTTATAATTATGGGGAAATAAAATAGTTTTCTCCATATTGATATCACATCAAATGATTTTCCTCATTGCTAATGGAGTCTTATTCTGCTAACCACATCAGAGACTCGGTTTAAAAACAAAAAACAATCAATATATCTTACTTCTAGGTTGAATGAGTTAACCATAATATTTCAATAAAATCATTTTAACATGTTGCTCATATGTACTAATAGATTCCTCATCATTATTTCATTACCCTAAGGAATTTTTTATTCATTTTCACATGATGGATATAATGAAATTATATTTTGAGAAATTTGTTCTTTATCTAATCTCACTTAATGGAGTATATATCTTCATGTTTCCTCATTATAGTGAAAATATTCTACAATTGATCTTCATCACCTACTATATAATTTTTTTTAATTTAATATTATCAATTAATAAACAATAAAGAATGGATAATATATTTTCCATTGTACTAACCCATTGGTTATAAAATATTTTAACCACATAGTCCTTTTAAATGAAATATGATGTTCCATTATAAACGAATCAATGGAACATTGTTATATACGTTTCCCATTTGGATTATAATAATTTTACAAACCAAAATGGGTCAGCTATACCAGTAACCTAAAAGAGTCTTCTTTATGGTCATTTCAAACAATCAGTGAAAAGTATCATGTAAAAAAATTGGTATAATTGAGTACATCAATGAAAAAGTAACCCATATCTATTAATCAAATAACTTCACGAGAACTAGATAAATAGAAAATGGAAGTCAATATAATACCATCAATTATTCAATTTTCCATGTATAACCCCAAATAAATCCTACTACAAATTGGATGAAATTAATATAAACCAAGAAACTATGCATTTTGGTTCCCATAAAACGATTCCTATAAAATAACATCAGATACCAAATATTAGTAATCTTATTGTGTGATCATAATACCCACACTACTGCAAATCCGGCCATTAAAAGTTCTAGTAAAAAGGCATTATCAGCTCTATATAAGTGCAGATAATGTATGAAATGTTAAAGAGTTAGATTTCTAATCCCTTTTAGCTCTCTAAAATACACCATTTATGTGTTTTACAAAATTCTTATAAAGGCCCCATGGATAATGGGACCCAATTTTTTACCCCTATCATTTCTTGTCACTCTGTCCAATTTTTTTGTGCTTCCCCCACCAAATTATCATATATTCACCATCCGCCCCTACTCCAGAGAGCTTCGAGCCTAGGACCTCCAGCTTATACACCAGTGCCTTTTCCACTAACAAATACAGGTTTGTTTTACATTTTATGAAATATCTATATATTTTAATATATATAATTATATTTTTTATTATTATATTTATGTATATATTAATAAATTTGTTTATATATATTGAATATATATATATATATATATTACATACATATTTATTTATATTTAATTTTTAAAATGTATATTAACTCTAATAACTAGGAATTCCAAAAAAACCATTAGAAACATGAAACCATTGAATCATCTTTTTCAGGAGTCTATTTCAGATCCAAAACTAGTCAAATAAAATATCATGAAATTATATTTGATATAATATGTATTAGTGGCTGACCAGACACCTGGATCGATAGTTATAGTCATTTTAATTTTATAAAATCGGGGTCCGTGAATAAAAACTATATTAAAGATTGATTTTGGGAATTTATGAGAAAAAAGAAGAAAATTGTTCATTTATCTAGTCACATACTTATATGGGATAGAACTTATTACAAGATTTTATTTGATATGTTGTAGTTCCCGAAAAGAAATTCGGGTCATAATTTATGGTTGTTTAAATTCTGTTTTTGATTTTTGACTGTTTTTAAAAATATAAAAACTTTTATTCATTTTTAATTCATATAATTTCAGTATGGAATTCTTTTATCTCATTTCATAAGATTCTATTTTATTATATATAGAGACTAAACTGAATCTCTAATCAAAATTTATGTTCTATTTAAGGGTTTCAGGTTTTATTGTTTTTATGGGTGTTAATGGTTTATCACATTTGATGGTCATATAATCTGAACGAGATTTCCATTTTTCCTATAACAAAAATAAAATCAGAGACTGTAAGAATATATGTTCCTCAATGGCCCCTAGGAACACCCAACCACAACTATTGAGTCCAAATAATGACCAAAAGGACTCCAAATGACCATAACTTCTGATACGTGTGCTCACTAAATATTATTATTAAATATTCCATTGCTCATCCATAATAAAAATTCACTCATAGGGGGGGATTTATTAGTGTTTTAAAAACTAAACCGATAAATTCCATCCTTTTATCAATAATATTTAAGAATCACTAAAAAGGACCCCAATCAGTGCGTCTTTATAAGTGCTGATAATGTCTGTTTTATCAGCACTTTTTTAATAGTGATGAAAAAGTGGGTAATTTATCTGGGATTTTTTAAAAGCACTGATAATGGGACACCTTTGACAACACTTTTTTACCACTATCAATGATACCATTCAACATCGATAAAAATATTTCTTTTTTAATGTCCCCCTTTAACAATGCTTTTCTAGCGTTTGGAATGGAGGATTTTGAAAATGCCTTTAGTGAGACCTATCAAAACTCTAGCACTAGATTTACCCAATTTGTTTGAAGATCAAATGTAATTTCATTAAGAATGCATAAAAATTAAAATGTTATGTATTTTTAGACTTATCATTAAAACAAATATTATTTAAAAAGTCATCTTCATGAGATTGAACAATTTTATAAATCAATCTCCAATTTTCATAAAAATCATTTCATATTTACATTGCAAAGAATATGATAAGTATTTTTAATATGGAACTAACAATAAACAAAAACATAGATACAACATTAAATACATATAAGAGAATATTAATTTGATATAAATCATAATGTGACAAACCAATCCCAAATGAAAAATCCAATCATTTCAGTTCTAAAAGATAAAAATCTTTACTAGAGATCAAAATAATTCACTATTCTAGGACTAATTTTTATCCAAACTATATAAACTCTTATGGAAATACACATAATAAATTTTCAAATAATACATTTTAGAATTATCCTCACAAATATTGACATTACTATTTCCATATGTAGGAATGGTTACAAATTTTTTTACATTTTATGAAATCCATTTCAAAAAATAGTATAAAAAATAATAAAACATTTTCATTCCCAATAATATATATTTCATTGTTTTGATCCTCATTTTGAAAGAACAACTATATAATCTTTTCATTGTATAGCTATGGTGAAAAAATCTACATTAAATATAAAACCACTAGAATTATTAAACTTTTCTAAATAAACAACTTCAACCATAAAAAAACCAGTTACATTCAATAAACCAAAATAATTTATATGAAAATAAACAAATTCATGAATTAGGAACACTAGTATAGTGACGCCTATATCATGAATGGAGGAAAAACTAATAAACAATATAAAAGGAGAAGAAAAAATAGAATATTCAATCTTCATGATCCATTATCCATAATAAACAACATAACAATCCATAAAACACATTATATATAGAATTTCCAATCAAATTTAGTTCGAATGAGGCAATGGTATGATTGATCTAGAATGAATCTATGAATGAAAGGGGAAACTACCCAAAAAATAAACATAACATGAGAGATCAATCAAGAATGAATGAAATAAACCATATATTAAAGGTATGATATCTATATTGAATTGTGGAATGTTTTTATTAGGAATGATTGAGATTAGGGTTTGTTGGGGGGTAAAATTGATGGTCTAAGGAGGTTTTATAATAATTTTTAAGGAAATAAAATCTCATGTCCATAGATTGCCAGTGTTTCAGAACAGTTAAAACTATTTTACTCCCAAAACATGAATTCCATAATTTTGGGAATCATTTTTTTCCCATAATGTAAAAACAGTTTTCATGATCTATATTAAAACCATGAGGACCTACTTTTTTGGGTGCGAGATTTCCCCTAGTTGGATACATGATTGAAAAAAACTATGCACTAGCCAAACACTACTACTATTTGGGGTGAATGGTTTTCACTATGTAGGTTCATGGTTTGGAAAAAATAAATTACAAACATGAACTACACATAAGGTACCAAAAATATAGAATATTCAAAAAAAAACCTTTTTTATCAGTGAATCAAAAGAATATTAATATAGGTACCTGAAGAACCTAAAAAATAATCATTGTTTATTTAGAAACCTCTCTATATAGACCTTATTTACAATAAAATATTACAAAGATGATTTTAGAATAACAAAATTAGAATCCTAATAATTCTTCATTAATAATTCTAACTCTCATGTCTCAAGGTATTCCCATCCATAGTACCACAATATGTGGACCAAAGAGATCATTTTACAATGCAGAACATTATCATGATAATCCATAATATGAATTGGTTCATCTAAAATGGGCGTTTCATGTATAGTATTAACTTATTACAATTAAATCACGTGGGAGGATCTAGTCTATACTTCCTCAACAATGAAACATGATAAAATAGTTATCAATGTCAAAATAGACATTATGTTCAAATAATATTCCATAGTTTCAAATAGGCCATCAATCTAAATTTTTCTATCCATACTTAGTTTAAACATACCCAACCTACCCAACTGAATGTGTACTAATATAGGTGAAATAGAATTAAAAAAATATCACCAAACTCAATCTCAAGAAGATGACCCTGATGATATGTTTATGATCTCTAATGAATATATTCCATTAACAATGTTTTACAGATCGACTGCACCATTTAAATCATTTGAAGACCAATTCATTATCCATAAAACCCTATCTATTCCATATTTTTACAAAAAAATGAGTTTTGAATTTCTTATTTTATAAGTAATCATAGAGATCTATCACAGGTAGAAAACTATTGTTATAAAAAACTATTACAAGAGAAATATTCCATTCCCATGAGCCACAATAATCATTCACACATTCACTAACCATATCATTGACATCCTTAATCATGCTATACATCATTCCACACATCTAACGATGATCTTTAATGCTCAATTTATACAAATTACACATCACCTTAGAAATTCCATTCCAAAACCAGGATATGAACCTCAGGTCAATATCCGAAAAAAAAAATTTAAAGATGGGAAACCATGATGTTTCAAAACATATCAAACATAAAACTAATCAAGCTCCCTAGGATTCAACATCTCATTAATAGAAACATAATTCACAAATATTTGAATTCAACAAATGATCACCCTAATTTTATCCTCACCAGTTGGATTCCATGGTAATCCAATTATAAAGTCTATGTAAATCACATCTCAATTCTATTCTAGAATGAGAATATTTTTCAAAATTACAAAAGATATCTAGAACTCATGGATTACTCTCTTCCTTGTAAGGAATCATGAAATGAAAAAAATTATTGATAGTTTCATACCTACCCTACAATACTGAAATTTTTTATGGTACATTGAGGTAGTCATGGGGTTTGTACACCAACATGAATGGTTTCCACTATACATGAAATAATACCTCATAGAAATAAAAATTAACAAAATTAATCCAAAATATAATACACCATTAGGATACTCACACATGTCATCCATGATATCTGTTCCATTTAGGATCTTACATAATAACTGTAAATTATTTTTTATCACCCAATCAATCAAATCTTACTCATAAAATGACTAGAAAATATTCAATGAATCTAGGATACCCTTAATACAAGACTCTTTCTCTTAAAATATTATCTCAATGAATAAAGTTATTAGATATCACTCCTCCACTGACACCATTACATTTTTTTCATTAATTTTACTCACAATGAATTAGGGACCAATTGTTTTCCCATATGTTAAGTTAGTATAAAATTAAAATGTATCTAGATACTCAACCATGTTCCTATATCACAATTTCATATCCTTGAGAGTGAAAATAAACACAAGTATATTACCTTTAGAATATACTATAAAACCATCCCTAATTATATAGTGATTCCACATTTTTTGGACATGTATAAATTCTTCCAAATGATGATCATGGTTTGTGTAGTTCCAATGAGGGTGTAACTTGAGAGATTCATTGGACACTTCTTATTACCCATGCATCAAGAATCACCCAAAACCTATAAAAAATCATCATTAAAGACACATATCCAAAACTAGATTCTATAAGTATTATAACTAGATAAAATTCAATCCACTTATTTATATACTGACAATGTCATTGACATTTGTTATTAGACTCACTCTTTAGAACAATATTCGTTTAATATTTAATCCAACTCGTGAGCTTGAAAAATTTCTTGAAAAACATAATGTTGTTACTAGCCAACCCCATAGAGAATATAATTTCAAAAAAAATTAGGGTACTACAAAGATATAACCACCTGTATCATTTTAGGATCCACTAATATAGCCCTACCATATATAACATACCCTGAAAACATCATTATCTAGATTAAAAATCTAAATTTGGAATACATACAATATATAATATGTTTTCTCATGGTTTTATGAATGATATCCAAAAGATCTACGTGTTTCTCCTTTAACATGGTCTTAATAAAAATATCATCAATGAACACAACCCTGAACGCGTTGAAGAAACAATTAACTATATAGTTCAACAATAACAACTATATGTGTGTTAGTGAAACTAATTGTTATAAAGAAAAACTAGAAATTCCCATAACATATCCTATATTCAGTTTTGGGTATTTCTGTCTCTATAACTCTCAAATGGTGGAACACTGATCAAAGAAAATTATTTGAAGAACAAATGATCCCCTAAAAGATGATAAAAAATATAAATATTCTAGGAATGGGATATTGGTCCTTAATGGAATTTGTTTTTTCTTTTGATAATTCATTCAATGTCCTAGGATCTCATATTCCTTCAGAGAAATTAGTAGTGGTTAATCGCACAGTGTAATTCTAGGAGGAATGAATCACATTAATCAACGTATATAAGATGAAAGTTATATTCCATTAACTCAGAGAGTGTTATTATGTATGATGGAAATGAAATGGAAAACATTCTAAGAAGTTGGGTAAGGAAAAATAAGTCCGCAATTTGTCGATGGAAATAAGTAAATCCCCAGAAAAGTCAACAATGTATTATCCATACATGAATCAAATGTAATAACCAAAGAAATATTTTTGATATCAAAATAAATGTCTAATAGTTGATAGGATATCACCTTGAAAAATGTAAGAATATTCCCCGCTCTCCAAGATCATTATTATATTAATCATGAAAGACATTGGAGATCCAACTGGTAGATAGTAACTAAAAATAATGAAAATAAAATTCATTATAATAATTATATCTATCAATTAAATCTATTCTTATAATCATTTCTATGTCATCTAGATCATTATATAAATATTATAACACAGATATGAAGTTGGATATCCCCACCTAACACAAAATCAATGTGAATAATTATTTGGAACTCATTCCCAAAGGCAGGGGAATATCCTATATGAAAACAATGACATCCAGACAAAAAATAAAAATAACAAATATCATTAAGCATATAAAATTTGTGTATCTCATGTGACAAATAAATTTATCATCATTGATGATAAAAATACACCATTTTAATAATAGTAGTTGTCCTAAACATAGATTCATATAGTTGATACTCTTCAGGTTAGATAAAAAGATTCTAATTTCCTCCATAATCTTTAATCGCCCTAATATTTTTCCAATTTACCATATGATATGTCCCCCAAACATTAAAGCATTATTATTATGCTATGAACCATTTTTAATAGTGGATCTAGACTTTCTTCCTTGGGACATCCTTCCATAAAATTATTAAGGTGGACATATTTTTTTCACAATGTTTAAAATCCTTAGAATCCTCCATAAAACATGTCTTGTAATGATTAAACATTAGAAAGTAAGAGAAAATATTATTCTTGTTTTCAAAAAAAATCCCTAAAACTGGTCTTGAGGAAAATGACCTATCATTTTGCTTTACATTCTTGCCAGAAGACACACACTAAACAATAACTGAATAAATCAAAGCTATACCCAAACATATTTTTGCATATTTTTCTTCACCCCACTTATCATCTTTTCAAATACCTCTTACCGAATTTGAATGCAAAATGAAAACGTGAATTGATTGAATATCATCCCTCGAGCCGATATCAATACTCTAATCATTCATGAAATAATTATCAACAAGTTTGAGTTCGATGTTAACCAACTAGGTAAAAATTATATAATCCTATAGAATTATACAATTTAACTTTCATAACATTAGAAATAGGTGTTATATTACCACAAAACATTTCTTAGAATAAAATTGTTTAATGGATAATTTCTTGAAAAATGGTCAGGTGACATACTCATGCAACAATACGTGAATAATGTAGTCCCACCACACCATTCTAATTACCTTAATAATCCATATAGAAAACCCACCCTAGAGTCCAAATATGTATTAAATATACTAATGGTCCTATAAATCATCTCTATATCTTTCACAAACTCATGGGGTCCTTTGTAACAACATAGTATTGGTAGATTTGATTTGTTTTAAACATCGAGGATTGGTACAACACTCATCTTATGATTTTAACACCAGCTTTGTCATAAAGTCTAAATGGTGCATATTATAGTTCATTCCAAATAATGTTTTCCTAAATTAATTTCCAATGGGACCTTTCTATTGGGTTCCTCTATCTAATTTGGAAGACCACCTATTGGAGTCATATCCTAAATAACAAATGTAAAAAGCTGATATTCTCAAGACATTATTCCATAATAAAAGGGATTTTTTGTAATATCCTATAAATGAAATTAAATTATAATAATATAAAGAAATATGAATTCCTTGAATGAGTGAAAAATACATAAAATATAGTGTTTAAATTTTAAAAAACACTATATCCAGTTCATTATTATTAAATATAACTACAAATTCAGAATGTTAAAACAAATCTAGAAATCAAATAGAAATTTGAGTTTATACATAAATGTGTGTTGGCCAAGAAACTTCTTGCACCTATGACTTTTATTTTTATCCCTAACTACTATATACCCAATGAAGCAATCCAAACCCTTGAATTTTCACCACACATTCGGTTGTGTGTTGTCTATGAAACCATTCTATAACAAACCAACCCCACTGAACTAGACAAGTCACCGGAGAGGGTTTTACTTGTGGTGGGTTTAATTAAATAAAGACAAGTATAAATAATTAATTAGCATAAAACATATTAAAACAAAAAAAAAACAATATAAAATAAATATAACATGATAATCAAAAAAATATAAAAAATTTATGTAAGAAAATAATATAAAATAGACTTTTTATGACCAAACATCTCCCAAAAAAATATTATGATGAAGACAAAGACAACAAGGAAAATTATAATGATACAAAATGTCCTTCAAATTTCTAGATTCAAATAATAAAAATAATACGACCACCCAATGGAATAAAATATTCCATGTGAAAAAACCACAATATGATTTAAACAATGAATCAATAAAAATTATAATCTCTTGAATGTTGCAGTTATATCATTAATACAAATCCATTTTAAAAATGGAATTTTCATAAGTGAAACCCATTTCACAGTTCAGCTTTTGGAAATCAAAAAAATAATTATATACATTCAAATTATTGATTATAAAAAGTATTGTGATAAGATAATAATCAATAATAAATACTATATATGGATAGAATATAAGATAATCATGTGATAAAATAACTGTTCAATAAACCATCATGTGATAAACCAATCATAAATGAATAATCACACCAATTGGGCTCTACATAATGGGGATAGATACTATATATAAAATTAATTATCCATTTTAGAAACAATGTTGATCCATTGAATAAAACATTGATTGGAATTATACACTTTAATGTGACATAAAAATACATATGGTTTTACACTCACAAAGAGTGACAACCCAATTTATTGTCACAACAATGGCTACCCAATGTTCTACATTTGGGAAAATCCTTTTAGAAAAATAATTCTCATAATTTGTAAAAAAATTCACATATAAGAATGACAACATCTATGCATGAAAACCTATTTTAATATAAAAACCACAATTTAAAAATCTATTACAACACTTGGTGTCCCAAAAAATATTTTTATTTAGAAATACCATTAATAAATGTTGTATTTACAACAAAATAATAAAAAATAAGTAATTAAATTTCATTGAATATCCGAAAATAATTTATAATAACATAAGGAACTTTTGGAATCATGATAATTTTTAGAGAGGTCCATGTCTAATGAATAGAGGGAAAAGATATTTTCATCTTAAAAAGAGATAGAGAAGTCTAGAAAAAATCCACATGATCCTAGATCGCTAATAAAAGAATAAATATTCCCTAAATCCACATAATATTTGTATTCATATTCCATTTTTTTAGAAGTATACAATTAGAGGATAATTTATTAAGGTTCCATGAATGAATCATGAATGTAAAACATTAATCGAGAATGCCTTTATAGATTATTCTATAATGAAGGAAATACTAAATGAATCTATGAAAAGAGAACTATAGTGAACAAGGGAATGTTATACTGATGGGAAAATGAGACAATGGGGTGTTTAATAGAAAAATACAAGGGTTTGAGAATTTCTAAAATATTTTTCATGAAATCAAAATTATGTGTTACTGATTTGGGTAAAATGACCCACAATATAACTAACAATTCTCCCGAACCATGATCCCCTTCTGTATTGGGTTCATTTTTCCACATGGTGCACTAATGTTTTCCCCAAACCATTTACTTAATGTCAACCCTTTTATTTGGGGTGAATGGTTTCACATGGATAGATGCACTATTTCATTAACTATTCCCCACATGTGCACCACTAATGATTGTGCTTCGTGGTTTTGAATGAGTGGATTCATGGTTTGGGAAAACAATAAAAAACAAAAACTAGATAGAAAGTCCCTAAAAACTAATAATATTTTCCCAAAAAACCCTTGTCATTCCCTAAACAAAAGGAGATCAAAATAAGGGTTAAGAATCACCTATAAATAAGTAATGGTTTATTACAATTAATGATTTATATCATGAGAATGTTTGAAAATAAAAAAAACAATATTAGAAAGTATATATACTCTGAAAATCATTTCTTATGGGAAAAATAATTTAATTGACTCTGATATTAGAAATTAACAGGGTTCCTTGGGGTTTTTATACTATCTAAAATAAAAAAGAATTGTTTTTGAATATATAATAACTGTGTAAAACCACTTAATCAAGTAATATAAAATATAATATTTGTAAATAATGAAAATTTTATTCAATAAATGAAATCTTAGGTCTAAAATTGATAAATAATTTTAAATACCAAAACATTTAGATGTTATATAAAACATAAACGAATGTCAGGTGTTCTTTGTAGAATTTTATGATCATAATTTCCAATGGAAAAAAACATTACTAGATACAAACTATATAAAACTATAAACAAATATATATTATACATTAATAGTTGAATAATTATTATATTAAGTTAATATCAATTCCATAATCATGATGTTTTATGGTCATTGGATAAAATAATACATAAAATTTTTCATAAGGTATTTTTACATCATCTCCAACTATATTTTTTTATAACTTGAACACTAGATAGATATATTATAACAAAATAATCTTTTCATAACATGGTTAAATGAAACATAATAACGATTGATCAATTTTTCATAGTGTGAAACCACATGATATTCTAGTATTTATTTAAAAAAATTATATTTAATCACTTCGATAGATTATGTTTTATAGAACTGTAAACTTACATGAAGTATAATAAAAAATTTTATCTCTTTAAAAATACATTATAATCAAGACATGTAATTCAATGGAATAAATATTATTAAACAAATTATAAAAGGTTTAATTTTTCACCTAATGGATAATATAATTATTTATTCTTAGAAAATAAAAACATTATTTATAGAAAGTCGTTTTGAACTTTAAATATTTGTTTTCCACAAAAATTTATTTTTATTGATTTATATGAAAAAATATATATAATATATTATTAGAGAAAATTAAAAATTTAATTCACAAAATTATCATAATTTTTAGATTTATAATGTCAAAAATATCAAATGAAGACATTTTTAAAAACAAGTGAAATGATTAATTTTTCAATGAATATTAGAAATACAAAAACATATAAAAATGAAATGAAATTTAAATAAATTTAAAATTTTAAAAGATCCATAATTTATTTATTGTGGTTTCAGGTAACATAATTATTATTTAGTTTTTTTTCTTTCTTTTGAGTCAGCTTTTTATTTTATCATAGAATATTTCTTTTTATAAAAACATTTTTCTGAAAATTATTATAAACTACGTATTTTTTCTTCATTTCAATTAAATAAAATATCCCCAAATGGATATTTTTTTAAATGAAAATTATATATTATATATCTGTAAATATAAATTTATTTTTACAAAAGGATTATTATTATACATAGAGTAAATGTAAAACCATTTTTTAGGAAAAATACACTTCTTGAAAAGCCTCTTTTTCTTCATGTTTTTGCGTTTGAATTTCTAAATATATTTTTCAATAATATGAATTATATTTGGAAATATGTGTTTTATATTTTGGAATCAAATGTTCCAAAATATTTATTTTTTCATTTTCATTTTTTCGAATGAAAAATTACCATTGGTAAAAAATTATTTATCATGTTATTGGTAATATAATGAAATATGTTAATATTAAAAAGGTAAAATCATAAAATAAATAAAAAATCCTTAAATGGGTTGTTGATGTTTTTCTAGACCATTATAGTCCTCTAAATTTTTTATTATCAATATATTCCATTGAAATATATTCAACCAAATATTGGATTTATTTAAAAGTAAATTATTAATTACTATATCACCTAAAATCACCCATCCTCCTGTATAAATATAACTCCTCAACACCCACATAATCCGAATATGACTTGAAGCTCATTAATTCTCTTTAAAAATACTCTAATTACCAGTCACTCTATTTCAAATTACTACTTTTCTCGCTAATATACCAATTACAAGGTATTATTTAAATAGATTTTTAAGGAGGTAATATTCAGAAGGTTATTTTCTCAAACCACCTCTCTTAAATTCATCGCATCTTCTAACATCTCCAAATATCATAAATAGATAATAGAATTATAACAAAAAAATAATTTAAATACTATAATTTTTTATTATAATAGAATACTTCATATCTGTCCCTTTTTATTATATACACTTATTTAATTAAACCAAACCATTTTCCAAATTATGGTCGTTAACCATCTATGTGAATAATTATTTTTCACATTAACAATATCAAGGATGGTAGTGAAAGTATTATTATGGTTAAAAAAAATTTGTATATAAAAACCAATTTTATGTTTTATAACGAATATATATATATATTATATTAAATAAAATGAAAATAGTTCATGATTTTCCGAAAGACTTCCAAAATAAACATAAAATTTTTACTTAACATGTTATTAATTAAAAAGGAAATTTTTTCAAATCGAAAATATATTTGAGAACAATTAGAATTATTTAACTAGCTCAATACAATTACATTTAACTTCAAAAATATTATTTCCATTTCACATTAAAATCCATAATTATAGGAAAATGATCCCATCATGAAACAATGAATCCAATACACCTGAATCAACAAAAATAATATAATATTATAATTGAATGTGTGGTAATATGATATAAAAGTACTAAATAATTTGTTATAAATATGATTATTGTTTCTTAATAAATTATTAATATAATTTAAATATATATATATATGGATAAATTATGAAAAACTAAAGGGAAGCATGAGGTAAGGGTGTCTCGTCTCACATTTACTTCTACAGATATATGCCTTAATTTACATTTATTTTATATATATTGTATATACAAACATCTATTCAATATATCATATCATTAATATCATTATATAAATACTATTGGATTTTTTGTTTCATAATTATAACTTATATTTGTCATAGAATATGATTGAATACCATGTCGTAAGAGAATTTTGTACCAAATTGACATTTATTAGGATAAACTTCAAAATCCATGATTATTTAGTAATAAGAATAACTGTGAAATGATTTTTGATTAACATTTGATTAATTAATTCATTTTAATTTTATTTAAATATAATATAAATAATTAATTCATTTGAAAAATGCATAAATAATTAGTATTATGTTAATAAGAAACATTAGCATAAAGATTATTTTTAAAAATTCCACTTAAATAATTATTTTTTTCTCAATATCCATGTTTTATAAATATATTACCATTTTATTTTTATTTTCATTTCTAATTCTATTAAATTCATTTTTACTAAATGTATAATGTTTATATAATAGATTCAATTGAGGCTTTTTTTATTTTTTCTAAATTATCTTTTTTTATAACATTTAGAGAAAAATATAGATGAAATGTTTTTTAACATACAAAGATTGATTGAAATTTTACACTATCATGATGATTTAATTAGTTAATGTCTTTTTTGTAGTAAATAAATTTTATTTTCAATCAATTTTTTGTCGTTTTATTATTGCATCTCTTTAAAAAGAATTTATTAGATAATGAAATTGTTTTTCTTCATCCTGAAGTATTTCAACCGTTTGTTTAAATCTTTTTCCTTCCAATAAAATCTTATTTGATGTTACTTTTTCATTAAAGGGAATATTATTAAATTATACAATACTTATTATCTTTTATGGTTGGATAATGTTTATGATGGAATGATATTTATGAAACCTTTTAACTTTATATAGTTATGTTATGATGAGATGTTTATGAAATTAATTTCTTAACATTGGTTTTAATTCAAATATTGTGTTATGTTCCTATGTTTCATAGATTTATTGTTATTATTAAGTGATTGTTAGGAGTTATATATCCATTCAATACATTGGGTAATTATTTATATCTCATGAGATAGAATGGAATGAAATGGGATGTGAAATCAGTTCAATATGAGAGTACTAGAGTGGGGATTGAACTAGATTCAGTAAAATGGGATTGAAAAGGAATGCGAACATAGTTCAGTAATATATGACATAAATGGGAAGTGAAAAAAGTGAATCATGGGACTATTCTAGCATGATTTTCTTTGGAGAGATATATAATTACTTTCATGAATATGGAGAGAACTCATTACACAATGATAGTATAGGAAAATTATATTGACTTTTAATGATATGATTTTATATACTTATTTTTTTTCCCAATTCAATAAAATATTCCAATATTAACCTATCATGGAGGATGTTGTCCTATTATTCTTGTCAGATGGAATTATTTGATTTATATATGACTTGCAATTATGATCATTGATATACATGATATAACTTTCTAATGTAATTCTTATGTTCTTGTTCCCTTATCCTTAGGTTATGATTGATATCTAACTTGTATAACCTTTCTAAGAATATGATATTACTCTTTTCATATGATACATTTACAGGATATATGAGTAATGCTTTTAATTTTGATATGTAATAAAGTCTACTTATTTTTAAGTAATAAGGGGAAGAATATTTATATGTTTTATAAATAAATTGATTATATTTCCATTTTCTCAAATACAATAAACCCGTATTGTTCTTGACTGGTTTTATTTATTAATTTAATGAATATTAATCTATTTATATTCAATATTTGTGTATGAAAATAATGTATCATTACAGTTGGTATCACATAATGGTTTAGTGAACCTTTGTAAATATGGATGAGGAAACCAAAGGTATGATACATTAGGATATGTCTATATATGGGTTGACTTCTTATAATTATGTTAATGATCATGAATAATCTGGTGTTAAACCATATGATTAATAGATTACCATTTTATATGAAATATCACATGATTGTATTATTTTTTGAAAATGATTTGTGTTTCTCATACTATGAATTTTTTCTATACAATTTTTGAAAACTATAGGATTCATGTTAATGTTGAATGTGATGGGTATGGAAATGATATTACACATCAGAATCCAAATGAGATGGGAGTTGAAAAGAGAAAACTTATTTCTATTACTAATCATCAATCTCATACTAGGATAAATAATTTACAATTTGGTGACTTTATAGTCCCATCTAATCAGGTCATGATGGATTTTAATAGTGACCAAATAGGACATAATCATTAATTTTCCACATATAATGTAGGTAAAAAAGAGGCGTCATCTAGAACATATAAAAGGAACTAGAGTATTCATTTGGTATGAAGAGGGACACAATGAAATTAATTAAAAAGGAAAATTTAATGGCTCTATTAACGAAATGTATGAGTGTAATTAAATACCTAAGGAATAATCAATAGATAAATTTTTTAAATGTGTAATGTATGGTAATTATAAAAATTGATGACCAAGGGTGAAATATGATAATGTGAATCATCATGATTGTCTGATTGATGGTTATAATACTAATTATGAAGACACTAGAAATATAATATGATATGGAAAAATATTTATAAATTAAAACTATGATACTTTGTTAATATATTATGAAAGAAATTGAATGATTTAGTGTTTATATTTTTGAAGTCCAAAATAATTTTTTAGAAGTAATTTTTTTATTGAATAATGAAACATATAATTATTGTTTAACTATAGTTATTCCATAATTATTTGAATTTCTATTTCTAATGGTAATGGTAACCATGAATTTTTCTTGATGTGGTAATATTTTTTTGAACAATGATATGTTTGTTTTAAAAATTATATAGTATTGATGACCTTGTGAGTTATTAGTAATTAGATAAAAATGTGGTTGATGGATTCAGTTTATATAATTTCTTAATTACTTATAGAGTAAAGTTTTAATTATTAAAATCATGCATGTTTTCACTAAATATTTTTTCTCATTTAAGTTATTACCATGTTTCATTATAATACATGATAATTATCATTAGATTTTTAGTGTGTGATTATTAAATGTATTATCTAGTTTTTTAGAGGATTAATAAAAATTGGATTTTGAATATATAAGAACCATCATTACCATGTTTTGGATTTTAATTTTTTGATGGTTTATAAGGGTAACCATTGATTTAATTATTTATGATTGACATTGTTATGGGTTTTAGTGAAATATGTATTATATAACTATATAAATTGTTGACAATATTAAATAATCTATTATAATCATGTTTTTACAATAAATGGAGACATAATTTATTACTTATAATCCTATTATGGATATTATAATCCATTATTTCTATACGATTCAAAATTTAATTATAATTTCATGGAGTAAGAAATGACAAATATATTGATAAAGGAATATCTGATGAGTCATATTGTACTTGTGTGATAAAATCATGTAATTATATCTTCTATAATTATTTTTAAATAAAATTTTATTCTATTACAAATATTTCTGATGATATCAATTTCCATTATCAGAAAAAGTTGTCCAATTATTTTACAGTTATTAACATTCTAATTACCATGTTATATAAAATTATCTATCAAAAACCCTAGGTTGTAATTCTAGTAACATTCTATATTTTTACATTCTAATAATATTCACTTAATTAGAATCATAAATTCGTTGTGTTATTCACCTTTCACTTTCTGTCTTCTTAAGAAGAAAATTTATTGACCCATGTTATGATGTGGGATCTGTGTGAAGGAATTTTAAAATATCGACCATATATTTTTGATTTAAAATGTGAAATTTAGAGGAAATTGTTTTTTAAAAATTATTGATCATATCGGGGTGATATCTTATGAGTTGATTCTTCCATTTAATACTCTCAATATCATGATGTGTTCCACGTATTAGATAATAGGAAGTACATATCGTAACCATCACATGTACTAGTATCAGAGGTTGTAATTATAAGAAATTACATTTCAAAAATAGAACATCTTTTAGAGATTCTCTTTCATAGATGTATTCTTATAAAAAACAATAAGACATGCATTGTTATTTATTTTCTATGACACCACTAATTTGATATAGAAATGTGGGAACCTGATGATCTGATGAGGATAAGTTATCAACATCAATTTATTTCAATGTGTAAATTTTTTGCAGAAATTAATTTTTTCTAGTTATAATGTGAAACCCATTGATTTTATTTATATATTTTTTAAAATCACTTCTACAGCGTACATTTCATAGAACACTAAGCATAAATGTACTCCAAAATAATGATACATTAAACCAAACTATTTTAACCTACCCATTGAATTTGAAATAATAATTTGTAATAACCACATTTTAAAATATACAATTTTCTAATTCATTTATAATATATTATTTTCAAATAATGAAACAAATATATTGTTTTTAATAAATCTATTTTGTCCTTCAAATATATGATTTCTTCTACCCGGAATTTTTATAAATTTATATTGGAAAAAATTATAAATTCTTAGGAAACATTTAAAAACATAATTTTATAAAATGAACATATTTTTTGGGTTAAAAAAGTAAAAATTACATTATAATGATTTTTTATAATCATACTAAAAGATTAATTTTTAATTCAATTATGAAAAATTCAAATTTTTTAAATATGTAATTTATTTTTCAAAAAATATAAAAATATAACATCCATATTACGTTTTGAATATTTTTTCAAGTAATACAAGTATTGATTTTTTATATAAAATTATTTTTAGTCAACATTATTTTATATTTTAGATTATATTTATTTTTTGTCTTAAAAAAGAATTTTGATGAATATAATTTTAAAGAACATAATGTTTCATCTTTATAATTGATTAAAACAACCCCCATAGAATTTTTTTTAAATATAATTTATATAATATATATCATTTAATATTAATTTAATTTCACTAAATGATTTTTATTTAACATATATTAATATAACATCATCATTTTCATGAAAAATACACTTTTGAAAAAAAATCTGTTTCATTGGGTATATGGGTTTTCTTTTAAATATTATTCATACAATTATATGAATTAAATTTGATAAAATGGATTACATATATTAAATTATATGTTCCAAATTAATATTTTTTGTAATTTTTATTTTTATGAACAAAAAATTTACCAATGTAAAAATATGATTTCCTACTGTATATGTAAAAAAATCAAACTGGTTAACATTTGATGTTAAATGAATAAAATACAAAAAAAGCAAAAATATAAATTTGTGGTCGATTTTGTTTATATTCCATAGACATCCGATATTTTATTAATTATTAATATAAATTTTCATCATGAATTCCCCGAAAAAAAGTGATGGATTTAAATATTAAATAATAATTACTTAATCATATAAAACAACCCCTTCTCAAGTATAGCTACTACTCCTTGCCACCCCTTTCCCTCAAAATCCATCATAGTCCTAAAATAACATCCAAAAACTATTATACCCACTCTAACAACTGACAGATATTACTAGGGTCACCAGAATACAAATTACAATTTCAATAAGGTATCCTCTATGGATGTGATATTAAAGAGGTAATTTTCCGTAATCACTCCCTAGTCATCAATTCATCTCCTACATTATCCTCACTTACATAATACATCATGGAATAATAATTCAAGAGTAATATAGATTATTAAACATTATATTCATAATGTATTAACTTTTATCAATTACTTTTTTTACATCCTCTTATTCAAAGAAATAAAACCATTTCCAATATTATGGTGATTAATAGTCAATGTGAATAATGTTTTTATATTCCATTAATTCCTTAATCGATGGTAATAAATATATAATTCTGTTTGAATATGATTTTTAAATGTCTATTATAAACTATTAAATTCTATGTAACTATTATAAATACATAATATTAAATAAAATTAATCATCTTCGTGATGGTTAGAAAAACCGCGAAAATAAACTACACCTTTGTCTTTTTTTTATTGGTTGGCGTCGAAACTTCATTTTTTTTAAAGCAAAAACCTATTTATGACTATGTGTATGAAGACCAATTACATATATTGAAGGTCATAGACCATTTATCCTGAATACAATGCCCAAGAAACTATTTTATGACCCAAATGGCCCTTTAGTGAATAGTATTGCAATAGTACTTGGGATGTTATAGTATTCACTGGTACTGTTCATGCTACGGTACTCACCTTCACTATAGTGTCACCACTATTATAGTTTATCCATTTCTATAGTACTACTACAGTACATGATATAGTGTTTCTATAGTACTCAGGGATTACACCAATCCCTGGATTTGACCCTGGGTCTTTTGGATGGCAGGAAACAACCTATACCACTAGGGTATATGCTAGTTGTCTTACATTTGAGATTATAATTTTATCTGATGAATCATCTTCATGTAAAAAATTAAAATTATATATGGGTCCATTGAATCATATGGATTTTATTTAGTTCAATTTAATTTCATTTATGGGGTTTTATTTCTAGTGGATAATAAAATCTATAATTATACCAAATGAACCAATGAAGAAACCAAGAAATGGACGATGTTGACATAATGAAAATAATGAAATATTATTAATGAATTATCTCTAAGATGATGTCAAAAGTATAACTTAATGTATTATAAATTATATTATAGTTTTGGAATGAATTAATAACATTATTTAAAACATTATTGAAGAGTTTAATGTGCAGAAAACTAAATAGAAGCTTGATGTAATGAATTGTTGTCTCACTTTTATATATGTGAGTTATATTTCTTATTCACCACATATTTATTTTGTGTGGCCTATATATACATACATATGATTTATCATAACATTAATATCAATAACATTATTCTATTTGATGTTTCATTTGATAAATATTGACCTTATAGGGTACACAATTCCACTAATTACAAAGTGTAATGGGAATTCATCACCCAATTTCGATTATTTGGGTGAAACTTATACTTCAATGATTATGTAGAACTTTTCATAATCATATAATTAAATTTTTTATATTATATTTTAGAGTATTTTGTGTTTACTAATAGGTTATACACATTATCAATTATTTATATTAGTGATATATTCAATGATGTGATATATATAAGGTAAATTCTATTAACAATTATCTTTTTAAAATTTTCATTAAAACTATATTTTTTATTCAAGTAGATGTGTTATATAATTTTTTACCAAAATCTTTTTACTACTAATTTTTTTGAAACTCAATTTAACTTATGTTTTTCTTTAAATATATCACTTTAATGGATTCATTTTTTTCTTTTTTTTAAATGTTCACCATTGAGACATTTCTGAAAAAAAATATGGATGGAATGTTTTTTATCTAATATGGAATGAACATAGTTTCCATCTATCATGAATATTTAATGTTTTAATATCTTAATTACAATATTACAAGGATATATTCAATTAAAATGGTTTCCTTTATATAATTGTTTCCAACTATCATGAAAATGGTTTCCTTTATAATTTATGTTCAATGACTTATTTACAATATTATAAGGCTATTCTCAATGAAAATGGTTTCCTTTTTTATGAATTTTATTACGTGATATATCAAAATTTATTTATATATATGATAACATTATTTGATGTTAATTATTATTTTCTAGGGATATTACTCATTAATATTATCTTAATTCTCTTAATATATGGTTGATTTTTATGATGGAAAGATATTTATAAACCCATTTATTTTTCATTAATTATGTTATAATATGATATATATGGAAATCATATTGTTAAATAACCTCTAATATGATGAATGAATTCATGAAGAACACATATGTATACTTTTAATTATGTTTGTGTTCGGACATATTTCTCCCTCCGATTCATTTTTTAATGACATATATCTCAAGATATTGACATGTGTATAGTGGGATGTGAACCTGGTTCAATAAAATCGGATTAGAATGAGGAGTGAACTTGGTGTAGTAAAACAAAAATAAAATGGGAAGATAAATTGGTTCATTAATATAAGAATTTAATTTGAAGTAAATCAATTATGAAATGTAATTATTCCGCATTAATAGTATTATGAGTAAATTTTTACTACCATGATGGTCTAGGGAGAGAAGCCATTCCACAATGATAGTCTTGGAAAAATTTCTTCACTATTATGTAAATAATTTTCTTGGTTTATGTCTAGATCCAAATTTTATATCATGTGATAATATTATCCACTCATGGATAATTTTATCTAATTATTCATGTGATGTGAAATTATTTAATTTACTATAGGACTCAAAATTATGATCATTAATATGCATGGTATAATCTTAATTATTTTGATCATGTTAGTATTACCATATACTTATGTTTATATTGAATCTCCCTTGTTTACACATATTTATCATATGAGATCAAAATTTTCATATGTTTCTTTTCCACGGGATATAAAGAATGTTGATAAGTATGATATGAAAAAAATTATAGTTTTTGAAAAATAAGTGGGATATGATATTTATGTTTTGTAAGACAATTTTTTAGGTTTCCAAGTATATATTAAAAGTAATCCCATATGATTCTAGCATGTTTATGCTATGTTATATAATGAATATTTCTATATTTGGATATAATATTTATGTATGGAATTAATGGGTCATTATACTTAGTGATAGAATACAAGTTATATTTCAATGATAACATAAACATAACATGTGCACAAGGGTATTAGGACATGAACATAATAATTTAAAATCATATATTTCATTTCATAAAATTTAATCATTATTCATTTACAATGATTAGTTTTTTATAATGGAAGAATGATGAATGATTAATAGGAAACTTTCATTGACATCATAATGTTACCATAAGATGTATGACTGGGAAATACACATATACTTGGTAATTAATTTCCATATTATAGGAAATATTTTGATACTATCAATGTATATTTTCATGATTCCCCATTCTATCATATAACTAGTTAATTTTCACTCCCAAGACTGTCACAGTAGATAGAGTCCCTTTCTAAACAATAATAATTCAGATTCCTTTAATTATTATGGGATGAAAAATATTTTTCATTCTCAATTTATTATATGGATATATTATTCAGATGAAAACCATCACAAAATAAAATATATTTGTGTGTGGGCCAAAATATCATTAAATATTCAGCATAGCATAACCACGATAATGGAAATGGGCTTCATAAAAATTTCTTAATGTAATCCTACCATAAAATTTTGAAATAAATGTGTTTATAAGGGATTGATTATACAAAAAATTAGAAATATGAATAAAATGGGTCTCATAGAATTATGCAAAATTATTCATTAATATAATCCTTAATAAAAATTAACATGGTTGTTATGATGTGATTATATCCCCAATAAATAAAAATTTACCTCAAAGTATATCTTAATTGATATAATTTCCATTAAAATAGATCTAGAATATTTCATGAGAACAATTCCTATTCAATTTTAAAATAAATTCATTAAAATCTAATACATTGGAAATTATTATGCAAAACAAACAATAGAAATTATCCATGGAAGTTTTTTTTGTTATCTTCAATGAATTGAGATATTATTATATTATGAATTTTTTCATGTAGTGTATCTTATAACAAATATTATATTCAAATTTATTATAAAAATAAAAAATTACCACCTTAAAAAAATAAAAAAACAGATAACATAATAAAAGCCATAAAATAAAAAACACTGATAAAAATTACCTTAATTGTAATAGATAAATATAAAAATATTTTTGTATCTTATTATAGAAACATAGACATTGATCAAAAACAACATTCTACTAATGAGATAAACAATGTTGGTTTTTATTGAAAATATTTTATCAATCAGATATGTTTTTTAAATGAGTAAAAAGTAATTATATTAGGTATTATCAATAATATCCATATATTAATTCATGACAATCTTGATATTTAATCATGAAATTGAATCATCCAAATATTCATCTAAACAGTCCATGTAAACTATGATTTGGTATCATAAAACCCTTTCCTCAATCATTAATTTCAATGAAACAACATTAAATTCATGTATAAATAATTTAAATTTATTTTTATTACATAAATAATTCAGGAAATTTATTAAAATATCATTAATGATATAATTTTAACATTTTATCAACAATTTATTAAAAAATCCTTATTAAAATCAACGTTTTTTGGGGTAACTATTTCATTTTTCATGAAAATGTTTTAGTATATTCAGGTCCTTAAACATTGATCATGGTTCCAAAATCTTCATAATGATAATCATTATATAAATATAAAATATACTCATTATCAATATATATGGATTCAATCATAAAAGATACTAATATAAAAAATGAATTACACTCTTCTCTGAGATGGTTGGTCATATGTAAAGATGAATAAAATTTCATCTTTTTCAAAGGATGGAATGATATAATGGTAAATAATTATTCAAAATTAAATAATAAATATAATAACATATATATGATATATATTTATTAAATCAATCCCATTTAAAATCAATGTAAAATAGAAATGAAAAATGAATCACATCACTTCGGGGAGGTGGTAGTCTACTCTTATACACGATGTGCAATCTCATTTAACAATATATGGGAATGAAATAATATATATATTAAATATTAAATATTAAATATTATTTATATTATAAATATATTATATAAATATTAAAATCTTAATATAGATCATCCATTAAATTTTGTGTTCTGAAATGAAATGAATTACCCACTAGGGGTGATAGTCTTGGCATACGAAGGGACACATTAAATTACCATTTTTTGCCATAAAACTGTATTAGTATTGGATGATACATACTTATAATATAATTTTTCTATATTTATGTTATATATATTATTATTTGATCAATACTAATATAGATTCATTGGAGTTTGAAGAAAAACATTAAATTACATCAAGAAGGAAGATTACCACATATTCAAAATTACAATGTGAGATCCATTCATAAGGAACAAGGAAATGGACTTTTATGAAGACCAGATACACTACCCCATGTATATAAACATTTTGAATAGAAATTTGTAAGGGATGGTTGATCTAGATGACTCGTTGTGGTTTAGTCATAAGGGACAAGGGGTTTCCTTTAATAAATGAGTCATATGACACACAATGAATTCCTATAAAGATGAAAATATAATTAAATAAATATCATGAAAAACTATTCAAAATTACTAGTTAATTTCTGAAAAAAAGATACATTCCAAAAATCATCATCATTGGAAATTTTGGTTAGTTACGATGTCATTTTTAAAAGTACCTTTTTTTAAACCCGTAATTAAAAAATTTTATTCTTAACCATATAAATGAATATTGTAATAATAATGGGTTATAATTTTACTTATATTGTTACAGTATTTATAAATATATATTAAAATAGGTGAAAATTTTTTGATGAACTTCTTTTCTAAATACAATTTTGAAAACCGAAACATGAATTTCATTTTTCCATTCCCTTAAAAAAAGTATTAGATGAATATAAGAAAAATGACTGAATTTATAGTATTTTCATTTAATTTAAAAAACTCATCAATATTGATTAATTGTATTTATTATAATAATGACACCTTTCATAATCAAAAATTATTTTTCAACTAATGTAAATTTTACTTTCAGATGATATTTATTTTTATTTCTTATCAATCTATAAAAAATAATTTAATTTATCCCTTTTTATACTTTTATTTAAAATTTAGTGGTTTATATTAATACCATCCAATACAACAACTGAGCGAAAATTATATCATTATAAAATTAAAATTGTATAACTCTATTCATTTACAACCATGTTTACTTATAGAGATATGTATAAAAGAAATATAATTTATTTAGATAAAATAATAGAACAATATATCTTGTTGTTAGTGTCTAAGAACGGATGTTTAAAACTGAACATTTTTCCCATAACATTATTTTATAATTGAAATATCTAATTTTCCCTCCTCATTAATATATGGCATTCTACCCTTTAGCGTTCTAATGATCGTTCACATTCTTATGATCGATGTTCTCTATCCCTCTCATTCATTATTTGTACTTTAAATATTTAATATATATTTATATTTTCACTTCCTAATGATGTTATCCTATTTGTAATTACTACTTATTTATTATTCTATACAATTATCATATATCCATTTACCTCATCTTACGATGATCCTTTATAAATAAGTTATATGAGTCATGTTTTCATGAAATGAATTATCGAATTTCAAACCATTTTTAACCAATATCTCATTCATTTTTTGAGGATGAAATGTATCAAATGTTGTTTAATGAATTTCGTTTTGACCTGAAAGACTATTCAATATTTTGATTAATACTTTTGAAGTTAGGAACTGATTCAGCACGGGAATACTGGGAATGGGGAGCCTTAGGGGGGTGATGATAAAAATATTAAATATATTTATTCATACACATATAGTTTATCTTGAAATTTAAATAAAACAAATTTAGAGTCTTATAATGGATTTCAATGATTATGGAAAGTCTATTCCAATTTTTTACCCTAAATGTAACCCAAGATTGTCTATTCAGGGAGGTTTGGTAGGAGTCGAGTTGGCGGGTCGTTAAGTGGTCGATTAATTTTTAATTTCAATAATTAAATAAACATGAACCTAAATCCTCCCATATTCCTTATCATTGGTGAAATACAAAATGATAGGAGCACCACATCTCCCCTATATTTTTCTCTTTGGTCGATGTATAGAAACATTCCAAATCGAAGAATCACGGTGCTGTCGATCACTGTTTTAGATTCTGATCATCCTCAAATCGAGGAGGAGCACGATCTGAGAATTTATCTTCATCCAAATATTCAATGTTTATCTAATAATGATTTATGATTTTATTTTTGGTCATGGTTATTTTTTATAAATTTTTCGATGGTTCTAGAGATGAAATACAATTACTATTGATCATTTCTAGGTATATCTATTAGTTTTGTGGAAGAATGGAAAAAATCGGCGCATTTTACAGGTAACTCCAGATTGAAATTACCATCTACATGGAATATAATTTAGTGACACACACCTTGTATCATTTGTTGTTCAGGTAAGACTATCTTTGGTGACTAAAAACCAGGTATGGGTGTTACAAAATGTGTAGTGAACGTAACCATTTGACCATGGGTCATGGCATAGGTTAGCCATGTGAAATAACATGGCCATGTAGTAACAAAAAACCAAGATACATGGACAAGGGTTATGTCATACAGGCATGTGAAAATTATATAGACAAGGGAAAACTACACTAGAAGGAGGTTATTTATCATGAACACACCAAGTAGTATGGAATACACAATGTGTAAGGGACACAATTAGCTGGTATGTGTAGAACTGGAGCATGTCTTGGTTCCAAGTGAAGATAGAAATGTTGTGTACCTCTTATACACATTGTTTATCCGAAATTGGGTTTCTAATACATGTATATAATATAAATGGCTAGTCAGTTGGGTGGGACAACTATACATGTGTTCCCAAGTGCACGTTGTGTACTCTTTAGAGATCCTCATTGGATATTTATCCTTTCATATCTTCATTTTTGGGTTTCCTATTTAGTTTTTTGAGTATCCTATCATGATTGGGTTTCCACATAGAATGCAATGGTGGACTATGTTATGGATAAGAATATTTGAGGTGGTGTAAATTGAGTAATACACTAATTAATCAGTATAGAAATGTTTTTGGTGATGAATGTAGTAATTCATAAGAGATTTTGATTCTAGTAATCCCCTGTATCATCAGGGTGTGAGTTTCATTAACAACTAATCTTAGGTAGATAGAAGACACCCCACATTCTGGGTGCATTTTTGTTACCTTTGCGTAGTTTCCCGAAGGGATGTCATCCCCCTTCTTGATTAGGTTGAGATGTTCCCGATAATGTTCGTGAAGACGGATAGTACTCCCTTGTTGGACCAGGGCATGGGTCTTCCATATATGACGTATAGATAAAGTGGGTAATCCCATACTATGTTAGGGTAAGGGACCTAGATTCATGGAGTCGGAACTACCCTATTTTCCTAGGGATTAATCCCTCCATATGCGTTTTTTGGCACTCATGGTACTCCCTTGTCGTGTTAGGGAGAAGGTCCACTAAACTACGTCCAGTTCTCCACTATCATGTTATGATTTGGGTCCCTCATTGTGAACATGTTGTCCATATCAGTACTTCCCTAACCAATAGGATCTATGGTCATCTATCCACTAACTAGTTCACCCCTACAAAGATAGTGTGTGGGTCCTCAATCCACAGAGTGGTACTCACCTATCATAGCAGGGTGTATGTCCACTATTATCTGAGTATTACTCCCTTATTGGATCAGTGTGCATTTCCTCACAAACAAATTTGTATTCCAATATCTCAATGTATCATCTAGGAACATGTCCTCTATTGAAGTTAGAGATCCCTCTTTTTTGGGATATATTTATGAGTAATGGTCCCCTAAACATGAAATAAATGATACCTATATTGGATATTGTTCTCCTTCAATGTACTATTGTGAGTTCCAATAAATGAAGGAGATACAAATTACTTACATGTAAAATAGAAGTAGTAATCCCCTAAATATGGGACAGTTGTGAGGAATGGGTCCCTCAATTCTCTCTTATTATAGAGGATTCACATGGTGTGTAGTCTGGAGCATTTCTACATAAAATATTCATTGGTGAGGGGAGGACCACTTAACATGGGTTCTTTAATCACTAATTGTCTTCTTGGTTACTATGACATGACATTTGGTGGTGGGAACTAGAGTTTGAAGTATAGAGACGTTACTAATGGAGTACATTCTCTCAAATGTGCCATTAGAATGGTAGAGTTAATTCCAATGGAGTGAATCTATTTGTCAGGTGCCATCTAGGATGGATGAGCTTATATACTATGATCTCCTTATTTTGAGTTATATATAGGTCATTCAAAGTTAATCTTATTGATGGATTTGTTGTTGGAACCCCAAGATACATATTGTCTGAGGTGAGTATAACTGATTATTTTCTAGGAGTTGTTGTGGTGTTGTGAAATGTAAGGGTTGGAACCCCTTATAGATGAAGCTGACTTACCATGTCTAGACGATGATGTATCGAGATGAAGTTTCTCTCTCCCTATTGGGGATATCTCTAGCTAGGTTTGTGTTTTATTTCATTTTAGTTTTTCCATTTTTATTTGGCGGTTTTGGGGAGCCTACATAGTATTTATATACTCACCCATACACAATATTTTCTTACACATTTTTTATTAGTGTTTTGTATAGACTATATGCCTATCAATGTAGTAAAAAGAGGACCTGTGGTAGTTAGAGCTTAGTGATTTATACATTCCGATATTTTTAATGGATCTAGGCTAAGAATATTTCTTGAAGTTTAAGTGGACAGAAATCCCCTCCATCTTGGATTGTTGGAATCTTTTATAGTTTTCATTAGTGGTAGTTATTTTGGAATTCATTCTCTTTAATTACATATATTGTACTATAGTTATGAGGTATATATGTATGAATTCATTTTATGCATTTGGGATTTACATTTTAGAATTTTTTTGAGCTTGAAGAATTGTTTTTCTAAATAGGTAGCTTGTTATTGCCAATAATGATAGTGATATGCCTACTTAGAGATAGTCGCATTCTACTAGCCCATTGGAGGCAGACTTGTGGAAGTTCGGCCCATGCATCCTCAGGTCAGGTCATGAAAGAGTTGTATTAGAGATTTTGGGTTCATTATTTCGACCATAGTGTTAGGATATTGGTTGGGTTGCATCGCAACAATGTTAGAATGATTAGATTTTATCTCTCATGTGAGATGTTCTTATGGTGGTGATATGGGCACTATATCCATTGACAAGGACTCTGATAACCTTCTATTTGACCCATTACATTAGTTCAAAAGTCACTATGGAATAAATGGTACACACATCATATATGAATTATTTTCTCATTTTTACATTCCAACATAAGTCATCTTAATGGATATACTAATTGATTATGATGTGACTTGATTATATTTCAAGATGCCTCATCAAAGTTATTCAGAATTCATTCAATGATATGACTAGGATGAACAATCACCCCATGATGAGGCATTAGTGAAAGAATATAATTATATTGTGTTACATCTGGGTGGTTTTCCGGTAGTTCTACCACTTTATTGTGTAGAGGGTATTTCCAGTAGTTTAGGTTGAGTATGCAGGAAGGCTAAGTGTGATACAAGATTTCTAGAGGCATAAAACTCTGAAGTACTGGGGTGATAATATATCCCATGAATCATATTCACAACATGAGGCAATAATATGAGTTTTCCTCTTAGTGAGTATACCTCCTGATCAAAAATTGGTCCTATCAGAGATCCTTATGAAGGGTTTAGCTAGGAAATGGTGGAGTCTGGTGATGAAGTCTCTTGATGAGGTTATAGTCACATGGGTGGTGTTCAACAAACTCATTTAGGAAATGTTTTACCCAACCACACTGTGATCAGTGGGCACACATGAGATTCTTTACGATCATTAGGGTAACATGATAGTGGTAGTGTTTTTGAAAAGGATCACATACTTATTCTAGTACACCTTTGATGTGGGTCATGATTTTCATTTCTGAGTGCATGCCTTTAATAAGGGATTGGATCAAGAGATCAGGGAATCTTGATCTTGTTGTGCATTCTCACCTATGCCGGATTACTGGAGCGAGCTCTGGTGGTGGATAGTTTTTATATGAGGAATAGGTGGATGTGACCTGCAACAGTGGTCAATAGGTGGAGGCACTAACAGGAGTTTTCAGATGACGTATAATTGGATCACCATGATTGAGGAAAACCAATTCCTCAATAAAGACTCATGGGTATGTTATGTAAGAGTAGATTCAAGGATATTCCCTACCACTGGAGAGGCGGTCATATGCTTGTAATGGTCGTATACATCTCACTATAAATTTCATGACCCATCTTGCTGCTAAGAGGGATTCTACTGAAGAGCCACCATCAATGAGGTTTCTCTTAGAGTAAGATGTTACACATGGTACTAGATGAGGTAGGGGAGATGGGAAAGTGGATGGAGGTTTTAGGATGTTCAAGTTGTCACCACCACCTCCATGTGGTCCACTCGAAAATCTAGGAGCGGGAGGATGTGACCATGGAACACAATATGTAATGTGGGCCATTGACCTAGAATCTTCAATGATTAATAGATCTTCACATTGTTTTATTTCTACTTTTAGTAGTATCATTTGTTAGAAACCGTGGTGAGGAACTCGTTTTCTTTCTTCCTCCTTCTTGTGGTTTACGAAGGGTGATGTGGGGAACTGATAGAACCCCATCTTTGTAGTTTTGATAGACGTCCCTAAAAGACCATGTTAGTGACTGGGAAGAAAATTGTTTTCTATTAGTACCCTTAGGTGTTTAGAATTATCTATGGTTGTGACCTGCTCGAGTGGGATGTGGTGTAGTGTGACATAGCTTTAAACTCATGAGGAAGTTGGATGATTTCCCCATTGAGATGTGTTTGTGTGACACAACCCAAACCATGTGGGAGAGTCAATTCCACCCAAAAAAGATAGTATCAAGGTTTGGTGGATGAGTTTAATAGACTTGTCTTTCCAATTCTAGGTTGTGTGATGAAGTGTCGAAGTATTTCATAGAATTACTAGTGGAGTTTCCTTGCTCAAATTTTTTAGCATGGAGGCCCTAGGAGAGGGTTACCCATGCTTAGAGTCATTACTTAGGGGAAGAGTTATTCATTAATATGATTCCAATTTTTGGATTTGTTTCCTATAACTCATACACAAATGGGATGCCACTAGTGGGTATGGAAGTGAATATGTTTTCTGGAGCTATGTTTCTTTTTTAGATTAGTTGACGATGTGCCTAGAAAGACATAGTTTTTTTAACAAAAAGTGGTCACATGAATTGGACACCCAATTCATGCCTCAAGAGTATTTATGAAAAATCAAAAGTATAGGAACAAACAAGAGGTGAAATGAATTTACACAAGCCATAATTTTGAGAATTCAAAACTAAGAACCACTAAGGAAAATCCAGCAAAGTCATGAGAAGAAATATACAAAGGTGACTCTTCCAATCCATCCGGTGTGAAGGGATGACAGTAGAATCTCAAACTGAGTTTGGTTGGAGATGAACGTCTAAAATGATTATCAATGTTGCTTCTTTATCATCATGATCCACTTCTTTCACACTACTATACAATAGTGAGTAAGGGCATAAATGAAACCTTAACAAGTCCTCAAGACACTGAACCAGCATTAAGAATATTAAAATAAGAAATGTTTGGATCAAAAAGAATATGGTAAACCCAATGACTGTAGATGGACCATGCATAGTGTCACTTTCACACGTATCATGGCTAAGGTGACATGTTCCTTTTTTTCATGATGTTTTCCTAGAAAAAGAAGAACATAAGTGTTGTTTGATCTTGGTAACTCTTCTGTGTTTGGGCTTGTATGAAGCATGAGAACACTTGGTGAGACCTCAGGCGTGGGAGTCTAATGGGGATCATGGTTTCTTCCTTTGTGATTATGATATCTATTTTCAGGGAATAAAAGACCAATTTTTTGATGAATGTAATAACATGGGTTTTGATATGTAAGTTGTTTGAATATTCTAGAGCATATTTCTAATGTTGGTTATTAATTTGGTATAGGAACCTGAGGCCTGATGAGCCCAGGTTCGACGAGATGAAAAATATTAAATATATTTAGTCATGCATTATTTTTTTCTAGAAACCTAAATAACTCTCATTATGAGTCTTGGATTGGATTTATTATACTATAGTTGAGTTTAGAAAAAAAATTACCCTTTCCATGACCAATGTTTTTATACACATTGAGGTATAATCTATGGAGAGTTGCAGTGTAATTAATCGGTGGATTAATAAATAATAAAATTATTCAAATAACTCTAATCCTAAATCCCACCCTAACCCCTATCATTGGTAAAAGACACACTGAGTGGAGGACCTCCTCTCCTATATCCTACTCTCTTTGGATAAAGGATGGAAACCCTCCTAATTAATCAAGTATGGTGCAACTAATCTCCATTTATAACACTGATCATCATCTAATTGAGGAGTGGCCTGATCTGTGCAATGTTCCACATCCAAGGATTTTTTATTTCACCATTGAGGTTGGAAGATTTGGGTTTTTTTCTTGATCAATTTTCTAATCATTTTTAATGGTCTAAATCCCTAATAAAATTGATATTTATCACTTCATGGTAGATATGTGATTTTTTGGGGAAGAACAGGATGAATCCGAGAATTTTTATTGTAATTAATGACCAAAATTACCATCTACAAGGTGTTTAGTTTAGTGAAACATGTTGGGTAGATCTTCTTTTTTTGGGAAGATTTTGACTACAACAAATGTTTGGGTGTTACACACCATGTAGTGACCTAAACCATGTGACCATGGGACATGGATTAGGTTAACTATGTGAAAAAACATCATCATTTACTATCACATGGATAAGATACATATACATAGGGTTTAGTATATGGAAACATGGTCTGATAAACAAACATTGGAAAACAACACACACATGTGTCGATTTTTTTCGAACATGCTATATAGTATTGGATGCACAACATACAAGGGGAGATGATGGTCAATCTGTGCAGAAGGGGAACACATCCAACGACCAAGTAAAGAGGGAAATAGTGTGAAACTACTCTACATGCAATGTTAACCTTCCTAGGTTTCTAATTTGTGTTGGCAGTATACAAGACTAGGTGCTCAGGGAGGGCTCACATGCGGTGTGTGCCCTGATGAAAATGTTGTTCTCCTAGGAGATCATCTTAGGATCATCCTCTATCCATATAATATTTTCCAGGATTCAGATTCAGGCCTGTAAGTAGCCTATACAGATTGTATTTACACATATAACATGGTAGTTGACTTTATTATGACTTTCCAGATATGAGATCATGTAAATATAATGTAAATCTCGAAAAATTGAACGAATCCAATATTGGAGATCGACATAGTTCATGAAAATAGAAGATGGGACTGGTGATCCCATATATCATTAGGGTGAAAGTTTTCTATACCTCTCTTTTAAGGTAGAGAAGGGACTCCCCATGTCATTGTGTGGGTTCTTTACCATTGGGTGGATTCCACCGGGGTTTTATATTCACTTATGGCTTGGGTGTGGGTTTCCCCATTATGTTATTATAGATATAAATTACTCCCCTATTGGACCATGGCATGCTTATAATATATAAGGAATATAGAGAAATCTGATACTCCCCCACCATCTTCATCCGTGTGTTCTCAATTCTACTATTTTTTACTTCAGTGTAATTATAAGCTGCGCTTCCTCTAAACATTATTTCCGGAAGAGTTATTACCCTCCCACCGCCTTATTTTTCGGAGACCATGTCCTCTAGCCTAGTGTCAGTACTCCCAACCCATGATTTTCATTCTCTTATTTTTATGTCTTTCGCAAAAAACATTCTATTCGATTAAGTATATATAGGACCTATTTTTGGGATAGCTTAATGATATAAACAAATCGAGGTGTTTATCAGAGCTAGACTATGGATATTTATAGTCTTTCAAATTGATAATTATCCCTTTTTATAAGCATGTTGTACACTCTTACAATTTTATTTCGTGGGAATTTTTTTCATTCTTTTACTTCTCATACTTCTGTTATACTCTAGTTAGGGGTATAGATGTACGAATTCACTAAATTAATTTATTTTTAAATTTCATCATTTTGTGATCTTGGAGATAATTGTGTGTATAGGTACCTAGGAAATTCTTCAACATTTTATGTTATTCCTACTCAGCACTAGTCGCCATTCCGAAGCTTATTGGATGTGGGCTTGGGGAGTTATATCTCGTGCCTCATCAGGTCAGGTCCAGACATATAGAATAATGTAATATCATGATATTTTAAATGAAATACTTTGTTTGTTAGCATTCGATATACGCATCATCAAACTTGAGTGAACCAGAATATATTATTATATTATAATCACCATAAAATTTCAACTTCACTAATGTGTGATTATATAATTATCAAAAATAAAAAATATAAATAAATTTTCATGTAAATCATTATATATTAATAAATCCATATACATAAGTAACTGATTTTTCAAAATTTCATAATATTATTTAATATATGGTTCGTCCAAAAATAATATTTTATTAAGTTTTTTAGATAGTATTATAAATAATATAAGGAACATATAGATTTTTTATAATTATTATCTAAATTAGATAATAATAATTTCATTAAAAAGAAATTTGAAGATGTTTCTAAAAAGATTAATTTTTCATTCAGTGGAAAAAAATATGGATATTTAATGAATTTTTTTCCGTTTAATCATTTACAAAGTTTAATTATCAAAAAAAGCCAATGTAAAATTTGTTAAATTATATTAATAATATTATTTATATTTTCATTAAATCAATTTAATATATTTACATTCTAAAAAATCATTTTTATTCATAAAAAATCAATATCTTTATTTCATTTATTTTTTAATTTTTATATTATATTAATTTGTTCAATTTCATCAAATATAGACATTAATAACGGAATCCATATATTAAATATAGAGTTTTATATTTGGTAAAAATGTACCTATATTTTTGGAACCTTATGAATTGTAACAGTATTAATTTTTTTACCATACTAATGTTTTAACTGGTTTATTTAGATTAAATCTATTTTTGATAAGAGTAATATTTCATTAAAACGTAAATTTATATCATTTAAATAGTATATTTCATGAATAAATATCAAAATAAATTAAAATTTGTCCTGATTCGAGTTAACATTGGTAGTGCCCATTATAATATTTATCTAAAAGATAAATTAAAAAATAGTGTTTTCTTTCATGTAATATCTATAATATTTTTTCAAATGGATAAAAATAAATTATATATAATTATAAAATTTTATATTATATAAGAATGATATTTTATCATCGTAACATAAATTTAATATTTAGTGATAATGTAATTAACTTAAATTCGTATACAAACAAACATGCTGCCTATAAAAGAAGTATTAATATTGCATAAATTATTTCAAAAAAACTAAATGTAAAATTATTTTAGTTTATAAAATATTCCCAATATTTTTTGTCAAAAATAACTAAATGAATATTTTTTAATTTTATTATTATATATAAATTTCATTCATTATATTTTAAAAATAAAATTAGGTTAATAGTTCCTAAAATGGAATTAATAGTATTTTTTGTTAAATAAATTTATGAAAATTATAAAAGAATAGTTAAATTGCGAAATATAAGATTTAAAATGGCAACACTTCAATAAGATTTTTTTCCATTTATTATCCAATTAACACCTAATACCTATAATATTTAACCTTTATTATCAAAAAGGTCATTACCGAGGTAATAGATAAAATTAGTTATTCTAGCGGACAAATGAAATTATAATATTTATAATAATAACTAAACATATAAACCATTAATTTAATAATTTAATTAAAGGAATAAGCTATATATAATCAAATAAATTCCATATTGGAACCATTTTACATAATCTAGTAAAATATTATATTCTAATATTGTGTATATTTCAAAAAATAATATTAATGATATTTTTATGGAAAACATATTTTATTAAATGATTTAAATATCCAAAAAATCCAATATTCCTGTAATAATATTTTATATTTTTGTAAATATGAATCATATTCCCTTTAGGGATCACTTTTCATTTTACAATATCTTTCATAATCCACTAATTAGTAAAAAATACTCATATTATAGTAATTTCAAAATGAGATAATTGGGGTTAAGATAAAGAAATAAGGGTGAATATAAAACATTAATTCATCAAAATTTTATTTTATTATAATATTTTTTCTAGTAATTATTTTATATTTTAATTACATTAATTTTGAAATAAAGGTAACTACAAATTTAACTATATTGTTTTTATGCATTAGACAATTCCAATAGTTTATCTCCCCGAACTTATAAAAGGGCACCACATCTCCACCTATCCACATAACACGAGAAATTTTATTCATCAAATTCCAAAACAAATTACTTAATAACATTCATCCCCATATTATAGTGTCTTTATATTGGTAATAATTTCAAAAAAATATGGTTCTTGTATGAAAAAATTGAATTTGTTTGATGGAGAGGTATAGTTGTTAACAGAGTACTTTCAATTTATTTTTTCTATTAAATCATACAAATAGTCGGAAACTATGATAAAATAAATAAATGTGAATCTCAAAAATAATAATATTTTAATATTTTAATTTAATTATATTTATCAATCTTATATTCTCTCAAGTTGGAAATTAAACCATCATTTCTGTCTGCATAGGACTACCACATCCTAAACTGATATCAATTGTTTCCCAAAAACGTCTCTCACGGATGGTTATAATAATGTATTTAATGTATATATATGATATTAGTGGAATAATAATAATTCACATATGATAATATATAATTTATTTTATTTTTACCCATTCATTGAATAATCATAACGCCTTTAATGCTTACTTGTTGATTACCAGTTCAAAGACGTAATGTGATTCATTTTTAATAACCACATCACATTGATTATATATATAATCATATTTAATGAAATTATATGAAATTTTTTATATATTTATCATTATGGAATGATTAATTAATACCGAACTTCAATCTAACAAATTCATTGAAAAATGGAAATGTAAGTCACGTGTACGTAGGGGATATTGTATCCATGATTGTGAAAAAGATTTATTTTACATAACCATAATTCATGCATGGTTATAAATGAATAATTGAATAATAATAATTAAATTTATCCATATATTTTTACTTAATATTATATTCCAATTACATCAATGATTATAGTCAATATACGAAATTCATTTTGGACATATCAGCTTAATATCATAAAAACATATGACATGAACATAAATGGTACATAATTAAATATAAAATAGTAATAAATACTAATATTAATAATAGATTATTAGTATTACTTGAAAAAATATTTTTATTGAATTTAATAAATTATTTATGTTTAATAAATATGATTTTTAATATAACTTTAATTGGGCTCTTATATAATCAAATAATTCACAAATTTTTATTATCTACGATTAAAAATATGTTATAGGATTATTATTATTCATGGTAAGTGTCAATTTACAATAATTTTTTTTAAAATTATTTTAAATATTTATTTCAAAAGTATTTTCCATCCATTTCCATTTTTATAAAATTATTTTTTTCAAAAAGTAATTAACAAATTATAAAAATACACTTTTAACATTTATACATTGGTTTTCAGAGTGAATCCTTTTATAGAACTTTATGAATTTATATAAAAATGTTTAAAATTAGTTTTCTATTTAAAAAATATATTATCATCATATTTTCTTACCTCTATAATTTTTATTGTATATTTTTCTTATTTTTCGTGATTTTATGATTTCTTCAATTAATAAATATCATTCACTATATTTAGGGAACATTGTTTTAACAATGGGTTTTTAAATTGAAAATGTATTTCACTATTAAATAACTATTTTACTGTATCAAAATATTTTTCCAATGGTTTTATAATTACAAGGTGAAAGTATAAAAGGGTTTACAAATGATGTGGTTTATGAATAAAATTGATAGGTGGGCACAATATAGCTCTTGATGATGGGTGAAATCATTGTATCTCATCATAATAGGTGAGCTAAATATATCTCATGATGTTGAGTGATCCAGATATAGATAATGATGATGGGTGATGATTATATTGATTTACAATCCATTGGGTAATGAATATTTTCACTAGGAATTTTTTATTTTTGTTGAACATATTTGTTATTCCACTTGTTAATGTTCTATAAAAATTATATCATATGGAACCTACATGACATTTCAATAAATGAAAATAATTATTAATAAAATAATTTTATTTAAAAAGGTATCAATATCATATTTTTTTAAATAATGTGTTATTTCATTTTGTTTAGAAATGAATGTTTTTTGGAATATGATTTTCATGGGTTCCCAGTTTATATTAAACTCCAATCACTATAATTTTTCATTTATATTTTCATATAATTTTTTGATGACAAAAAGTAGATATTATATATTATTACATGAGAAATTATCTGGTTAATTTAGTTTAATTTTTTTTATTTTAAAGGAAAATAATATATTATGGACTCATCGTTTTAAAATGGATTAAAACGATTGATTTTCTTTTCATACGCTCCATAATAGCCATTATGTAGTTATCCATTGCATTTTATTTTTTTTAAATGTGATTTTTGAAGTGTATAATTGAAATAAATATATGAATTTTATTTTTTAGTGGATGTTTAAGGAGTCCATGTTCTATTTATCACATCATCGACATTTACAATTACATATTTTGTAAAAATTATTGGTATGTGGATATTTTGGTGTGTGTAACTACCTTAAAGATTAATATCAATCATCAAACTAATCATATACTAGATATATTCGTATATAATATCTAATATAATATGTAGACATAATTGATTCCTAAGAACTACTTTACATATCTCTTGGATATTGAATCAATATAAAAACTTAAGGATTTTGACATATGATGTTCCAAGGATATTTCTAGGATGATTTCACCAATATTAAGAAATAATTCATGTTGAGAATGGTATTAATACTTCATAATAAATCTATAATAAGAATTAATTAAGGCACCTAATCCCATATGATAACACACTATACATCACTAAGAGTGAATCTTGAAATAGAACCCTCATCGAGATAGAATGAGTGATCAAACATGCCTAAAATATGTAAATGTGAAGAATAAATTCTATTAAATATAAAGAGATAACGATGTATGGAAGTAATTTATATTGCATAATAACCTACTAGAATTTTAGTGTTGAAAACCCCCAGTTTTGTTTTTGAAATTTATTCAATAATGAATACACAATTCATCAAATAGTATATTGAAATATACAAGACACTTTCATTTTCAATAGTATAGTTCAAAAGATAGTATATTTTTGGGTTGGTTTGTTGTGAAAATAGTCATGAGAATTTTCCAAATTTATTCTTACATACTAAATGAAGATGTATTATTGAAGAACATCAACAAAGCGGGTGAAACAATGAATTATAGTTAGATGGCTTAGAAATTTAGTTAAAAAGGTTCGTGTCATACTCATGGTGTAATTTATCAAAAATAATAATCAAATATTATACTATAATATCAAAGAAATAAACTTCTCCATTTTAACTTTTTATAATTAAGAACATTATTCTTCATCGAAACATGAGCCATGTTGAATAAATGCTTCCCAAATATAACATTGTATAAACTCTTTAAGACATCCCACCTCCATCACTTAGAGTATGGGAAAAATATTATCAAAATAAAAAATAAAATCAAACCCATAAAATAAAATTCTTGTAAGTAAAGGAACTTCAATATTGTTTATTCAATGACTTCCACTTTAAAAGTTCATCAACTAGTTAATATAATTATTTTTATTTACTTAAACTCATTCTTCATTATCGAGGAATCTTCCACCGAGGAAGAGTAAATCATGGAATATTATATTGAATTGGTATACATAATTCATGATTTATATATACCGAGACATTATATTCTATAAAATCCAAAATATTAGAAATCTAAAACACCCAATAGGGGAAACAATGAAACACTAATTCATTCAGGTCAGTCTAGAATCTCATCATACTAGAAAAATAACATGTATATATACAGTTTTCTATTCAAGTAAATATTATGGGAAATCTCTTTAAATAAATCATTTGTATGATAAATATGGTGCAATGTTTTTTTCGTGGAATGGTGTCAGTATAATAATAATTAATAACCTATAACCCCAATGTTGGGGCGCCACATAATGATTTGAATCATTGATCATTGTTCAATAAATATAAAATACTAATGTACATGGAGGTTTTTACACATAGTATTTCTATTAGAAATGTGCATCACATATCTATGGAATATAATTAATCCCTTATTGATGATATTTTTTGGCACTTTAGAGTTATTGGTGGGATTCATTGATTCAATGGGATGTCTCATAGGGAATATTCTTATAAAATGTCCCTAAATCATTATCATTGTGATGATAAATCATTAAGTAACCAATCATTTTAAAATTCGGTCCTTATATATATAATTCTATGTAATATTTATATCTAATGGGTCTAATTTAATATTTCTCATTGTTAAATATTATACTTGTTTTATCCCTGAAATACATAGGTTCTATTAAGGGATACAAAACTACATCTATCTAAAAAATTATACGGTTTGAAAAGAGTGACTATAATCAATATAGTAAAATCTATCTCTAATAAATGTATAAAGTCCTCCTCTATAACATAAAATTCAAAAAAATTCTTTCAGGAAAATATTTCAATTACTTAGTGAATAGTTATTACTCTATATGCATGTTGTGGTAACCTCTTCTTACACTAATTTCTTCAAATAAATGCCATGGTGTATCAGAGTGATTATTACCCAATTGAGGAATAATATTCCCAATATATAGACATTGGGTTTATGAAATTTTTTGGTATTAATCAAATTTTATAATATCCCATCTGGATAAACAATCCAAGTGGAATGGAGGGAAGTCATGTCATGCCATTGGGAAAACTCAATAAATAATTCATGTTTCTCATTGAACCAACTGAGAGAAAAAAAAATATGAGCATGGAATTCATCAAGTCATTTGTGATTATTTTTATATTATGTTGAATAATTTATCAAAATTTCTTTATTATACATTTCATTCAAATAAGCTTCTTGATTAATAACATTAGTGGAATACAAATAATAATTTCGGATACCTAGATATCGATATTGGTCAAAGGATATTAACCATCATATATGGTTAACTATTCATCAATCATAATCAACTCAACTAGGGATTTTTTACTATCAGAAAATGAATATCAAAATATAACATATTTATTGTAATTCGAGAATATTTCACAATGTCCTCAAGATAGTGGTTGCATCAATTAGACACTTTATATAGATGATATATATGATAATGAAATTTATATTATTTTACCTAGTAAACATTTACCGACATATTTTAATTAATATAAATATATGAAATCACCAATATCAATGAATTATTGGGTGGATAATGTTAGAATAAAATAATAATTCCCACGCATTGTCAGTATAATTTTTATTCATTTATGTATTATCTATAATATTCCATAATTCATATTCAACATCAAATTCTGTAAATTATGAGGAAGAAGAGGATGAAAATATAATATATGTCCCTCTAAAATTCATGGATTGTGTCTCCACCAAGAATTATTAAGAAGTATAGGTTAATTTGGAAAATTGGAGGTTATGTGGCCTTTTTGGATTAGGGACTTCATATCCACTATGAAATAGAAAGTGTATATTCTCTTTCTCAAATATTAATATTATATATTTTTAAAAAACTAATTAGATGTTCTAATTTGGATTTGTATGTGGCCACCGATCATTTTCGGTTTGTCGTATTACCAACATAGCATTAGTATATAGTAAAAGGGAATTTACATAATACCTGATTTTAATATATAAATAGTATTTTTTTCAGTGAAAACATTATATTAGATGTTAAAAAAATGAGGATTTAAAAAATTTCTTATAAATTAAAATAATATAAAATATAAAATATTCAACAATTTTTGGTATCTAAATATGCTCTTTATAGAGAATATCTTCATTGTCCCAATAATATAAATATTTGTTGATGCAACCATAATTTTCTGGGACCACACAATTATTTATGGTGACTCAAAATATAATAATATATTGATGGCCCCTAATAGTGAGGAAGACTCTTATTTTGGGAACCCAATGGATATATTTTTATGAAGTTCTTCCATTTACATAAAAGATCATTAGAGCAACATATAAAATTTCCATGAATCAAATCATTGGACCCCTCAAGGGAATAATATTGGTATATGATGTAGATGTTCCGGTCATTAAATATGAAAATTATTATCATATTTTTGATCCTAGTATGTTATTCAATTTTCTATTTAATAATATCTTATATATGAACCAATTGAACTGTGATTTCATTTTTATAATTTTATGAAATTTTTCTAGCCTTGTGGTATTCCATTATGGTATGTATATAGATCATAAGAAAACTAGGGTAATCCATGATAGTTCATGATGATTAAAACATGGGGTTATGATGGGTATATAGTGAATTATTTCACATATTATTACTATATTCCAAATAATGTTTGTAAATTTTTTTATTTATAAAATTTCATGAATCAGGGATTCCCAAATCAATCAGATAATGATTTTTATAAAAAACTAAATGTTATTATGAATCATACCTTACACATGCTTGTACTAGTTCCACACATGTATGATAATTATCTCATCCTTAATATATAAACATTTTTGTATCACATAAAACACTCATTTTCTCTATAAATGATGTTATAATTGATAATATGCTCTATTTTATGTTGGAAAATTATGATGATGAGGCTTTACAATATGATATGAAGAATAACTTCCTGACATTGACTTTCATAGTGTTCATGAAGAGGGATTATGTACAATATAATGAATTCAATATTGTATCTCACATGGACCTAATGAACCATATTCCATTATCCAAATTTCATAGTTATTTCTATTGATATGGTCTATGATTCATTAATTATTGTTCATATAGATTATGTATAAAAAAGTGGGCATGGTTAGTTAGTTTTAAATTTCCTTTAACGACAACCAATCATGAAAAAGTCATTATATATTCGTGTTATCCCTACAAAATAATTTTTATCTATCCATAACACACCCAAGTTATTATATATATTGTTTCATGGTTAAAATCAATTCATAATGTGATGAATAATGGAAATCCAAAATAATTAATGATTTTTTCATGGAAAAGTACTCATTTTACAAACCAAATAAGTGCAAAAATATTCCATTATTCAATTAGAATGATGTTAAAATAGTGTCTAAATATTAGGTCAGCATAGACCACATTGTATTATCTCTATATATTACAATGAAAATAATTAATATAAATGGTTATTTAGAGTATGTGATGAGGATAATCAAGGTGTAATATTTTATCATGAAGGAATTATTTTACCAAAGTTATGATTATATTGAATTATTTATGGTATAATTTACATTTAATATCTCATTTCCAAATATCACACATTCACAAAATAGAAAATGATATTGCATTGGAAAATATAACCAAATATCTGGTTTCATTATCCCGTAATGTGGTAGTTTTCCACATTTCACATAATAGTGTAATTTCTCTAATTATCACAAATTAAATAAGTGAAATTCATAATAACCCTTGTTATGGTGAGTACATATCATCACTAATTGGAACAATAACCAAATATAAGTCCTAGACAATAGACTACCTCATTTGATAACTTATTCTATCAGATTAATCAAAAATTCAATATATCGCGAGTAAGAAAGTAAATTTACACTACTTTGACAGTGAAAAATCTATGACAATCCTCTATAAGAATAGATTTTAATGAATTCTACTCCGTTGCATTGATGTAGGGTAATCCTACACTATTTATAAATATTCACATATTAGAACTTATAGTGCTCGCGAATCAGGATCCAGTGTCTTATATAAAAAATATAGTTAGACATATTATTCCATGAATGATGAAATCCCATATGTAATTGAAAGTGAAATATCATGATAATAATTTACCAGACAAATTAATAAACCAATCCTCCCCAATATTGATAAATTATAGATTGTTATCACTATTTTATATACGGGCAATCGATGTCATAATTCCATCACATCAAGGTATATCTAGTTTATTCAAGTAAACCATACCTCTATGTATCTCATCTAAAAATTGGATAAGGTTATATATCTCAAGGAATTTGGGAAAAGGTTTTCATCAAAAAATTGAATATTAATATTATAATACAATTTTTGTCCCCAACAATGATATTGACTGTTTAAGGGACCAATTAACAATATTTATGGTTTAAATGGTTAAATATATAATAAAATATTCATTATAGCCACCAATCTTGCAACTATGCAGTATTAATCCAGAATATAGATGATTTAATAAAACTATTTACAATATCACTCATAAGGTGTTGGTTGTGGAAAAGTTATGTTTCGTATATAAGATACAAAATATTTTATCAATAAATCACACCACAACCAATATTGAATCATAAAAGACATGATATTATCATATCTATCAAACTATTGACTAAATTCCAATTTAGGACCAAATACCCATACATTGAATATCCATTTAATATTATTTTTTCTAATGTTGAGTTGTCATATGTTTTACTATATGATATAATGTGAGGGGATTTGAAACTTTTATGCACAATATATAAACATGAATCCCAGATGAATATAGCTAAAAATGAAATCAATTTTTTTTCTCCTTAGTCATTCCTATATATAGATTTCTCTATCAATTTGATGACTCGCATGATTCCATGAAAGAAAATACTATATCTAGAACAAAAATTCTATGGGCCATAGATCTAGGAAAATGGTACTCAAAAAGATATAATTATTTAATCAAAATGGATTGATAATGATTCCTTCCCAACACTAATTCAAGGTTTTTTAATAAATGAATCACATAAATTAATGATGGGTTCATCTAAGTAACATAAATATGATTATAAGACACATAACTCATCGATATATTACAATAATATACATAGAACAAGGGTAAAAAATATATTAATTTGATTCCTATAGAAATGTTCCTTTAAACAAGATATTAATGTCTGTAAAATTTAATCACAGACACATGATATAAAAATTAATTTAAGATGATATGGTGATAATAACTATTCTCCAAATATGAAATCATGACTTATTTATGAATTCCTAGTGTATAATATTCTCTTCTTCTCAATTATATTAAGAAAGAAAATATCCATATTTCATGAGAAATTGGAGTTTAATTATTCATATTATTTTAGTATACATAGTTATTGATTGACATCACATACAACACCCATCAAAAACACTAATATCCATATCCAATTTGATGATGATGTTGAGACAATACAAAATTCATGTTGGATATTCACCATCCATTCCCATGGGTTCCCATACATTGAACTAGTATTATATTGTGTATTAGTAATATTTATATAATATGATTCCATTGTATGGATATTCTAATAATCGATACCTATTAATATATTATAAGTAGTGAATTTGATAATATTGGTAACATAAAATAGCATTAGACCACTATTATATGAAAGGATTGATGGTTTCTCTTGTTCATCGGGAATAAAATCTCATACAACATTGGTTTTTTAATACAGTTGGGAGCATAATATAATACCATTGAAAGACTACTCACTCAGAAAATATTTCAGATTAAAAAATAATAAATAAAATATCATAGTGGTAATAGTATACATATAGTATAAATATAATTCTCTATATATGATAAATAAAATTTTGAATAAAAGGTTTAAATTAATTAAATAAATTATCATCAAATAGTATAATAACTTAAATAAAAAAAATAAATTATACCTCCACTAACACTAAATGTAAAACCATATCTTAACACCTATTTTATTATGAGATTCCCCTATATATTATGAAAATATATAAACATAACCTCACTTCTAAAAAAACAAGTGTCGAGATACATGGTAATCCAAGTACCACTGATTCCAAAAAATGGTCTGAGTAATGAACATATTATGGAACCAAAAATACTATCTCATACATAATAAAAATTGAAGTGATAAGTAATTTTAAAACTGGTCTAAATAAATAACTAAAATTACAACAATGAATTAAAATTAAATAGAAATAATAATTACTTCATCCAGTTTCAGAATGTTCCTGAGCACATTATGTTGAACTTTCCAAACCTTATCCCGGGTATCACAATGATGGAAATCCCTACTTCTTGACATGAACCATCCATTCCTCTATTATCCAATATCATGGTTTCATAGACCACATCATTATAACCATTCCTAAAAACATAATAGACTGGGGATTCAACAATGTTTGTATCAAGTATCACATACTACCCCTATGGGATTATCCCCATAATAGAAAAATTGTTCCAGGCTTATAGGTTTTTTATTTATGTAACACAGATAACCCATTATGGGAGTTTTATTATCATGTAACATGGAAAACCCCTTATGGGTCTCATCATATCATCTAAAATAGACCATTCACTATAGGTTTTTTCTAAAAATATATAAAATAACTCTTATTATGAGTTTTTTCTCATCAGGACTCACAGATCACACTCATATATGTGTTTTAACATTATTTATAATATGAAATTCATCTTATGGTTATTTCATCAATGGTTTCATATAGCACCCATTTATGGATGTTTTCTCATAAAGAATATATAAGTATCACTATATGGTTTTAGTCATCCATAAATAATATGACCATGGGGAACATTATATGTATTTATATATATTCCTCCCCAATGCAATCATGCTAAAACATTTTGAAAAGATTTGGGATCCGATTTAGCCAAAATCCAAAATCCATCATTGCAACCCATACACCATTAGATAACTAGTATAGTAGGAGTTTTAGAGTATTCTTGTTACCATATCTAATAGTATTTGGATATAACCTATTAAGGACAATAAATCATTAGGGGACTTAATAAGTTCCACATGGTCAAATCAAAATACAATCACCTTACATGTGCTCCTTAGTCTCTGTCAGGACTCTTGGAAATCTTGGTTGGTCGACTCTCTAAACCCACCCATATCACCCATGGGCTACATATTTAGAAAAAAATATATAAAGTTAGTTGTGGATAATTACTAAAATACTAATGGTTATAAGGTCTCACAATATTCATATATACATATATATATATTATGGGAAAATATTCTTTATGGTATTGAGCATGTGTTGATTCATCACAAGAGTTCTGTACACTAGTACAACCATGTCACACTTAATGTTGGAACAAATATATATGGGTTTATTCATCCTAATTAAACACCAAAATTTCTACGATATCAATACTAGTGGTCAAGTAATTTAAGAACCTATACAAGTCCATAATTTCCATTTTATATTTTTTCATTAATCTTATGTCACACCATTATAAGTTGGCATTTTATTTTCAAATAACATTGTTAATAATGAAATTTAAATGGTTCTATACCATTTTAGGAATGATGATACATCACCTGAACTATATATATACATATATGAACTAATCAGTAGGGAAAATAAAAAGGACCACATACCCCTGTTGACATTTTTCTTGTCATTTATCCTACTTAGAAACTCGCGTCCCACACTCACCCAATCTCACCTCACTTCTAAATGTGATGCCCCACATTTCAGGGAACTTATCTCACACAAAGGAATGTTCAGAAATTTGATTACTTCCAAAACTAGCTACCTAATATAATTTTATAAAAATTTACATAACCATTGAAAAACACTACTCACTCACACAATATTCGAATCATATCCTACCAGACATATAGATTATACAAAACACCTTTGGAGTCATATCAAACACAATCCCAATCTAAGAAAATAAATTTCATGTGCTATTTATTCAAATTTAACAAACAACACAAATGATATTAACAGATGGTGTACCTTGATTAATGTAGTTATCGTGGTACTAATACATTTTCTAGGGATTCCCTCAAAAATTTATAATGTAAATCCCCATATTATTCAAATGACTCCACCATGATCTAGTGGAATAATAAATAAAATCATAAATTGATAATATAAATAGAGGATAAAACATTATTAAGAATAAATGATAGAGTAATATGGATATTATCACTAAAAAGAATGTCAATTCACACCAAAGTGGACCCAAAAATGAAGGTGGTCAAAGTATAAGAGGGAATATATACCCAAATTCCATGAACTAAAATTGGATGCAGGGGGATGGATTAAACACTAAAAACATCAATGTTGGAAATTTATAATTTTCCACCATAAATTACCTATTAGAAAGAAGGTATTATTCTTCCAACAAACTAGGGGATACTCAAGACCAAAAGGATCATATTTTCTACAATAGTAATGTGGGATATCTTGGTGGAAAATAATTTAAAAGGACAACTTAACCACACCTAGGCTCATTCCATTCCATATGGACACCTCTGAAACCACAATATTTATCCAAAAATACAATTTTGGGTGTTTAAACCAATGGAAATCAACTATGAATCAAGATTACATGTTTTCTGTGCCCACTTTTAGAAAATTAATGTTATTATTATAGTTTAAAACATGTAAATAAAATTTTATATAACATTGGACATAACTCGATGTATAATTATACATATACCCTCAACTTTTATATGGTATGACTACCCATCTTCATTTCTGTTGAGTATTCTCATCATGATAAGCTTGATAAAAAGATGATCACATTTTTTTCATGAGGAATATTGGTTTAAAAAAATTAACACATGGGTCATCACTATATGAAATAAAACAATTGTACAAATAAGAACACATTATAGGACCTAAATAACACATGATATGTTTTATGTTACATGAATGTATATTCTTTTGAGAATCTCATTCCATTGGTCATAATTTCCCAAATGTTTATTATATATTTACATTATATTTTGGAGTTTATGACTCTTAATCTTGTTTTATATAAAAATATGATGTATCCATCATGTAAAAAACTTATCTATATTGGGGAATTTAATAGTGGATACGTGTAGATTTATTAATACAATCACAAAATATATTGTGACACCCATATAATTTTTCATATTACCAGACTAAAAATACATAATAATCTAAGCTATAACATTTAGTTTAGGGCCACTAATTTACATAAGTTTTATAATTGAATAGGCCTTAAACTAGGATTAATATATTCCATAATTAACACATTCTAGGTGAAATTGTATCTCCCCATTGACATGACCTCTTCATATGACTATAAAATTAATAAAAACTATAGTCATTATAGAAAATATTTAAATTTAATTATATATGTTATATCTATTCATACATAAAACATCATATTGTGCTTTAGTCCATGATAAAAATATTCATATTATGTAATAAATTTATCTATGAAATAATTCTTAGTATATATTTATATATATATAAAACAATTACTGGGAAAACGTTATTCATGAATGCATAAATTTTAAACCTAATACCTCACAATAAGATATTAAGCTGCATGAAATTGAATCCAATCATCAGGAACATAAATTATATAAAAATGAATATTTCATATATCCTGGATAAAAATAGACATCACCCATTATAAAATCTCAAGATTTATTGGGATATATATCCTTTTTCTCTGGTTAACATGGGTTTATTTTTTATCTATCTGTATTGTTATTTTAAAAAAAATTAATATGAAATAATTCACTTATAGAAACATGTAATAAAATTTTTCATGTTTACTCATGATACATTGTTACTCGAGGATCCAGCATCCTAGGCCCAAATATAATTCTTTACCCACAACATTCCACTCTTATCCTAAGGTTTTTTTCCTCTATATTAAATTTACACTTGATCTAATTGATTCATGAATACAGAATTTTAAATAACTATATGTTACAAGGTTTCATAAATAAAAGATAAAATGTGCTGTAATAAATAATAGACCCTTTAAATGATTAAAAAATCCCTCAATTTTCATGGTCTTTAAACCATCACTCATTTATTAAACCCTATGAAGTAGTTAATTTTTTTGTATGATGCTTATCAATAAAAAAATACCCCCATGAAAAGGACCATGTCATATGACCCTAAAAATTTATAAAACATAAATACTAATCAAATAATGTTAAATTAGATGATGGATCGTATATATCACATAACATGAAATGATTCTGAATTTTCTATCATATTTGACCTTAATATATGAAGAGTGAAACATCCCATGTGATATCATTTATAAATGTCTCCCTTTTACTAATATATTGATCTATATATATGAAAATGACATATGTTTAAAAGTTTTCCCCATTGGGGGAATCACCCTCTCTCTCTCCCTGTAAACATTTTATGTAAATTTTTATATGATCATCTCCTAGTATCATGACACACCTACTATAGAAAAAGGTTAATGATCCAAAAAAACCTGAAAACTATGTATGGATTGATTCCTTCTACCTATAGACATGTAGTGACATGTGAGAGTTTTTCCCATATAATAAAACATGATTGTGTCAATCAGATTAACCAATTCCATATTAATTGACAATAAATTTATTATGTTTATCCATTATCTATGTGATGTTTAAGACCACGTTTTCATTTCATACAGTCCCATGTTCATGATGTATTTTATCATCATTATTTGGCTGTGTTTTCCTGCTTCTTTGGGATGAAGATAATTTTGTAGGGAAAATTACCTATTGTTTGTGGATGAAGGTTTTCATGATTAATTGTTTCTTGGAAAAAATTTATTAATTACTTTTATATGTTCTCCCCATGTTCTGAGAAGATACAACACATTTAGCTACTTTTCTACAGAAATCAGGGTTTTTAACTATCTATTATGAATTTAATCGACGTGTAATGTGATTATATATTGTATAATGGTTTCTAGGAAAATGGTATGAATAGTTTTAGGGATTGAATTTTTAATATCCTGTGTATTTGGTTCACAACATGTAATATAATATAATCGGATTTTAGAAAGAGTTGATGCTGTTTTTTTTGGAAATTTCGACTTTTTTTGTATAGATGATTTTTCATGGAGTTAAAAGCTATATAAATTACTTTTTATATAGGTTTTAGGTGATTTTATAATAATTTATTCCTCATTACAGCATTAGTCCATTTATTTATTACTCCAAATAACCCCCAAGTGATTATGGAGACATCTTCTCCATTTAGATCATTTATTCAGTGATAATTCATTATGGTTGTTGTGATTATATTCTTAGGGTATGTGTTACATTTGGATCCCCATTAAATTGATAATATACAGGGTGATTGGTGTGTTTATGTTTTGTACTCATGGTCATATAATGGTTTCTTTTGACCGATAGAAGGTTTATGACATGACTTTTCATTTAAAGACTGGTCTCTTAGTATACAATAACCATTCTAGAAAGAGGGAAATTTTATACTTTTTGAGGTATTTTTATCTATAAATTTGTTTAATTCAATTAATTTCATAACATTATTGTATATTCTGTTCGGTCTATTCAAAAATATTTAGTGATATTTGGTTTCAAGGTATTTTACAAAATAGATAATATTTTGACTGAGATATTTCTTTGAAAATAGATTTTTTGATATGGAAATGGGTTTCCAAACACAAAAGAATATTTTATTGTCCCCTATAATTATTTATAAAATTATGATCATGGTTTTAACATTTATTCATGATAGTGGGTGCTTTTGGATCCTTGGCATCAACGAAAAATAAAAAATGGTATCCTTAGTGTGTGTGGCACCATTAGTAGGTAATTTTTCTGATATTGTTAAACAACAGAAGAGATCAATTTTGGATTCATCTAATGTTATTCCATTTTATTATCTTTAACGTCTATTACATATTCTCAACATATAGGTACAATAATGAGGATTTTATTCATTTTTATATCATTTGGTTCATCTTATTTTTATCTTGTGTTTTTTATGCTAGTTTTTATGGGTTTTTTTATCACATAACATCTGAGGATAAGATATTTCATGGATATGTGATTACCATTTTACCTATTCATGAATGTATTAGAATACATATTTTAATAGTTCTACTTTTTTATTTATGGATATTTTAATTAAAAAAGAGTTTCTAAAACAAAGGGTAAATTGATTTATAAATTTTTTGTTTTTTTGAAAATGATTTGAAAAAAAATTGTTTAAACTAAATAACTTTCTCATTATTCATATTTCATATTGTATAGATTCTATAATACTATTATGCTATGATTTTTCTACAAAAACTACATTTTCTTCATCAATGTTGTTGCTATTGTGTAGCAGTATACAGTTAAATAAATGAAAATCAGGCAATAAGTGGGGTTGTATAATTGTTGCTTCCTTTTGTTTGGGTTCAATTGTAAGTTACTATAGATCCAAGGAATATTGGTGGATAATTTTTATACTTTCTAGTTTATCTGAAGATTCATTCATTATATTGATATATTTTAATCATTTTCTTGTTTAATGTACACTATTTGTTATCTTCTTTTATTTTTATTCAATACATGATTCTATTTTCATGTTGTACCTCACCACTGTAAAGAGCCATCACATGTGCAATCTTCAATTTACCCAAGACAGATAGTTACTATTTTTTATCATAGGGAATATTCATGATAAATTTTCATACAGCTACCTGATTTTGGTTGTTTTTCATTGTTATACAATAACTAGGGCCTTTATAATTCAAATTATATGTGAATAAAAGAATCTTAAGAATGCCACATTCGTGAGTGAACCTAAGTTACCATGTGAGTTCATTTACTTTTATAATGTTTCCAAGATGGAGTTTATGGATGATTACATGAACTATATGAGATGATTTTTTAAATTGACATATTACTTTTTATGTAATATCATTAATGCATAGAATTATTAATCGCATTAAATAATTATTTCACTAATGTATTTTAATTTTAATTCTAAATGTGGTCCAATTATTATAGAATATGATCATGACAAGATGTATATTCTCATGGGTTTATTAGAAATTTTCATGGGTAATAGGTCCTCAAAATGTTAGATTAGAAGGTGAGAAATAGGTTCCACGATAGAAAAATTCATTAGAACCATACATGGATGATGTAATAAAACATAATATTTAGACTCTAGGTCATGTGGATGTCTGGAACATAGGACAAGTGGTCTATGATAACATAAATTTTACTAAGTGTTTGGAACCTATATTAGAGGGTGATTAAGGACCCCAGGAATCTATGGAGTGGCATGAGAGGATTGGAAGGATCACCAACATCCTAAATAATCCTAATGATTCATTGATTATTTTTTCCACCTGCATTATTGAGGGTATAGGATGAAGAATGTGGGTATCTATTGTACACAATATGTTTCATGAGGACCTCACCTAGGATTATTTCTAGAAAATCCTTAATCAGTTGTTTTACCATGAAAAATTACACACTATAAAGACCTTGAATGTTATAACCATGGGGTATGGGTATCATCATATCCAAGATTATTCTAATTTTTTTGATAAGTTAGTTCTTATAGAACCATAACTAGTAATTAATGAGTACCAAATGGATTATAGGGTTGAGTTGAGATTGAGGCTAGATATTCGGTTGATATTCATTACAATGTACTTTTGAAATTTGTGGATGTAGTTGGAAAAGAATATTTTTATGAGGCATAAAATGATGTAAATATAGGTTTGGGTTGATCATTATTTGTTTCAATTGTTATCTTGGGTGTAACTTTTAGGTTGATGAGGAAGTGTAGCCGTTTTGAGTTTTCTTGGAGACTAGTTTCACGAGATTCATACGGGAAAGAGAATGTTTTTTACTACTAGTGTGTAAGGATTGGTAAAACCATTCCAAACTATCAAGAGGATCCTAAGACATGTAATATTTATTGATTATCATCCCATATTAATAAAATTTTTGATATGGTATCTCTATTAAGTATAAAATGATCAACATTAACTATGTGCTAGCACATTCATTTAGATTCTTCTGATGGTGATGGAACCTATCCTTAGGATAAATGGAATATTCATTTGTCTAAGGATGGTTAGGGGGAAGCTAATACATGATTTACTTATGTATTGGAGTACTCACAAGTTTAATATGAAGTTGTTCTATCTATAATTAGAGGTACATGGTTTATTTTGTCTTATATGGGGATTGATTTTTTTTGGATATAGGTTCCACCCATTCATATATATAAACATAGTTATTAGATGTTTTTGGTATTTTTTTAGAGATTATTCCATACAGTTTTAATCATTCAATTCATTCGGTAAATATGTTCAAATGAGGATATATGAGTCTATCTTGTCATGTGATGAGAAAAGACATTTAGGTGGTAGGGGACCTCATCGATATCACTGATGCATTCGTTAAGCATTATTATCCTTATATATTGAATAATCTATATTACAGAAATTATAACTTTTTATCACCATTTGGTATAGTTCTTATCATCATATTTTTTCACTCATTTTTATAGTGAGTAGGAAATTAGATCGGGATGGTTTGGGACTATTATTACATGTTTTATGGTAATCTCATGCCTAATTTATGATATGTTATTAATACTATTGAGCCATGTTTGGGTGGTTTAATTTCTAATTTGGTTTATGTATACCCCTATATAATTCCAAAGTACTTTAATATTTTACCAACACTAAGAGAAGCCATGTTTCCTATAAACCTACTCCATGTAATGGTTCCCTTTTTTATTTTTAATTATCGAATGCAACCCGCTGAGTTAGTAGATCTTTTACTCTAACCCGATGACCTAAAGGATAAATTATTTATTTTCCATAGTCTGAAAACCTGAAATTTGAATTTATCTTTTCTATGATGTAATAAGGGAGTCATAGAATGTGTATTGACTAGAATCTGTTGAATCGAGAGACAATTATGAATAAATATACATTTCATAATGATGATGATATTTTTGAGCATCATATAGGGGATTATTGGTTCCAAAATAACAAACACATTTATGGGTACCACCAGATAATATTCAGATTGAGGATATACCTATGTTAAACATTTGGATTTGTAGTGTGAATTTCAAGTTTTTAGTTATTCCATTTAGTCGCACTAATCCCCTTTGAAGTATTTCTGAGATTTATTTGTCAGATCTCTCATCATTTCATTGAATCATTCATTTTTATGTTATTGGATGATATATTGAAATACACAAGCTTATTAGAGTAGAATTTAGACTAATTGGATATAATTAATTCAACCGTGACATAAAATAATCAATATGGTAATCTTTCCTAAAAAATTGAATTCTAGAGATAAAATCTCTACATAATGTAAATCTAAGAGAAGAGTCATAGTAGATACTGAAATGATATAGAATCTTATTTCATAGGATCATCTTGTAAATGTGTTATAGATATGAACCCTCTTCAGTTTTACTAGTTAATATATATGGTTTGTTCATGAATTATCTAGGATCACATCATTCCAGACAACAATAATACATTAGGGGAAATGGTTTTTAAGGAATGAAAATTTTTAGGTTCATATAAGTAGTTCAAGGTGAGGTTGACTTCATCAATAGTTTTAATTCTTCCAGTTCTGTGTAAGGGATATAATTTATTCTTTGTTTCATAGGGTATTGCTTTTCTTTGTGTCTAGATTCTGGAAAAATAGGAGTTTCCTTTGGATAACAACTAATACACCCTTACAATAACAATAAAACTACCATCTATTTTTGAGATTTAAGAAATTAGGAACATATTGGAAATTTTGTTATACAATCTCTTTGGTGATATGTTTATAGTGTATTCTGATCATAAGAGCATGACATATATATTTATTGAGATGGATATTATCTTGTGATAGAGATATTGGGTGGAGTGTCTTATGATATTTGATTTTAAGCATTCATAAATCCCTAGTGAAGGTAATCTATTTTTCAATGTGTTGAGGAATAAATAATGAAATAATTCATGATGAAAATTTTCTTGTATTGGTATATATTTTGTTTTTTTTGTTGAGATGAAATTTGGTGTGATAGAGTTTGGTGGATAGGTATTCCTGGATTTAAAGAATAATAATTCATATTTTAATGAGATTTTTTATATCGAGAATGATACTAACATTGAGTGATAATTATTTAGTGAAATAAATTATAGTTTGGACACCTCATGTGAGTTATGTCAATCTCCATGAGGTTTTTTATTCTTTCAATGTTTGTGGTTAGTTATATTTTCCCTGATGATAGAGTTGATGTACAATGGACACCGATTTTATTGGACAATGTATCCAATGGGTACTAAAATTATCATGATATGATTCACCACATTTTGTTTCTTGTTATAAGATATTCATTTGTTTTTTAGGAAATGTGGTGTCTTACATTTCAAATAATCAAGGTTAACCAAAAAAGGAATGAGATTTTGTTACAGTTATTACACATTATATTGTGGGAATGAGGATATATTTCCATGGATTTTTTTATTGGATTTTCATGTAATCAAAGAAGGAATGATGTTATTTTTCTAATCATGGATTGAGTCATGAAAATTGAATATTTTATCCATATTAGAAAGATATCAAAAGTTTAATTTAATGGGGACAAGATTGTCCAAGATATTGTGAACCGTCATTTGGTTCCCTCTTTGGTTGATTCTGAGAGAATATAAATTTTCATGTTTTAGTTTCATAATGGATTAATTTAGGTGACGGTTTATTAGAAGAAAATTTTAAAGACATATCATCCTCAGATGAATGAACTAGTTGAAAGGAAATCATGGTTTTAAGGGATGTTCTTTTATCTTTTGTGCATTATTTTAATCATTACTGTCAAATTATTTTTCAATTTTTCAATTATTCCAATAAAAATAGGTATCTTAACATGATTATGATGGTTCATTTTTGGAATTTTATCGGTGACCATGTAGATATCTCTTTTTCTATATAAGGTTAGAAGAGTGTTCCTTGGTTAGGCTAACTCTTATTCTAGAGGTGTGGAGATAGTGAAGTTGATCAAAAAGATATTAATAATGGCCTAGTATTTTCAATACTGTTTTCAGTATGATAATAATTTCCTACTTGAGTTTTAGGTTGGTTATCATATCATTCTCTTATTATTCACATTTCCAGAGACAACATCAGTTGGGTAAATAGGGTATATTGGAATTGTTGATTGTGTTCCCCTTTTTCATCATTAGATTATTGGGGATGGTAACCTTTTTATTGGAGATTACCATCACATTTGAAATCTATCCATGAGGAGTTTCATTTTTCCTTGTTGGGGATATATATAACAAGTCCTTCCCATGTTATTGAGTTGAATTATATTTTTTCATGAGACTGAAACCATTATGGTTGATTATCCAGCTCAAATTTATGATCTCCCAGAGAATGTACATCATGGTAAGATGATTTATCTTGTCTGTGTACTATGGTAGTGGAGTTGGAATAGACATGTGAATTGGGAGATGGAATTTCTGATGAGAAAGAAGTGACTGTAAATATTTGTGTTTCCATGAATTAGATGAATTTACAGGGATAGATATCATAAATTATAGAGATATTGTAACAACCCATTGTGATTGTTTTCTACTCCCTTATTCATATTGTATTTCATCATCATTATTTGTGAGTTTGTGGGGTTATCAGAGATAGAGTTTTGGAAATAAAATAATGTTTTTGGATGTATGTTTTTCTGAATAATTATAATCTATGTATATATTTGATTATGGATTTTAGAAGATTACCCAGAGTTCATATATTTTTCGGATCTCAATGGTTTTTTCCAGTAGAAATTTTGGTTCTCTCTAATATGATTTGAATTGAAACAATGTGTAATTTAATTACAAACCTTGCAATGGATACTATTAAAAATCCATGAAATAGTTTTATAGCATGAAGGGTTTACACACTATTTATTTGAATCATATTGAGTAATGTAAAAAAATGGAATTCTATAAAGTGGTGACATGTTTTTTAGTATTTTCAAACTTTATGGAATACATGAAGTGTAATGGGATTAAAAATTTTGTAAATCGTGTGGCATGTTAGTTTTAGGAACATGATAACTAATTCACATTCAATTATTAATGTAGTCTCCATCTAACTTACACCAAATAACTCCCTCAAGAATTTTGGGATATTTTTTTGATCTCTTTTTCTCTTGAATAATTCATTCATTGATCTCTCTATAGGGTTATTTTGGTTCACCATATCAGGTAATTTTTCCTTTTATATCCTAATATGACTAATTAAGGCCACTCAGTTGTCTATGTTTAATATTTTGATTCTTGATCAAAAATTTCTTTCAATCAATTTATTACAGTTTCATGAAGTTACTTATCTTTTAAAGGCATATCTATTAGTTTCTAATATCCTTTTTCATATTTTTATATGATAATACCATTTTTAGGTTGGTTATTATTTATAAATCATTAATTTAATTAATTTAATATCTTTATTATAAATTTAATTTGGATTATTTGTTAGTTGGATGTGATATGTTCTTACAATTGATTATATAGAAATGAAAATGTTATTAAGGACTTTTTTTAATATAGTATCTTAATTTAGAAAATGATTTTAAAACACAAATGTATATTGTATTAGATTTAAAAATGTCAATTTAAATTGTGACCATGGTTTTCTATAGTATTTTGACCATTATAAATTTTGGATCCTTGAGGGTATCAGTAAATAGAACTAGGTAGCCTTATTGTGTGTGGATCCCCAAGGGAGTAAAAGTTGAGGTTTTGTTGGACTATTGAAGGAATCATTATTTTTTGGAACCAACATTTATTTTTTATGTAATTTAAGGACAATTATGTATTCCCTTTAGATAATACACAATATAAGGTTTTTTCTCAATAAAGATTTATTTATCACGTGGTTGTTATTATCATGGATTGTAAGTGATGGGTTTTTATATTCAGTTGTATCACATAGAACCACATGATATGTCATTTCATGGATATCTGAATACCTATATACCTCTTGATGTAATCAGTCCTCTCCCTATTTTTTCAGTTATATTTGTAATATTAATATCATAGTAAATAACAAAGCATTTTATAAATAAGAAATGGAAAATGATTTAAAACATGATTGGAATTGTGATAATTCATTGTAAAACAATTTTTTTAAGCTATACCAATTTTATTCTTTATATTAGAAATCATAAATACACTATGGTTTTATCTTGTAGTTCATTGTGTTAATAGCACACATTTTTCTTTTCAGTGGTTATTGGTGGTGTGATTATAGATTTAGTTATAATTACCTGACTATTGTAACATCATGGATACTAGTGTTTTTATTTCCTTCATTTTGGTATCATTTTGGGGAGATTGTGGTTCAAAAGTTGATAGGTGGGTCTTGATTTGTTTTAACATTCTAGTTTATCCATTTTTGCAAGGATTATATAGTTTTGATGTGTCTTTACAACTAAATTATACTCTAGTTGTCTTCTTAATTGACTATATTTAATTATTATGTTTGTTATCCAATTTTACATCACCATTATAATGGTCCATCATGGTTGTCTTGTCCAGTTGACTTGGGATGGACTGTTACCCAAATTCTCCATATTATTCTCTTATAAATAAGTTATATCATTTTTGAGACATAAATTTACCACAATTGAATGGGCTACTATAGTTAAAGATATGCATTTGCATGGATATAATATATTTTAATAATATCAAAAATTCCATTTTACATTAATGTATGTAAATAGAAACTCTATAATTCATATGGGGTTCAAAACCATCATTACAACATTAAAATAAACATCATGGTATTCATCCTCATCATATTGCCCTAAAATGTACAATATCCTTTCCACATTACATGATGATCAACTAACTGAAATATATTATATAATAGATAATTTATGATATTACACCTGATAGTATGTTGGTGTGACCTATTTACCCAACACATGATATATATATATTCTATGATACAGAGTGCATGTTTTATTCTAGCAATAAAATTTCAGAGAGGGTATGAAATTCCCCTTTGACAGTATGAATATTAATTATTGAGATCCATATATTCATTTATATATATGAGCTATGGAATTTCCATTTTTACAAACATGGGGATTCATATATATCCAACCCAAATAAGAATATATAAAAATTTATCTCCCCTACATTTGAGATATTATAATGAAGACCATGTTCTTTATAATGAAAATGTAGAGCTTGATCTCTATTATTAATATATATATATATATATATATATATATATCAGTGATTGAGATATATTTTTCAGAAATTCACGTAAAATATTATACATATTTATTACCTTCATAATATATAAATAACAAAAAAAATTTAGTTTTGGACTGGATTGTTAAAATTTTCTCTTGAATGATTTCCTCTACATACCACACATTGATCGAGGAGTTACAAGATCATCATTAATTTTTAACACATATCAACAATCATTTTTTTATTTTTTAATGGATAATAATTCATAGTAATGTTCATTCCTCACTATTCAACAATTTTATCCATTGAATACTTCACTTTGATGTGAGGTTCCACTACCCTTGGTAGGGCTCTTACTACATTTTTATGGTAACTATCACTCAAATTTTGTTCAACATAAATCCTTATCCTATTTCTTTCATCTGATATTAATTATAAAATTAATATTATTTTTGTTTCAAATTTTTGAACATTGCATATTCTGTTGTTGTGGAATAGTTTTTATTCTCAACTAAAAATATGTTATACCCATTAACATTAGTTTGGGAACAACAATTTTAAATGGAGTGAACTACATTTTAAAATTTCATGTACTATAATTATACTTCTAATTCATTTTAATATTTTACATGGGATATATATATATATATTATCACATTTGGTGTTCAATTTACCTTCCCCTAAGCTATACCTATAGTCTTCACAATAATAAATACCTTAAACTATGTGTATCACGTTTAAAGATACTTCATACAAGAATTAGTCTATATATTCAAAACTAATTTTATTATCACTTAATTTTTTAACCTACCTCATTTTATAGGTAAACACAATATGACCCTAATCCACATAAAGTTTTAGTAAAACATAATAGATCTTAATAAATAGCCCCCAAAAATCAAAATTTCATGAAATTAAAATACAAAAAGATGAGAGAGAAAACCAATCAGATCGAAAAAAACATTATGATTCTATTCACATGCAAGACTACCCATTTTATGACTTATCAAAACAATATATTTCAAATATAATTAATGTAAAAATTTATTATTGGGATCACCATATGGAACTAGTAAATTCCAAGAGACCCTCACAAGAAAAATGTGTCTGGAAAAGGTTTTAGATGTTTCATTTTATAACTCTTTTACTCAAATAACTATTTAATATATAGTTGTGTAGTCTTTGGGGTTCTTAAAACCCACTTGAATACAATTATCTTGATAGTCCTACATCATTTCTAAATATTATTTAATCCTTGAAAACCATCTATTAGAATAGCTAATAATATCATATGGTTACATGGGACATGACTTTGTGGTAACATAGATGTGCATTATTCGATACTCTCAAGCCAACGTATCATTCTCCAGTGCATAAAGTCCACCTATATCCATAGACACAAATAGAATCATAGTAGTATCCATCATTGGAATGCAGTCCATTTTTATCCCTTGTTTACTAATTTTATAAAGTTAATTCATGATTCAAATACTTTCTGTTATCATTTATAAATTAAAAAATCAATATATTTATTTGGATTTGAATAAACTAGATGTTAAATGTATGTGAACTGCACCTACAATTAATATATGTATGTGAAATACTTTTCAAAAACATTCTATGATCCTAAATATGTGATTATAAACCACAGTATATTGTGGATGAATAACCATTTTATAATCCATGCGATCCTATTTCAAAATTTTTTATACTAGAATTGAGACCTCATTGACATCTTGATTTCACCATTCCCATACAATATATATAATATAAAATTTTTCTCATCTTTTTTATCCTTAAATGTTACAAGTATATTCTATTCAAAATGAAAATTAACTATAATCACCATCTCCTATAGATACTTATGTTAGTGGAGTTTACTTTTCTCATCCATGTCTATAATATCACACCCTTTAAAATAGATATAAATCCATTACATTGAGTCCATGATACCAAAAAAACCTCAAATACATTGGTATTAATTAAAATGTTGTAAAAAATATATGAAAACTGAAATATGTCATTCCATGTAAAAATATATTGTATTGTGTCATGATAGAATCTCATGTTGTCACTCACAAGGTTATCTTCTTTAATTAATTATAAAAAAGATAGAAATTATTATTGTAAAATATGTTAATCTAATATATGGAAACTTCAATGCTTATAAATGGAATTCACACCAATATATGACTCGCAATATTATATGTCTCCTCTATTAGATGTATTGGAAAATTATTGGGTTAATATAAAGAGACAAAAGTTTTTGTGGGCCATCGATATTATCTAAGACAATGTGAAGTCATGATTACATTTTTCATTGACCAAGGAAAACTAGGACTTCATCATTTTCCTCTAATAAATATTCAATGATGATTTGAAAAAAAAGAGTTATGTAGTAACTTATATTATGTGGTGATGGTACTTTTGATAACACATTGGACCCATATATAGATTTATTAGAGAACATTTCTATGGGAATATAACACCACTTATCCTTGAAAGATTACATTAGTTTCTAATAATGGTATATATATATTATTATATATAGCATGCCTATATTTTTCAATGTGAAAAATATTATGTGGAAAAAATATTGTGATCCTCTTCCTCATAAAACACACCTTTTCATACAAAAAATGTATAATGTTTTCCCTATATAGACATGATGTACAATTAAAAATGCATATGTTTAAATAGTGATTATTGTTCCCATATTTCATCATTGAATTATAGTATTCTGGATCAAAATTTACTTGGATCCTTTCCATATGGTGATAATTTTGACATATTTATCATTATATAACTCATAAAAGTCAAAAAAATATCAAGGACTATAATTTTATATTATATATTTTTTAAAAAAAACATTCAAAATTTTTATGATGCTCATTTATAAAGAATAAATAATAAGAAAACCTCAATAAGCAAGATTCCAAAATCAAAATTCAAACAAATGGAGAGCCATTATAAGATAGAGACTCGATACTGTAAAAATAATATACGATTATTTAATCATATATTTAGCTAAAAAATATGTTTCTAGATAAATTCTATAAGTTACCAAATAAATAATTGGAGGATTATATTGCTTATGGGAGGTTTTACTACATTGATGATTCGACTTCAACTAATGGGTGATGCTTTATGACTGACATAGTGATCTATAATTTGTTTCTATTTTGTATCATTAAGAATTTTTACCTCATCTATATTCTGTGCTTTATGTTATTTTAATTTATATAAACCTTTTCAATAACTTGTAGTTTTGTTTTTTTATGGAACCCATAATTTTGTACAATTAATGTTTTTTGGGATTTGAGAAGTGTGAAAACTATAACAATAAAATTCGTATTTTTCAGGAAAAAATTACATGGAGGTGTAGAAGTGTTAATATTTAGAATAATGGGATGGTCCTTCCTACCTATATTTTACATTGATAAATATTCTATGTATTTATGATTTAATTATGTAAAAAATATTTTAATATTGGAAAAAAACTATTTCACCTTTATAAAGGTAGTCATGGGAGTTACATATTCCATGCTAGGGAGACATCCAACTTGCTAACACTGGTGGAATTTTATTTGCTCTATGAATATAGAGCTCTAAAGAACACTAGAGGTACAAAGTTGTGTTGCATCATAATAGGGTAGAGTGTCGATATTGGTTGGTGTTGTTGATGGTTGGGTACATACCCCATTACTGGACTCATGTGGTGAATGAAGATATGATTACATGTTAATAACCAATGATCCATCTATAATTAATACATTGTACGAAATATTGAGTGTCACAGTTCATGTGATATGGGAGGACATACATAACCATAACAGTCCAATCATGTGAGCATCATTCATCTAATTGAGGGTGTTATGTCCATAAAAATCCACCTTAACCCCATTTTCAATATAATCACTATTTATGTGTAATGACCTCCACCCCCACAACCACGATTTCTGGTTGATAATTTTGATCTTCATGACCTCCCTATCACCCATCTCCAATTATCATGACATGATGGTCAACCACCCCTATATCATAAAAAAATTATCTTGCATATATACCATGGTTTGATTATCTGATGCACCCAAAAACATCTTTCATCGAATGAAATGACAATTTTTTCATAATAAACCATCACATGAAGACAATTAATCGATCATGAGAGTCCATATTAAGATGAAAAATTGATCACATGATAGAATGGAGGAAGATTAATGATGGTTTGGATGATAACATGATACCATCTCATGGTTGAAAGGGGCATAATATTAATCCTTAATATTGAAAGGAATGACATCGCAATATATTGAGACATCATGTGATCATTGGAATTATCGGATATTTCTATGGGATGATCAAGTGAATTTTCTCTCAAAATCTTAAAATGAAATCATGAGAATATAATGTATCACATGATCCAACAATGATTATCACATAATTTCATATTGGAATTCACATGGTGACTCCTAAAAAATATATATATTACATCATTATAGGTTTCCATATTTTAAATACTTTCTTATATTAATTCGAAAGTAGTTTTGCAACATATTAATGTAGACATGTCGAGAAATCATATGGGGACCTTGATGTGTTTTAGTGATAAACATTATGGTTTTCATGAGTTCTTATATCAATATTATATAGGTTGATCATGTGATACAATTATATGAATGATTATACATCATGTTAATTTTATAATGTGAATCTATCCACCACCTTATGATAGTTTACATGAAATCATCAATATTAAATAAAGAAACTAATTCAGATATATTTTCATATAAAAAACCATTCCATCCTCTATTAAGTGAATCACACATAATGTGGAATAAAAATTAAGAAATGAAAAAAGCAAATAAAAATATAAAAAAATATGGTAGTTATGAGAAGAGAATAATAAAGTATATATAGTAGGGAGAACTACCTTCGAGTAAACTCGTCAGGTAATTGGAATACCCCATCACACAATCCCTTAATGATCACACAATCAGATGATATTATGAACATCATTAAATTCCCTCATTTTATCCCACTATTATATGGAAGAAACATATTTATTCATAATGTTATTAATTCATGGAAATGTGTCCCAAGACCCCAATGTGTTGTCTAGGATAGGAAAATCCATGGTAAGATAATGCCTCCACGCAGCTTCAAACATGTTATCACATTAGCCCTCAATATCAATATAACATTATGTTTCTAATGACATGTCTTATGTCATATAAAATTTCCTCATAGAACCTACTATAAGTAACATTAATGGTTATAGAAACACCCACTTAAAATACAAACACACCATGAAATGTGGAAACTGCTTGTTTGTGATACCAGAGATATTCAACCCTCTTATAATGAAATTTTTCATCCTTTAATCCATTTTAGGATTCCAGTAACCTGATTATGAAACCCTACTATGATACTCCCTAAAATTAACATGATCTCATGACTTCTTAACAGTATAATGATGGCCCCATGGACCCCTGAACAATTTGGCCTCTCCCTTGGGATGTTCACAAATATAATCAAAGATTTATCACTTGAATACCCCCATAGACATGAAATTATTTATCATTTGACCTTACATGGAAATGTTATTCATGTTAAGAAGAAATATGTATACATGTCAACTTTTTCAGTAAGACACCCTAAGATTTATCATCCTAGTCACGAAAAGACCATTATAAATGTACCTTGGAAGCATGTAAAACGAAATCCATGAGTCCTTGGACAGTCACCAATCTCATATTGGTTATCTCTATAATAGGATATTGTTATATATACATGAAATTTCTAAAAATTAACCACAGTAACCCTTGTATGTAATGGATCTATTTGTGACACCAAATCGCATGACTACATTGAGATCAAGTGATATCATGAACCCCTCCTTCATAAAAATTATTATCCATAATTAATTATTAATATCAATTCATTATGTGATCATATGACTTTTCATAGGGCTCATGGTTCCATTATAGTACCAATGACATGTAACACAAACCCATGTATATGAACCTTTTCTCTATCAAGTTATATTGGACATATTCTTGAGAACCAATCATGTATCTCTTCGATGATCATGTGATATCTTGTATGGACAATTGTGTCAGGATTATATAATGCACTACTCCTCTATAATTTCATCTTGGATCATGTGAAATCCTTCAATGCGTCACCATTGATAATGAGGAGACCCCAAAAAAGGTAATCATAGTCATGCGATATCCATCTTACATGGATGGTATGATCATGAGACATTCATGGAAATATCAGCATTGATCATGTGAATACCACTTTACATGACATAATTTTCATGATAATGGCCCACTAAATTTTTAATTGGTTCATGTGGAAGACTCAAGACATGTCATCCAGATCACAAAACATCGTCTTGACATATTATCCACGCCACGTGAAGAACGCCATATCTATCATGCATACATCCTCAGACATGTAATCCACGTTAGGAAGATAACCAAGGGCGGGTCAATAGATCCTAAATAATGTCATGAATACATGGTTATACATTAAAAACATGTTATTAAGATTCCCAGGGACATTTTAACCTTTCCATGTAGGTAAAATTGGATATGTACTATGCGAACCTATGAAAATTAACCTTTTGTTGAGTAACTCCTTTTTCAAGGCGTGGGACGTTAATAGGCTACAGATGTTCACCCATACATACCTATTTATTCCATACTCTCAAAATGGAGTCCATTTATTAATGAAATGATATACCATTCATGGAAATTAATTATCTTAATCCATCAGATGATTAAGAATGAATATGTGTCTCTTTATCTATTAAATAATGTTGGGTGAAAATGTTATTAGGGACTCCATATCGATGTGTGTATGTATATATTTCCAATAATCTACCTCAAAAGACCTATATTCTTTGATGATTATGCATTTCTTTTTATTCTAGCTATATATGGTATGTGGGTATATAGTAATCTATGAATTTAAATATATTCCCTAACTATACCCTCAATATCTTTAATCCTGTTAAATAGTTTCAAAAACTATATAATCAAGACATTGATATCTATTATAAATATGATAAACATGATTTCTTCACAATTCTTGGGATCCATACCATATAATCCATGAGACATGTAATAAAATATCCATGAATCATTACATAGAAATACTAGACTAAATATGTGGTTTACTTCTCATGAAATGAGACTAATATTATACTATATTCCATTTTCAACGAATCCATGATTCATGTGGGATTAGATAAAAACATGAATTTACCAATACAATGATATGGATTCCCCAAAATGTGAATGAATTTATGTGAATGTATTTTTATATATCATGTTAATCAATGTGACATACTCTAAATAAGGAAATAGGGAGAGGCCTTACATGCCTATTCCCTACAAAAAAAATATTTTATGTTAAACCACTTTCAAAATAGATACCCATAACATGAAATATTTGGTCATTGATTCCTGTCATTAGAAGATAAATATGATTCATATCTGAGTATTTACCACTATAATCACTATTATAATATCCTCATAAATGTTTTTTCAAAATTATATTTAACAACAATGGGAAGTCCTATCATATAAACATAACTATTTCATAATAACTATGAGATGTTTTATTCATATACTCAAAGGATATATAAGACACAATTTAAAATCCAATCGCATATCAATTACATCAACTACCTCCCAAGTCGGTGATAAACTCCAATTTTCTTGAATCTGGATATGTACTGTGACATATTAAATATAAAATAATATAATAGATAATTTGTGATGATCATAGTTTTTCACACCAACACATGGTTTTGATCATGTCATTGGAACAAGAGTAACCATTCATGAAATGGGGAATGAGAAGGATTCATTAAAATATCTTAAATGATTAATATATTATTGATTATAGGAATAATTACTACCAGAGGTATGTGATGATCCCAACAACACATCCCCTTGACCAATGTGTGACCATGATATTTGTTTGATTTGATAAAAGAAATTTCTATCTTCCATTGAAATTGATTCTTGTTGCTTGTTACGAATCTCATAACTATAAGAAATTTCTATAAGTTACTAAAAATGATGAATCTAACATAAAAAAGTGTGAAAACGCACTCAATCACCCACAATAAAATGTTATGCCTCTACAAAATCATGATTAATGAAATGAATATTTTAATCTGAACATGAAAGAATGTGGTAATGAAATAATTTAGTTATTATAAACATCAATCATCTATTTTTCAAACCCTAGAGGGAGAACATCACATTATTGGAAATCATAATTAGTTACCCCAATGTGAATGCATTAAATATGATAACCCTTTCATAAGTACAAAACGATATGTTGTTAAATTCACATTGATCCACTGTGTTGTGCACATGCCACATAGAAAAATGCGAAAACATTCATGAATCCATTATTGTTTTCAAAATCATAACAAATAATTACCACATATATATCATTTATCTATTAATATAATAGATTTATCAAGTACTCTTATATATTATATTTTTGTGAAAATAATATTTTTCATATATTGATATGTTTTATTTATTTAAAATCTAAATTTAATTAAAAAATGGGGTCTTCTATTCTGGGATTTCAAAAAATTATGGTAATAAGAATGGATAAACTCATGATGCTTTGAAAAACTAGCGGTAATATAAGTAATATGCATCATCCCCTAGTGAATCTTTTTCCCTGAGGCCCCACCATATCGTATCGTCAACATTACACCTCAGGTTTATGTTAGTAATTGTATTTTTTAAAGAGTATTCCCTCAAAGGATTCACCCCAAAATTGGTGTCACCTAATTCAATACAACATAGAATGATGCCCCATTATAATTACTTCAACTATTTTCCATAAATGAGATATATAAACTATCATAACCTCCCTCGAGGCCCATTTTGTGACTACCCAAAGCTCTCCTTCCCTAGGACATGGGTTGGCGACTAGCACCAAAGGTGTATTTCGTAAAATGGGGAAGGAATTCCCTTTATAACGTGTAACTCACGCAACCAAGCACACATCACGATATGAACACAAGTAATCTAAATAGTAAAAAGAGTATGTGCACTAGGTAAAAGGGGCTAGAATACAAGCCCAACTAGAAAGTAAAAGAAAATTGGAATGTACAAGTAAACTGAATAGCTCTTGTGAACACTTTCCAAGGATCCTACCTGAAGCGTAGGTACATATCTCGAATGGTCATCTCTGTGGTACAACACATCTATAGTCCACATCCAAGCAACATCTAGTCCTGGTACGCTCATCCTAAGTCAGCAATTTTTGTCATCTGCACCAAACACAACAAGGTGTGGTTGTATCCCATGCAGGAGAGAGTATAACGATCCCTAGTAGGGACCACGAGACCCCCCAAATGTCTCTCAAAACCAACAAAGGATAAGCCAAAAAGCATTAAAACAAATGTTATACCAACATAGTTATATTCCCATACATATAATTAAGTTAACATGTATACCCATATCATTCATGAGGAAACACAAGGCCCAAATATATAGCTCAAAGGATCAACTATTCGACAAAGGAAGGAATACCATGATGGTAACACCACAATGTTATGTAACAAAATGGTAACACCACATTGAAGAAATCCAGAAAGGTTTCACCACAAAAGAAATTACCACCCATGTAGGCCATATAGAAGAATACCATGAATTTATCATCACGAAGGTAAGTACCACACAGGTACGAAACACAAAAGAATACAACCAATGTATCACTACGAGGGAAAGTACCACACAGGAATGACACACAAAAGAACACCACAATGGTATCACCAGGATGTTAAGTACCAAAAAGGTATGCCACACAGAAGAATACCACCAAGGTATCACCATGATGTTAAGGACTCACCTCACACCAAGTATAACATAGGTATTGTAGTAAGTACGATTAGATGTAAATTATGAATAATCTTACTCTATTAAGATGAAAACCAACATAGGATCCTAAATCATTAGAACCACATATGGTCTTAGTACATAATCAGACCAACAAAGGATCCTTGTATAGAAGACCCACACATGACCCAAGTATATCCTCAGACCCACACATGATCCAAGATCATTAGACCCACAGAGGATCCTAGTACATCATCAGACCCACAAAAGATCTTAGTACAGTAGACCCACACAGGATCCTCGTACATCATCAAACCCACACAGGATCCTAGTACAGTAGACCCACACATGATCCTAGAGTAGTCCCACATTGATTTATAGAGTGGATCCATGTGGGATCCTCATGAACATACCCAGGAAGTATCCAAAAGAACAGACCCACATAGGATTCATTTCTCATAATACAAATAGCTCTAGTGTTCCCGCACTATGCTCTCTATATTACTAGAGGATTTGATCCTCATGAAACAGGTTGATACTCCAACAGCCACAAAGTTCCTCAATGAAGTATCCCAAAGGACCTCCAGGTAAAAGGGTTCTCAACACAACAGATGGTGCACCAATCAGACGCTCGGTCTGTAAGTTATTAGCCATTTAGTCCTGAGGGCCCGGATAGATTCATGTTTGATCCAACCTGGCCATACCCCAACCATATCCAAAACCCATGTGGGGTTTACTAAAAGGACCATATCAATACATGGTTGCTGGTACTATAGATGGTTCGTCAAATGGATTCCCGTAGTTCAGGATATGGACGAGAGAATTGAAAGGGTCAAAACTAAACCGGGTCGGCCCAACATGGTTTGACCCACCCGACCCATCTTTGCCTGGGATGACCTAGGTCCAACCCTAGGTCCAGCCCCCTGGGTCCGGCCTGGTACCTCGGGTCCAGCCCAGCCAACTGGGCGGTCATGCATCCCACTATCATTGGATGTCAGCTTAGCCGAAAGCCCTCTCTGCACCAACATGGCATAAGGTCTTGTCTACTACATGATGGATGGCACGCGTGCGCCGCCTTTCCCATTGTCCAGTCAGCCAGAGTGCTATCCTCCTCCCTTTCACCACCACGGTTGACAGGCTGTGGTCCTTCTTTGACGGTGTAGTTGCACCGTGGCCTTCATCATGGCTGGCTGGAGTGTCGACTGCCACTCTTGAGTCCCATCGGGCATGCCCTGGTGGCCCGTTCTTCATTTCGATGATTTCTGCACTTGTCTTATGACTTATCCATCTTTTCAAGCCCATAAAAATTCCCAAAGGTTGTGGAGATGTATGGTCGTGTTCGTTTGTCCCACTATCTCCACGTTAGAATGATATCAATCAGATTATTTATTATTGAATCATGAAGAACATCAAGAATGGGTGAGGGGGTATTCAGTACAATAATAAACCCAACAAGATACCCTGAAACATCCTTCGGAAAAGACGAAAGAATCGTTGGTCAACCTGTTAGTCGATTGACCCATGTTCTTCGTATAAATTCTATAATGGGGAAGAAGAAATAAAAAAACTCCCAAAAGAAATTAATCTCATACACTATGTTCGTTGGAGAGGGTATGCGTTTGAGGAACTGTTAGAATTCGTTGTCCCCCAAATCTAGCCTCCAACGACGTCAGTCAATCATCGATCCTCGCTTCATGGTTCGGAGTTGATCTTCACCGCCCACTGGAACTGGTTCCATCCTCCAAGTGTTGGGCGTCACAACATGTTACCAGATCTTCATTGCTTGGTGAAGCCATTCCAATTCCTCCCCCATGCTCTATATATAATAGGAGAGGGGAAGGGTGTGTAATATTCAAGGAATTAATGGAGGCCCATTAATTAGGAACATTCCTAATTCCCCAACAGTGCAGTTACATAGAATTGAAAGGTCAATCCATTAATTTTCTTGACACGTTTTCGGTCCTACCTTACCGCTCATCTGTTTGTGCAATAGATTAATAAAAAATAATATCATTTTATTTATTCTATTAAAAATATCCAAAAAAATTTCCTCCATACCTACGATGGTCGATGTGATGGTATCTTTAAGTGAATATCAGAACTACGAGTTCAACGGTGCCATCAGATTTCAATTCTGAGCACCTGCTCAATTGTTTTATAACACCACTCGTACTTTTAATGAATGTACTTGAAAGAATGTTCAGAAATATTATAAAAGTCACCCTTGACCCACGTTGGTCAAGGTTACGCTCGACATAAGTGAGACACACCCCAACGAAGCTAACAGTACTATTATATATTCATTTTTAGTAACCGTTTAGAAGTTATAAATTTCACAATAAAATAATTATCACATAATTAAATAATTTTCGACCAAAAAAAAACTTTTACTAGTGGCCCACGCCGTCCAATTTTAGTATCTTACTAAATAGAGAATACCCACACGGGCTCAGTGGTGGTATTATATTTTCAATCCATGTAACCGTTTGTGAGTTATAAGCATTTAAAAATTTAAATAATTTATTTAATTATTTTATTCTAGATTATGCCTTTTTTGGTTTTCTCCCAAGAGGCATGCGCTAGCTAATATTAAGTTGCTCCTCAGGTAAACCCACCATCCTGAACACAGTGGGTCCCTCAGATTTATGATTTGTGTAACTGTTTAAGAGTTATTCAACATTTTTAGGATAACTAATTACGAGCGCTAATTAAAACCTAACCAATCTTTGAAAGATCATTCTAGGCACAATGGGCCTCAAAATCATGCACTGTCATATTTTTAGGTCTTGAAATAATTACATATAATTAAAACAATTACATAGAATATCCAGGACATTACATACTGCACACCATTGGGCTTTACATCCTCAAAAGCCACAACAAAGGCAAATCAACCAAAAGAGGGTACCATGCACGAATCTAAGCCTCCTAAACTGATGTTCTCTCCTGGAGGTTCCCGTTCTTCCAGTGTACGTGAACCATAGGTGTAGACCTCACACGAATGACCCACTACTTTCAATCCTCAATCTCCACTAGAACCTCAAAAAATGTCACCCCATCCTCGATGTCCATCTCGTCGTGGTCGATGACATGATATGAGTTGTGCACGTATCTCCTTAAGCGTGATACATTGAAGACGTCATCACCTTCTCCTATTGTGGTGGAAGGGAAAGGTGATATGCCACCTCACTAACTTTTCTAAGGACCTGAAAGGGTCCTATTAACCTCGGATATAACTTACTTCCCCGGCCAAATCCCATAAAACCTCATCGGAGTGACACCTATAGAAAGACGTGGTCACCATCCTCAAAATCTAGAGGTATCAGTCTCCTGTCGGCATATGAATTTTTCCTAGTCTGTGCTATTTTTATCCACTCTTGGATGATCTTCACCTTCACCATGGTATCTCATATAGTATCTGGTCCAATGAGTGCTGACTCCCCTAGGTCAGTCCAGCATAATGGAGATCTGCAAGGTCCGCTGTACAACACCTCGAATGGTCCCATCCCAAAGGAGGAGTGATAGAAGTTTTTTATGAAAACTAAACCAAGGTAATGTAATCCTCCTAGATATGAAAAAAGTCTAGGATGCAAGCATGAAGCATGACATCAAGGCTCTGATTGGTCCGCTCAGTCTTGCCATCTGTTTGAGGATGGAAGGTGGTTCTCAAATGAACCTACATCCTGAAAGCCTCATAAAACCAATTCCATAGATGGGAAGTGAAATGAGGATCAGGATATGAGACAATCATAGAGTGTACTACATGTAGCCACACAATCTCCTACAGATAGAAATGTCCCAATTTCTCTACTAAACCATGTTCTATGATTTGTAAGAAGTGGGATGACTTGGTGTGTCATTCAATGATCACCCAAATAGAATCATGACCCCTTGATGTACAATGATGTCATGTGACAAAGTCCATGGATATCTTATCCCACTTCCACTATGTGTCCTCTAAAGGATAAATTAATCCTACTAGTACCTAATGTTCCACCATTACATGATGACAAGTGAGGCACCGAGAGACAAACTCTGCTACAAATTTCTTTATTCCCGGACAGTAGTGCTAACTCCAGAGGTCCTAGTACATTTTCTCCACTCCTGGATGCTCCACTAGTGGGTACGTGTAGAACTCCCTCAACACTTCCTCCCGTATCGCCATTGGTACCATCGTACGTCCTCTGAAGGGGATGATGTGATCCCCAACATCATAAAATCCTTCAGGTGAATGTCTGATGGATATCTACGCACGTCGAGCCTCGTAGTCAGTATCCCCATGCTGCACCTCCCTGAATCACTGAAGATGTGGGGGAGTGACTATAAGAGACTGATGATAATATGCCACATCTCGATCCATGTAGGATATTGGTATAGCGGTTTGCTTCTCTATCGCCTCACTCGGCAACGGTAGGCCAGACCTCTTACTGACTGCATCCACTACCACATTCCCCTTCCCAAGAGTATTTATTATCTCAAAGTCATATTCCTAGAGGAACTATAGGCACTCTCATTGGGAACTAAAAACTAAAAACTCCTTCTTCTATGAGGGAAAGGCTGGCTGACTCAAGAGTGATTGGTTGCACCCTCTTAGGCATTATTTTTTTCCGTGCTTCATGGGTTTCCATTTTCACCGAATAAGGAAAACCTCATCCCAAATTTGTAGATAAACCCAAAACTTTTTTCATAATATAGTAAATCTAAGTATGAAAACGTGGATGTTGAGTCCATACAAAAACTAATGACTTAAGGCCTTGATGATGCCACCAAGAGGTTTCAATGGAAACTCTCGCCTCAAGGGTCAGATCACACCTTTGGAGAAAGTGTGATTATCTAATCTCCGTCCAAATGTATCTCCATATGTGAAGGCCAAGTCAATGGTTTAATTGGAAATTCTAGGTCTTGGAAATGATTTTTGGAAGGTAGAAATGATTGGATGTTATGCCTATTGATACGACATCTAGTAGTAGACACAGACCGTACCTCAAATCATTCCAAGAGCCCTTGGGTCACACTCATTGACTGCATGTAGCTACTCTCTTACCATGTACTCAATCTCCCTAAGCCTTGAGGGAACCACAATAGGAGGTGGTTGTAACATGTATAAATTTACACCACCTCATGATACTCCCCTAGATCTGCTCCCATGTCTGCAGCCTTGTAGACTCATTTTTTGATAACACATATTCTTCCCGAAACATTTTGTACATGCCTAAGTCTCTGAGACTAGCGCTTGTTTCATGTTTCCCCCCTACTAACATTCACTGGATATATCTGCTCTACCAATGAACATTCAACCATAATGGTACTCTCAAGAACCCCAACATAAGTATGAATGAATAGAGGAATAGTGCAGGCTCAGACATCCTTAAACACACTATGCTCGAATGTCTAAGCCCCAAAGCACTAATCGTATCGTATTCATCAAGTACCATGAATTATAAGTACACCTTTGTGAATACTTATCTCCTGACATGTAATCCTCCCAAAGCTATAGAAGATCTAGATAACATTCATCCACCTCCTCAAGCTAGTCCTTAGCAGCCTGTGAGTCGTGCTCGCCTCGGAACCTAAGGGGTATCTAATGCTGAATCACACGCAAGGCACTAAGCCTATGTGTGTCTTCTACTGGTACCACCAGTTGTAACTGCTGACCAACGGGCGGTGATATAGTTGAAACACTACCCAGAGGTACCATCTCAGGTAATAGTCCATGTACTGAACCCTCGTCACTATGTGGACCACATTCATGGTCACTCACTTAAAATGACTAGTAACTAAGATCACAATCTGCTCTAATAGTTTCTCAAATAAGAAGAAAACTCTTGAAACTACCTTTATCCATCCATCATCTTCACGGGGAACTATCTCAAATCGAAACCTCGGAGGCCTCTGTTCCTGGAACACGTGCAATATCCTCAGTCGGCATGCACCGTCTGCTAGTGCAGCTGGCGGTATCTATTGCCCGGCGGGTGGTGGTGTTGCTGGTACACCACCTTATGGTGCTAACATAGTAAGAGGGACCTTCACCATATCCTCTTAACTCTGTGGTCCTTCATCGTTTACTCTCTTATGAATCATGGATCGTTGTCTATGAGGTGGCCTCCTGATAAGAAACAGGTGTACCACCATCATTTAGTTATATCTGGTGAGATGACTCAAGAAAACACATGAAAACTTATCAAAACACACATGCAATAAGTGTTTTCATACATTGAGTCAGAAATCAGAATCCAGGGTCCTGGAGTATGGTTACGTTAGTCAGCGCACCAACACTAGATTCCACAAATTGATAACCACACTCTCTACAAATAAAATTATTCATATTAAAAAGATCAGATTACATTGTTCTATGGTAGAACTGACTCCTATGATACCAACTTTTGACAACTCGTCCCCTGGGGCCCGAGCTGTGACTACCCCAAGCCCACCTTCCATAGGTCAGGGGTTGGAGACAGGCACCGAAGGCGTATTCCTTAAAACTAGGAAGTCATTTCCTTTATAACCTGTAACCCACACCAAAGAGAACACAACACAGTATGAACACAAGTAAACTGAATTGTAAAAAGATTGTCTATAGTAAGTAAAAGTGTCCAAAATACAAACCCAACTGGAAAGAACAAGAAAACTGGAAAGTACAAGTAAACTAAACTGCTCTTGTGAACACCTGCTAAGGATCCAACCTGAAGGGTAGGTACAACTCTCAAACGATCATCTCTGTTGTACGACTCATCTATGGTCCACCTTCGAGCTACCTCCAGTCATGGTACCCTCATCCTTAGTCATCATTCTCCATCATCTGCACCAAACAAAACAAGGTGTCGGTGTAGCCCGTGAAGGGGTAAGTATAATGATACTCAATAGGGACCCTGAGACACCCCAAAGGTCTCTCAAAATCCACAAAGGATAAACCACAATGCATAAAATCAACTGTCAGTATTACTTAGGTATAGCCCATACAAATACCTATGTTATCACATATACCCATCTCATTCATGAGGAAACACAAGGCCCAAATCCGTAGCCCAAGGCTCAACAATTCCCCAACGGAAAAAATTCCACCAAGGTAACACCACAGTGGTATGTATCAGAATGGTAACATCACACAAAAGAATAGCACAAAGGTTTCACCATGAAGGAAAGTACCACCTAGGTACTCCACGTAGAAGAATACCATAAAGTTATCACCACGAAGGTATGCACCACAATGGTATGACACACAGCAGAATACCACCAAGGTATCACCATGAATAAATGTTCCACACAAGTAAGGCACATAGAATAATACCACAAAGGTATCACCACGAAGGTAAGTATCACACAGGTATGCCACATAAAAGAATACCATCATGGTATCACCACGAAATAATGTATCACATAGGTACGCCACCCAGAAAAACACCAAAATGGAATCCCAAAGAATGTAAAGACTCAGCTCACACAAATTATCACATAGGTATGGTAGTTAGGATGATTAGATGTAACTACTGAATCATCATACTCCATTAAGAGGTAGACCAATGTAGGATCCTAAAACATCAGACCCACATATGATCTTAGTACATCATCAAATCCATATAAGATCCTAGTAAAGAAGACCCCCACAAGAATCTATTACATCATCAAAACCCAATATATCCTAGTACAATAGCCCACAGGCGATCCTAGTACATCATCATACCCGCACAAGATCCTAGTATAACATACCCACATAGGATCCTAGTACATAATCAGACACACATAGGATCCTAATACAGTAGGACCACACATGTTCCTAGAGTATTCCCACAAGGAATCCTAGAGAGGGAACATGTGGGATACTCATGAACATTCCCACAATGAATCCCAAATAATAGACCCACATATGATCACTTTCTCACGTTACATCCAGCTATACGGTTCCCGCACTAAGCTCCCTTGATTCTGGGAGGATCCTTCCCTCATGTAACATGTTGATACTAAAACATCCTTTAATTATCTATAAAAAGTATCCCAAAGGACCTCCATATAAAATAGGCCTTAATGAAATTTACGGTGCGCCAATCGGATGCTCGGTCATTACATTATTGGCCTTGTAGTTCTGAGAGCCTAGTTGGATTCATGTTCGTTCCAACCTAGCTATACCCCAACATTATCCAAAACCAATGTGGAATATACCCAAAGAATCATCTTCATCCATGTTTTCTGGTGGTTCAGAAGGTTTTTCAGATGGACGCCCATAGCCAAAGATATGACTGAATGAATGGAAAGGGTCGAAACTGGACCGGGTCCGGTCCGACCCAGGCTAGGCTGACCCGAGTCTAGCCTTGCATCCGGCCTGGCCCGAAGGGTTTGGCCCGGCCAGCTTGGCAGCCCGCGGTGTGGCGGCCTGTGGTGTGGAAGCCCGCGGAGCTCAAAGGCTAGCTGGATAGACTACCTCCTCCACGCGGCGCGGTCGCCTGCCGCACCATCACCAGTGGATGGCTCGGCCGGTAGGCCTCCCTTCACTGCCACATCGTGTGGTTGCGGCTTCAGCAAGCCTAGTGATGTGAATGCATGCCATTTTCCCCTTCGCCTGGCCAGCTGGAGTATCGGCCGCTGCGGCCAAAGGGCCGCAGTCCTTCTCTGAGGGCGCGGCAGCACCACCGCCTTCGTCGCAGCCAGCCAGAGTGTCGGACGTCACTCTCGAGTCCCACCACTAATGTTCCTCAGGGCACTAGGTGCACCTCGGTGGGTTGTTCTTCATTTTGAATATTATCGCTGTTGTCTCGGGACATTGCAATTGTTTCAAGCCATCATAATTCAAAAAGGTTGCAGAGAGGTTGGGTCATGTTCATTGGGCATGCTCTATCAATGCTATAATGTTAGTAATTGACTTATTTATTCTTGAATCATGAAGAACATCAAAATGGGTAAGGGTGTATTCAAAACAACCATAAACCCTACATCATACCCTGAAACATCCTCACACAAAGATGACGGAATCGTGGGTCAACTCGTTAGTTACATGACCAGCATTCTGTGTATAAATTCAAGAACGGTGAAGAGGAAATAAAAGAGGACCAAATGAAATTAATCCACTACCTCAAATTCATTAGAGGGCGTCCGCATTTGACAATTTTCCGGCATTCATCATCCCCCAAAACGATCCTCCAACAACATCACTCGTTCGCCGATCCTTTGTTCATGGTTCAGGGTTGATTATCACAGCCAGGTGGAATTGGCTCAATCCTCCAAGTGTTGTGTGTCATAGCACTTTACCAGAGCTTCGTCTCTTGGTGAAGTAATGGCAATTCTTCCCCCCCAAGCCACATATAAACAAGAGAGGGAATGTGTGTGCAACGTTCATGGAATTAATGGAGGCCCATTAATTTGGAACCTTCCAAATTCCACAACTGTGTGGATACTTATAATTGAAAGGTCATGCCATTTATTGGCTTGACACGTTACCAGTCCCACCATACCACTTTTCCGTTGGTGGAATAGAAAAAAATTAAAGTTATTTTATTTATTCTATTTAAAATTTCCAAAAACTAACATTATCACTAGACCTACTTCGGTCGATGTGAAGGTCTTTTTAAAAGAATATCGGTGTTGTGAGTTCAATGGTTCCCTCTGATTTCAATTCCAAGAACCAGTTCAAAAGTTATATAATTCTTCTCACACGTCTATTGAACATACATGATAAAAAGATTGGATATATTATTACAGTCACCCTTGACCCGCACCGGTCGAGGTTAGGCTCTGTCTAAGTGAAACATGCCCCAACGAACCCAACAGTACTCTCAAATATTCATTATGAGTTTCCGATTAGATGTTATGAATTTGACAATAAAATTTTGGTTACTTAATAATTTTATTTACAGCCAAATACTAAATTTACGGGTGGCCCGCGCAGACAAATGTTATTATCTTCCGAAATAGATGAATCCCTCCCCAGTTCAGTGGTGGAATTCAATTTTCAGTCCGAGTAACCGTTTGGGAGTTATAGGCTTTTGTAAAATAAAATAATTTATTTAATTATGTTATTCCTGATTATTCCATTTTTTGGTTTTCTCACAGTAGGCTGGCGCCGACTAAACTTATGTCGCTCCAAGGGTAAACCCACCATCCTGATCAAAACAGAGCCCTCGTATTGCTGATCTGAGTTATCGTTTAATATTTATTCCACATTTTCAGTAAAAATGCTTATGTGTGATAATTAAAACTCAACCAAACATTGACAGATCATTACGGGCACTCCGAGCGTCAGAATCATGTGATGCCAAATTTTTTTGTCTTGAAATAATTCCAAATAATTAAAAAAAATATAGGGAATTTTTGCAACATTACATTCTCCCCACCTTATGGCTTTACGTCCTTGAAAGCCACAATAAAGGAAAAAGAACCAAAAGAGGGTACTAAGAACAAATCTGAGCATCCCTCTCCGTTGTGCTCTCTTGGAGGTTCCTGTGATTCCAGTGTATGTGCACAAGAGGTATCCACCTCCCACAAAGGGCATGCTCCTATCGATCCTCAATATCCATTAGAACTTCTGAAAATGTCACCCCATCCTCGATGTACAGCTCGTCACGGCCGATGATGTGAGATAGACAATGAACGTATCTCCTCGACTATGATATGTTGATGACTTCATCACCTTATCCAATTGTGGTGGAAGGGCTAGGAGACATTCCACTTCGCCAACTCTACTGTAGACCTGAAAGGGTCTGATGAACCTCAGAGATAATTTGCTGCTCCGACCAAATCTCCGCAAACCATGTTTGGGTGAGACCTCTAGAAAGACATGGTCACCATCCTAGAAATCCAAAGGTCTCCATCTCCTATCGACATAAGTACACTTCCTATTCTGTGGAATCATCATCCCCTCTTGGATGATCTTCACCTTCTTCTTTTTATCTCGTACCGTGTCTGGTCCCATGAGTGTTGACTCCCCTAGGTCATTCCGGCAAAAAGGATATATGTAAGGTCGGCCATAAAACACCTCGAATGGTGTCATACCAATGTTGGTGTGATGGATATTGTTTTATGAAAACTATACCAAGGGAAAGTGATCCTCACAACTACGACCGATGTCGAGGACGCAAGCACGTAGCATGTCCTTGAGGGTCTGAATGGTCCGCTTAGTATGGTCATCTCTTTGAGGATGGAAGGTAGTTCTCAACTAAAGTTGCATCTCGAAAGCCTCCTCCAACACCTTCCATTTATGGGAATTGAAACGTGCATCACGATTAGAGAGAATCATTGAGGGTAATCCATGTAACCACATAATCTCTTAGAAATAGAGGTGTCCTAAGCACTCTACTAAACCCACCTCTCTGATATGTAATATGTGGGATGACTTATTGAGTCTGTCAATGATCACCCAGATAGAAACATGGCCCTTTGATGTACGTGGAATTCCAATCATGATGTGCATGGATATCATGTCCCACATCCAATCTTGGTCCTCTAAAACTATGCCTACTGGTACCTGATGTTCTGCCTTCACTTGCTGGAATGTGAGGCACTGAGAGACAAACTTTGTTACTGCTTTATTTATTCCCACCCACCAGTGTTGATGACAGAGGTCCTGGTACATCTTCTCCACTCCTAGATATACCGCTATAGGGGATGTATGGAACACCCCCAACACTTCCTCACGCATCACCACGGGTACCACAGTACGTCCTCTAAAGAGGATGACGTGCTCCCCACCTTCAGAAAATCCATTTGGTGCCTATCCTGTGTATATCTAATAACGTCGAGCCTCACAATCAATATCCCAATGTTGCACCTCCTAGACTCACTGATGATGTGGGGGTGTGACTGTATGAGACTGAACATAAGCTGCTCTATCTTGATCCACATAGGATACCTGTAAAGCGGCTGGCTTCTATGTCGCCTCACTCAGCAGTGAAAGGCCATACCTCTTACTCAGTGCATCTACTACCACCTTCCCCTTCCCATGAGTATAGACTATCTCAAATTCATAGTCTAGGAGGAAGTCTAGACACTTTCATTGGGAAATGAAAACTAAAAAACCCATACATCCACAAGGGTAAGGTTCACCGATGTAAGAGTGATCGGTTTCAACCTCATATTCATGAGATTATCTGATGCCGCCTAGGTTTCCTTTTTCACAGACTAAGGAAAAACTCATCCCAAAATTTTAGATAAACCACAAACTTTTTTCCAAATACAATCAATCTATGTATGAACCTTTGATGCCCAGTACATTCCCAAACCAACATCGTAAGGCCTCAATGCTGCCACCAAGAATTTCCTACTGAAACTCTCACCTCAAGGGTCAGATCACACCATCGACGTATGTGTGATTATCGAGTCTCCTCCCAATGGAATATCCAGATGCAAGGGTCAAGTAAATGGTTTAACCGAAAACTCTTGGTCTTGGACAAGATTTGTTTAAGGAAGGAATTATTGGTACCTATGTCTATTGATACAATATCTAGTAGTAGACACAGATCGTTCCTTGAATATTTCCTAGAGCACCTGGGTCGCACTCCTTGACCACATGCATCTACTCTCTTCCCCTATCCTCCATATCCCCGAGCCTTGTGGGGACCACAATAAGCAGTGGTTTTAACAAGTATAAATACACACCACCTCATGATGCTTACCTAGAACAACTTCCACATCTACAACCCTACAGAATCATCTATCCTTAACACATCATCTTCTCAAAACATTTTTACACACCCCTGTCTCTGAGACTGATGCACGTTTCATATCTACCCCCTACTAATATTCACTGGCTCCATCCTCTATGCCAAAAACCATTCAAACGCAATGGTACTCTCTAGAACCCCAACATATGTAGGAATGTATAGAGGAATATTGTTGGCTCGGACGTCCTTAAGAACACTGCATTGAAAATTCTGAGCCCTAAAGAACTGGTCGTATTTTATACATCGAGTACCAAGAATTATAGGTATGCCTTGATGAATACTCTTCTACCAACATGTCATCCTTCCGAAGCTCTAGAAGCTCTAGAGAACTATCAGCCACCTCCTCAAGAAAGTCCTTAGCCGCCAGTGAGTCGGGATCACCCTGGAACAAAAGGGGTATCTGAGGCTGAAACATGTGTAAGGCACTAAGCCTATATGTATCATCTACCGGTACTGCCGGTTGTAACTGATGACCAACAGGAATTGATATAGTTGATACACTACCCGAAGGTACAATAACGGGTAATGGTCCAAATTTCGAAGCCTCATGACTATGTGGACTATACTCATGGTCACTCACGGAAAAAGTCTAGTATCTAAGATAACATTCTTCTCTACTAGTGGGTCAACTATGTGGAAAACACTAGAAACCGCCTCATGCCATCCCCCAGCTGCATGGGAAACTATCTCGCCTCCAAACATCGGAGGCCTCTGCTGATGAAACTTGTGCAATGAACTTTATTTTCATGCACCAACCGCTAGTACGGTTGTGGGTATCTAGTTCCCAGTGGGTGGTGGTGGTGTTGGTATAGCACCTTATGGTGCCAACAAAGTAATAGGGCCATGCACCAGAGCCTCTTACCTCGGTGGGCCATCACCGTGTACTCTCCCAAGAATCACAGTTGGCGGACTACATAGTGGCATCCTGATAAGGAACTGGTTCACCACTTTCATGTAGTTATATCTGGTGAGAAAACTCATGAAAACACAAGAAAAATTGTCAAAACACACACTCAATAAGTGTTTTGGAGCACTGAGTCAGAAATTAGAAGTTAGGGTCCTGGTGTATAGATACGTCGGCCACCACACCAACAATGGATTCCATAAATAGATATCCACACTCAAAACACATAACATTATTTCCATTGAAAATATCAGAGACCAATGTTCTATGGTATGAATGAATCCTTTGATACCAATTTGTCATGACTAATACCCCGGGGCCCGTGCTCTGACAACCCCAAGCCCACCTTCCATAGGCCACAGGCTAATGACTAGCACCATATACGTATTCCCTATAACTAAGAAGGAATTACCTTTATAACCTGTAAATCACACAAACAAGCACATCGCATGTTACGAACGGGAAAAAAAATTGTATAGTCAAAAGAGTGTGTACAGTAAGAAAAATGGGACAGAATACAAGCCCATCATGAATGTACATGAGAACTGGAATGTAAAACTAAACTAAAGAACACTTGTGAACCCCCGCCATGGATCCTACATGATGGTTACGTATAGTTCTCGGATGATCATCTCCATGGTACACCTTGTCTATGGTCCACCTATGAGATACCTCAAGACCTGGTACCCTCATTCTTGTTCAGCGCTATCTATCGTCTACACCAGACACAACAACGTGTGGGTGTAGCCCGTGCAGGGGTGGGTATAACGATACTCAGTAGGGGCCCCAAACCCCCCAAAGGAATCTCAAAATTCACAAATGATAAACTACAATGAATGAAAACAAATGTCTTCCCTACATACGTATATTCCCATATATATACTTACGTTATCAAGTATACCCATCTCATTTATGAAGAAACACAAGGACAAAATCAATATCCCAAGGCCCAACAGGTCCACAAAGGGTGGAATACATCAATAGTAAAACCACAAATGTAAGAACCACAATGTTAACTCCACATTGAAGAATACCAAAAAGGCTTCACCATGAAGTAATGTATCACCTACGTATTCAACACAGAAGAAAACCCCAATTTTATCACCACAATGGTAAGAACTACATAGGTATGAAAAACAGAAGAATACCACCATAGTATCACCAGGAAGGAATGTACCACACCAATACACCACACAGAAGAATACCACAAAGGAATCACCATAAAGGTAAGTACTACACAAGTACGCCACACAGATGAATACCACCAAGGTATCACCACAAAATAAAGTACCACAAAGGTACAAAATAGAGTATAATACCACAAAGTTATCACCACGATGGTGAGGACTCATCTCACACTAGGTATAACTTTGGTAGGGTAATAAGGATGATTATATTTAACTAATGAATCATCTTACTCTATTAAGAGGTAGACCCACATAGGATACTAAATCATCTGTCCAACAAAGGATCATAGTACATCATCTGACCCAAACATGATCCAATTACTGCAGACCCATACAAGACCCTAATAAATCATCAGACCCACACAGGATCCTAGTACATCATCAGACCCACAGAGGATCCATGGACAGAAGACCCACAAAGGATCCTGGAGAAGTCCCAAACAGATTCCTAGAGTGGATCCATGTGGATTCCTCAAGCTCATACACATGAAGTATCCCAATGCACAAACCCACATAGGATCCCTTTATCATATTACAGCCAGCTACAGGGTTCTCGCACTAAGCTTGCATGATTCTGAATGGATCCTCTCCTCATGCCACATGTTGATACTCTAACTTTCACAAAGTCCCTCAAAGAAATATCCCAAAGGGACTCCATGTAAATGGGGTCTCAACGCAATAGACGATGTTCCAATCAGACACGTTATATATAAGTTATTAGAATTTTTGTCCCAAGTACCCGGCTGGATTCGTCTTCAATCCAACCAGGATATAGCCCATCATTATCCAAAACTAATGTGGTGTATACGAAAATTACCATATCGATCCAAGGTTTCTGGAGCTATAGAGAGTTCATCAAATAGACGCCTCGTGGCTCATTCTATGTCCTAAATAATTTAAAGTGTTGAAACTGGACTGGTTTGGGTCCGACCTGGCCAGGGCCAACCCGAGCCTAGCCCGGGGTCCAGCCCATTAGGTCCAATCTATCCCGCCAGGTTTGGCTCAGCTTGTTGGGTGTCACGCGATGCTCGTTGGCTAGCCGGATGAACAACCTCCTCCACGTGGTGTGGTCATGCATCGCACCATCACCAGCAGCTAACTCGGTAGACATTTCTCCCTTCGCATCTGCGACATAATGTGGCGGCTCCTGCATGCCGGGCAGAGCGGATGCGCACCGCCATCCCCCACGCTTGGCCAGCAGGAGTGTAGGCCTACACACTTTCTCCGCCACAGCCAAAGGTTCTTAGTCCTTCTATGACGGCGCAGTAACACCACCACCTTCTTTGGGTCCATCTAGAGTTCCGGTCGTCGCTCTTGAGTCCCACCAGTGATGTTCCTTGGGTTACAGGGCACACACCGGTGGCTCGTTCTTCGTTTCTAATATTTTCTCACTTCCCTTGTAAAGTCACCATTGTTTCAAGCCCATAAGAATTAACAAAGGTTGTGGAGAGGTCAATCCATGATCTTTTTGCTCGCTCTCTCTGCGTTAGAACAATAGAAATAATTTTAAGTATTCTTGAATCATGATGAACGTCAAGAACGTGTATGGGGGTATTCAAAACAAAAATAAACCCTAAAAGAAACCCTGCAACATCCTCCCTCAAATATGAAGGAATCATGGGAAAACCCGTTTGTCGGTTGACCCATGTTCATTGTATAAATTAAAGAATAGGGAAGAGAAAATCCAAAAAAACCAAAGGAAATTATTCCCCTATCTCAAGTTTGTTGGAGAGCGTCTGCATTTGAGAATGTGTCAGTGTTCATCATCCCCAGCAACTAGCCTCCAATGATGTCACTCATTCTTCAATCCTCAATTTATGGTTCAGGGATACTTGTCACCACCAGTTGGAACCAGCCCCATACTCCAAGTTTTGGGCGTCATAGAACATTACCATAGATTTGACGGTTGGTGAAGTCGTGCCAATTCCTCCCACCAAGCTCCATATAAATATGAGAGGGAAAGGGTGTGCGATATTCATTGAATTAATAGGGACACATTAATTGGGTACATTTCTAATTCCCCAATGGTGTGGTTACATATAATTTAATGGTCAAGCCATTTATTGGCTTGACATGTCACCGGTCCCACCATACCGCTTGTCTGTTGGAGGAATGGAATGAAAATAAAATGATAAAGTTATTTTATTTATTCTATTAAAAAGTTCCAAAAACTAACTTTGTCTATGAACCTACTATGGTCGATGTGATGATCTTATTAAGAGAATATCAGCGCTATGAGTTCAATGGTGCCCTCAGGTTTCAATTCTGAGCACCTCTTCAATAGTTATATAACGCCGCTCATGTGTTTATTGAACGTACCAGAAAAAATGTTTGGAAACATTATAACAGTCACCTTTGACCTGTGCTGGTCAAGGATAGGCTCTTTATATGTGAAACACGCCCCAATTAACCCAATAGTACTTTCATATTTTCATTCCGAGATACCATTTCGATGTTACGAATTTTACAATAAAATAATTGTCACTTAATTATTTTATTTACTCATATAAACTATCTTTTACTGGTAGCTCGTACCGACCAATGTTATTATCATCCTAAAAAAAAGAATACCCTTACGAGATCAACAGAAGTCTCATATTTACAATCCATGTTACCATTTATGAGTTATAAGCATTGGAAAAATAATATAATTTATTTAATTATATTATTCACGATTATGCCTTTCTTTGGGTTTTCTCACAGGAGGCCCACAACGACTAAACATATGTCGTGCCTAGGGTAAACCCGCCATCCTGAAAGCAATGGTGACCTCAAATTTATGATCAGAGTAAATTTTTAAGTGTTATTACACATTTTCATGAAAATTGATTACACGTGCTAATTAAAACATAACCATACTTCAACAGATCATTATGGGAACTCCGGACCTCTGAATCATGCACCGTCAGATTTTGCATTCTCGAAATAATTCTGTATAATTAACAAAATTACACGGAATTTTCGGGACATTACATAACCATTTTCCCACATTCCACTACATTGGGAACCTATCCCTAAATAATTATAACATATGAAATAGATATCGTTTGTATTAGAATGAAAAAATTAATATTTATAAACAATCACTAAAGATCTAACTATTACATAACCAATCTACTTGGATCATCATCATTGATATATGTCAAAAAAACCCTATGAATATTCAGAAAAAAGATTACATGTCCCAATAATCTTGGTTGTAAAATCTAATAGGGGGTTCCTCTAGGGTTGTTAAAATAGGGATAATCTAAAATAGGCATATATTCCTATTATTGCTAATGTATCTATGGAATATTATTTTCCCCCGTAAAAGCACAAAATCAACCTGAAATCACTACTATATAAGATCCTTATATGGAATTATCGATGGATTTGGTGACTACATAATCCTTAGGAGAACCCAAATCGACAATGATGTGGTAATTATTATCATTATTAACCTTGTGATCATCAAAAATTTGGTAGTATAATCACTAAATGGTACATATGGTGTCACCCCATCAAATGTGATTCTCCACTAATGATGATAATTATCCCACCTATGTCTACATTTTTATATTATCATGTAATTTTGATGACTACTCATCTGATCTAAATGAAAATACTCTTGATGAGTGTAATTATTCACTTCTACAATCATCGTACCACATTAAATTATACCTCCTTCCACCCATATTAAAATTCAAAAAAAACATTATAGTTTCCTATCAAGACTTAATGAAGGGAAAATTAACACTTTTAAATAAAAAATGGATGGTATTGGGGGACCACATTCAAAATATGATTAGACAATCTACTTTGCTTGGTTTACACTAAAACAATAATCATCATCCACCAACCATACCATTAAATATGTAAAATATTTATCAATTAACCATACCAATATGGTTTTTAGGGTGAAAAGATAATTTATATACAATAACAGATCATGAAACTCCATCAATTTAAGAAGTATTTGTGTACAAAATTTTTGGGAATTATTATAGGATATATTCCTAGGATTAACAGATAAAAATATTCCTATAGAGGTCCTCATTTTGATGTAGTTCCATGGAAAATATGGATGGTGTAATTTTTATAACCAAATCCCTATTATTTCGTGAAATAAAAACATTGTTCCATATGACCCTAGTCTATCAGACAAAGTGGAATTTCATTTTCTTCACACCCTCATAGGGTACACTCTTGAAATAGTGTGGCCATATGAGTTTTTAAATAATCACTACAATAGTTTAATTGCACCATTCTATAAGAAGCATATTAATCTTCTAGATCCACCAATGCTTTTTCGCATGCATGTAAATATATAATGATTATGCTTCCACATAGAAATCTCTAAATTCAACCATGTTACACTACTGATGGAGGCATAGAAAAGATATTGGGGAAGTAGTGTGGTCTCTTATCAACTGTTAAAAGACATGGAATGGAATATTTATTTAGGAAAAAACATGTAATTGGATAAATTATTATTCCATGTAGAATTATTTTCTAGAACTCCCAGGGATGGTGAAACTAAATGGAGTGGAGTTGACAGGTAATGATAGTCATTACACCTAACATCGACCACTTAGGAATATAAAAAATGGTGTTTGTATATTTAAGAGAATGATTAAGAAGAATATATATGAGGTTATTATGTCACAACCAAACCATAAATCCCTTCACCAATATTGTGTGTAATATAATCATATAATAAAAAAATTTATAATAGAATACATTCTACTTATTTAATAGTGTTATTTTATCATCTATTAATAAAATAAGAATTTTTTTTAAATTTATGATTAAAAATCCAGAAACATACATCATGTGTTTCAAAGAAATATTAATCTCAGGATTCAAATGAGAAAGAGAAAAGAAGATGAATCCAAGAATTTCCAAAACAAATTTTAACCAAACCATCAACTCAAGGGGTATATGATTGATGGGGGTTGTGTTTAAATATTTGCTACATAACAAGGTAGAAGAAGTCCTGATAGAGTTAAATAATCCCAAACCTCATAACTCATGTATAAGAACGAGAATAATTATATTTTTTGAATCATTGTTCTAAAACGATAGGTTGATTGAATTCATTGATGGATGGTATTGATCTGAAAAACAATTCCATAGTCACATGATATAAAAAAACCTGACAAAGTTTTAGTCACATGACATTAAAATAAATGAAAATGTCATATTATCATGTTTTTTAAAATCATGATAACATATTAGATTAATAATTTTAATCTAGAAAACAAAATTTTAGTCACATGATATTAATGAGGATGATAATGTTCAAGTTTCATGACATTTTAACTCACAAAAATGTCCTAGTACCATGATGTTAAATGAAATTAAACACGACCGAATTATAGGATGTTAAATTTTTTGAAATAAGAAATCCATGGGAGATATAATCAGAATCGTTGGAATAACATACCACTGATGACCCTCAGTCACCTACTGAGGAAATTACCTAACAAGTTTCCTATATATGAACTCATACCAAAACTCCCAGGAGATCCTTATAGTTGAGACAAGTTACAAACCATATGGATCTAGTTCAAATCACTACCTCCAATACTAAATCCTCCAATTATGTTCATATGCACACTAGTGAGTCTCCCTATATCCAAACTCACTCTAACCAAGGTAACATTCATATAAAAATAGTATAAATGGTGAAATTATGTATCCACCCCTATGTGTAAAACCAATTATAATATTTTCATATGAAATGTAAGAAAAAATTGTAACACCCCTCCACATAAATTAAGGTCATCATCCAGAATATCCAAGATCCCAATAGAGGTTAGGCTTGTATCCTTAATCATACACTTCTATAGGTCCAATACCTTCTAGAAATAACATATGACATTCAACAGTATATTCTATAGCTGTTACCGGGATAAGAACATATTCATATACCAATAGAATAAGATTCATTATAACAAGGTCAACAAGTTAATATAACCAATATATAGTAATAACTCTTTATTTATCTTATATGGGACAATTATCAGTGTATTCAAATAACGGAAGAGGTATAGGGTTGGGCTCACACACCCATTACCACTATATTTTGTCAAATTAAATTGAAAATCAACAAAGTATATGTGTAAAATAATGTTAACGAATGTATGTATCATAATCAAAAGGAAAAATACTAATGGTCTCATTACATTTCTCCAATCATGGTATACCTACAATTCTTGGAAAATAACTCAGGCCAGGCTAACAACACTACTGATGAAGCTACTCAAAATATTAAAAAACCATATAGAACCAAACTCACAACCACATTTCTACCTATGAAATAGTGTATCAACATCCATTAGATTCTATACAAGTGGAGAATAAAATTTATTCTCAAATAGTAGAGGACTATTAGAATAATATGATGCTTAATGATTATATTATTTGAACTCATACCCCTTCTTCAACCCAGGATTAACGAAACATCTTCTCTACCACCCAATGGTAGTGATAAAACCCAAACAAAAATAGAAAATATCACCGAAAAACTATATAATATTATTATTAGTGTGATTATAATCCAATATAAATATAATGTTCATAACATACAGCAGACTCAACCATGTAAAGAACCCATAATCATGGAGAAGAAAAATTCTTGGTCAGAATATTCTCACAATGACAGATAATGGGGCTCCCATTCTTACGTTACAGAACTATAGTTACCGTAAGAATGATGCCATATATCTTAGCAATTATGGGATATTTTTATTCTTAAAATGATGAATATGGTGATAAATACCATTATTGTCCACCTCATAGAGATATATTGATGGATTACTATATCTTTTTTCTTGAAATCCAACATGGACTACCTCTATGTAGTTATATATTTCCAATAAAGGGAATGCATCCCATGGAAAGGAAAATTTTATATATAGGTTCTCAAAACGTCGTTTTTTACCTATATAAGGTTCCCCATAGACCTCAACAATTCATCACTATAATTAAATAGTTGAACTAATGAAGTGAATTATGTTATGTAAATAGATGAAGGCGTATGCCCATTATTGAAATAGTGGAATATTTTAAACTATGCAACATACCAATTACTTATTTTATGACATTATACTATTATTAATAAGTGTTTAATTAATTAAATTAAACTTTGATGAATAATTCCACGTCGCATGAAATTAACCTACTCAACATGTGTTCTGGTATCAAGATAGTAATCTTAAATAATGTGGTCTCTTTATTGGACCAATAGTTTCTTTCTATCAATGAGCCATATTTTCATAGGTAGCCTCATGGGTATGAGATTTTAAAATCATTTTGACTCTTTCATAAGTCCCCAAAAAATTTACCACATATTCGTACATGACACTAACAATGTAACCTCATCCCCTAGATTTTTATGTCCATCAATCTATAACATCGAGTCATGAGAAACTCATTATATATTAATCAAATATTTGATGATGTGAAAAAATCAAGATGTCCCTCCCTCAATATATGAATTTATGATCCAAAAAAGGGATCTCATCAAGTATGTATGTTTTTATTATTCTTGTTATCACATGACACTTATTCATTCATGGATCTCACATAATGATCCATGATAATATATTTTTTAATAAAATCCATCATTGCATATGGGTTGGACCTATGAATTGTTTTATAAATTATAAACATTATTTTATTTTGAAAATTTACCAAATGATATATCGTAATACCATGTTTAGAATTAGTGGGCCCAAAAATGATGCATAAAATAAGAGAAAAAATTCCCCCCATCATATTGGATAGAACTATGAATGGATATTTCTCCAAACATACATATGGCCTGATTATTGTTACCATGAGATAAATAGTCTTTCTTAGATCACAAATCAGGGAATCATATATTGTATAGAAAAATAATCCCTTACATTTAATTTGTTTTAGACTTATTCACGATGTTAGATTATAATAAAAATATGTCCCATGATACTTATTGATGTCGGATAATTATCAACAACCATATCACCACTCATGGGACTTGCCACAATATATAATGATAAAAAATATATCCTCCCTATATATGTAGGAATGACATTAATATGGTGTTTCCTCTTTAAGATCTATATATTTGTTTAATATTATTTTCTCAGTATACATAGTGATTCTTATATGTTCCACATCATGTCGAGCTTTGATTTAACATCAATCCATGCCATGTCCATACATGGAAACAAAATTATTTTTGATTTTATATTACAAATTAAAATATTAAATTCCAATAAAAACACCATGTTAGGAAATCTCATATATTATAATTTACTTCAATGTTATCCCCATGTTCTCATGCCGATCAGGACTTCTGTGAGATTAGGGTCCCACTAAATCCATTCCGATCATTGAAATTATGGTGAATTATATTCAAATACATGAAATTACATTTAGTTATATAATGTTAAACTACTACTTGTGAGTAATTCACATTGATTAGTTCAACCACAAAATGATGATGTACTCAAAAATTAAAATTTTAAACCAATCAACATGAAAATGTAGTCAATACCCAATGGATTGTTTATAAGGTACTCAATGCCTTATTGAATATTACATTCCTTGTGAACCAAATTAATATCCTAAACATTTGAGTTGATACTGAAAATTTTCATCGGTTGATACACGTCTCTTGGAACCCCATGGTCCTAGAGCCTATATACCACACATTCCCCTTATTGTCTATACATGACATGGAGTGGATGATCTGAATGGCCCAAGCTAGTATTCGTTGGTGAAAAAACCATAGCCTCAAAATTAGAGAATAATTAATAAAATTTACTATGAGGAAACACTATCCATTAAATTCAGGATCTAATTTTCCATATAGTGAGTGATATAGGATTACATAATTATTAATGGATGGAATTTACCCACTAGTCAGAATCTACTATTTTTATAGATATTCATAGGTTATGATTTACACTACCCATAATCATATTGTTCAACTATATTTATATTATATTGATGTTACACATTTTTTAATCATAATATCTATCAAAGAATGATTATATCATATTATTCTTGAGTGTTTCCATTTCAGAAAAATTATCTCTAAGGGAGAGACAATTTTTCTAAGAATCTAAATTCCCTTAGACAACTTCATTTATATAATAATAAAATAATTTATCATTTTCAATTATATGTCACCATATTCATTATTCTTATATTCTCAAGAAATATAATGAGTCTTGTTACCACATCCTCCTCATTATCCTTTACACCTTATTAGAAACAGGTATTGGATAATTCGATAGAGTCCCCATAATGATCCACAACTAGAGAACACAATGCCTCAGAACATGTTACTTGTGGATTTATTGGACCATGATGTTACCCCAACATTGATTCTTTTGTGAATAACACAATTCTATATAGGTTTTTAAAACTTGATATTTTTATATTATTGGAATTCCCTATAACACCATGGTTTATTTTATTTATGGTGGAACATTAATCCCACGAATCATCAAAAACAAATATATGATATATTTTATTAATTAAATTATATATTTAATCCCATTTCCAAAAAATAATTGGGATCAGGAACATATCATTGTTTTATACCTTCATCATCCATGTCCTAATGGAATGTCTTTAAAACTTATTTCGCTATGGTCCCCGTCGAATAACCTCATACTATTGAACAATTAAATAAATTCATTTGAAATTAAACACAATAAATTAAGGTCTGTGATGTTTCATAATAAATTGTATTTCATAGGTTACCCCATGAGACCCATGATTGGAATGGATGTTATATATTGTTTTTATTGTTTAAAAATTACTTCTCCATCTATATGTGTAAGACTTGTATAGAATGTTTTCTCTACAAGAACAAACTATTGAATGATTCCCATATAGTGGGATACATATTGACTCTGGAATCCTAATATCCTAGAAATAACTATAATGTTAAAAAGAAACACTCATATAAAATTAAATATTTATATTCACATTGAGAACATATATAATAACTACATGTGGTTTTAGTTTGATTTTCTTATTATATATACAGATGCCTAGATTTCAAAATCTAGCGATAATAAAATAACTATCCACTACATGGGTGATAGAACCATGTAGACGTGTTTGGAACATGGCCCAAATTATAGTCCATGATATAAAATAATATTCACCCATCCTTACATGATAGTTATATAGATATTTTGAATCATTTATCATAAATTCATGTTATTTGTTCACATTTCCAAATGATATATAGTTTAATCCAGATCTCAAATCCTAGGACCAACTATGATATCAAATGGAAAGTTCACCACCTTAAAAATAGGTAAGTCACTAGTGAGGAATTTTCCAAATAATATCCAAATGTGAAATGAATTATATTATCATGGGAACTGTATTGAGACTCAGATATCAAATAATAGCTGTAAACACAAAATATAAAATAAATACACCCATACTGATATTTTTATTATTTATGTATAGGTGGTTATTATAACAATTATGAACCATACCTCATGGATCTGGAGATAAAAAATAACATTATAATTACAAGTTTCATATAAATGATGGTTTCCTAATTTATTCCTTCCCAACCTTACAATATCAAAAATAAATGTTGGATTACAAAAATTCTCATGGACATTTTTGGTTTCTATTTTTATGTACTATGAATTAAAAATATATAAATAATACCATTTTATTTGAATTAGAATATATTTACCAAACCTATATTTTCTTATATCACATTATGTAATCATCATCATATATATAAAATCCCTTCTTCAAAAAATAAATTATACCTCTATCATTGTAACCAAGGGAAAAAATAAGAAGGGTGAACTCAAATGATCAGCAATGGTAAATCTAGGAATTAATAATTAAATTTTATTTGTAAGTATAAGAAGAATATAATTTTATGATGGCATAATAAATTTCAAGAGTATAACATCATAATATTCATACCTATCAATACCAAAATCAACAAACAAAGAAAACTGACATAAGGATTTACTGATGGTAAGAGTCAACAAAATCAAGAATCATGATAAATTTTATATCAATATTCGTTATAAGAATCATTTTAAAACCACTGAATTAATAGATAAATTATATTGTTTTCTTGGATCATCATCATCACATGTCAGTTATAATACCACAAAAAATTCAATAACTATGAAACTTACTTCCGATATTATTATGTTGGTAACATAATCATAAACCAATGCATTAGAGCGCTATCTATGAAACCCATCACATAACGAATAATGGGCTCACCCAAAACTATCTTGGTCCACCCAACATATGAGAAATTTCAAAACCCCATGTATGAATAAATAATTAAGAGAATGAATTTCATCCTAAAAAACATATTAAAAGTCATCTCATTAATCAATTGGTTAATTTATTTAAATGAAATGTCTTCCATAATTATCTCTTTGAAGCATGATTATTCTGTTAAAATTAAATATGATCCTTAAAAATATGTTTGAATAATGGTTAACCAAGGGAAATGAAATATAATACACTAAAATCATTATAAAAAATTACTAACCCATTTAAAATAATTGGGATCTATAACAATTTCTTTTAAATATGAATAATAGGTGGAAAAGAAAAGGGTTGAATAAAAATAAAAAATAAACATTATTAACCTATGGAAATGAAATGATTTCCATAAAAATAAAATTAAAAAATAATAAAATACATATATGAATATTATTCCACATTGATCCTAGTGAAAAATAATTAAATAATGTAAAAGATATAGGTTCCATAAAAATATCTTTGAAAAATTATTAACCCCTAAAAAATCGGATCCATAATAATATATTCGAAAAAAACATCTTCCATCTGGGGAATGAAAGATGAATATAATAATAATAAAATCCAAAATGGTGGAAAATGACCAAAATGTTGTTCTGAGGTCCATTAATGTAAAATTACATTAAAAGATATTTAAAATAAATCATTAGAAAAATATCAATTCCCATTGAAAATCTATTTTATATTTTAATTTTTTTTAAAAACTTTTAAAAACTGATTTAGATCAAATATGGAATAATGAAAATTACGGTTCAGGCAAATAATTTCCATTAATCTAGGAATGTCTATTTATGTTGTAAATTTTAAAAATAATCATTCATTTAAAAAAAATTGTAAAATGGATCCAAAATATTCACATTCAGAAATCCATAAGAAATTAACATTAAAATTATTTTAGGATATGGTGAAATACCATGTAGATTCAACTTATTATATCATTTATATTTATAAAAAATTATTGAAAATATTTTAGGAAAAAATAATTTGTTGGAGAATGATTCCCAGTCTAACAGAAAAATAAAATATCAATGTAACTAAAATATGAAATTCTTGATGTTCATTCACCAAAGAGAATATTAAATATAAAAAAACCAGGTAAACACATTCATAACCATTGGAGAATAAATATATTTTCTTTAAAAAAAATAATATTATATTATATTCTCTTTTAGAGCCTTGAACATAAATAATATTGAATAAAATGTTATTTTAATAAAAATCATTTTCCACATTATTATTATTTTCAGTCGTAATCCCCATGAAAGAATAATGACAAATATTTTAAAAAAACTAATATTAGAACATCCAGGATAAAATATTACAAATATTAATTAGATACACCTCATAAATGAAGTTAGTTTTCTAATATTACAATATTACACAATGGTAAATTGAGATGTACACTACGACATTGGTAATTTATTAATCAAACCATCAAGAAAAGTGAGAACCATATGTAAATTTTTAGGTTTAATTTTTTTTCATGAAGATAGTCATAAAATATATTCATGTGAAGTATATTCAAAACATGAAAAAATTATTTTTTCAATATGGAATATGTCTAATAAATGTATAAATTATACAAGAATTCCCTTACCCAGAATCATGATCTACCTTGTTTGTCATTGAAATCATACATTATATGATTATATAAATTATTTTTTATCTTATAATAATTTTAAAAGATTATTAACATATAAATAAATCATTTATCTTATTTTTTTATAATATATTTAATTATTTAATTATTTAGTTCAATTGCTAGTGGTTTGAGGGTTTTTGGTTCATTGTTTAAAAACAGCTTTGGTGTCTTGATCCTGGTCAAAGATATTGTTATTTAGACATATAAAGACTATTAATATTGGAATAATTTTTATATTTATTAATAACATATACATCTAAAAACAATCATTACTATTTTTTATAAAAATGAATTACGATGTGATCATGGAGATGGTATGTCACACATAAACATGGGTAATAGTTCAATTGTTTGGTTATCATTTTGGAAAAAATATGTAATACTTTAATTTTTTTAAAGATATTAATCTCAAATGTATAATATTATTTTTCACTAAACCAGCCGAGATGCCATTTGGCCCCACATCCAACCCAGTATAAGACATGGCCAGAAGGGCCTTCTTGTTCTCATCATGCTAGAAAATATAATCCGGAAAAAAATATAGAACAAATAGAAATTATTTACACAGAATAAAACCATGAAAAAATAAAATAAAATCGTCAATTTGAAGAAAAAAATATTACTATAAACTATTAAAAAATAAACAATAGATCTAAAAACAACCACGAAACAAAAAATGAAACTGAACAATAGAAGCCTGCAAAGAAGAGACTAAAAACAAACCAAATTTCTTCCAACTAAATCTCCATGAGACCTCATGTTCACCACCATCCCCAAACCAAATATCCATGGAACATTAAATAACCATAATCCTATATCAACAATATAAATATTATCTACCGACACCAAATGACACAATTAGGGAGTGACTGTAGAATATCTCAGTAGGAAACCAACACTGAATCCATACGTTTCCATTCCCAAATTATTTTGAAAACACATATTTGGAATACATACATATAAATATATACATATAAAGATATCTCATTTTCCTAAACCCATACAATTTTTTTTTCAAAACAATGAACACCATGCATTCCTTTTCAAAATGAATTTTACTACATTAAAAATGAAACCCCATACCATAGTTCAAGAAAAACAATACCATGTCTTGATGAAGATAAATGGGTAGTATAAATATGAATCATAACGAATCATAACATACAAAAGAACATATTGATATAACACCATGGGAATTTTATATACATAAACTAAATGATTTCTGGATTTACTCTTTCCAGACTCACCATCTGATATATGGAACATCTCTATAGTCAATAACCAACTAGTCAATATAAATACCAATCCAATGGAAACATCCCCCCTCGACTTGAATAAATCCAATGGGTTCAAACCTATCTAGTTAGGTTCAATATTAAATCATCAATCTACCCTCTAAAAAATCTAACACAACCCATGATAATCGTACAAGGAAAAAGGAGGAGGCCATTTCATGTGTGACACAACTTACCTTCCACCACCACACTTTCCAACCCCAAACACCTACACCACCCTTGTGATGAACCACGTCGAGAAATACTCTATAGGAATTACCATCTCCGAACAATCCTTTCTGCTATTCTAACAAGGTTGTAACATCACAAGTCCATTCCATCCATATCTCAGGGCATGCCAAATTTGAAACTGGGCATTATTTTTTCTAAAAACAAATTCATTTCATAATAATCATAAAGTAACAACTAGGCCTTATATTATGTCCATATCAAATACTCTTAAAAAAATTTCCCATTCATTTCAATAATAATATGAAACACCACTTTCATGTTAATAATTCTAAATGGGTCATTACCTATCAAGTAAAACTCCATCTCACATACCATTTCAAAACAAAGTTAAATGCACAAAACATACATAAAGGATCCAAATGAAATTTTATACCATTTTAATCACATTCTCATTACAAATTAACAAGTATGTAATAATGTGAAATAAATTATTTAAAATCTTGATCAATCACCTTCGAGATCATGACCCATTTAGAAAACATGTAGGCTTAAATAAAACAATGAATATAGGGAAGAGGAAAGGTTTATTGGGTTTAAAACAAGGACATTAAGTCCAACAAGGACAATATAATTTTATGTCACATACATAAGTGCACCCTCTGCACATATGAATGTGCCTATATCCAATGGAGGACCCATGTATCCATGAAATTACCCAAAACCATTTTCATTGTTATAACACATGTACCACCACAATCACAACATGCCATGAATAAGTTACATTCTATAAAATTCACTATATTCCACACATAAGGCTCTTATCCCAATCAAACCATTCCATAAAAATATGAACAACCCAATCACAGGATAAAAAATACCCAATTTCATCTAAAAATTCTACATTACATTTTATAGAACATGTTAACTATATATGTGAATAAGAATATATAAATAATATTTTTGATATACATTTTTACAAAATACCAATAACACTAGACCACTAAAAACCCAAAAAATCACTTCACAAATAGGAAAAAACATATTTAAATTATCTAATAACATCCAAGAATAAAATGGAATGCATATAAATGGAAACTGACAAAAACACCTATCGTAATGGATTGTGGATGTGAAAAAACATTCTAAAAAGTGAGAACTATGCCACACGAACAAACTGCACACCCTAGAACCAAATGAAACCATCCAAACATGAACCATATCTTCTAGGGTTCGACCAATAGGGAATCCACCATTGAAATACAAATAAATCAAAGGGAGATGATAAGTAGAGGAAATAATTGGCAAATAAATCATACAATAACTAACCTGAGATGGTTGGGGGAATTGAAGGAGGGTAGAGAACCAATGGGAGTGGGGTTTGAATACCCTCTAATGAACCAATAATGAAGGGGGGAGGTTGATTTTTGGTAAATTGAGTGGTGTTTTTATTTGGTATTTTAGCATTACATAAATCTGAGCATCTTGAATTGTTTGGCCACTCAGTTTTCTAAACCATGCACAAACGGTGTGGCAGCCACTGTCCAAATGGATAGAACCATACACATAGTTATCACACTTTTTCAAAAACCATGACATGTACATGGACATTACATTGAGAAAAAATCAAGAGACATGGTTACCAAGGAAATGGTTAATGGTATACATAATCCATCATCAAACCTTTAATTGGACCAAAAATAACATGAAACATATAACATTCAAAAATTTAAAACATGGATCTACAAAAAAGATCTATAATCATTGCAAGAATAAAATAAATTTATTTATATGGTATGTGTGTGAAAATTATCTCAACAAAAAAAATCTTCCCCAAAAAATCATCCATCAAAATGATAAATAAAACATAGTCCCAATACTGAATTAATGAAAACAAAACCATGACCCTCGGGGTGAACATTCACTCAAAATTCACACCCAAACAATTTTAGAGGAATTTATTGAATGGGGATAAAGGGGAAAACCTAAAAGGGTTATCCCCACCCTATGATTTTAAATAATATATCCATCAAAATTGGGTAACCCCAATACAATCTTACTTAACATCACAACATGATTTAAGAAACCCATGATAAGAACTTCTAATATTCCACAATAGCCAAGACCCCCAACACAAAGGGGAAACCCAAAACAAAAACATGATCCAGAAATATAATTTAAAAATGCAATAATTTCCAAAAAAATCATGAATTTGAAAACAACCACATTTAAAAAAAAGATGAACCCACATCAGGGAAAGTCACATTAAATAACGAAGAAACAATTCTTTGATTCAAATTCAGAATAACATAACCAATCAGATATTAAAATAAACATTTCATCATAATAATATAGTAGAAGTATGATAATACAAAAATAATGAAATTTAATAAAGGAATATTGAAACATATCCACCCCAATAGGGGAATATAAAACTTGGTTGAGTATTCACATGCCCCTAGAAAACAACTGACTATGTGTATGATTTAAAATGAGACCTATGGATGCAACTCTAATGAATAAAGCATCCACTGACCATTTTTCTATTTCAAACACACTCCATCCAGGATTCGTTGTTCTTCAATTAACACATCATAAAGAACTTTACAAAATGGATCAAATGGCCACAATGAAGAGGTTTTTTGGAGGATCCTGACCTGATTGATTAGAATTCTTGAAAAAGACACATTGGAAGCACACATTTAAACGGTCTAACGAACAAGAATCATAAACTAATACGAGAAACACTTCAAGAATAGTTTCTTCTAGAATACATAACTTACCATATGGAGAACCTTCAAGAGCAGCAATAAAAACTGGTTCATCGACCATCTCTTACTGCACTCTAAGAACTAACTTGGATAAGAACAACTCATCACCAAAATATTCAAAATGAAGATCCATGAATGATACATCATCTGTTACAAAGAAATATTAATTATCATGATTCAAATGAGAAAGAAAAAAAAAGAGGAATCCAAGAATTTCCAAATCAATGGTTAACCACACCATCAACTCAAGGGGTATATGATTAATAGTGGTTGTGTTTAAATATGTGTTACATAATAAGGTAGATGAAGTCCTGATAGAGTTAAATAATCCCAAATCTCATAACTCATTCTTAAGATCCATTGTAATTATATTTTTTGAAGCTTTATTCTAAAATGATAGGTTGATTGAATTCATTGTTGGATGAAATTGATCTAAAAAACAATGCCATAGTCACATGATATAAAAAAACATGACAATGTTATAGTCACATGACATTAAAATAAATTAAAATGTCATATTCTCATGATTTTTAAATTCATGATAACATATTAGATTAATAATTTTAATCTAGACAACAAAATTTTAGTCACATGACATTAATGCGAATGATAATGATCTAGTTGCATGACATTTGACTTCACAACAATGTCCTAGCACCATATTGTTAAATGAAATTAAACACGACTGAGTTATAGAATGATAAATTTTTTGAAATAAAAATACATGGGAGATATAATCAGGATCATTGGAATAACAATACCACTGATGACCCTCATTCACCTTCTAAAGGAATTACCTAACATGTTGTGTATCTATAAACTCATACCAAAACTCCCAGGAGATACTTACAGGTGTGTCAAGTTAGAAACCATAAGGATCTGGTTCATATCACTACCTCTAATACCAAATCCTCCCATTATGTTCATATGGACACTAGTGAGTCTTCCTATATCAAAACTCACTCAAACCATGGTATCAGTCATATAAAAATTGTATTCATTTTGAAATTATGTATCCACCCCTATGTGTAAATCCCATTATAATATTTTCATGTGAAAAGTAAGGAAAAATTGTAACACCCCACCACATCAATTAAAGAATTAATCTAAAAAATCCAAGATCCCAATAAGGTATAGGCTCATATACTTAATCATACCCTTCTATAGTTCCAATACCCTCTATAAATAATATATGAAATTCATCAGAATATTCTTTAGATGATACCGGGATAAGAACATATTAATATCCCAATACCATAATCTGAAGTAAAACAAGTTCAACAAGTTAATATAGCCAATATATACTAATAAATCTTTCTTTATCCTATATGGGACAATTATCAGTGTATTCTGATAAAGGAATATTCATAGGGTTGGGCTCATACACCCAATGAGACTATGTTTTTTCAAATTAAATTGGGAATCACCAAAGTATATGTCTAAATTAATGTTAAAAAATTTATTTATCATAATACAAAGGAAAAAATACTAATGGTCTCATTCCTTTTCTCCAAACATTTTATACCTACAATTCATGGAAAATAACTCTATATAGGCTAACAACACTACTGATGATGCTTCTCGAAATATTACAGAAACATATAGAACTGAGCTCACAACCACATTTCTGCCTATGAAATAGTGTATCAACATCCATTAGAGTCCATACAAGTGGAGAATAAAATTACTTCTCACATTATAGAGGACTATAAGTATAATATTATAATTAATGATCATATTATTTGACTCATACACCTTCTTCAACCAAGGATTACCGAATCATCTTCTCTACAACCCAATGGTAAGGAAAAAACCCCAACAAAAATAGAAAAAATTGCCAAAAAACTATATAATATTATTATTAGGGAGATTATAATGCCATATAAATATATGGATCCCAACAGACACTAGACTCCACTATGTTAAAATCCCATAATCATGGTGAATAAAAATGTTTTGTCAGAATATTCTCACAACGACCTATAATGAGGCTCACATTCTTACATTACAGAATTGTTGTTACCACAAGAATGATGTCATGTATATTAGAAATTATAGGGTATTTTTATTCTTTATATGATGAATATGGTGATAAATACCATGATATTCCTACTCAGGGATATATTTGTTGGATTACTAGATCTTTATTCTAGAAATCCACCATGAATTACCTCTATATAGTTATATCATCCCAATAAAGGGAATGCATCCCATATAAAGACAAAAATTATATATTAGTTCTCCACAAATTGGGTTTAATCTATATATGGTTCCCCATAAACCTCATGAATTCATCACCATAGTTAATAGTTGAACTAATGAAGTGACTAATGATATGTAAATAGATGAAGGAGTATTCCCATTATAGAAATATTGGAATATTTTAAACTAAAGAACATATAAATTAATTATTGTAGGACATTATACTAAAATTAATAAGTGTTTAATTAATTAAATTAACCTTTAATGAATAATTCCATGTCTCATGAAATTAAATTACTCAACACGCATTCAGGTATGAAGATAGTGAACTATACAAAATGTGGTCTCATAATAGGGCCTATTGTTTCATTCTATAAATAAACTATATTTTCATAGATATCCTCATTGTTATGAGACTTTAAAATAATTTTGACTCTTTCATAAGACCCCAAAAGAATTACCAAATATTGATACATGACCCTAATAATGTAAAATCATCCCATAGACTTTTATCTCTCTCAATCTATAACATAGAATCATGAGAAACTCATTATACAATAATCAAATATTGGAAGAATCGAAAAAATCATGATTTCCCCCATATATATAAGAATTTATAATCAAAAAAGGGATCTCATAAAATAAGTATGTATTTTATTATTCTTGTTATCAAATGACACTTACTCATTCATGGATCTCATATACTGATCCATGCTAATAAATTTTAAAAATATATCCGTCATTGCATATGGGTTAGACCTATTAATTTTTTATAAATTATAAACAAAAATTGTATTTAGAACATTTACTTAAAGATATATCGTAATAACTTGTTCAAAATCATGGTCCCAAAAATGTTGCCTAAAAAGGAGAAACAAATTCCCCGTACATATTAGATAGAACTATGAATGGATATTTCTCCAAACATACATCTGTCTTATTATTATTACCATGAGATAAATAGTGATTCATATATCACAAATCATGGTATCATATATAGTATAGAAATGTAATCCCTTATATTTAATTTGTGTTATACCTATTATTAGGGTTTGATAATAATAACAATATGTTCCATGATACATATTGATGTTAGTTACTTATCAACAACAATATATCCATTAATGGGCCTTTCCACAATATCTAATGATAAATATTATATCCTCCCTATATATAATAATGACATTAATATGGTTTTTTTCTCTTTAAGATCTACATGTGTGTTTAATATTGTTTTCCCAGTATACATAGTGATGCCTATATGTTCCATATCTTGTCGATCCGTGATTTAAAATCTCGCCAAGCCATGTCCATTCATGGGAAGAATATTCTTATAGATATTCTAGTACACATTAAAATATGAAATTCCAAAAAATACCATGTCAGGAACTCTCGTATACTGTAATTTACTTCTATGTCATCCCCACGTTCTCATGCCGATCATCAGTTAGGTGAGATTAGGGTCCCTCTAAATCAATCCAATAATTGAAATTATGGTGAATTCTATTCAAATACATGGAATTACATTTAGTTATATAATGTTAAACTAATTCTTGTGAGGTATTCACATTTATTAGTTCATCCACAAAATGATTATGTAGTCAAAAATTAAAATATTAAATCAATCAACATGAAAATGTTCTCAATACACAATGGATTGTCTATAAGGTATTCAAAGTATTCTTGAATATTACATTCCCAGTGAACCAACATCATATCGTAATCATCTGAGTTAATACCAAGAATTTTCATCGGTTGATACAAGTCTCTTGGAACCCCATGGGCCTGGAGCCCATATACCACTCATTCCCCTTATTGCCTATAGCTGACATTGAATGGATTATTTGAATGGCCCAAGTTAGTATTCGTTGGTGAAGAAACCATAACCTTAAAATTAGAGAATTGATAAAAATTTCTACCATGAAGAAACACTGTCCATTAAATTCAGGATTTATCTTTAGAAATTGTGAGTGATATAGGCTTACATAATTATTAATGGATGGAATTTACCCACTAGTTAGAATAAACTATTTTTATACATATTCATAGGTTATGATTTACACTACCCATGATAATATTGTTCAACTATATTTATATTCCCTTGATGTTACACATTTTCTAATCATAATCTCTATCAAAGAATGTTTATATCATATTATTCATGTACAATTTTATTTTATAAAATTTATCTCTAAGGGAGAGAAAATTTCTCTAAGTTTCTAAATTTCCATTAAAAACTTCATTTACATAATAATAAAATAATTTATCATTTTAAATTCTATGTCTCCATATTCATTAGTCATATATTCTCATGAAATGTAATGAATCTTGAGACCACATCCTCCTCATTCTCCCTTACATCTTATTATAAATAGGTATTGAAAAATTCTAAAGAGATCCCACTATGAGCCACAACTAGAGAACACAATGTCTCAGAAAATTTTTCATGGGGATTTTTTGGACCCTGATGTTACCCCCACATGGATTATTTGGTGAATAACATAATTCTATATAGGTTTTCCAAACTTGATATTTTTCTTTTATGGGAAAGCCCCCTAACACCATGATTTATTTCTTTCATGGTGGAACATTAATCCCATGAATCATCAAAAAATAATATATGATATATTTTATTAATGGAATTATTTATTTAATACCATTCCCCATAAATAATTGGGAGCATGAACATATCATTGTTTTATGCCTTCATCATCCATGTCCTATAGGAAAGGCTTTAGAACTCATTTTTCCAAGGTCCCCATCGAATGACCTCAACTATTGAATATTTAAATAAAGTCATTTGAAATTAATTACAATAAATTATGGTCCATAATGTTTAATATTAAACTACTTTTCATTGTTCACCCCATGAGACCCACACTTGGAATGGAAATTATATATTGTCTATAGTGTTTAAAAATTACTTCTACCTCTATATGGTTAAGACATGTACAGAGATGTTTCCTTCCAAGAATGTCCTATTGAATGATTCCCATATAGTGGGATACATATTGACTCATGAATCCTAAAATACTAGGAAAAACTAGAATGATTAAAAAATAAATCCTCATACACAACGAAATATTTATATTCACATTGAGATAATATTTAATAACTACATGTGGTTTTTGTTTCAATTTATTATTAGATTTCAAAATACTACTTCAATAAAATAATTATCCAGTACATGAGTGATAGAACAATGTTGACGTGTTTGGAAAATGGCCCAAATTATAGTCCATGATATAAAACTACATTCACCCATCCTTACATTAGAGTTAGATCGATATATTGAATCAGTTATCAGAACATCAAGTTATTTGATCCTATTAACAAATGATATACAGTGTAATCGAGATTTCAATTCCTAGGACAAACTATGATATCAAATGGAATGTTCACCTCCTTACAAAAAGGCCATTCACAAGTGAGGAGTTTTCCAAATAACAGCTAATTGTGATACTATTTATGTTAGACCTAGAAATGTAGTGACACTCAGATATCAAATACTAGCTGCAAACATAACATATAAAATAAATACACCCTTCCTTATATTTTTATTATTTATGTATAGCTGGTCATTATAACATTTATGAACCATACCTCATGGATCTGGTGTTATAAAAAAAAGAACATTATAATTCCAAGATTTATATAAATGATGGATTTATAATTTATTCCTTCCAAACTTTACAAAATCAAAAATAAATGATGGATTAAAAAAATTATCATGGACATTTTTGGTTTCTATTTTTTATGAATTATGAATTAAAAATATATAAATAATACCATTTTCATTGAATGATAATATATTATACCTAACCAAGATTTTCTTATATCACATTATGTAATCATCATCATATATAAAAAATCCCTTCCTCAAAAAATAAATTCTACCTCAATCATTATAACCAGTGGAAAAAATACAAAGGGTGAACTCAAATGATCAGTAAGGGTAAATCTAGGCATTAATAATTGAATTTTATTGGTATGCGTAAGAAGTGTATAATTTTATGATGACATAATAAATTTCATGATTATAACATTATAATAGTCATACCTATCAATACCAAAATCAAAAGGCAAGGAAAAATTGCAAAAGGATTTACTGATGGTAAGAGTCAACATAATCAATAATCATGATAATTTTTATATCAATATTTATTACAAGATTAATTTTAAACCCATTTTATGAATAGATAAAATATATTGATTTTTTGTAGAATCATCATTAAATGTCACTTATAAGACCACAAAAAATGCAATAACCATGAAACTTAATTACAATATGATTATGTAGGTAACATAATCATAAACCAATGCATTAGAGCACTATTTAAGAAATCCCATCATATAAAGAATAATGGGCTCTCCCAAGACTATCTTGGTCAACCCAATATATACGAAATTTCAAAACCCCTATATGAATAAACTATATGGAGCGTGCATTTCAACTTGAAAATCAAAAAAAAAACTATACTCTTTAATCAATTGATTAAATTTTTCCAATGAAGTGTGTTCTCTAATTATCTCTATGAAACATGAATATTCTCTTAAAATGAAATAAGATCCTAAAAAATATTTTTGAATAATGGTTAACCCATAGAAATGATTTAGATTACACTATAATCATTATAATACATTTCTAACCCATGTAAAATAATTGGGTTCTATAACAATTACATTGAAATATTACAAACAGGTGTAAAATAAATGGGTTGTATAAAAATAACAAAGAAACATTATTAACCAATAGAAATAAAATGATTTCCATAAAAATAAAATAATAATAATAATAAAATACATAAGTGAATATTATTCCATATCGATCTTAGTGAAAAATGATTAACACATGTAAAAGATATAGGTTCCATAAAAATATCTTTCAAAAATGATTAACCCATAAAACATAGGATGCATAACAATATATTTGAAAATATATACTTCTATCTCAATAATGGAAGATGAATATAATAATAAACAAACCAAAATGGTGGAAAAGTTACCAAAAGGGTTTTTTGATGTCCATTAATGTAAAAATCCATTAAAAGTTAATTAAAATCAATCATGAGAAAAATATCACTTCACATTGAAAATGAATTTTAAAATCTAAATGTTTTTTAAAAAACATAAAAAAATGATTTAGATCTAATATGGAAATAATGAAAATTATGGTTTAGACAAATAATTTCCCTTATTATAGGAAAGTTTATTTTTGTGTAAATTTTAAAAATAATCATTCATTTAAAAAAAATTTAAAACTGATCTAAAATTTTCACATTCAAAAATCCATAAGAAATTACCATTAAAATTATTTTATGATATCGTGAAATACCATGTAAATTCAACTTATTATATCATTTATATTTATAAAAATAATAATGAAAATACTTTATGAAAAATTTATTTGTTGGAGAATGATACCCTGTCTAATAGAAAAATACAAGATCTATTTAACAAAAATATGAAATTGTTGATGCTCATTCACTAAATAGAAGATTAAATATAAACAAAACAAGGTAAACCCATTCATAACCATTGGAGAATAAATATATGATCTTTATGAAAATAATAGATTATTATTTTCTTCTTTGGACCCTTGAACATAAATAATCTTGAATGATATGATATTTTAATAAAAACCACTTTCCACGTTATTATTATTTTCAATCATAATACCCATAAAACAATAATGTTAAATATATTTTTTAAAATATAACATTAGGAATTGTAGGAAAAAATATTCCAAGAGTAAGTAGATACACCTCATAATATAAGATATTTTTGTAACATTTCAATACTACACAATGGTTAGTTGAGATGAAGTACACTAAGACATTGGTAATTTATTGATCAAAACAACCAGAAAAGTGAGAACCATATATAAAATTTTTGGTCGTTTTTTTTCATGAAGATAATCATACAATATATTCATGTGAAGTATATTCTCAACATGACAAAATTATGTTGTTAATATGGAATATGTCTCCCAAATGTAAAAATGATACCAGAATTCCCTTACCCATAATCATGATCTTCCTTGTATATCCTTGAAAACATGTATAATATGATTATATAAATAATTTTTTATCTTATAAATATATTACATGGTTATTAACATATAAATAAATCATTTATTTTATTTATTTTCTATGATATATTTAAAATTTTAATTATTTAATTCCATTTCTGGTGTTTTGAGGATTTTTGGTTGATTGTTAAAAAACTGGTTTGGGGTCTTTATCATGGTCAAAGATACAGTTATTTATAAATATATAGACTAATTATATTGGAAGAAATATTATATTTATTAATAAAATATACATCTAAAACCAATCATTACTATTTTTTATTAAAATGAACTAATATATGATCATGGAGATGGTATGTCACACGTAAACATGAGTAATAGTCCAATTTTTTAATTATCATTTTGTAAAAGGTATGTAATAAGTTATTTTTTTAATTATATTAATATCAAATATATAATATTATTTTTCACTAACCCAACTGACATACCATTAGACCCCACATCTAACCCAGTCTAAGACATGGCCTGAAAGGCCTGCTAGTTCTTAACATGATAGAAAAAATTATCTGGAAAAAATATTAAACAAGTGGAAATTATTTACACCCAAGGAAACCATGAAACAAAAAAATAAACACATAAATTTGGAGAACTAGTTATTACTGTAAACTAATAAAAAATAAACAATGGATCTAATAACAACTACGAATCAAAAATGAAACTGAACAATAGAAGCCTATAAAGAAGTGACTAATAAAACCAAAATTCTTCCAACCAAATCTCCATGATACCTAATGTACACCAGCATGAAGAAACCAACCTTCCATAGATCATTAAATAACCATAATCCTATAACAACTACATAAAAATTATCTACTGACACCAAAAGACACAATTAATGAGTGACTGTTGAATATCTCAGTAGGAAACCAACACTGAATCCATATGTTCCCATTCCCAAATTATTTTGAAAACACATATTTGGAATATATACATATAAATATATATATATATAATCTTCCTAAACAAATAAAAATTTACTTTTTTTTCAAATTAATACACACCATACATTCATTTTCAAAATGGAATTTACTACATTAAAAATGAAACCCCATACAATGTTTGAAGTAAAACAATACCAAGTCTTGATGAAGATAAATGGGTAGTATAAATAGGAAATATAATGAATAATAATATACAAAAGAGTATATTGATATAACACCATGGGAATTTTATATACATCAATTCAATGATTACTGGATTTACTCTGGATAGCCTCACCATCCAATATATAGAGCATCTCTATAGTCAATAACAAACTAGTTATTATAAATACCAATCCAATGGAAACATACCCCCTAGACTCAAATAACTCCAATGTGTTCAAATCTATCTAGTTGGGGTCAATATTAAATCATAACTCTACACTCTAAAAAAACTAATAAAACCCATGATAATTTTACAAGGTAATAGGAGGTGGCCATCGCATGTGTGACTCACCTTACTTTCCACCACCGCAAGTTCCAACCCCAAACACCTAAACAACCTTTGTGATGAACCACATCGAGAAATAATCTATAGGAATGACCATTTCCCAAAAGTCCATTCAACAATTCTAACAAGGTTGTAACATTACATGTCCATTCAAACCATTTCTCAAAGCATGCTAAATTGCAAACTGGGCATTAATATTTCAAAAACCAAATACATTTCATAAACATTATAATATAACAACTGGGAATTATATTATATCCCTATCAAATACTCTTAAAAAAATTTCCTAATCATTTCCAAAATAATATGAAACACCACTTTCATGTTAACAATTCTAATTGGGTCATTACTTATCAAGTAAAATTCCATTTCCCATACCATTTCAAAACAAAGTTGAATACACAAAAAATACATAAGGGATCCAAATGAATTTTTATTCAATTTGAATCCCATTATCATTCCAAATTACCAATCATGTAATAATTTCATATAAATTATTTAAAATCCTGATCAATCACCTTTGAGATCATGACCCATTTAGAAAAAAAATGAAGGCTTAAATAAAACTAATAATATGGGGAGGACGAATGGTTTATTGGGTTTAAAACATGGATATTAAGTCCAAAAGGGAAAATATAATTTTATTGAACATACATACGTGCACCCTCTTCACATATTCATGTTCCTGCATCCAAGGGAGCACCCATGTATCCATGAAATTACCCAAAACCATTTTCATTGTTACAACACATGTACCACCACAAAAACAACAACCCACGCATATGTTACATTCCATATAATTCACTACATTCCACACATAATTCTCTTATCACAGTCAAACCATTCCATAAAAATATGAAAACCCAATAACATGATAAAAAATACCCAATTTCATCTAAAAATGCTACATTGCATTTTATCAAACTTGTTAACTGTATATGTGCGTAAGAATATTTAAATAATATATTGGATAGCCATTTTTCATAAATACCACTAACACTAGACCACAAAAAATCCAAAAAATCAATTCAAAAACATGAAACAATCATATATAAATTATCTAGTAATATCCAAGAATAAAATGAAATGCATCAGAAAGGAAATAGACAAAAACATTTATCGCAATGGAGTATGGATGCGACCAAACATTCAGAGAAGTGAGAACTATTCCCCATGAACAAACTTCCCACCCTAGAACCAAAGAAAACCATCCAAACATGAACCATAGATTCTAGGGATCGACCAATAGGGAAGAAACCATTTAAATACACATAAATCAAATGGAGAGGATAAGTAGAGGAAACAATTGACAAAACAAATCATGAAAAAACTCACCTAAGATGGTTGGAGGAGCATTGATGGATGGTAGAGAACCAATGGGAGTGGGATTTGAATACCCTCTCATGAACCAATAATGAACAAAGGGGGGTTGATTTTTGGTAAATAGAGGGGTGGTTGTATTTGGTATTTTAGGATTATAGAAATCTGAGAATCTTCCATGGTTAATCCACACAGAAATCTAAACCATGCGCAAACTATGTGGCAGCCACTATCCAAATTTATAGAACCACAAACATAGTTGTCGCATGGTTTCAAAAACAATTACATGTCTCTGGCCATTACATAGAACCAAAATCAAGAGACATGGTAACCTAGGAAACAGATAATACTGTACATAATCCATTGGAAAACCTTGAATAGGGTCAAAAATAACATAAGACATTTAACATTTAAAAATTTAAAACATGGCTCAACCAAATTGATCCATAATCATTTCAAAAATAAAATAAATGGATTTATATGGTTTGGGTGTGAAAATTATCTCAACAAAGAAAATATTCCACAAAAAATCATCCATCATAATGATAAATAAAACATGGTCCCAATATTGATTTAATCAAAACAAAATCATGACCCTCGGGGTGAACATTCACTCAAACTTCACAACAAAAAAATTAGGGGAATTCATAGAATGAGGATAAAGGGGAAAACATGAAATGGTTCTCCCCACCACATGATCTTAAATACTATATCAATGAAAATTGGGAACTCCCAATACAATCTAACCTAATGTCACTACATGATTAAAGAAACCCACATTAAGAACGACAAATTTTCCACACCTTCCAAAACCACCAACACAAAGGGGAAACCTAAAACAAAAACTTGATCCAAAAAGATAAACTAGAAAAAAATCCATTAATTCCCAAAAAAACTCAAGAATATGAAAACAAGCACAGTTAAAACCAAGATGAACCCACATCAGGGAAAGTCGCATTCAATGAAGAAGAAACAATTCAATGAGACACATTCAAAATAATATAACCAATCAGATATTAAAATAAAAATAGCATCATAATATTATAGTAGAAGGATGAAAATAAAAAAAATACTGAAATTAAATCAAGGAATCTTGAAACATATCCACCCAATATGTAAGATAATACTTGGTTGAGGATTCACTTTCCCCAAGAAAACAATTGACTATGTGCATGTTTCAAACTGAGACCTTTGGATGCAACCCTAATGAATAAAGAATCCACTAACCCTTTTCTATTTCAAACACACTCCATCCTTGTTTCATTGTTCTACAAATAACACATCCTACATAACTTCTCCAAATGGCTCAAATGTCCACAATGATGGTGTTTTTGGAGGATCCTGACAAGATAGATTATAATTCCTCAACAAGACAAATTGGAAACACACATTCAAATGGTCTAACAAACAAGAATTATAAATTTATAAGGGAAACACTTCAAGAATAGTTTTCTTCTGGCATACATAAAATTCCATATAGAGAACCTTCAAGAGAAGCAATAAAAACTGTTTCATCGACCACCACATACTGCACTCCAGGAACCGACTTGGATAAAAACAAATCATCAACAAAATACTCAATATGAAGATCCTTAAATGATATATCTCACTAATTATTCTCTACATGAAGACCCATGATATAAATTTATGCTCCTAATAGATCATGAGACACTATTTCTGATGAGAAATAATACATCTCATTGAAGTATTTAACATGGGCCTTCACTGTCTGCAAACCCTTCTGATAATTTATGAGATCATTCATTATATTCACCATCACATATTCTTGTATAAAAAATAAAATGAAAATATAAATAAAAACACCACACAGGATCCAAAAACGTATCAATGGTTGTGAAAACATCATGCACTAATCCAATTATAGACCCTCAAACAATCCAAGAACTGTGCACACTCCCAATAATATAGGTGTTCTCAATGATCTAAATTCACACTTAAAATGTCTCATCTAGCTCTAATACTTATAATGGACCACAGTATCGATGGTTTATAATAAAAAATCGAGAAGAACATGAATATAGTAAAGAATAACTATAAATATTAGGTAACTTTATGGGTGCAATATTCTAAACTTCATATAGAGAAAAAAACTGTTACCAACATCAATCCACAACAAGATTTAAAAGAACATATCGAGAAAAACCTATTGGCAGAAGATCCAAACAGAAATAAGAACAAAAAAATTATCTTTCAAAAAATAAGTATTTTATTTCTATTTTAATATATCATTCGTAAAAGGTCACTACAAAAATATAGAAATATGTTTTTCCTAAAAATATTCTACATTTTAAAATCCAACCAATCTTGAAATATTCAGATATAAAAATATCACACATGAATCCTATGAAATGTGAAAAATGCATCCATCCACTTCCAATTACATCATCCATTCCCATTTCTAACATGCACATTACATACAAACCCAAACATATGTGACCATTCATAACTAGTACTAAGTGTCACCCATTCTATCCAATCATCACATACATCCATTTAGCTATTTCTAAATCAATTTCTTTCCATTTTATGTCCCATTTTTTCAATTTTAAACCATTTGAAATAATTTAATTTCATTCCAAAAACTATTCAAATTTTAAAATCATACTCATATCAACAATGAAAGAAACAATATATAACTCACTCCCAACTACCAGAATAAGGAACTATTGTACATACAAAACTTGGTAACATGTTTAGTGGGTCATGATCCAAGAATTAATTAACCACTAATAAGACCTTGAAATATTCACTTAGACTCCACATGGGTCACTACTCAATGTGACATAACAACATGACCCCGAATTCCCTTTATTTTTATTCCAAAATCCCAAATAATAATAAGAAACCCAAATCTATAATTACCCCTAGAAACATGATGTTTATAAGGAGAAATGGTTGATGTTTTTATTCCTCCACCACCCTCTCAATTCCTGATATTCCTAATGTTCAACTTCCAAACACCCCAAAAAATAATTTCCTACTCTGATACAATTTTTTCACCATCTTAGTAAAGATTCCATCGACCCAACATATTAACTTGTGTGGGACACATCCTACATGGAATTCCTAATCCCCATGATATTTAAACTAATTTTGAAAAATAAATACAAACCAAATTGGAATTATTTAAGCCCTTAAAATCCAGAAACAAATAGAATATTATGAAAAAACTAATGAACATAATATAAATAGATAACATCAAAAAACATACACCTTATCCATATAAAATGATGAAACCAAAAAAACTAAACAATTGAAGGCTGCACAGTTGAGAAATAAAATGATTCCATCAAAATCTCTATGATACCTCATGGTGACCACCATCTGTTAGTAAAACCTCAATGGAACATGATTAAATCAAAAACATGTTCCTAGGAAACAACATAGGTTTAATGACACAGAACTAGACAAGTAGGGTGAGTGAATAAAAGTGAATTTAATAAAACCAAAATAGAATCATTATGTTTCCTTTCTTGAAATATACTACAAATAGTAGTTTAAAAAATATATACAGTGATTTTTTTTTCAATTTGATAGACCAATAAAACTATAATTTTTTGAAGTAATTCTCAAAACGTTTCTAATTTCATAGTATGTTTTACAATTTTAAAACTAAAAACCCAAACCAATATCTATGAAATAAAATACCAAGTCACGATAGAAATAAAAGGGTAGGGTATATAAGAAACAACGTACAATAAAATATATATAAAAACACATAGATATAAAACCATGGTCATTTTGAAAACATCCCAAGGATAGTCCTTGAATGTACTTAGTTCAGACTCACCTATCGTCATACATTGTAACTAGTAGTTCATAACCCACTAGCCATTATAAAGGTCAATCATGTTTCAAATTCCGACATGTCAACTAAAACATAAAAGGGGTGAGAACCCATCTAATCGTGGTCAACTGGAAACTATCACATTCCCTCTAAAATAGTCTGAGGAAACCCATTATAATATTATATTTTTAAAGGACCATGACCTTGAATGTGTAAGTCACCTTAACTACCACACCACACATTCCCACCCCAAACACTAGAAACACCCACATAATGACCCAAATTTGGAAAACCTCTATAGGGATAACCATATATCAAAAATCCTTTCAAAATTTCAAATAAGGCCATAAAATCACGTTATCATACAAATCATTTCTCAAAGAATCCAATGATTCAAAACTAGCATTCATATTTACAAATCCATATTAATTTTCCAAACATCATTATTTTCTAAATGTGTCATACATCATGTCTCGATCAAATACACATATAATCCATTTCCGAACCATTTAATAAATAATATGAAACACCACTTTGATGTGAAAATAACATACGGGCCATACATTTCATGATCAATTTCATTTCCTATAAAATTTCAAAACTAGGATGACAAAAACAACATGACTAATGGTACAAAATGGTCATTGATATCCTTTGAAGACAAACTTCATTCCAATGTATTAAAAATACCATAATTTTGAACATATACATTAAAATAGTGTTCAAAAAAATTACCAAAATCAATTTTTAACATAATAAAACTTGTTCTACCAAAAAACAACAAGCCATATATTCGTTCCAGACCATAAAAGTCACCATAGTCCTCACATAATCCTTACATCACAACAAACCTATGGAATAAATATATATCGAAACCATGTAATTTCTATGATAATACCAAATTCCATATAAAAAGATACAAGAAATTTTATAAAACACATTGACTACAAATGAGTATAATCATATTTAATGAATATCCTTGAAAATCATTTTTACCAAATTTCACAATCATTATTACTCCACAAAAAACCCAAAAATCACGTAAAAAGTATGTGGAATAAAATTATAAATTATATAGGATTACTCAAAAATAAAATGGAATGCATCCAAGAAAATTTCAATGGGAAATCCTACATCAACATAGTGAGAATATGATGAAAAAACATTAGAAGGGAGAACATAACCCTATAGAAAAATTGCACACCCTAGATTAAAAGAGACACCATCCAAACACAAATTCTACCTATTATGGTTTGGACAACAGTGATACCATAATGGAAATACAAATATATCCAAGGGGAGGAGAAGAAGGTGATAAAATTGACAAAAACAATAAAAACACAACATTGAGGCTTGGATAATCTTTAAAGGATGGAGGAGAACTAAATAAAGGGGGGGGGGGGGGTTGGAGTCCCTCTTGGGCACTAAAAAATGGAATAGGTGGGATGTGGCTCAATTTAGGGTAAAAATTTGGGATGCTATATTTTCAATTTTAATATTATTAAAATATGGGCATCTTACATGGTTAGTCAACATGGTTTTCCAACCAATATGGAAAACATGTGGTTGTAACTATACAAAAGGAAAAATCCTCATGCATGGTTTCCACACGGTTTACCAAACCCTTTGCAACCGATGTGATTTACCCCTGGGACCTAAAACAAGCCACATGGTTACTAGGGTGAAGGAACATGGTTTACTCAAACTGTGAAAAGAATGGGCAAATTACAAAATCTCAAACAAAACATCAATAATTTAAAAATTAGACCATGGTTCTGGCTGAACCTTAACAATAATTATTCCTCAAAGAGACAATAATAAAAGAAAATCATATCCATGGTCATGGTGTGACATTATTTCATTAAATATATGTATATATATATTATTGATATGATATTATGTTTAAAAAAGAATCATATAGCATCATGGTTAAGGTAGTCCACATGTAAAAAAAGGACAATACCATTTTTCGTGTAAGAAATGTTGTAACAGAAATATTTTTTGATATATAAATTTTCTTTAAATAATTTAAATTTTTTGTTATTTTTAATTTGATATGAAAATTAAAATAGTATTTATATTTCATAGAATTATGTTTGACTTGCATTATATATAATACCATGTTCATCATGAACTTCACAATACATAGTTGTTATCATTCTTCATAAGGAACAATGAGGTTATTTTATATTATATGCAGGCATGCATTCCTTGATGACTACCACAAAATGAAAGACATTGTTTTACTAACTAAAAATATTTTATAAAATTATATTATTTAATATATTCTGGATTACCCAAGATTTTATAATTAAGTTTATTAAAATTATTTACTATCTTATGAAATCATCTGCTTTATACAAATAAATGTTAATTCATTAATTACAATAAACTAATTGAATATAAAGGGATTATTTTTTTGTGGAAAACTATGTTTATACTCAAAAGGTTATATTAACCTAATAAATTAAATTAACTACAATTATTGAGTGATATTAATGTAATATAGAACTTATATATATATATATATATATATTCAAACATGGGTTTTTATATTCATCTTCCCGATTTGATATGAATATGATAAGAACAAACACAATTATACACCTAAAACCCAATATTTCAATTTTCATAATTTTACCGTCATTTAATGGAAACCTAGTTTTAAATAAAAAATTTTGAAAGTATAAAAAATTTATACCTAAAATTAATTTTAATTTTTATAATATATATATAATAATTAGTTTAGGGTGATTTTTTGTTATTTTATTATGATGTTCCAATATTTTATTAATAGTGAAAAATACTTAAATTTAATAGAAGACAACATTTTCATATAATTTATTTTTAAGGATAAATTATATTTTGAATTTATTTTAATTTATTTTTATATAAATTTGTTATCAATTTATCCAATTGAGGTAAATGGATTCTATTTCACATTGAAATTGGTTAAAAAAACATAGAAATCATTGGAATATTTGTATTTAAAACCCCTCTTTTTCATCCCAGTTGTAAGATTTAATTTTAATTAATTTATTAAATTTATAGGTTTCGATTTTTTAAAAAATGGATGCAATATATCAAACCATAATGATTTATAATATATAATAATATATATTTTTTTATCCAAAAATATTAGTGAAAGTAATTAAAATTAATTACAATGATTACGGTTAAAATAATCTTAGTAAAAAATTAAACAATAACCATAACCCCAAAAAAACCAATTTGTTTGTCCAAAACCCCTTAGATATCAAAATTTCTTCCATATAGTCCCATTTTTACATATTTGACCATCATTTAATCCACATTCAACAAACAAATGTGGGATGTGTATCTTTTTTTCAAAATATTATATGAGTGTCACTCCTCATCACCTATAAAAATCCTAATCTCCTCCCACATCCTCACACCTATCAACCCTACATTGATCAAAATAACATGGCCTAAATAGCACCCCAAAATTCCTCCCTTCTTCCTTGAATCATCCCTTTTGGATGAAATCCATTAAATGAACCCATTTGGTGAAAACTGAAAGGATTTACAAAAATAAGAGGTAAGATTTTTCCTCAATATTATTTATGTTATTTTCATTCACCACCAACTCAAATATACATATTTCATGATTATAAAATATCATAAGTATCCTAAATATACAAAAAATATTCTTAGAATTTTTTTACAGACACTTATAAATGGAACCATTTAATGGTTAACAAATGTATCATTCATGTATAGCTAAGTACTGCCTTATGGAATAATATTTTTTTCCATTCCCACCATTAAATATTGGTAATTTTGATTAAAAACTCTTAATTTATGATATAAATTATATTTATAATTTTTTTTATAATTTTTTATTTATTTTAAAATGCAGAACTATTCTTCCATCTTTTATGCATAAACATGATAACATAATTTGTGAGAGTATGGAATACTGCCCCATTAAAGTGATGTGATTCATTCCCACGATAGATGTAATAAATAATGGATCGATCTATTTAAAAATAAGTTACATACAAAAAATAAACATGATATTATTTACAGAATACCATTTTTATAAATATATTATATAACATTTCTTGTTACAATTTCTCACAAATATAATGTGATCATGTTGTTTGTGGACATGTGGATTACCATACCCTCGACGCGATATGAATACTCCTATATCAAAAGATTTAAATGAATAATTATAAATGATTAAAAAAAATTACTTATGATATAATTATAATCCATTAGTTTTTAATGTCACATAACTTTTTCCATATCGATTATTCAGAAATTGTAACATTTCTTATGCAGATGTAAATTTTAATGTCTTATTGATTATAATTTTGTTTCATTGTTCACAACCATATTTAATTATTGGCTGTAAAATAATAATTAATGTATAAATATTTCAATTATTTCCTGATTATTTTTCTTTTTAATTTTATATGATGACCCATTTTACAGTAGTATGTCAACCAAAGATGTTTTTTACAGATGAAATGAATTTAGTCAAAAGGGCCAACATAGATTTAATTGTTTATGTAGTTATATTAAAATTCATAATAAGTGATGTGAAAATTAATAATAAACATTTAAAAATATATAAATCATGTAATAAATTTACATAAATTTAATATTCTAGAATACAAATACATACGTGAGTAGTTGAACTCATTGTAAGGGAATTTTATCTCACTTTTTATGTCCATGAGATACATTCCCTATTAACATATAATTATTTTTCATGGTGTATATAATTCATATGAATATATTCCAATAATCATATTATTTAATATATGGGCATTGAAATAACCATTTTAATATTATTTTTTCACGGGGTAATTGTTACAAATGATTCAAAATATGTGAAGTAATTATGTCTCAATTTTTCCTCTTTAAGACACATGCCTTGTTATACACCTATATTTTTTTGTTATATAAACTACCATTGAAATTTTATTACATGAATCCATATATATTCATGATATTTTAATGTTCTATGTAATTCTATATTTTTACCAGGGAAATATGATTCAATGTTACCATTTGGTAAGCGTTTTTTAATAATAATATCACAATTTATTGATATTTTCTATGATTACATATTTTATACTGAATATTATGATACATTTATCAAGAAAAATAATGAAATTTCTTATCCTCAAGTATGTTATGATGTATTCATGTATTTGTAAAAAAAATACCCTTAGGTACTTAAGATAATTAAGAAATTATTTTTATGAAAATAAAACCTTACCTATCTCTTCGGTCATAAATATGTGTTCCTTAATGTCCATGAATTCTAAAAAGAGATTCATGGAATATTATACTAATATCTTTTGATATCTAAAATAAATAATTAAATTTTTAGTTTTAACAATTTGATTAATGCTATATACTTGTCACTTTTTGAATGAGTAAATTTTCAAACCTTTAAACCATACAAAAGGAATGATATTTTTACATCATATAGAATGTGTAGATTTACCCTAAATTTATTCTTTGATTCCATTTTTTCTTGTTTAAAAGGATATTTTTTGAGAAAATATATTTTAAATGATAATTATTTTCCAAGGTTTAAAATATTTTTTTATACTTTTTAATGGAAAATTAGTTTTCAAAAGGTTTTCAGGCCCCTACAAATGTTTTCAAAGAAAAAAAGACTTATTAAACGTTTTCAATTTTTTATTTATAATATTTCATGAATATTATCATAAAATATTTTATCAAAATGTTATACATTTTATGAATCAATTTTCAATAGAAAAAAGATAATTTGATTATTATATTTTCAGAACATGATTCTAAATTATTTCCCATCTAGGATTACATCCATTTGTGTCACTTAGTCATTTCTATTGAAATAATATAATGCATCCATTAATATTTTTTCCATATTGGTTTTATGTTTTATGGAATTATGTTTTCGAAATGAATTTTCTCTTTCAGTGGTTACATGCTTATGAATTCCACTTATTTTCAATAATTAAGCGTTGATGAAATGATTGTATATGATGTATATTTTATATAGTTTAATATATGATTAAATTATTATGACACCCATTGCATTTGATGTTTTTTGATATGATTGTTTATAAAATTTGGCGTGTGTATGTATGATATAATTAAAATTTGAGTGGGAGAAATATCTCCAACCAAATAAATGCATAATGATAATGTTTTATGGGATCAAATTGTATATGATACAACATAACAAGCCATAAAAAATATGGTGCATGAGAGGTAATCCAAATACCAAAAAAATTGGTTACACATGAGTACATGACATGCTCAAAACAAGTTCATAAAAGATAAGACATGCTAATTCCAAAATATGGGTACACGAGAGGGAATCCCAAGGCCGAATCAGGTACATAGATCATTAACCCATAACTAAAATGTTACAATTGTCATAATATAGATCCTTTGCATAGTGTTTTTATATTATTATATGCCTTCCACAATTCCGGGTCTTATTATTATATAGTGATTTAATGTCTCAATGTCATTCTTTACTTATGATTCATATCTTTTTTAATAATTTTTTTTCCATAAATCATGTTTGTGATTTTTCATATTAATTGTGTGATCCTATAATGATAATTATCTTGTTATTATAAACTTATGTTCATGGAATACATACACATTTCCATTAATTACCGTTACTAAGAATTTCATCTCACCTATTTCATATATTCCACTTCCCTAATATATAATGAAAGGATTAAAAGAAAAAATACTAACTGGGAAGATATAATTTTGAGAAATTGAAGATATTTCACAAAGTTATAAAATTTATTTACTATGTTTGTAAATAGTTTAAACGAATATAGACAATGGGATTCCATTTTGTAATGTTTTATGTATTCCAGAAAAGTGATGTAATGTCTTTGTCTGTTAACTCTGGGACATTATAGTTAGTATCAAAGAATTTTTTTAGTAAAACTATAGCAACTAGGACGAGGGAACCTTAGTGAAAAATCAAAAGATAAGTCTCAGTAAAATTAAATGTATATTAAAATGTCTTACAATTTTGGAAAAAGATAAATTGATTGGTTTCCAAAAAATATATCCCTATCTATATACTAAAAGTGAATGAGGCTCTGGAAAAGATGTACCAAGGGGTAACAACAATTAATTGGTATCCCAGGCCTGAATCAAGGTATTGTAGTACATGAAAATAAGCCATACTCTATACGTTCTTTAACACTCACGAGGGATATATTTTGGAAGTCCACAATCTATGGACTTTTCATTATGATTCTTTTGAACATAATATACTACAAATGAGATAGGAAAAAATTAAGTTATTTTCCATTAAAATATAGGTTTCATTATTTATACATACTATATGTAATTTATGTTGATTATATAGTTTTTTCTATGATATACATCTCTCAATTTATGATTATACAGTTTACATGATGGATATATCTAGATTGAAAAATATAAAAATTTAATTTTCAGATGTTTACATAATGTCCATTATGCATATCTATTTCCCAATTTGAAATATCATTAATTAAATCATGATGGTGGGGTGACTATTGGTTACACATCTAAAAATATTGAGACCACAAATGAAATGCGAAAAGTAAGTTATTTTATACCATTATTGAATATATTTATCATGAAATTAATTATTACATTAAGATTAAGGAATTATAATACATGATTCATATTATATATTTTAGGAAGGTTGTTTTAGATATTATGATTACGAACCCTGATTAATGGTTTATGAATAAAATTTGATAAAAAAGTACGTGTGATTTTTAATTTAATGATTGTTTTATATGAATCATTAAATTAATAAGTATTTCCTTTATATGTTTCCTTTAAGGAAATAAAATTATATGTTTAATGGAGAAGAGTACTTCTAAAAGTTATATTGAAGTATCCGAGGTAAATAAATAACATGAAATCTTCATATTTATTAATATTTATGATTTAAATATTAATTTCAATTCCAAAGGGGTGTTATTTTTGATGGAATACCTCACACGCAACAATGTGTTTCTTCAAAATATAATGATTCACACAAGGATGGGTCATACTAAAATTAATAAAATCATAATATTATTAATTTATATTGTCGTTAATGCCTAGTCAGTGTACTAGATAGAATGAAAATTACTTACCATATTATAATTAAACAATTTTGTTAAATGTTTTTATATTTATCCAATAAAATTCAGAGGCTTAAAATGAGAATGAAACCAATTTTAATCATAAATATTCTAATATTTTTAAAAAGTATTTTTACAACATTTTTCAGGGGAATCCTTTTTAAATATATTTTTTTACATTTATATACATCATATGAAAAAGATAAATTTCCTGTTTATATGTGGGGCCTAAAAATTTACTTTGGGTAAATCTTTGGTATTTTTTCATAATGTTCATTCTTTAAATGAACAGTGAAAAAATATAGCATTTTTTGTAAAAATTATATTTTTATCTAATTAATTTATATTTTTTGATTATATTTTTTTAGTTTTAAATTGTACATAGATTATTATTTTTTTCATAAATCAATTTTTTCATTTTATATAAATTAAAAATTATATTGTACATTATCAATTTGTTAATCTTTTGATTGTTTTTACGTCATAAAAAAAACCCCACTTTCTCATTTTGAGAACATGAATTAATGTTTAATTAATTTTTCCAATTTTAGGTTTTGAATTTTGAAAAATGGATTCAAAATTTTGAATCAGTGGGTCCAAATTAATTCAATAGGTTACTTTTATTTTTTGGACATTATGAATAGTAATTTTGGTAATAATTATTATTTTCCACGGTTAAAGGGTAAATTAGGTAAATCAGTGTAAAAATAATATTATAATATTAAATATTTACCCTAACACATCAACAAACATAATTTTATGAGATATTTTCGACCATGGAATTCCTTGAGTCAATTTGGGGACCTCATGGAGCCACTTATATGTAAAAATTATAATTTATAACAATTAATTTAATATAAAGAAAAATGTAACATAAAAATGAATCTTTTATTAAAACAATTTTTATATGTATTTATATAAGTGATATCTTCAACAATAAATAGTCATTATAAATATAAAAATATTTTCTACTTAATGGAATTTTATTTATTATTTTTATACGTCAAATAAATAATTTTATTTATGACACAATGATGTTGTAGAGATTACCTTATTAAAGAAACATTAAAATAAATGAGATTATAAATATTAATATAATTTTTTTGAAACTTTGTATGAAATCCACAAATTTAGTTGATTATTATGACATTTTATCTTTTATTTATTGATTTTTGTTATAAATAACAATGTTTTCAGAGATTTTATTAAGAATTCATGATATAAATTGTATAAAAATTGACATCAATAATTTTTTTTAAAAAAAATACTACTTTATTAAATGATATAAAATAGCTAAAAATCTATGACTCAGCCAAACGACATAGATAATGTTCAAAATGTCATTAATTAACCACTTGACATTCTATTGGTATTTTATATTAACTAATTTAACTATATAGTATGAATATACATGAAGACATGATAAGTGTAAAATAAGTTAACTGAGGGTTAATGCTAAACAACAAGGTTATATTTGGGTCCAACAATTCATAAAATATATTTGTTGAGAGTAATTATAACAATACTCATTTTAACTTAGAATTAAATGAGATTGGGATATTTTCAAACTGAAATTCTGTATATAATAAAATAATCTATCACAAAATTCATAAAGTACCCCTCCATCGTCCTATAAAACACAACAACCTCTATCCCCTTACTCACACCTCTAATTAATATAGGATAATCAAAAATCTACTCCAATAATATCCCATCATACATACCATACCCATAAAAATCATACCTTGTTCAGAAGGAAATTAAATAAATGCTTCTATCTTAAATCAAATGGAGTTACCCTTTTTGAGGTAATTTCTTCTCTCAAGCTTCATTCATTTATTTTCCTTATCTTACCCCCTAAACACTCTATATTCCATTATTTTATATCAACACCAATATACTCAATATAATAGTAAGTTTTTATGATATTTATTCAATCAATACTAACATAGACCTACATTTAATGTATACACACATACTATTCCTGTATACGATGAACTACTGTCTCACGATATGATGATAGTTTGATTTTCACCACCACCTTTCATGGTAGCCATTATGATGGCCCTTTATTAATATATGATATATATTATATTTATATTTCCTCTATGATTATATAATTTGTATTTTCAAAATACCTTTATTCTTTCAATAATGTTTAAATTCGATAATTGCATATGAAGAAGTGTGGACCACTGCCCCCTCAATGTGATATGAATCATTCATGATATACATGAATAATATAAAGGATTTTGTTAATGAAATTATTTAACATATTTAACATATGATATTATATTGTAATTTTAATATTTTGATATATCATTTATTTTTCATTTCTTCAATATGACAAGTAAATGAAAGTTGATTTCATGCGTATGTATGACCTACCATCTCCCTCAATGGTGCATTTCATTTATTATATATAATTACTCTGGATTATTATAAATAAATATAAATATATATATATAAATACATATATGAGATTAATTTTTTTATTAAAATCCTGAATATCATTCTAGAGATGATATACTTTTGACTTCATGTACAACTAAAATCAAAACATATTCTTTTTTTACTCGAGTAATGAATATTGAAAAAATGTCTGATATGAACATCAATAAGTATGTAGTTTTTCAAACTTTGTAATATATGATTTTAAAGGAATACTAAATCTTAAAAGGTTCTAATGAATGTAGAAATTAACTTATGTTTATTATTCAGAAAATTATATAACGAACGAGTCATGTCAGACATGAGGTAAGGGTATTTGTTTCAATCATCATTCATTGTGGAATATTTTTATAATATACACCCCCTAATTTTATATAGTTTATAATATTCCCTTTTAATTTTATTTTTATTCAATGGGAATATTTTTCTATGAAGCTTTTAAAAAAGGAAAAAATCATTATTTTTAACGTATACGTCGATAATGATCATTCCACCGCCGTATGGATTATTTTATATTTGGATTCCATTGAATGTTTTAATTATTTTAAAAGGAAAATAATTACCAAATACCATTTTTAAATTTTTTGTTATTGAAAATGGATATTGAAAAGCATTGATTATTTCAATATTTTAAAATGATTTTGTGAGAATACCAATGAAATTTTATTAGTGAATTTTTGATATTTTAAATAATTTATATGGTATGATTATATAATGGTAATTGGACATTTTACAGGTAGTTTCTTATAAGACAATGATGGTTGGTTACGTGATAAACAAAATTACAGGTGGTTCCATCAAAAATCAAGGACAGGTGGTTACGTTTGGACCTCTAATGCATTGGGTATGGAAGTCAGCTATATGAATATTCTATTTAGTGATATGTGTAGAACATGACCATATGGATTTTCAATTTATTTAATTTTATGATTCATGATAACATTATATGATATATATTTATTTCTATGGGGTTTATGGTAATCATTTATTAGAAAAAGGTGAACTAATGATATTATATTCAATGAAGTGGTTTTTTAACTTCTTAATAGTAAAAAGTATTGAATTATGATAAAGTATTCATGGTTTATATGTTGTTTTCAATAACTAATAGTTTTCCTTATTTATGTATCCTTTTATCATCTTTTAATACTCAGCCATGGTTTTGAAATTTTATTCACAGGAAAAAAATTTTAGTAGGGTCAAGGATGAGATCATAGAAAACTCATGTTGTTTATAACATGGAATTATAAATGTTTCTTTTTAAAGAGTTTTTTTTGAAAAAATAGATAATCATTGTATATGTCTACTTTTAATATTCTATTTTTTATGTATATGTAATGACCTAATTCTCTATTTCTATATTCTTTATGAGATACTCAAGGTAAATTATTATCTTAATTCAAGATTTTTTAATGTTTAAGGTTGGGGCATTACTATTTGTGTTGGAGGTATGATTAGATAAAAATATGATTTTCGATTTTGTTAATTGAATATCAATAAATGATTTTTCTCATTATGGTCAAATTGAAAAGATATAGAATTTGAATATTACCACATTGAATCATCTGAGATATGTTTTTTCAGGATGGTTTTATGTAGATGAAATAGGGAAACTATGATGGGAAGTTATACAAAGGAGAATAACATACCAAATCAGCATCCTAAGATTTTCAGAATCAGAAATAAAGCACTTTTTGTAGTGATGGATCCGTTGAATGAGGCAATAAATGGTGGTAGTGTCTATGTATGATATCAACTATGTCAACCATAGAAGAACATATCTATAGTAGAGAAATTTATGAGGCAACATACCCCATCATTTAGAGTATCATCTAACACTGTGAAAGTTGAAAGATGGATCAAATCATAGAAAAATTTTATTTATTTCATGGGGTGTACAAAAAAAATATTCTTGTTATCTAACATTTTAATGGAGAAACTGATTAGTGGTGGTCGATGGTGAAAAATATAAGGGACAATAAAGATATTGATGGTCTTGGTTTGGAAGAATTCAATGTTATTTTTTTAATGAAATATTTTCCTATGGTGGTATGACATTGTGTGGATAAAAATTATATGAATTGAGGAAGGAGGATGACTCAATGGCTTTAAAAGAATCAAGGTTCACTCGACTTCACGGTATGATAAAAATTTCATCTGATATCTTGATAGTACAATAAATTGGTTTTACTCAATATTGAATCAACGATATCGAAAGGTGTTATCCTATAATGAATTTAAAATCATTCAGAAACATGTCATATCATCTGAGAATGTACATATATAGTGTTTTTATGATCATTTTTTCTATGAGAGTATGCAAAATAATAGGTCTAGTTGGAAGGAAAATGGAAATTATTCATCAATGAAGTAATCAGGTAAGAAAATTAAATTTACATCTTGTGAGAAGTGAGGTAAAAATAATCTTGGACAATGTCTCTAAAAATATAGAATGTTATTCTTGTATGGTAATACATTTCATATTTCTCATATCTATATGTAATATGATCATTTTGGAAATGAAAAGCCCGCGGTGTGTTGTTTTAGTTTCAATTAGTTTGGTCACTATGCCAATGTGTGTCCATATTTTATTACATAGGATAAAACTAGAGTGATCAAAATCATAAGGGTGTGGGGAAATCTATTTATACTACCAATTATAATGTGGGACAATATAATGATGTGGTATTAGGTAAATTATTTGTTGTTTTAGATTAATCAAATGTGTTGTTTGATTCATGATCTATACATTCTTTTATTTTTGAGAAATATTTAGGTAAATTTGGAATTCCACCTCAAGAAATGAATCTAACACATATAGTAAAAGAACTTGAGTGGAATTTGGAGGCAAAAATAAATAATGTGAATTTTCAAATCATTATATGTGGAATGAACATACCTGGAAAACCTTTTAGTTTTCCTCTTTTAGAGATTGTTGTTATTTTGGGAACGGATTGGGTTTATGTTCACACTTCTTTCATCTACTATAGAGATAAAATGGTTTCTTTTCAAAAATAATTTCAATTTGTGTGAAATAATGAACCCTTAATGTTGATCACATACCAGGATGATGAGAAACTAGTGAAAAAAAGGAAATTATTTTTACCTTGCACATAATTCTACAAATAAAGGGATTGTTCAGATTAATAATGTGCTTATTGTAACATAGTATCTTGATGTTTTTCCTCATGATTTGTGTGGTATTATACATGATCAGGAAGATGAATTTACTATTTACATAGTGCATGATGCTAATACAATTTAAAACACCCTTTATTGAATGGCGCAAATTGAAATTTTAGATTTAATGAAAAAATTGGTGGAGTTGTATGATAAAGGTTTCGTTCGACAAATTAAATCCATGTGGGTGGATATAGTTATGATTGCTAAAAAGAAATATGGTTCAATGAGACTAGGAATTTATTATAGAACCTTGAATTATATTACTATTTAGAACAAGTATCTGTTTCCACATATTGATGAATTGATTGATCAACTCCAGGAAGCTCGGTATATTTCAATGATTTACTAGAGGTTGGGGTACCATCAGTTGAACGTAAGGTAAGAAGACATTCTGAAAAATGTGTTTCATACTAGATATGCCCATTATGAATTTGTAGTATTCCTTTTTGGTTAACCAATGCACCTCATGTATTCATAGATCATATGTATATAGTTTTCATTGAGTTCCTGTATATGTTACGGTTGTTCCTATTTCTGACATTTTGGTATATCCCAATAATATAGAGGAATATGAATGTCATGTAAGGATTGTCTTGATAACATTAATGGAAATGCAGTTTTATGCGAAATATAGAACATATGATTTTTTTTGGCCACAAATTTCACTCCATGTCCATACAGTTTCAAATGGTGAAAAAAACGTCGACCATTCTAAAAAAAACATCTTAAATAGTTTACAAGACATACCCATATCACAATAATCCTTATTACTCACGGTTTATCAGTATATTACTGATGTTTTTTTGAATTTTTTTGATGGTTTTCAATCGCATTGACTAAGTTAGCTCGAAATGGTGTTAAATATATCTAGACAAAATGGCGTGATGATTGTTTTCTTGAATTTAATAGAATATTGATGAATGCTCTATTATTGGAAATACCTTCAATAAATTATGATTTTGTTATCAATGATGATTCTTAACTGAACAAACATGGATTTGTCCTACTGCAGAGTGACCATGAAATTTCATATTCGTTATGTTAGTTTAAAACTAATGACTTAAATTATCCTAAAAACAATTTGGAGGTAGCTACATTAGTTTTTTTATTAAAAATTTGGAGGCATCATCTGCATGGAGTAAAATGTGAAATATATACTAACCACATAAAAATTGAAGTATATATTCTCTCAGATTGAATTAAACAAGTGATAGAGGATATTTCTATAATTAATCATGTATTATGATTGCACAATTCATTACCATATGTTAAAATAAAATAATGTTGCTAATGATTTGTGTTGAAAATGAAATCCTACATTAACCATGATACTTTTGGAAAAAGATCCTTTGATTGAATATTTGATGATATTTGGAATATAATTTTTGTTGTAGGATATCCCTGTGATTTGTTTTAGGTTTCAATGAAATCAATTCTATCAGATAGAATTAATAAATTGTGGAAGGAAGATAGTGAGTTTCATAAAATGTTTGAATTAGTTCACAAGGGTATGTTGCAAGAATTTATCATTTATAATGATTTGGTTTACAGATTTCAAAAGACATTATGTGTTCCTTGTGATTTATTGTTTAATAATGAGTTATTATTTGAAACTCAATGTTTTCCATTTTCCATTCATCTTGTTAGAACTATGATTTTCAATGATCTTCAGAAGTATTACTGGTGGGATTGAATGAAGAGATTTACTACAAAAATTACTAGGGAACTTTTTAAATTGACAATAGGTTAATATAGAGAGATAGTTACAAAAAGGATTCTTTAGCCGTTATAGGTTCTAGAGTGGTAATTGAAAAATATATCCAAAGACTTCATTGTGGGATTTAAGAAGAAATTTTTAAGTAATAATGAAATTTGGTATATTGTTGATCGATTAACTAAATCTTCTCATTTCCTTCATATTTGAGATAATTTGTCTCTATATCATTTTTCTCAGTATTGAGATAAATAGAAAGTCAGGTTTCATGGAGTTTCCCTCTCTATTGCATCAGATCATGATCCCAAGCTCACTTATAACTTTTTTAAAGACCTACAGAAGTCGTTGGGTACATAATTATATTTTTTTACATATTTTCATCCTCAATTATATGGGACGTCAGAATGAAAAATTCAAACATTAATAGATATGATACCTTAAGTTTCAGTGGATTACCAGGGAAGATGTGATGAACATCATTCTTTAGTTGAGTTTTCTTATAATAATATTTTTCATTCCAATACACAGATGTCTCAATTTGAGGCATTCAATGAAAATCATTGTTGAATTCTAGCTTTTTTGATGATGTTGGTGAAATAAATTTTATTGAACCAGAATTGGTGGAAGAAATGGCAGAGAAGACCAGTTAATTCAGAATCACATGATAATAAATCAGTGTTAGTAGAAAATTTATGCAAATAATCGTAGCATGGAACTTTCATTCAAATATTGGTGATCATGTATTTATCAATGATTGATCCTGTAAATGTGTGATGAATTTTGTTAAAAAATCGATGTTGAATCCATGGTTCATTGGATATTATAAAATTCTGGAGAATGTTGGATTAGTTTTGTACCGAGTGGATTTACCTCTGATTTAATCTTTGGTACATAATGTCTTTCATGTTCCAATGTTAAGAAAGTATATACTAGATCCATCTCATTTTTTGAATCCAAAAGTAGTTCAGTTGAAGTGAATCTTTTTTATAAAGATGTTCTAGTCCAAATTCTTGACCACATACTGCATGTTTTGCGAGATAAAGTGATTCATCAGGTTACAATTTCATAAAAAACATCATGGTTGATGATGAAACATGTGAATATGAAAATGATATGATGGATTAATACTCTTACTTATATGAAAAGTCAATAAAATTTTGAGGATGAGATTTTCAAAAGGGGGGAAGAATGTAACATCACAAGTAATTATAAAATATGAAATTTTCATATTTATAAATATTTTTGAAATAAATATAATTTTAATTTGAAAGGGATTCTATATTTTATGTAATACCTGAAATACCTCAACAGGTTTTTCTGAAATCTAATGTTATACAAAATGTTGGGTTATATTGAAAAAATAATAATAATATAATATTATTATATGAAAAGGAAATTTATGGCAAGAAATTGAATTGGAATGAATGAACAGAACTAATTTTAATATTAATTAATATTTTTCCTAATTTTTTTACATTTATCCAATAAATTTTAGAAGATTAAAATGAAAATGAATCCAATTTTAAGCATAAATACTCAAATATTTTCAAAAGGTATTTTTACCACCTTTTGATATAAATATATTTTAAATATTTATTTTTTCACATAAAAATGCTCAATTATACAAATTAATCATATTACATAAAAGTGGTACATCAAAATTTACGTTGTGTAAATTTATGTTATTTTTAATATAAATTTAATTTTTAATTAATAGTGAAAAACCAAATACATTTTCAGTCAAAAAAATATTTTTTTCTATTTCATTTAGGTGGGTTGATTATATATTTTTATTGGGTTTAATTTAGAATTAGATTATGTTTTTATCATTTCATCTAATTTTGGTCAGGGAAAATAATTTCAATTTAAAATTGAACATAATGAAATGTCAATCGTTTTATAGTTTTTACTTCTTAAAAACATCATTTTATCATTTTGACAATGAGAATTATTTTTTAATAAATTTAGTCCAATTAAATGAATTGAATTTTGAAACTATGATTCCATATTTGGAATCATTGGGTCCAAATTATCCTAATAGGTTACTTTTAGTTTTGGGCATTATGAATAGTAACATCAGTAATTATTTTTAGTTACAATGGTGAAATGGTAAATTAGCTAAATAAAGGTAAAAATAATATTATAATAATTTAAATATATCCCTATAGAAGAACAAACATAATTTTATGAGATATTCCTGACCATGGGAATCCTTGGGTCGATATTGGGACCCCGTTGAGCCAGTCAGATGTGGATATTTCATTTTATAAGAATTATTTTAATGTATAGAAAAATGTAACACTAACATGTGTCTTTTAGTAAAACAATTTTTATATGTGGTAATATTAGTGATCTATTCAGCTATAAATAGTTATTATAAATCTTAAAAGACTTACTATTGTAGGGTATTATATTTATAATATTAAACATCAAATAAATAAATTTATTTATTACATAATGATGAAGTTGTGATTACCTTATTAATAAAAGATTTAAATAAATTATATTATAAATATGAAAATACATTTATTTTGAAACATTCTATGCATCAACTAATTTTATGTATGATTATGACGTGTTTTAATTGAAATTATTGTGTTTTTTGAATTAATCATGTTCTTATGGATTTTTTAAAAAATATTATATGAATAGTATAAAAATTTACAAAAATGATTTTTTTAAACAAATAAAATTTTTATTAAATGATATAATATTCCTAAAAATCTATGATTCAGAAAAATGAATTATATATTAATGAAAATTTCATTAATTAACCACATGAGATTATATTGGAATTTTATAGTATATATATTAACCATATTATATAAATATATAATAATACACAGTAAGAGTTATATTAGTTAACTAAGGGTTAATGATAAAATATTTGGTTAAATTTTGGACCAAAACATGTCTATGACGTATTTTCAAAGAGTATTTATAACACTAATCATCTTATCTAAGAATTAATCTAGTTTTGGGCCTTTTTATATCAAAAATCAGTTTATAATAAAATAATTTTTCAAGACATTCCTAAAGTACCCCTCCTCACTCTTATAAAAGGCCACCACAACTAACTACATACTCACACCTCTAAAGACCCTTGGATGGTCCAACCTCTTAAAAAATATGAACCTACCTTTCCATAATTCCTCATATAAGCCTTACCTATGGAATAAAGCAATTAAATAATTTATTTTAGCTTAAATTAAAAAGAGTTACCCTTTTGATGTAATGTCATCTATCAAGCTTCTTTCATTTACATTCCTTATCCAACCCTTTAACTCTCTTTATTAAATTCCCTTAAAAATATATACATATATTATATATAATAATATGTTGTGATTAGGATAATTCTATCTACACTTACACATGCCACAATCTAATGGATACGAACATACTATTTATGTGTATGACGAACTACTGACTCACGAAACGATAATTGTTCGATTTTACCCACCACTTCAAATGGTGGATATTATGATAGAACATAATTTATATATCATATATATTATATTTATATTATATCCATGATTATTTAATATTTATTTAAAAACAAACTTTATTCATTTAATAATGTGTAACTATGATCATTTCATTTGAGAAAGTGCGGACTAACCCTCTCTCAAAATAATATAACTCATTCATGGTACACACCAAACATATAAAATATGGAGTTAATGATCTTTTTTAGCACATATAACATATTATATTATACTGGAATTATAATATACGTATTGATAACTTTATTTCATTTCATTAATATGATAAATAAAGGAATGTAGCGCTAATGCGTACATATGACCTACCAACAACATGAACGATACATTTCATTTCATATATATAAATTATATGGATTATTATAAATATATATATATATATATATATGATATTAGTCTATTATTCAAATCAAGTATCTCATATTGTAGATGAGGTAAGTTTGACTACATGTACAACATACATCAAACACGTTCATTTTCTACCCAAGTACCAAATATCAATAAAATGTCTGATATGATCCAAAATAATTATGTAATTTATATAACTTTTTAATAAGTTATATAAAAGGAATAATAAACATGAGAAGATTTTCAATCAATGATAAATTTACTTATGTTTATAATTTAGGAAATTAAAGAATAAATGACTCAATATGGACACGAGGTAAGGGACGTTGTCTCAATCTCTTTTTATTGAGTTATATTTTGATAATATTCACCACATTCTTTTATATTATGTATAATAAAACCATTTTACTTTTTATTTTATTAAATGGGAATATTTTTCAATAAATGTTTTAAAAAAACTAAAAATGAAAAGTTTTTAACGTATGTGGAGACAATGGCCCATCTGTCACTACAATAATTATTTGATATTTTGGTTCCTTAACAAGATATGATGTTATTAAAATGAATATAAATATCGTATACCGTTTTTATATATTATTTTATTGAAAATATGTTTTCAAATAGATTTTGTATTTCATTATTTTGAAATAATTTCTTGTGATTGAAAATAAAATGTTATTAGTGAAATGTTGATATTTACATTATTGTATGTTTTATGATTATATAATGGTACTTTGAAATTGGAAGGGTAGTTTGATGAAAAACCAAATATGGGTGCTTACAAGATAAAAAATGGTTGGTTGTTCCATGATAATCCCAAACCAAGTGGTTACATTATAGTCTCTAATTAATGGGGTACAAAAGTCAACCATAGGGATATTCTATTTTGTGATATGTGTTTAAGTCAACTATATGGTTATTCCATTTAATTATTTTTTATATCACAAGTTACCATTATATTCTATAAGTTTAATTATTTTTGATTTATAGTAATCTTTTGGATACAAAAAGAAGTAATAAAAGATATTATATTCAACAAAGTGTTTTTGAAACTTCATAAAGATGAAATGTACTAATTTAGGATAAGTAATCCTGGATTATATGTTTTTTTGAAAAAATAAAAATTTTCCTTATTTATATATCCCTTAAAGAAGTTTTTATTCTAATCACAAGTTTTTCAATTTTTTACATAGGACTTATAGATTAATAGGGTGAATGATGGGGTCATATAAAGGTCATGATATTTAAAACATGGAAATAAAAACGATTCTTTTTAAATATTTTTTGTTTTTTTAAATGGATTGTGAGTATTAGTGTCTACTTTTAATATTCATGTTGTTATGTATATGTTCTGATATAATTCTCTAAATCACTAAACTTGAAAATATGCTCAATGTGAATAATTAATGTAATAAATTATTATTTAGTTTTTAATGTTATGGCATTATATATATGTTTATTAAGAGAAGGTAACCCTAAATGTGATCATAATGTTGATAGAATTGTGTTTTATTAATATAAATAGATAATTGATTTCGATAATGTTAATTGGATGGAATTGATTACCATGGATAAGATTGTTTATTGGTTAAAAATGTTGTCTTTGTCATCGTAGATGATTTTTAAATATTATTTTATTTAAGTAATAAACTGAGTAACCATTAAAATAATGACTAATGAATTTTTTCCAAAATTATTTAGGGTAATTCATGTTATTACAATGTTTCTAGAGAATATAATATAATTGTATTTTAATTTTTAGAGTGTGATAACAAATAGATACATTTTTTTAATGTTATGATGTTTTTGTGAATTTAATTATAATGTTTTTGATATTCATCTTTAAGAAAGGATTTAATGCAAAACAGGTTTAACATGATTCTATTATACGTATAATGAATTATTTTTATATTGAGTTTCTGTTGAAAATCATACGTTAAATTTCAGATGATGTATTTTTCCAGTCAGTTTCTATTGAAACCCTTAGTTAAAAGGATATCAAGTGATTAGACATATATAATGGATGCCAATAATACTTATTTTAGAAAATAATTTATTATGAAAATGACATCTTATATGTATTGAAGCATCCAATCAGTTTTAGAAAGGCCATAGGTCTTCGACCCCTAACCAAAGGATGATAAGTGCTTCAAACTGACGACAGGAATACATGATTTCCTAGTTAAAATTTAACATACTTTAGTAAAAAAAATTGATTAATAATTATATTTTTTGTGAATGAAGACCTCAATTAATCCCAAATATTCATTTTTATTGAGATTCAATCCTATTTATATGTTACATTTGATTACTGTCGTATTCAAACTATAATTTTTTAAACTAAAGTTTATGTATTAATTTGTAAAATATGGGTTTTTGGGAATGGAAAATTATAGCATTAATCGTTTGATAACCCAAAAAATGTCGATGGATAAATTCTTTCTAAGGGGGTAGAATGTAAAACTCTGATATTGTTGAAATATTTTTTTTTGATATGATTTAATATTTTTCATATTTTTCCATTCATGTAGTAATGATGATAGTATTTATATATCAAAGATCCTAGTTTTGATTTTTATATATTAAATAACAAGTTAATCAAGATCTACACTCATCATAATGGTTATATTTATCTATATAGAACATTGGTGTAATGTAACACCCCAACCCTAGAATCTAGGAGCCGGTGCATTATTTTAATACATTGGTATGTTAACAATGAATCAATTCTAAAATGACCGACCAGTTTATTAGTCGTGGAAACAAGATACATACATATGTTCAACATTAAAATTGGAAAAGAAAAACAACACTAATTTATTCCATTAGAAACATCAAATATTCTAGGATTATTCTTGAAATTCACTCATAATTAACTTCTTCATATCTGAGGAAAATGAAACATAAGAAATGGGTGATCTCAAATGCTTAGTAAATGTAAGAAATACATTGGAAGATAATATAAACATTAAGAATGGTGAATAATATAAAACACATGTCTTTACAAATATTGAACATGAACACTTTAATGTAGGAATATGAGCTGAGTAAATAATTCCATAATTAACCATAGCCATGGGTATTCGACTAGTCGAATGACCACATTAAATATCAGTAGATAATATCATAATGATGGAATGCATAATGTCGGACAACATAACCATATAATCAAGGCATTGTGCTAAGACAACAAATAAGATGTTTTCAAGGCCTTATGCCTAGACATCAGTTTGTCTCATGAGACCTACTGATGCAATGAGGAGCTATAGTGGGCTCCACCCGTTACTCAGTATGTCCAATGCATTACTCATATGAAAAGGATGAAACATAATATCAATATTCTTATTAATCTAACATACTAAATGTCAATAATTTAACCATAAACCATGAATGGTATAAAAATATCACATCCGCAGTCAAACATAAATCAGTCAATAAAATATGGAGGATTGTATTATTATAAATTAACCACAATCTATAATAAGGAATCATATTTAAATAGATGAAAATAGACATCAAAACTATTTAAGAGAAATATCCCCCTTTTTCGTGAAAACATTTAAAACTATAATTATTTATCAAGAAACTTTATAAAATCAATTTTTGAATGAATGTGTGCAATACCAAATTATATCTTTTAAAAGGAATTTAAAATATAAAAAATTAATGTCTGTATATGTATAAAATTGAAACCATTTTTAAAAAATGGACATTAATGAGAACGATTTAGAAGAATGAATTCTTAAAACATTTAAAATGGAATTTTAGTTAGAGTTCCTAACCAAAATAGATATGCTTTAATACAAATAATCGAGGTAATACAAACATTAAAATATCATGAGAATAAATGGATTCATGATATATTATGTCAATGTACAGTATATACACCAAATAAAAGTGAATTAGTGCGTAACAAAAAAGAAGTCCCAATGGAATGTAAGTTGAGATGAAATCCATTATAAAGACCATATCCTTAGGGTAAGGATAAATGAATGACATAATTATGTGAGACAAATATAAATACACTCAATATTATTGGATAATCAGTGTAAATAAATCAGAGGAAATTCACACATATTTTTTTAAAAACAACACCAATGAATTGGTTTGTTTAACTCAATGAATAGATATTGAGTTAAAATTACTCTTCTCAAGTTCATATCGATGACTTGAAAATTTATCAATGGAGTGATTATGTGTAAATAATGTATATAAACATAAATGGGAGTGGAGATTTTGAAAAATAATAATAAACATTGATTCCGAACTTAATCAAGGAGTAGTATAATCAATGAAGTATACGTAAAGTGTAATGAGTGGAAATTGAAATATGAAATTCCCATACTGATTTGGTAATTTAGAAAACATACACTCCATGAAATAAGTATCACAAAATGAAGATTTAAACACCAATAAATTAAATTACATTCCACAAATAATACAATCATGGGATGTATATACAACACACAAAAGGAAATAGTGGCAATATAACATGAATCTCACAAGAATAAGAAGTGAGATGAAAACCCCATACCACATAGCAATCAATTGAGTCATATGAGAAAAAGGTAATAACCACCAAATAATTCAAAAAATACCATGAATATAAATAGAATCATGATAATATATATCAAATGGAGGCATGCAATACAACACATGCAATAAATAAGTGGCGAACAATGGAAATATCACGGAATAAAATGTGAGATAAGAAACCTCTTACCTCAAGTCTGGAATGTCTTGTATGTTCCTTTCTCTTATTGAATAATAAACTTAAGTTAATTTAAACATTATTAAGAACATTTTATAAGTTTATTGTTCCTTTTATATAACTTATCACTTGGATATAACAATTAATTAATTATTTGAGTTCATATTGGATATTTTATCAATGTATGGAACTTGAGTCAAAAATGATCTTGTTATAATTACAATTTATCCATGTGGTCAAAAGTCCATTATCTACAGAATGAGATAAATGATATAGATAACTAACATATATTTTATATCTAGTATATATATGTATTTATAACAGTACATAACATTTGGATATACGTAATGAAATGCACCATTCATTGAGACGGTAAGCCGTACGTACGCATGAACGTAACATTCATTTATATTTTGTATTTTAATGGAATTAAAACATAATGATACATAGGTATCTTATAATTCCATTATAGTATAATATCATTAACTCTATCCTTTATAAATCCCACATAATGCATTAATGAGTCTTTTCACTTTGAGGGGGTAGTAGTCTGCACTTCCTCAAATGAAATTATTGTGTTTTACCCATAATGGAAACAATAAAGGGATGATATAAATGGAAAAAATAGAACAATAAATAAAACATAAACAAAATATATATTATATATAAATATATTACCATCTTAATGGCCACCCTGAGAGGAATGAGGATATAATTGAATAATCCTCGTTTCGTGGGGTGTTAGTATTCTTTCCACAGAAACAATATGTTCATTACCAATTAGATGGAGGTGTGTGTAAGTGTAGTTGAAAGCCATATCATAAAAAAACCTATAATATCATGTATACTGGTGCACTTATAAAATAAATTAATAAAAAGGTTTTAGTGGTTAGAGAAATAAAATAAAATAAAATAAGTTAAGAGAAACCATTACCATTAATTTGGTTAACTCACTTTGGTTTGAACCAAACAGACTTCTTGAAGGGACTTCTGCCTAAGATATGGATTATATGTGGAATATAGGTACCACGATAGCTTATTAGGGCATGGTTTGGACGATACATGGGGCTTGAGAGGTGTTTTGAATGAGTTAGAAGTGGTGTCTTATTATAATGGAGAGGAGGGGCTCTTTAGGAATGTTTGAAAATGTTATTTTATTACAAACATATATACGCTTACAAAAGGCCCAAAACTCATTATTTTCATAGATAAGATGACCCATTTTCGAAATAAAATCATCCAATAAAAATTGGATTGGTTTTGGATATTGATAAAATATTAATAATATTATTTATTTAAATAATTTATCAATGAGGTAAATGATACATCATTATTGTGTCATATGTAATATAATTTATATGATGTCGAAAAATTATTAAAAAACACCATAAAGTAGGATATATTTTTATTTTTCCAATGATTATTTATAGTAAAAAATATGGATTATATAACACCATGTAAAAATTAATATACAAAAGGATATTTGTTAATGTCAATTTTGTCTTTACATAAAGATAATTAAAATAAATTGAATTCGTCATTCTTAAGTGGTTCCATTTTGTCCAAAAATATATCTAAGGATGACCATGGTTGGAAATGACTAATCCAATAAGGTTAAGAAATTTGTTAAGGAAATTTTTTATTATTATAATATTTTTTACCTCGAATTACTATATTTAACATTAGCCACGGTAAATAAAAGTCAAAAGTTACTAATCTAAAAAAATTATTATCATCTTATTGAACCATATTATACATACTTTTAACAAACATGTATTTTTTATTTTCAAAATTCAGTTCACAAAATCGGTAAAATTTCAATTAAATGAAAAAGTCAGTTTTTTAACTACTACTTAGTGGTTTTACTATTTATAAAATATTGATGTTCTTCAGAAAAATTCCAAAAATTCATCCTAAGATATACTTGATATTCAAAACCCAATAATTATGTCTATTTTACCAAATTAAAAATATAGAATTTGTATTAATTAATTTAATATTAATTCCCCTTGTCAAAACACATATCGTGTTTTTAATAAATAATAAATATCAAAAGATTGACACTTATTTATGTATAATTTCAAAGTGAAATTAATTACTATTACAAAAATTGGATTAAATGGTAAAAATATAATCTAATTATACTTCCAAACTATTAAAATGTATAATTGAGAAATATAAAATATTCTGAATAATAAAGATGTTTTCAGCTAAAATTTAGTATTTTTCACTATTCACCCCAATATGAATGTTATCAGAAAAACACAAAACATTTATCGAAACTAATATTTTATGTACCTATTATAAATAAGATGTTTATTTTTTCATCTTTAATATATAAATGTGTCAAATATTGTATTTAAAAGGGTTCACCATTAAAAGGTGGAAAAATTGAATTTTTGAAAAATACTTCCTTTATCTGAAAAATTGAATTTATTCATATATTATGTCTAAAAAACACATTATATGGATTCTAAAATTTTATGTAGTATAAAAAATTTAAAGTTATTTTAATATTATTCATAACATCTTTTGTAACAGCTAGTTTGTTATGTCGGGGTGCACTCAAATTCAGTGTTGTGTATAGAACGTGCTATTGAATTACTTTAAAGAAGTTATTAGACTATGAAATCTTGTGGTTTTACATTATTCTCCCCTTTATTAAATTTCATCTTTGCAATATTTTAAAATTGGGCTTTTGAACTTCATTGAATGTCCCACATTAGAAAAAGAGTAAATAAAACTATCAATTTAAAAGAAAGAAGGAGAAGAACAATGGACACCTGAGATAACCCATACTAGGATACCATTTAGGAAAACAAGGATATAGAAGATAAACTAAGTGTCACGTTGTAATGGAGAGTTATAGAAAACCTGATCTGGTTAATGTTAACAATAATAAAACCACAAATTTGTGATAGGAAAAATGGTCATTAGTTCTGGAGTCGGAAAAGTAAACAGATGATGTTTTTTGTTTTAAGTTTCATTTCATAAAGATGAGGAATTTAATTATGAGATTGACTAAGAACATAAATAGATATAGAGAATTTTTAATTAGAGTTTCATTATTTAATAGATATTTACCACTAAATCCTATTTTTTCCAATAAATAGTAATCAATATGACTTGGTCACACCGGAAGAGCTAGAATCATCTTCTAGAGTATCACATGATCCACAAAGGATAAAAAGTATATTTACCTTGTCTTTAGGGATTAACCAAAACCAAATTGGTTAGTACAAGATCAGATGATCACCAAAAAGGATAATCCTTTAGAGAAATAAATATTAATTTTAATCTCTAAAATTAATCCAAAAATACCCCAAACATAAATAAATACCATTAAATAAAAAATAGTTGTTAAAATCCTTCAATATAATCAAAACTATTATTGAACCCCAAAAATTAGATGAATTTAGTTATGTAGTCTTCCATGTAAAATTTTATCTCCAAAAGACTTTGACTACTCGAAACGTCACATACTTAAAATTAATTAACAAAATCATATATTTTATATGATACGTTAATCATTTCCATAAATAACCTAAATCACTATAAATACATAACAAAAAAATAGATAAAAATCCACCATTACTCCTCAAATGAAATCCCATTGTATTATATTTTCTATATGAATATAGTGTTCCCAATAGAGAGAACGTCATCCAAAATAACATTTATTACTTAATCACCAAATCGTTTTCCTTTACTCAGGATATCCATTTGATAATACATAAGGTCCCAAATTAACTTAATAAAATCATTTAACTGAAAAGAATTTGTCACAATAACCAGGGACTTCACGTAGTCCAGGGGTAGGCGATACAACCCAATCGCACATAGTTTGTGGGTTCGATTCGCACATCATTTTCTGACGCACTAGGTTGTCAGATGGTCTGCGTGTTGTCCTTTTTCCAAAATTATATTTTATAAATTACCAAGATGATATAAATTCTTCCAAATAACTAAAACATAATTTAAACACAAATGTTATCTCCTACCTCGCATTTTCATCCCAAAATTTGATAACATGAAATTCCCTCAAAGTCAATGATCATTTAAAACCTAATGGTTATTTATAACTATATCCACATGGAAAAGGTAATTCTTCCAAAAATATAATTTTCTGATGACAAGCTATAGGGTTACAAATACAAGAGAAAAGTCTTCCAATGTAATCCCATCAACAAAGAGAACTAATAATTTTTATCATTTTCCATCCATTTAATTCAACACACCTTATTCCTTGACCAAGAGGATTTCCTATTGAATAGGGAATTTACTCAAGTAATGTCCAGGTCCCCTACATTTATAGATAATGAGTTTAAATGGATTCTTGGGACTGTTTTTATTTTCTTCAATAGAACTCTTCATTTTTCGATTGAAATTATTTATTTTATGTCCTTATTTCCCACACGTAATGAATTTATTTTTCAGTCGAGACACTTTCCTGGGTGTCTCCTTCAACATTTCCTACAATAGGTAAACTGAGGTTTCTTTTCTCCATGGTCTCCACTTCTAGAGCTATTATAATTCATCTTATTTATATTCTTTGTTGAGTCCTAAAGTTGGTTAATATATATGTTATTGGTAATATTTTTTGAAAACTGATTCGTAATAAACATGATATCTTTTATGCCTATCAGCATTCCATTTTGTTGCTCATTTCCCCCACCATTCCCACCTTGTAAATCATGACCAAAATTAATATGACTTCTTTGGATTGCTTCCATTTATTAAAACCAGAAATCATTATGTGAGTAAAAATAGTCATAAAATCATTTATAAAATATCATGACACATTATTTTCAATTTAAAACACCATAGGAATTACCAAATTCATTTATTTTCATATTATATTAAAATCCTTCAAATCAGTTTGTAAAGAGAATATAAATTATCCTATGCATATCCCCTAAGAGTGTCATAACCAAGAGTGCTACAAGGCCTGTTGTCGTGTTCCAGGATACCCCGAGTCAATCCTGATACACCATGTCAGATTTTTCAATCCTAGGTACATCTATTCCTGATCCACCTTTACCTGCTCGTATCCAGACAAAGATGTATTTCCTGGAAAATACCCAAAATATCTAAATTACTAAATTTCTAGGATGTTATTCTATAGTAATCCTCAAAGTCTATCTTAGTGTAATGTGCTCTAATCAGAATTTATCTAAATATCAACTCCAAGGTTTGTCCTAAACTTCCTCTGATTCCAACTATAATTCCCCGACCCTAGAACCCAAGAGTCGGCACATTATTTTAATACATTGGCTTGATTACAAGGAATCACGTCCAAAAGGACAGATAAGTCTAGTTGTCTTGGAAACAAGATATATATATATATATATATATGTTCAACATTACCACATGAAAAGAAAAAAACACTAATTTATTTCATTATGAACATACAAGATTCTAACATTATTCCTACAAGTAACCCTTAAATAACTTCTTTATTTCCTGGTAAAATGAAACAGAAGAAAGGGGTGAGCTCAAACACTCAATAAGAGTATGCAATACAACAGATGATAAAATAACCATTAGGAATGGTGAATAATTGAAAACACATGCTTTTAAAAATAGTAATCATGATCACTTTATGGCAGGAATATGAGCATAAGAAATAATACCATAATAATAAATAGTCATGGGTATTCTACTAGTCAATTAAACACATGAAATATCAATATATAATCTCATAATAATAGAATTCATAATGTCGAACATCATAAACACATAGTCAAGGCCTCGTGCCAAGACTACAAATAAGTTTTTTTCAAGGCCTTATGCCAATACACTAGTTTATATCATGAGACCTACCAATGCATAGAGGAGATATAGCGGGATGTACCCGTCACATATTAATTCCAATGCATTCCTCAGATAAATGGTTGAAACATAATCTCAAAATTTTTATTAAACTATTATTCAAAATGTCAATAAATTAACCATAAACCATGAATGGTATAAAAATAGCATATCCACAGTCAAACATAACTCATTCAATAAAATATGGAATATTGTAATATTATAAATTAACCTCAATCAAGAATAATGAAATATATTGATATAGATGATAATAATCATCAAAACTATTTGAGAGAAATATCCTACTTTTTCGTTAAAACATTACAAAGTTTCACTATTTATGAAGAAACATTTTAAAATATAATTTTGAATCAAAGTGTCTCATATGAAATTGAAACATATAAAAGGAATTTCAATTTTTAAACATTAACTCCCATATAAATAAAACCTAAAAACAATTTTTATAACACGTACATTAATGAGAATTATTTTGATGAATAATTTTTTTAAACATTTAAAATGATATTTTAGTTAGAGTTCTTTACCAAATGATAGATGCTTGAATAAAAATATTCAAGTTAATAAAAACATTATAATATCATGATAATAAGAGGATTCATGATATAATATGTATAAGTACAATATATTCACAAAATAAAATTGAATTGGCACAAAAGAACAATGAAGTCTCAATATAATGTAAGTTGAGATGAAATACCTTATAATGACTTTATCCTTAGGTTAAGGATAAATCAATGATATAATTACGTGTGACAAATATAAATACACTCAATATGATTGAATTTTTTGTTTATATAAATCATAGGATATTCACACATATTCTTGTAAAAACAACACAAATTTATTAGAAATTAAACATGATTGATGAAGATTGATTTAAAATTACACTTATCAAGTTCATTAGATGACATGAGAATTCATCAATGGAGTGATTATGTGTATCAAAATTATATCTGCAAAAAGTGGAGTGGAAATCACTACAAAAAAAATAGTTATTCCATAAATAATCATGGAGTAAAATAATCAAGGAAGTATGCGTAAATCCCAATGAGTGGAAATTGAAATTAGAAATTCCCTTAACGATTTGGTAATTTACGAAACATAAAACCCCTGAAAGAAGAATCATACAATAATGATGTAAATACACATTAATTAAAGTATATTACAAAAATAATACATTCACAGGCAATATATACACCACACAAAAGGAAAGTGTGGCTATATAGAATGAATCTCAGGGGAATAAGCAGTGAGATGAAATCCCCTTACCACGTTGTAATCAATCTAGTCGTATGACCAAAAGTTTATAACCACCAAAAAATTCATATAATACCATTAATATAAACATAATCATGATAATATATATCAAATGGATGTACATAAAACACCACATGCAATAAATAAGTGGTAAACAATGGAAATCTCACAAGATTAAAGGTGAGATATAAAACCCCTTACCTCATGTTCGACTTGTCTATCATGTTCCATGATCATTCTGAATATTAAAAATATGTTAATTTAGACTTTATTAATAACATTTTACATGTTTATTATTTCTTTTATATCAATTATTACCTTTCTATAACAATTAATTAATTAATCGAGTTCATATTAGATATTTTGTCGATGTTCGGTAATTGAGTCAAAAATGAACTTGTTATAATTACAATTTCTTCATGCGGTCAAAAGTATATTATCTCCATAATGATACAAATGATTTATATATAATATATATATTGTATATCCAGAATATATATATGTATTTATAATAGTAAATAAAATTTGGACATAAGAAATGAAATGCACCGTTAATGGATACGGTAAGCCGTATGTATGCATGAATGATACTTTCATTTCTATTTTGTATTTTAGTGTAATTAAAACATAATGATACATATGTATATTATAATTCTAATATAATATAATATCATTAACTCCATCCTTTATATGTCCCACATAATAAATTAACGAGTCATATCACTTTGAGGGGGCGGTAGTCCGCATATCCTCAAATGAAATTTTCATGTTTTACCCATAATGGAAACCATAATGGAATTATATAAATGGAAAATACCAAAGAATAAATAAAACATTAACATAATATATATAACCTATAAATAATTTTCTATTTTAATTTCTACCATTAGAGGTGGTAGGATATAACTGAACAATCATGGTTTCGTGAGGCGTTATTTTTCCAGCCACAAAAACAATAGGTTTTTTACCCATTAGATGGAGGTGTGTGTAAGTTTAGGTCAAATAATTCTCATAAACAAATCCTAATAAAATTATGATACTAGTTTTGTTATAAAATAAAGTAACAAAATGTTTTTAGGGTTTGGGTAAATAAAATAAAATAATAGATGTTAAGAGAAACCATTACCTTTAATTTGGGTAAGCCCCTTTGGTTTTAACCAAAAAGTATTTTTGAATTGACTTATGCATAAGTTAAGGATTCTAGGTGTATGAGATGGATCTTGAGAGATTATTAGGGCATGGTTTCATGACCCATGGGGCTTCAGATGTGTAAGAAAAGAGTTAGAAGTGGTGTCTTTTTATAAGGGAGTGAAGGGGCTCTTTAAGAATGTTTGAAAATGTTATTTTATTATAAACATATCTTCTATATAAAAAGTTCCAAAACTAATTATAGTGGAAAATAAGAGAACTACTGTTCTAAATAAAATCATCCAATAATAATTTTAAATGTTATGGATATTTTTTTAATATTAAAAATATTATCTATTTAAAACAATTATTAAGGAGGTAAATGCTGCATCATTATTGTGTCACAAATAATTTAATTTATATGATGTATAAAAATTATAAAAAAACAGAATAATCTAGGAAATATTTTTATATTTCCATTTATTATTTATCGTAAAAAATATGCCTTATATAAAACGATGTAAAAATTGATATACAAAAAGGGATTTGTTAATGTCATTTTTGTCTTACATAATTTTAATTAAAATAAAGTTTTATAATCATTATTAAGTGGATCCATGGGGTCCCCAAATAGACCCAAGCATTACCATTGTCATCCATGAATCATACAATAAGTTTATAACATATTTTATGTTAATTTTATATTATTATAATATTCTTATTACCTTGAATTACACTATTTACCTTTAACTACGTTAAATAAGTCAAAAGTTACTGTCCAAAAAAAATATTTACATATTATTGAACCAAATTTTACTAACTAATAACAACCATGTATTTTGAATTTTTTAAATCCAATTCACAGAAGCGGTAAAATTTCATTTAAATGAAAAAGTCAGTTTTTTAACCTGTACTAAGTGGTTTTACTATTCATAAAAAATTTAAATTTTTCAGAAAAATACCAAAAATTCAGCCTATGATATATTTGATATTATGAATTAAAAATTTATGTCTATTTAGCCAAATTCAAAACATATAATTTGTATTAATACATATAAAATTATTTTCGTTGTGAAATCAAATAGCGTGTTTTTAGGAAATAATAATTATCAAAATATTGATAGTTGTTTATGTATAATTTTAAAGTGAATTTAATTACAATGAATAACATTGGATTAAATGGTAAAAATAAAATATAATTATACGTACAAACCATTCAAATGTATAACTGAAAACTAAAATATTCAGACTAAAAAAAGTTATTTTCAATTAAAATTTAGTATTTTTTAATATTCGCCCAAATATGAAACTTATCAGAAAAACAAAAAAAAATTTTAAAACAATATTTTAAGTACCATTTCTAAATAATATTTTTATTTTTTCAAATTGAATATATAAATGTGTTAAATATTGGATTTAAAAAGGATCACCATTAAAAGGCAAAAAAATTTCATTTTTGAAAAATACTTATTTTATCGAAAATTTGAATTTGTTCTTATATTAAATATAAATCAACCTAATATATATCCTAAAATTATATGTAGTATATAAAATATAAAATTGAATTAATACTTCTCATAACCACATTTTGAATGGCATGATTGATAAGTTGGCGTGCGCTCGAACTTGGTGTTTCGTGTGCCGCAAGCTATTGAATTACATTAAAGAAGACAACAAACTATTAAATCTAGGGGTGTTATAGTTTATCATACTTTATTCACAATAATTATTTTCCTTGATGATATCTGTGACACTCAAGACCTATTTTTAACCAGCAAAAAAAATATTTTTCAAATATTATAATTCAATATTTTAAGAATTAACCTAGATATTAAGTTATGAATAATGAATATTATTGACAAAATTATGATGTCATATGGTTTAAAAAATAAAATGTATTCATTAGTTATAAAGAACCAATTGAATATTAATAAAATATTTTTATAAAAAATAGTTTTTTTCTCCCAGAGCAATATTAACATAACAAAAAATGAATTAAAATTATTGAGTGATATTAATGTAATATATATTTATATATAATATATATAAATAAAATATTTTTTATATTCATCCCACAGATTTTATAATAATAAGATAGGAAAAAAACCAATTTCACACTTAAAATCCTATATTTTAATTCAGGTACTTTTACAGCCTTTTCAAGAAAACCTAATTTCAAATATAAATTTTAGATCTTCACTAAATTTTATACGTAAATATAAAAATTATTTTAGAAATGAAATCAAAAAAAATATGTTAGGTTTAATTTTTTGTATTTATCTATGATGTTTCATATTTTAATGAATACTGGAAACAATAGATATTTTAGACAATGATTCATTTTCCAATATTTTATTTATTAGATTAAAATAAATTTTAAATAAATTTTAATTATAAAATAGGAAAAATTATTAAAAATTTAACCAATATTTTTCATTGAATCACATCAATTTTAAATTTAGTTATAAAAATATATAAATATTTTGACCATTTATACTTTAAATGCCCTCTTTGTCGTCGTGTCTGTGAGATAAGATTAAAATTTATTTATTCCAAAAATGTGATTGGAATTTGAAATTTTTTTTTACATATTTGTAATAAGAATTATTTATAATTTATAATAAGATCAATTTAACTTTTTACCAAAATGATTAGTGATAGTAATTAAAACTAATTAGATCAATTAAGGAACAATTCCGCTTGATAAGGGATGAAACCATAACCGTAGGGCCCAAAAAAACCTATATACTTGTCTAAATTCCATATAATGGAAACATTTATACCATATAATACCTTTTATAAAATTTATTCCATTATTGGATACTGTTTCAATAATAAACGTATGTTTGGAATCCCGTTTTAAAAAATATTACAACAGTGCCACTCCTCATCCACTAAAAAAGGCTTCTTATTCACCCACTAACTCTAACCTTTCAAGTAACACTTTCATGAAAAAAATAATACCAAATATCTCACCAAAATCTCCAAATTACTCTTTTCTGACTCCCTTGGGAGTAAATTCAGCCACATAATCCCTACAGTGGAAAAAAAGGAGTTACTCAAAGAAGAGAAAACATACTTCCTGAAGCTCCTTTCATTAACTTTTTTTCAAAACCCCATAAAATTTATTTAGTTAATGATTATATAGAAAAAATAATCCAAAATATTGTTTTTTTATTAAGATTTGGACCTACACATACACTCACCACCATCTAATGGGTAACAAACATACCTTTTGTGTACAATGAATTACAGCCTTGAAAAAATAAATGATTGTTCTTTTTTCTTTTCACACTTTTCAATGCATTTATTTTCTATAAAAACATTATTTATATATGATATATATGATATATATATATTATTTATTTCATATTCTTTAATTATTTTATAACATATTCCCTTATTCTATCCATTATGTGTGAACATGATAACATCGTTTGTGGACGTGTGGACTACCGCTCCCTCAAAGTGATGTGATTTGTTCACACAAAACATTAAATGTATAAAATATGGTTTCAATTATACATATTTGACATACACTAAATCTATATTATTTTAATAACATATTTAAATTTATATAAATATAATACACACCATTTTATTTATTAACATTTCATACACTTATAACGTTATAATGTTATTCGTGGATGCGTTGACTACCTCATCTTTGATACGATGTGATTCATTTTATTTCCCAAAAATTCTATATATAAGTAATAATGATTAAAGTAGTTTTATTTATCCTATAATTGTCATTATTGAAGGATTTATGTTACATTTCTTTTTTTCCATGACAATCATTTTGAAATGATAATGTCACTCAAGAATATGTATCGCCTTCAGTTTACATGATTATAAAATTTATTCATTTTTCACAACCATATTTAATGATTAATTTTAATAGTTTGAATAATGTATAAATAATATAATTATTTCATGATTATAATTCTGGATATTTTTATTTAATGACTCCTTTGACCATTATCAACTATCCAAACACATTTTTAACACAAGAACTGAATTTTTTCAAAACAATGGAATAATACAAAATTGATTAACTAGTTTTATAATTATTTATAATATGTTAAATAAAATTAATAATAAACATTATATTTTTGAATAATGTATCTAATTTACATATTTTTAATTTTTAGAAATAGAATGACATGTGATACATGTCCAACTCAAGTTAAGTTAATTTCATCTCTCTTTTTATTTCTATAAGATATATGCCATATTAACCTCTCAATTTTATTTTGTTGTTTATATAATGGTAATGAATTTATTTTATGCATATTAAAATTAAATATATTTGTATTTATAAAACCATTTTATAATATATTTATAACAGGTATTATGTTTCAAAAGTTACAAAATCTGTAAAGTAGTGTTTTCTCAATTTTTCATCCTTTGAGACACAAGCCTTGTTATACACATATATTTTTTATATGAGGTGTATAAAATACCATTTAAATGTTATAAAATTAATTTCCTTATTTTCATGATTTTATAAATCTCCTTGTAATTTAATTTTTTTATATGGGGAATATGATTCAATGTTACCATGTTCTTTGATTTTATTGAAATAAAATTACTATTTATCAACATTATTTATGATCACATATTCATTAATGCAATAGTATGATCCATCATTGAGAAAAAAATAATTAATTTTATTCTCCTCTAGTTCGTCTTGAATTCTACAGGTATTATTAACATTTTTCAATCTTAGGTAGTTATGATTATTATGAAAATATATATCTTAAAATATGACCTTACAAATCTTCTTGGTTGGAAATATGTGTTCCGTATAAACCATGTTTTCTGAAAAGGTATTACAAGAATTTTCTACTAATGTATTATTATAATTAATATTCATTTTTACCCTTTTCTGTTTTCCCAATTTTTTGAATGAATCTTTTCATCACCTTTGGAAGGAGGCATTTTTCAAACCATCATAACGTGAAAAAGGAATGTTATTTAAACCTTCTATGACCTATATGAGTTTTCCTATAATCAAATATTTGATGAAATATTTTAATAATTAAAAGTTAAATATTTTATAAAATTATTTTAAAATATATTTCGAAATAATATTTTTTTAAAAAAAATAAAGCGTCATATATATATTTTTAAGTAAAAAGGTTTTCTAAAAAATTTCATGATACTATAAAATTTTAAATGGAAAAAGACTTTAGAAAAATTCCAATGATTCTTATATATTATTTATTATTTATTTTTAGGAAAATGGTTTTCAAAAGGTTTTTTATTTTTAAAATCAATTTTAAAAATAGAAAGTAAAATTTTCACCTGAAGTGGTTTTAGAAGACCATTTAAAATTATTTCCCATCTAACATAATATTCTTTGGTTTAACTCGTGACTTTATTAGATGATATTTACGAAAACCATTTATCTTTAATGGGTCAAATGCTTAAAAAAACATTTTTTTTCATATGTCGTGCTCAAATTAAATGATTTCAAGACCTTTCTCTTTTCCACCGGATAAGATATGATTACATGTTTATGAATCCCATTTAATTGTAAGTGTTATGATAATATTGTTTAATATTTTTTTGAACATGTATGTATGATTTCATTATATGGTAGCAGGGGACAATATTTATATCTAATTAATTGGATAATGATAAATGTTTTATAATTTAATTGGGTATATAGAATGGAATACCAAGCATGAAACAATAGGGTAAATTGGTGGAAATCCCAAGGCTGTATCAAGTGGGTGCATGGGAGAACATCCCAACCACGAAACAAGAGGGTACCTAGACAGACATCCCATGCTAGAAATATGATAGTAATCAAGAGTTTATCTTAAGACTGATGTATGTGTATTGAGGATTAACCCAAACCTGACATGCTATAAATATCTATCCAGGCATACTTAACATTTTTTTTTTATGATTACGCATCTTCCACAATTCAATGTCTTATTGTTATATTATGCATTCTGGATCATGTTCCTTATTTCCATTTGATTCATGAATTAAGAAATAATAAAATATATTCCATGATTCATTTTTCTATTTTTTATATAGCGTTAGATCATAAAATAATAATGATCTTGTTATTATTCTATTATATTCATCATATTCTTACGCACATCATTTATTTACCCTTACTGACCATCTTTTAGCAACAATTTCTTATGTATCCCTTCCCCAAGTTATGAAGAATGGGTTTTATGTAGAAATATAAAGGGGAAGATCATTGCAGTATAAATTTGAGCAATTTCACTAATATAGATAATTTTTCAATAAATCCAATAGAGCTAAATGAATTCTATTTTTGGGTGTCTGGTATTTGTAATATTTTATGTATTGTACATTAAGGATGTAGTGTCAATTTACGTTAATACATTATCATTTTTAATATAATAATACATTTTCCTTTAATAATTTTAAAAATGTAAAAATATCATTATTTTTTTATGTAACTTTTGTTCATTATAATTTTCCTTGTTACCTCTCATGTAATGTGTTAGGGAAAAATGAATCAAATCTCTTTGTGTGGCCAAAGTCCATTGTATATATATTTTCAAGATTCCAAAAGCCTCAAAAAGAATTAATATCCACACATGTAAAAGATAATCCATATATATGTCCATAAAATTATATTAGACACATATTTATATAATTTTTACACTAATCTTTTTTTTGTGTAAACCCCCTGTAAACTCATTTTCTCCTAAGTCAGTCTATTTTATTTGCATTATTTTAAATATTTATTATTCTCAAAAAATAATTTCCGACTTACTAGATAATATAATTTATAATCATTCTAAATATGAAAATGATATTATCAAAATAAACTCATAGATATTGAAAATTATATTTTAAAATTAGACATAAAAATGAGATTTAATAGTATGTACATTATATTATATTAACTCTATGACTAATAATAAAAAAATTTGAAATTTGAAATATTATTAACTGAAATATTTCCTTTAATTTAGAATAAATAAGAATTTTAAATGGTTGACATTAATTAATAAAAATGTATAATCATCCTGCATTTAATTTTTTTTTAATAAATTTGTTTTCCAAAAATTAAACATATGCTAAAATACAAAATAATTATTATTTAAAAGAAATCAAGAGGAAGAAATATAAATAAAAAATACTTCTATTAATTTCCATCACATTCAAAAAATAATTCTAATATTAAATTACATAATATATAGAAAAGAAATGAATTATTATTAAAATATCAGTATTTCTAACTAATTACTAATGAATAAATAATTTTTTAAAAACCCATAATTTTATCCAATCAAAATTCATATATTAAAATTTTAAAAATTGAAGGCAATTTATAGAACACATCTTATACAATTACGAATAAAAAATTTATCAAATTTTTTCCTATAAAGAAAAATATCATTATTTTACAAAATTTATTTTAAACGAATTTAATTACATTAAAAAACATTTATCAGTACTTTATATGGAGATGGATATATATATATATATAATAATTTATTTAATACTATTCATAATATAAATTTTAGCAGCTTGGTTATAACCATTATATATTTTGTTTGTCATTTGATCTCGGTGATGCATCTTGAATATGCTATAAAATGTTTATTTCCTTGCTAAAAAAACATGGTGATACATCCTCACTCATTTAATAAATTGTATCCAAATTTTTTTAACATTTTCTCAGCAATCTAATGTTGAAAATTTTAAAATACGTTTTTTTGGAAACCCGCATCATATAATGCGATAATAAAATATCCTCCTAATTAGAGAGAAAAATATATACGATAGCCAACTAGAATAATATATATTTGGTTTCAAAATAAGTTAAAATATATCGAATTTGATGAATTTGAAATGAAATAAAATATTATATAATTTTGGAAAATTATAAAGATAACATATCATAGTAAACTGAATGTTTAGTAGGAAGGTTAATGGCCTCGAAATAAAAAATATAATATATGTGAAAAGACCATATTTTCATCAGAAATGAATTTACTAGGATAATATTTTTGGTCCAAAATCCTTTTTTATAGATTTAAGGAATTATTTTACCATATATAATGAAAAAATAGTGAAATAATCTTATCTGGAAATAACAATTTCAACCAATATCCAATTTCAAACAAAATCACATATTTTCTCAAATCATTGAGTATTCATGATGAATTTTTTGTGTCCAAATCACTGAATTCAACTTTTAAAGACCACATAACCATAAATTTAATAACATTCTATTCATGATATTGTAATAAATTAAAAAAATATAATATTTATAACATGTTATATGGTTTATAAAATAATTAAATGTTAATATGGTTAAATAATAAAATAATGTCAAAAATTTAACATCACTAACAAATTTTTAAACAAAATCCGTACTACATAGCCTCAATGTTAATGAGTGTTTTACCCTAAAAGGGTAGCTCATTCCATTTATCTTATAGGCTCAACAATATTTTTATATTATTTTGAAATAATATTAATCACTTATTCATATAATCACTTTTCAATACCATGTTTATCTTAATAATAAAACCTTTGTTCCCACAATTACCCACAAAAACAAATATCATACAATCCCTAATGGTCATAAATTCATAAAATATAATATTTGAAAAATTTAAATCAATATAAAAAATTAAACTAAAGAATTAAATATATTTGAACACAATAAATATATCGTCTAGTTTCATTAATCACATTTAGATCTCATTACTTGAAACCATTAAAGGGGTGTCTAATTTGTTGAACTTATGATCAATATTTAATCTATAAATTTATGACAGTATACATAAATCATAATATCACCTCACATGGAACCATACCAAACACAAATTTATTTAAACCCTTTATTTGACCCGAATAATAACAATTATTAACACGCACTCCTGGATCTTATTGGTAAAAAATGATTATTAAATTTCCACCATTGATACAGATAATGGTGATTGAATTTTTTCCATCCAAACAATAAAAAATAAAAATGGAATATATATATATATATATCTTTCATTATTAAGGTCCATTTATAAATAGAGTTTTATTAAATTAAGATAATCTCTAACATAAATAATACACTTTTATATGAATGTGAATATATCCCACCTAACCCATTATTAAGTTTTCATATTAATTCTTCATAATATTCGAAATGAAATAATTTCTAGATATTATTTTTTCAACCACTATCTTTATTAAATTGGTAATAGAATTACATGTCAAGGGTGATCCCAATTTTCTCTTAAGAAATATAATAATAATTTAAAATTTAATGTCATCAATGATCATTATATGAGCATACAATTATGTCGAAAAAGTAAAAGTCCATGAGTATAACATAATAATATTCAAACCCTTCATTACATTATTCATTAATAAATAAAACATTGAATAAGGATTCAAAAATGTAAATAGTTCTCAGATTCAATATTCATGATTCATGAGATAATAGTCTCGATCAAATTTAAGAGTTTAGACCCATATCATGTAAAGTTAAAACATATTGGTATCTTGGAACATAATCATTATATAACCCTATTATAATAAATTCAATTTTAAAAATGGAAATTTTAATATCTAATATAATTCTCTATAGAACATAATCATTACCCAAGTAATTGGAGTGAAATATAAGAAACCCCATCATATATGTTATAATGAGATCTCCCTTTAATATTTGGTGACACTCACAATAGGAATAATATACAAGAACCAGAACATGAATTGAATAAATAGATCCTTATTTTCATCATAAATCATAAAAAACAAATCACTATTCCATTAATTTATTGATTATCCCAAGTAAAATAAATGTGTTACAGTATGATGTCTTTGAAATATGAATATCAGTTAGAATATAAAATTGTTAAATAAATTTCTCATTGAAACCTGATTAACCAAAGTAAAATAATTGGATTACATTAATGTATATTTGGAATATGATATATCGATATAAAAAAGTGGTTCATTAAAAATATCTTTAAAACATGATTAACTATAAATAATAAATGGGATTCATAAGAACCTAGGTGAAATATGATTAAAACATGAAAAAAATTGTTTCAGAAAAATATATATTTTAATGAATATCATACTATAGAAAAAATTGTTTTTATAACAATATATTTGAAACAAAAATAACCCATAAAATAAATATAGTTTCTATATAAATTTCATTGAAAAATTATTATCATGTGGAAAAGAAATGGGTTACATAACAATTTCTTTTAAACAAAATTATTGCATACAAACAATGATAGATGATGGTAGAATTTAAAAATATACCTAGGGAGAATAAGTAATAAAATGAATTTTTTGAAGTTGAATAATGGAAGATACTATTAAAATATCATTACAAATATGTTGGAGTAAATTAACCTTTTCCCTGTTAAAAAATATTTTAAAAACTAAAAAATGAAATAATTTTAATTAAAAAACAGTTTAATGTTATAAAGTATAGATCCGTGAAAATAATTTTCATGATAACTAAAAAATTCATTCATGTTGTAAATATTTTTAATCAACATTCAACTCAAAAAATTCAGTAAACGGGATTCAAATGTGACCCCTTTAGAAAATTTTATGAAATATACATTCAAATCATTCTAAAATACGGTCAAATAAAAAGAAATTTTTCCTTAAAAAATATTTTATTATTAGAAAACCAATTATTTTTTTTGGAAATTGCTGGCATGGATGAAAATGATGGCTGATAGAAAAGAAAAATACATGATCAGTATCGTTTACGAATGACTATCATGATAACTATTCAACAAATATGAGAAGAAATAAAAATAAAAAATGTTAAAAAAAATTTCATAACTAGTGTCTAATCATGATATGGGGTTCATGAAAATTATAGATAATTATTTACTCCAAGTAAACCTTCCCCATAAAAAATCCAAAAAGGGGGAAGTCTTTATTATAATTAATTTTCCACTTTAGTAATATTTTAAATCATTATCCCCATGATAAAATAACAATAAATAAAATAATAAATATCGTTATAATAAGGTGTTTTATGAAATGAAATGTTAAATGGGTAGTATATGAATCTCATAAAATATTATATATATGTAACATTAGAATATGCCTTAATTATGGTTAATTAAGATGAAGTACCTTAATAATATAGAAATCAATGGATCAAAACACTAAGAAAAGACATATAATCATTTGTATTTTTAAAACACTATAATTTTATTTATAATAATAATAAAACAAGTCCATGGGAAATATATAAAAAACATACTAAAATTAAGTGTTTAGTATTTCATGTGTCTCACAGAAGATAAAGCAAGAAAAGAAAACCCTTTAACTCATGTCGAGACATTCATTTTTTATCCTTTAATTCCATTATAATATTCATATATCAATAGTTTCATTTGTAAGGATTCTTTTCCCAGTTTAATAGCATATTATAAAACCATTTAATACTTTTTTCATGACATATCAAAATTTGTAATAATTCAAGTCTATGTGTCATGTTTTGAGGACTTTTGATACATTGTTTCAAAATGGATATGGAATGTTGACTATGGTCAATGTGGTCATTAATTCAACACATATAAATTATATTAATGAAATAATTATAATTTTTAATAACAAATTATAATTTCAATACAAATCATGATAAATGGTTCTGAAAAATGTTCTATGTTACGATCATTGTGATGGTAGGCCATAACTACCCATTAATGACATTTCTATTTTTTTAAAAACATCATGAAAAGAAATTGTGTATTATTTTTAATTTTTATAATGTTCATAATATCATAAGAATAAAATTATTTCATTTAATATTCTATTATATTTATTTAATGATATGTGGTGATGGAAAAATAATCACATGACTTTTTATAGGCAGTCTTCCACACATAAAAGAATAGCGTTATCATTTTTCAATGTAAGATGGAAAATGATATAGTATATTTCAAGAATTATTAATATTAAATGAATATATTTATTATGTAATTTTAATCACATATATTCATTAAAATTACTCTTAATTTCATTCATATAATTTCTTAATAAAAAAACAAATCACAACACTTCAGTAGGCGGTAGTCCATCGTACACACGAGTGATGATATCATATCAAACAAAGAAGGGAAAGAAAAAAATATATGTGATATAAAAAAATTAGTTTAAATAGGTAAAAATTATTATATAATTAAGTTAAATCCATCATTAAAACAATATTGTAATGGCGATGAAGGGAAATATATGAGATCACCTCGTGAGGCGGTATTCTACCATATACAATAATGATGATTTTTTATACAATTTTAACTATTAGGAGATGAATTTATGTTATAATATTATAATAATAAAATATATGTATATATTATATATTATTTTTTCCATATGATCATATCTGAAATGTAATTTAATGAGGTTAAGGACGAATTAAAAAAAATATTTTTGAGAATTTTACCTCCTGCCTGAAAACCTTTTTAGAATTATATATATTGTATTCCAATAATGTATATAAGAAAAAAATATAAATTATTAGATTGATGAAGTTAATTCATTTTGGTTGTTATTTTATAAAAAAAAATTCTAAAGATGAGATGAATAAAATATAAGGGGTGGCCTTTTCAAGGTGAGCTATGTTGTACACTAGTGATTTTTGAAAAGAAAAATGTGTAACCATGTTTTTTAGTTGAATACATGCTCTAAAATCATTTACATTCAATATTCGTACAATATAAGGTCTAAAAGTTTATGAAAAATACATTAAATTTGGAATTTTTTAGTTAATTTTGTATAATATCGTTATAGTTTAACCGGGGTAAACAAGTTTTCACCTTACTCGGAGAAATTGATTTTTACTGTTTTTACTATTTGTTATGGTAACAATTTAATTTGGTTTTATTAGATAATTTAAACTATGATGAATCTAAATTTGGAATCCATTTAACCAAATTCACTTCATATATGTGTAATTTTGGAATTTAATATTAAATAACAAGATATTATGAAGAAGTAGGTTTTCAAAAACAATATTTTCAAGGAAAAGGTGATTGTATATTAAATAAATAAATAAATTTTATTATTATTTGAATTTAAATTAATATTTATTTATTAATAATTTAAAATTTAATTTAATAAATTAACTATTATGAATTAATATAATTAATTTTAATGGATAATCACTATCCATTTTAAAACAATTCTCCCTAAAATCTTATTTTAGACCAAAAATCAATATATAGAAAAAAAACATTATACTGTTTATTCAAAAGAAATTAATGGGTATTAAATAAATCTAAATAGAACAAATATTAATTTAAATCAAAATAAAAAATAATGGGATGAAAGAATTTATTAATTTATTTAAATTAAATTTCATTTTAACAAAAATAAAAATTTTCTAATATTCACTAAAAATAAATACATTCTAATGCATCCAAAAATGTCACTAAAAAAGTATGAAATGGAAATATAAAAATTTATTTTAATTTTATAAAAAAATGTATAAAATTTTCAAAATTTAAATATAATATTTTTTCATGATAAACAATAAAAATAATTTTTTAGGAAAACAATTTTTTGATGAATAAAATTAAAATAATAAAAATTGAATGATTTTTAATGAGAATTTATATGTGAAATATATTTCGATGTAAATATATAAATATATATTTAATAAATTAATTAATATTATTCATATCCAATAATTTAATGGGTATGATATAAATGTTATATACTTAACTGTTTACTACAACTCAGTGTCCCTTGTACAATATGTTATCAAACATAATATATATATATATATTAGAATATTTAGGTGTTATTTTTATTAATATTGAGATATATGAGTGGATTCATTCTTATCTTGAGAAGAATCATAGTGTTTCCTTGAAAATTTATTTCTTTTCTAACCATATATTATCATTTCTTTTAAATGTATTCCATAATGAAAAACTACATTTTCTTGGGACTCATATTCATGATAGAATATAAAGGCACCCACATATTCCCATCCATTCACTCTCATACATATAACTAAATTTCTTAATTATATCTTATTTCTCATGCTGATAATGAATAGTGTACACTTAGGTGTCCTATAAATACATTCAGATCAGTGTGATTGTTGCACATTATATTAAAGTATAGGAAGATGTGACCTTGTTTAATGAAATAAAACCACATTACAATATCTTAGTCTCATGATGTTTAAATGTATTAAAACATGCCATCAAATTGAATAGATCATCCATGTTATGACTATGTAATAATTAATTTAATTTTTTATAAAATTTATTTGATAATATGTTTAATTCACATTGTCAAGGATGTTATGGTGCACACTACCATAAATATTCAAAACTTTACTTTTAAAAATATTTATTCCCTTGATATCTAAGTCAATACAATCCAATTCATCGAGTGGTTAAAAATATAATAAAATCACATGGAAATTTATCCCACAAACTCTTAGTTAAAAACTGTGGAAAAATATTAATATAAATTATCCACTCATATGGAACCCCACTAAGAATATTTTTTTTGAATAACATAGCACCTCATAGATTTCATCTAGTGGATAATTTATCATAAACAAAAGTTACCATTAAATTCATGAGATGTTCCATGACTTCAAATAATTTAGGATTCTTCCATTAATAATGGATTACATATAGAAAATAGTATATACATCGTATTTAATGGAATATTATTTTTACTTATTTACACTTCCCATAACACAAATATTCAAATAGATTCAAATTTCATTGATATTATTGATCATTACATCATACACATTTTAAAATTATGATTATAATATCATAAACTTATACCCTTTAATTATTGGTATGAATATACTAAAAAGACCCAAATAACTAGATTTATTTATTCCTCTTTGTGATATATATTGGTTACATGACATTAAAAAATTTTACTTATGTTTTATCCTACACGAACCAAAACAATATTGAATTGTCTTTAATATCCAAAAATATATTCATGGGGTGAATGAATCACCTCAACACTATGATATTATATAGGTAAAATTTTTCCTTATAAATGATATTTCTTTATGTATAGGTTTCTCCAAAATAGTACAATGTCAATGCCCACTGAGGGAAGATAAAAACTACCCCCACAAAATATATGATCTAGAACATTTTGAGGAATTTTCTATATGGGAATTATTTTTTGCTAGATTCGTGTTGTGATAGGATATGTAGTGACATCATGGTTCCCTAATCCTATACCCAACAATAATATTCAATACAGATATGCCCCACATCCTTCTAAATGATCCAGATCAATGTATATAACCTTAAATTTTCAAAATTATTTAAGACATGATTCTAATCTATGAAGATAAATATCGACACTTAGTTATATTATCCTAAACCTAGCTACACATTCTCTACCACAAATCCATCCCCTTAGATTGATCCATATTGAAGGATACCAATATTTTTTGGTCTCATTATTTTAATGATTCTCCTACATTAAAATCTTATCCCAATATGAGGATCGTATCACTCTAATGGTATCACCAGTGGCTAAGTATCATTCACCTATGTGATAATGGGAGAATTATTCTTTATAGGAAACATGACCAATTCCATTTAATATGTATTAGATCCATGAAAATAGACAATTCACTTCCCCATATCTTGTGTGGACTGATTCCAGATATCAAAAGACATATCATGAATCTTGGGTTCTTTCAAATCTATATCCAGCTATAAAGTCGCTAAACAATTTCATTCACTTATACACGAACAAGTCATATTAACATTTATTGTTTCCTGTTAATGGATTATATTATTATATGATACCTAAAAATAAAAAAAATTAAGATAACATGTCTTGATAACATATTTATCTTTTATTAATTGTATTTTTCATATAGATTCCATTTCACAAAACATATAGTCTAACGAAGAAATGATTTTCTATTAAAATATTTTATAATGGTTATAAAATAACCATTGAGTTATTATATATTAATAGGATTACATAAATTATGATTCATAGAGGTTTTACACGTGTATAAAATAAATTCATTATTTTTGAATTGATACGAAATTGAAGAAAAACATGATATTAAAGGACATTTTTTTTGGAAAAATTTATTTCGTGGAATTTGATTTTATCTGAATAAATTAATTTTATCAAAATGGTAGAATAATTTTAATGAATTGTATATACACTCCATTCTCTAAATTTTTATTCATTCATCTAACATTTATTCTCGTTTTAAAAAGAAATATTATAAATAATTTTCCCTATTTTAAACGGTATTGTATGAAAAAATTGAACGCATCTTTTAAACATAGATAAAATTAATTTTCCAACACATGTACATATTAAATATAATAAATTTGATTCAATATTTTAAATAATGTAGTCTATATTTGGTAAACATTCTCACTTGAATTTTAGGCATTGTGAATAGTGACCATGTGGAAATTTGTCATCATAGAAAAGGTTAAATCTTGTTAAACTATAGTAAAACCAATTTATAAGAAATAATTTATCATCCAAATTCTATTTGAGGAAAATTATTGAACCCTGTAACATTAGGATAATTTTTTTTAATTAAATGTTTTTCAGGAAAATTAATAATATAAAAATTAAAACAAATAAATTCTCAAAATATCACTCTCTTAGTTTTAAAAAATATTTTGTGCCCACATTAGAAAAGTGGATGTTGTGATGGAAATTAATTTTTAATTTTTTGATTGAAAAACATATATTCAAGGTAATACTTTTTCTTTCATTTTACAGGAGTAAATATTTGTCTTAAATTATTATGCAATTCTAACAAACAAAATCATCAATTGATAGAAAAAAATGATATTAAAAATAATAAAATAGATATAATTGGAGTCATACAAAGTGTTCCATTTATTTTACATTTTATTAAGACATATTAATGGTTTTTAAAATAATTATTTTTAAAATAAAACATTACAATGATTTATTTGAAATCAAATTAAATGAATATTGAAAAAATTAACCTTAATGTTAAATTTAAAAAATTATATCTTATTAAATTATTTAAAATTAATAAAAATATAGAGGAATGAAAAAGAAAACAATATATTGGTGATGATTTCAGTTATTTTCAATTTATAAAATATTATTTACATTATATGTAATATTATTACTCCTTAAGAGTGAAAAATATATTACTATTGTTAATGGTAAGATTAGATGTTAAAGGGTATATGCCAAATGATAAGGTTTAATAAACTAGAAAATACTATGCACCATTTAATATTTAGTGATATTTAACCCAATTTATATCCTAATATCAAATCCATGGCCATTTATAAGAATTTTGACTTAGAATAGATTTATTATAATTAAATCATTAAAATATTTAAATTTTTTCCCTTGTATAGATTAAGAATAGTCTCCTCATCACAGATATATTTTCACCACATGATCCATATAGCATGAAAATAACATGTCAATTTCTATTATTAACAAACTTATTTTTTCCTATAGGTTCAATTTATTCCAAATACATGCTCTTAGTCCATTATCATGATATATAAAGAAGAAAACCGAAGAAGAAGTAATCTTATATAACAAGACCATTAATTTTTTTTTCTTACTCTATATTTTATGGTGAAAAACTGTCCTAGATATAGTGATATTGAGTTGTATTATAGTATGGAAATTGTTTTTATCTTTTTAAAACCCCATTATATACTAACATTTTTATTACAAGGGTAACTTCTTATGCTATATAAATATAATGTTGATCATATCCATTCTAATTTTATCGAATGATAATTTATTGAATGTTACGACAAAAATCAAGAATAATGACATATAGATTTTTTACGTGGTTTACCCTTACAATGCTACATCCAAGGTGTATACAACGACAATATTCTAATTTTACCAAATTCACTAAGTCTCACTACAAAAAAATAATGTTTTCTCTAAATCACATCTATAATCTGGATCATAGAATACTCATTATTATGGTATTCTCAATATATTCCCATGGGTAACTCACAACGTATCTTTCTTTGGATTCTATACTAGTGAAGATGATCATATTATTCTTTATCCTTTTCTCAATACTCATGGAATGGATCCACTCACAGATTATGGATATATAGATCCCTTTATTATCTTCAATGTATTCATCCTAAACTCTTTATATATTCCTGGTTAACGTCATGTTTTTCAAACGTTGTTGAAATACAATGTTTCGAGTAATATTAGTTAATGGAATTTGATTTCCAAACCATTTTAAATCCCATCGTGAACAAAGTGATTCCTTAGTTAACTGAACTGCACAACATAGCATCTATGCTTCATGGACCAATTTTCAAATATGGATTGTCCCTTATTCCTAGGTATATTTTTCCTCAACGTACTACCTCTACTCTGAATACTTCCTCAACATCTATGGACTGACTCCTCATCTGTGTACCATCGCCTTCTATGGTGTGTTTTACATTTCATTGTGTAGTTGTTGGAAAAACCACTTTCATGTATTGTCCCATATTAATTTTTAACCTTTCACAGAATCTTCCTCGTGATCCCCTTCTACTTTCATAGAATTCTTCCTTGCAAACCGCTTCTCCTTCATGGATTCTCCTACGAACTCTATCAGAAATATATAATTTTATTCTTAGAGAAAATATATTTTCTAATGAAAATATACCTTATTAATACTCTGATTAGAGGACATAATATAAAGAAATAAATCAAAAAAATCTGTTAATCCATTTTACATAATTCCTTGAGGTGGTACACACTTCTGTTCATACTGTGTTGCACCCAAAAAAAATTATTCTTCCATGGTTAGTATACGATATTTCATCATTAATTTTGGTCGATTCCCTTTGAATATGAAATCATTCACATCTACACAAATCAAAACATCCCTTTTAAAAATGATTATCCACCATGTGTACCTCATTCGTTCCAATGAATCATTTTAATTCAAAAAAAATATTTACCTTATGCGGTCTGTATAACTTTCATTGCAGTCTCCATAGCAATTCAATACAGAAATCATCACTTTTTCTTTTTTCATCATTCTTATACATACCTCTTATGTGTTCTTCAAACACCAACCACTCATTTAGGGTCATCTGGATTTTCCAAACAAGCTCAATAACCACAAGAAACACCACGAGGATTCTTTGAGGGATTTTTCCCTACAATGTCCCTCTTTTGATTTGTTGACAACACTTCTTATTTTGATAGATCATTATAGATTCTTCTACCTTCTACAAGAATAAATTTATTGTAATTTTTATAGGGATAATGATTTACCCAACACATACTCTAAGTCTATATAATACATGATCTGTGTTAGAAATAAGAGTATAATGGAAATTTCATCAATGAATCACTTCATTCCATTCCAAAACCATTCTTTTTATTTTATCACAAACAACAGTTCTCATGATATATAATATTGGAATGATCACTTTTAGAATTACTAGATTTAATAACCCTCCTACATTACTACTCCCCCAATCATGATTCTCCACCTAGCAGTTTCTCCCTGAGTCATAATATAATACATTTTCTTGGATTTTATAGACATAATTTATCTCCCTTTTTTAAAAAACACAAAAATCGCTTCTTCATGGTCTTCAAAAATGTAAATAATTCGTATTACCACATTAGGAAAAATAGAACAAAAATTAGGGAGAGGGGGTTTCATATCCCCACAGTTTCAAGTACGGGGAGTCAACATAATTATTATAGATATTTCATTCCATTCAAATAATTCTCTAGGTATGGTCTCTTTCAAAATATCTACAACTTCTTATTCTATAAGCACATAAATTAAATTTAGAATCCTTTACTCCACATTCTCCTTGATAAAATGATATATTATTTCAATATTCTTTTTTATTTGTGTGGTGTACTAGCATATTTCTATGATTTATAGTTCTTTAATTATAAAAATTTATTCTGATCAAGGATATCATTTGAACTCTCCTATTATCAAAATGTTACATCATCAAAAATAGTTTTATACACTATTGAGTTGTTGAAATATATTTATCTTCTGTAGTGCTCATTGAAATGGAATTCTTTTTCTTTATTATCAAATAAGTACCAAATCCACCCAGACGTAATGCACCACCTAATTTGGATTTTCAGTAATCTAATGATTTGGCCAAATATACAGTAAATATCTAAAATAACACTTTTTGTTATTTTATATTGTATAGGTAGCCAAAATCAATCATTTCATAGATATATCGAAAAATTATTTTCACTTTAAGAATGTGTATTTCCATTTTATTTCATTTATACCACACTTCATTACATGGAGAAAAAAAATATCTTGTCATTTCATGATTAAGTATAACATGTTTCAAATGATAATCCTATATTTTGTTACATTAATCACTTTTCATTCATCATCCAATGAAAGTTTCATCTAGGTATCCACTATATTTTTCATCCCTTTCAAATTATCCATTAAAAATATTCTCAAAACATCAATAGAAAGAATTAGTTGATAAATGAATGTGCTATTATATACATGTGGTAGCTATAAACCAAAGAGGAACATAAATTCACCCATCGTTTACATTTTGAGTTAAATTTTCATGATTTAAGAAAAATGTAGGCATTTAGGGTCATTTTTTCGAAAGATTATGTCATCGGTATACACTAACATTTGTATCCTTTGATAACTATGATTTTTGACATATAGATTTTTATAATCCACTCGACACTGAAATCCAAGATTCATCAAATACTGATGTAGACTTGAATACTACACTCTGGGATCATTCTACAACCCATACATCTCCTTCTTCAGCTGACACACTATATTTAAATATTCATGAATTACAGAAAACATTTTCCATCTCAATATATATTTCTTCGTCAGAAAACCCATTAAAAAAGTTTCACTAGATGTTCAACTATAAAACATTGAACATTTTTTTCACTATTATGGCCAAGAATAATCCGATTGACCCTATCCTTGTAATAGGTGAAAATTTCTCATCAACATCAATACCCTCTATTTGTGAATACCATTTTTACACTGGTCATGCTATGTTTCAAATCATTACACTATCTTTATTCATCTTATTGTGAATTCCCCACGTATTATCAATAACATTCTAAAATTTTGGTCTTGAAAAAATCTCCTAAAAAACCTCCTCCATTTATATATATAGGGATAAAGGAACCTCTATAATACTAAATAAACTGATAGTGGTTGATCATGATGGAACCACCCATCGATGCATTATTTCAATCCGATGTACTATTTTTTCATGTTCTTTCCACCCAACTAACAGAAACTATTTTGATCATATGAAAAATCATTCTATTTCCACATACATAGTCTTATTTTTATAATTTGATTATGTCGTCTTGTACACAATTTTTGGTTTAAACCCATTTTTATTTATTTCCTTCTTTGACTCTCTACTGATATTCCATTTTTAATGACTATTTCATTATATACGAAAACTTTTCTATGGTCATATGCTCTTTAATTTCCCTCCATTAAAGTAATATTTAGGATTCTTTACTTCTACCCATTTGTAATAACATGTTAATTATTCAAGGAATTAAACATTAATTGTTCATTTATCTATTATACGATACATTCGACCCATTCATGTAATGATTATTCCTTCCGTTGAATTTAAATTCTTCTTAATCACAACTAGTCTATCTTCTCCCTTTTTCATCTAGGATTGTTCACATTCATTACAAGATAGTTCATGTTTCTGTAATAGAGGAGGTGATTGATAAAACATTCATTGATCTACATGTGATTCCCTTGAGATAGTAACCATGTCTTTCAACTTATAATGTGGTCTCCCAATATAGGCCTTTTTATACACTTCTATTGATGGGGATCTCATTCAGGGTTCTTCTTTCATACCTTCATTCTTCTTGATGAAATTTATTTCCAAATTCCCATGATAAAAACATATAAAACATATTACACTAAGGTAATATCTCATTTCAACCATTATTAGTTGATATTTTGATGTTTCTATAGTTATTATTTTGTAATTGAGCCCCAGATATTATTGAAAAATACTCATGGTGTGTCCCTGTCATCCACAATAGTAGTATTTGATGGATACATTATTTTTAGAGACACATCATTATGATATATCAATATGATTTTTGTTATTATAACATTTAGATGTATTTATATCCTCATGATGTGAAATGTATTACAAAAACATAAAAACTATCTTGAATTATGACCATGTGTTCCAAATAAATAGCACACGTAGTTATTACATATTAAAAAAATCATTTTTAGTTATCCTTCTAGTGTCTACATGAATTTTCACATTTATTGAACTGTTCACATTTGCCTTCATATTATTCATTGGAGAGGGATAATAATATCCAATACTAAATTTTACAAAACATAATATCCTTTGGGATGATTTAATCTATTCAAATTTTTCCTTTGGTGTAGAATATTTTCATTTAATTTCATTATCTCTAGTTGAAGAATAATGAAATAGTATGTGACACGCAACCTTCAATTTTGGGTTTCCTTTTCCATTTTATTTCTACACATAGTTCTTGAATAACTATAGTCATTCTCACAAATGATGAGTATTCTTGTACCTTGATTCAATTTTAATAATAGGATCTCGTATGAGAGTCTTCCCCTAGATATATCAACATCCAAATCTCGGTAGATCATATTTATCATGTCATCAAGCTTTATTACTTTAGATTCCCTCTTATAAAAATACTCATTAAAAAACGAATTTGCATTCTATAGACTTATGTTCCAAGGAAGTAGTTCTTATTTTTATCTAGTAAGATCGTCATTTATTGCTTCGAGAGTCTAAATTTTTTATGAACAAAAATTCATTACATTGTAATGAGTTTGGGGTTTTTCTACCATAGAAGAAGGATTTTTTTCTTTATAATGGGAAACATTGTTCTCTCTTAAATAGATATCCATATCATTAAGCTTTATATTTTAGACTCTATGATTATTGACCTCTATTTCATATGATTGGATTTATATATCTTTATATTTTTTTCTTTAATAAATTTCTAATTCAATTAATTTGTTTAATGGATAACTTTCACTTTTGGTCTTAATGCAATTTATTCTTCATCAATGGTACAATTACAACTAGGATCATCTGGTTATTCACTTATTCCTACAGTATCATTAATAGAATGAATACTCTCAGAATCTAATTCATCCAAAACATTCATTTGTGTGTTCTTGGTTTCTTTTATTTTAATCATGATATTTCCATATACACATTCACCTCTAGGAATTCCACAAAACGTTTTATTATTCTTTTATGTTCTTCCCTTTTCTATGGTACACAATGAAAAAATAAGACTTAATAATTAACATAAATAATTTACTGAACCTAGTAAGAGAAAATAAATAGAATTCAAACCCTTCTTTGATAGTAATTTTTATGTCCAGAAGTGTGTATGACCCAGGAGAGAGGGGGTGAATTAGGGTATGTATATTATTTTTAATTTATTACTTCCATGTTAGATAGTGAGATCTATATTATAATGGTAACATCATATTATCTTTATTGATAATAATGATCATATCCTTTAAAATTTAAATGATGATAATACAAAGAATGTAAATAAATAAATAATGAACTACGACATAGATATTATTACTTAGTCCACCCTCACTACATTACATCCAAGGAGAATACAACAACAATGAGACAATTATACCAAATTCAATAAGGCTCAATGCCAATAATGATGTTGGGGATAGATCAATTCTATGCCTATTAATGATACCTCTACGTTTGGGAACTACCTCCACTTCCTTGGACCATCCCCATACATTGACTGTTTAACTTTGTGGGTAATAGTTCCCCACAAAACACCTTCAACATAATCTCTCCATATAACTCTTTAACATTCATAGAATCCTCTACTCACACCCATTAATATTTTATGGAATTATTCCTTATAAACCTATTCACTTTCATTGACTTACCAACAAAATCATTTGGACTTAATAGAATTTCCTCCTAGATTGATTATTTTTTCTAATCAAAATTGTCCATTATATTATTGGGATAAGTAGTCTTTATATAGGAAAATATATCCAAAAAAAATTACAATTTATATAAATTAATTGTTCGATCCTGTATATACTTAATTTCTTAATTTTCTCCTCCTGCAATCCATTTTTCCATATCCCATCAGCATACCATCAATATTCATTCACGATTGTCGATTCCTTCCCCAAACGAACCCCTTCTCTACTCCCCAAATCACCACATCCTTTTCGTAGATGACGATCCATCCCAAGAATTGCATGGATTCCCATGAACCATTTTATCCCTACAATCCTTTTCTCGAAAACAATCCACATATCATGCTTCATAGTCCTCATTGCTCTACTATGCATAACTCTTCTATTTATCATTTTAATCACCATTGCATGTACCTCCAACACATTTTGTGAACTGTGCTCCACAGTCAATGTAATGTTCACTTATACAAGGACATGTTTAGTTCTATATAAATAATATCCAAATTTTGAGGCCTATAAATATTTAAAACACTGTGAAATGATGCCGCCTAAAAAACTTCTTCATCGAACACCATCCTTACTCAATCGCGATAATCTATCATTATCATAAAAAACAGTCACTCATAAAAACACTAACAGGATAAATTAAAAGATTTTTTCTAATATACTACAACAAAATTTTTAACTCATATTAAGAAAATATAAAAATATAAAAAATATATTGTCTGGTTATTATAATTATGGTAAAACAATATTTCATCTATGTTACATCCAAGAAAAAATGAAAATTTTCTTACGTCTACATATGATTAACCACCTTCATATTGTATTGTAATTCTTTTTTCAATCTCATTTATAAAATATTTATATAAATATGGAAATTATTAATATGTAAAATGTTAATTACATTATTTTTTAAAAATTAAAATTTATTATATACCATATTATCATCTAATATATTGGAAAACAACTATGTCACAAATATTTATGTGTAAACTGCCACCTCCATGAATCTATGTGATCAGTTTTTAATTTTCACATTACATAGATAAAAATAATGTTTAATTTCATGAATATTTATGTTTTATATGATTTGATAATTATTTTGAAAATGTGATTTTTCTCAATTTCAATCATTCCATCCTTCAAGAAATCAATAAACTATCCATGTGTACTTACTACCTACCATCTCTATTAATGGTTTTTATTAGTCTTTATATTTAAGATTTTTACAAATGAATCTTAATATTTATATAATTTGGATTATATCTGGATTATATTTTGGGAGATGATAAAACCATCATACCAAAAAAATCTAAAACAAAACATACTCCAAAAAATTAAATAGTTATATTAATAAATAATTACAATAAACTATAAGATACAAGGGTATTTTTAAATAATATATTTAATGATATATATGATTATTATTCGGGAATAAATTTAAAATATATATATATTTAATATATATGATGTTTAAACATGAAAGAAGGAAATAATACCTGATGTAATGGTTTCTCGTCTAACTTTAACATCAGTGAGACATAATCCATCATCAAAACATATTTATTTTTTGCGATGTATATACTATACAATTTATATATTATATCATGAATAAAGTTACCTTCATTGAGTGGAATGTTTTACTTGATGTTACTTCTTTCATGAGGTTTATGATTTAAATGATATAGTAGAGGTAATTCTTTATATCAAAATGTCAACATTATTCAGGATTGTTTGTATTTTAGTTTCCATTGTAGGAATATTTTTCTTTAAAATCCAGGTTTTCAAAAAAATATTTTCAAATCATTATTCAAAAAATTCAACCAATGATTTATTTTTTATTTTTTCCATTAATAATTTTATGTGAAATGTTTTTAAAGTAACCTTTTTATTTTTTTTCAAACGAGGTACATTTTGGAAATTTTACAAAACCATTAAAAAAATTATTTTTAAAATTATTTATAATGAATATATATTCATATTTTCATGAACCATAATTTATCTAATGACTATTTTACATGTTTATATTATTCATTTAATATAAAATATCTTCCTTCATATTTTCAAGGACATTTAATTACTGTTATAAACTAAAAAAAATCCTATTTTCTTTATGAAATTTTCAATTTATTTTTTCAATTTTTTTCATAAATATAAATATACATTTATGAATAATATGTTTTATATAGGTTGTTATCATATGTTACCGTAAACCATATTTTTTGGGTGGTTCATGAATGATTTGATTGTGGAATATGTTTATATTCTGTAGTCTACATAATTCATTATGGATATTTATTCATTTTTAATGTAGTTGATCATATTGTTTTATTTATTCCTATGAGGTGTTCATTAGAGTTATTAATTTACGAGTGGGGAAAATAACTACATTACCCCCCATGAATTGGTAGGTGTCATGAGATAACACGGATTGGGGGTTTTGTTGAGACCATACACAATTATATAATATTTTTTGGGAACGATTCCTTGAAAACCTATTTATGATGTACTGGCATGAGACCTCAATGATATGTTTCATGTCACTATCATTATAAATTACATTATTTGGAACTCATTCGTCTATTTTCATCTTAATGTTAAAATATTTTTTATATCCATGGATAGCTATTATATCATATAATTATTTATGTGGAATTATTTTATTATCATTTATTACTTTCCAAATTATTCATTCGTTATTTAAATTTCATTATATGAAAAACCACAGTAGGTATATGAGCTCGAACATTTATTATGTTTCTCTTATCTTGGATACGATTCAGTGTTTTATGATTATTACCTAGGGATTTGATAATTGTGAAAGTGGTGGTCTCAGATAAAATACTATGATGTATACTATTTTTTTAATGTAAATGTGAATTCATAATATATATATAGTTCAATAAGAATACCAACATCTTTGGTCCATTACAATCTAACTTCTTCTGTCTAGTCATAATGTAATAAATTATACACTAACACTGGGATTCTTGGATTGGGTTTTTTATAGTCTGATTAGATAATGTTTTTTAGAAACATTGGGAATAATATTTAGGAATATATATATTTGAATACATAAAACTATAATTAATGATGATAATATTAATAGTGAAATAATTATTAAGATTATGATATTAATTAATAATAAATTTTTTAATTTATGTTATGTGTTTATATATATTTTTAATTATATATATATTTTTTATAATCTAATTATATAACCTATACTAAGTCATTAATTAAAATTAGTGCATAGTGGATGTAATATGAACTTTATCAATGCACATAATCCATTTACAATGTTCCCTCAAAGAAATGACAATAGTTTTATATATAGTGCACAAAAAATTATACATATATTGGGGAAGATGAATTAGGTTCTAAGAAATTACTATTCATGTAATAAGTATCCTTTCTATCCACAATAAGGATTAATTATTTTAATCATTACATGATACTGTATATTCATTTTCTGTTGAGTAATGGATACATTGCATAGAGAAGGTATATCTCACATTGGGATGTAATGAAAGTGATAATGTCTTGAAAGATTTTAATCTTATCTTAGGGGATTAAAATCAATGGAATTTAATAATATGAGACTATATAGATGATGCGGAAATAGGGATTATGGAATGGAAGGATTTTAATAAAAATTTCATTTAAAATCACTTCCCTCGTGAGAAATGAAAATATATGGAATGAAAAATTTTTAGAATGAGAAAAATAATAATTGAATTTTGTTTTTATTCATGAAGCTAACATTAAAATTATAACAAGGTATATAGCATATTTTCAACAAAACCTAATGAGATTGATTGACCAATTTGTTGATGGAATTACGAGAATCAATTGAAGGGAACTGGTATCCCAAACATTATAACAATATAAGTATATAGTATCTTGCTCAATCAAGAAAATGAGTGAAATATTCTAGTCTTATGGATCCGAAGGTAGGAATTTTATGAAGATAGAAATAGAGAATGAAATGGATAAGAAGAATAAGTTAATGGGAAATTAAAAAAAATGTTAACTCGGTGGAATGAATCACCATGGTATACGATTTAATGGAAAATGAGTTTTATTCAAGTGTGGAGAAAAATTTCATCATGATGATTAATGTCAAGGAAATAGAGAAGACCTCAATATATATTATTTTAATAAAACAGGGATGGGAAGGTATACTATCCAATTCCCAATGAATCATGTAAACCAACCATAGAAGAAGTCAGGGGAAGAAGGCTAAGATTGTGCAGTTACAATAGTCAATGTGGGTGTTCCAAATGTTGTGGTTGAAGGTAAACATATATCTGTCTTCTGAATTAAAATTGTTTTGTTTAATTTTTGTTTTTTATACACATTAGAATATAAATAATTTAATAAGGGTATCATATCACAACCTCAATGTTTAGATATATAGATATCAGTCAAATCATTAGTTTTTGAGATCTTCACAACACAAGTCAATAGTTACTCTCTTATTTATATATGTGGAAATGTACTTCCTACAATTTTATTATTCACACACTTGTTGGATTTGATGCTATTTTCTATTATATTTATTTATCCGTATAATGACAACAATGATTTTAGAGGAAGAGAAGTCTAATTTTATATTATAATAAATAATATGATTTCACATTACTGTGATAGTAAAAATATATAATATACAGAAATAAATTTCTTCTTGTTGGTCTTATTTATTTTTAAAATGGGGTTCTTATCATATATGACTAGATAAATACACAATATCAATGAAATCCATTTTATTCTTGTGTTTTTCATTTTATATCCATGAGTTTTTTTATTCTTCCACTGAATGGTGATGTAGAGTTTTCAAATGAAATCACCCATTTTTCTAAACATTTCTCTTGTAATTCATATTTAATGACACTGATTTAGTTATAAGAATTGAAATAGCAAAACCAGGATACTCATGAAAATGGATTTATTATTGTAAGTGTGTAACCATGTGGTGAACCAATTTGTTTCTCTAAGATGAAATATTGATTAGTACATCTATAAATTGATTTCCATGATCATAACATGATCATTATCAGAAAAAATATCCTCTACCTTTTATATATTGTCAATATGATTAACTAAAAACCTATAAATAATTTATACAGAATGGTCATTATTGTTGAAATCATAAATTAAACGTTAAAATGGAGGATATATACAATTCCAAATTCTTTATAAAGTATAGACACTATAAAATTATAGTTATTACATTTGGCCTTACTAATTCCCAATTGTCATCTTGTATTTAAAATATAGATTGTTCAACGATTACATTGATTAGTTTTTGTTATTCTTTAAGGATTATATTCTTGTATTATTAAATTTTATGGAAAATTAGGATTAAAAATTTAGTATTTTACAGTATAACGTATGTGATGGAAATATATATGAAAAATTTTCCAACTGTGAGTTTATTCTACAAGAGTTTTTAATTTCTAGTCCAATATTATCTTAGGCCAATGATGCTAACATACACACATTGTTTTTGGGGATATGATTTTTATTATTAACACATTATGTCAATTGTTCTTGAATTTCATTCCAACTAAATAGGCTAACATCAAAGGTACTGATGTTTCTTTCAATATATACAATTTTTGAATAAATATTGTAACTGAAGAAAATAGTCATAAGCCCAAATGTTCCTACACATTCCTATTGTGGAGATGCGGTTTTTATATATATTTATTATTTGAATTTTTTGTTGGGATGAATCCACCTAAAATGATATAGTGGTATCATAGATCTCATAATGACTACATTTCCCCGATAAACATTTCCCAACACATCATTTGGACAAAGATAGGGTAATTTTATCATTAATGATATAGTGGCACTATCTATATGATGAATGGTGTGATATATATAATGATAATAAAATTTTATATTACATTATTACATAGAAAGAGATAAACATGTTCCAATGAATATTTTTCTTTTTTAATAAATGATTTTGACTACTCAATACATTACAACATTTTGAAGGTGAATAAGTTGGAAGATTTTTTGATTATATAGGTTCATTCTATCTTATTGATGATGAAGATCATAAAAGATCAAAACATTTATTGAATTTAAAACGGTGAATCGTGAAATATGTTGGAAATGTGAGAAGTCATATCTTTATCAAATTAATATAGAACCATCTATCCATGAGATGAATAAAGATTCGTAGAAAGAAGATGTAGTTTTATATCGGAAGGTGAGAAATTTACCTGAGATTAAATTTAACTGTGATTAAATGATATGGTTATAGAGAAGTGTACCTTTCCATCCAATAACTTATTTTATGAAGGAAATTTTGGATGAAGCTCATATTTCATAATTATTTTTTCATCTTGGATATATGTATTTTAATATAGATTTTAAAGAGTATGTAGGTTTGGACAGCAATAATAAATACAATATATAATCTACTTTTAATGTATTAAAATGACATCAAGGAAAGGTTGATAGATATATATATAATGGGATGTTTCATCCAAAAGACCTACAATAACGTAAATGTGAAATCATCACCACAATGTTTTTATCAGAATCCCCATAACATTTGAAGGGAATAATTTTATATGGGTTATATTATGTCATGTTATGAATTATACACATTGCATTTATATTAGTGAATATTTAAATAATTATTGTATTTTCATAATTTATACTATGAAAGTGGTATGGTTTCATGGAATATCATATTCTATTATAAGGTATTAGGATCTAAAATGTTATGGTATGTTATAATTAATTATTCTATGATTATTAGTCACATAGTCTAGTTACAATAGGGGATAACATCCTTAGATATATGACCAGTCGAATATGACCATTGAAAGACTACAGAAAATGTTTAAATATTAATATATGGATTCCAAATGTGGTTAGTAATAACACCTTCCTCTGGTATAAATTTCCCATACTAGAATCTTTCACTTGAGAATTTTGATTGATCATTATATATCATTCTATGAAAAGATTAATAGAACTACAGTATGATTAAATAATGTTTTAAAAAATTGAATATTGAGATACATCCTAGTTATGGAAATTTAAGACAATGTTATAGAAATTCAACAATATATAACATTGTCTCAACGTATTAAAAAAATCATTTTTTAAAATCATATCAATGTTCTGCTGTTTGAATCCATGGATAATTTATTCCAAATTAATAACTCCAAGGAAGTGGGTGAAGAGATGGAGAATAATTTTTAAGATTATCACTAGGTATATAAGTAAGTTATATATTATTTATTATATCTAGATTTTGTATTATTGATTGGAAATTACACAAAATCTCTCCCAAGATCATGTTGTATTCCATAGATCTCTCATGAGGATGTAAGTATCTCCTACATCAAATTAATTAAACTAACAGGTCATATATTTAGGGAATCATATTTCTTGAAAGGGGTAAAAATTAAATATTTTTTATTGTAGGGGGAAGATTTAATGAAATAAGACCACTGACATGGTCAGAGATCTTTGGTGAAACTATCAATTTGTAGAAGCTACCCAAGAACCTAGGGATGTGATGTGGCATACGAATCCACATTAGTGTGTATTAGAGTAATGTAATTTATTAGGATAAATTCATCATAACATGTATATAATCTAAAACCCTCTCATGTTATAATATAATTCTCTTTAAACAACTTTATTTCATTGATATCTTATGTTACACACAACAAAGAGTAAGAAAAAACTATGATTATAAATTATAATTTGATTTTATAGTCATTAAATAGATATTGGGATAGTGAATATAAAATGAAATAACTAAATTATTATTCATATACTACTTAAAATTATACTTAATAAATTCATTAAAATTCAATTCAATATACATGAAAAAAATATCATTTTTTAAATAATAGAGATATTTTCCTGAAGAACTCTTTTGATGTGACAAATGTGGTTTATCTTAATAAAAAAAATATTAACGATGGGTGAATAATTTTAATAAAATATATTTAATATATTATTAATCTAATTTTTTATCATTCGTTAAATGTTTTTTCTCTAAATGAGAAAATAATTTAAACCATGTTTTATGCTTAAAAATATCGATTTTCTAATAAATGGTTTTCCTCCGATGGGGAACATGTATATTAAAATTAACTTCATACACTTATAGGTATTTAATTTGATAAAATATATTGTAGCTGAATTTTTGATATTCATATTTGGTAATATTCCAAATTTATTTTTAGAAATAATAATCAACACCTATGGTAACATTTTTCATCTCGATAATGTGTTAATCGGGTTAAACATGGTTAAAAAAAGTGATATGGACATAATTGTTCTTCTTAATTATTATTTAATATATTTAATTCTACCATTACAACTATAGACATAAAATTTATCTCCTCAAATCACAAATATTTATCATTATAACCAATATAATTTTAAAATTAATGAAAGTTACAAAATTTAACACTCTTTGTTTTAAATATTTATTATGTGTCCCCATAGGGACAAATGAATGTTATGAACGAATAGTGTTATCCATGAAATGAAAAATAGAACCATTTTCTTGATTATAATTTTCTTTTACAATTTATTTTCTATAAAATTAACTTTAATATTTAGTAAATAATAAATATAATTTATTTAATTAATATAAAATTAAAATAAATTATTTTAAAATATTAAGTGTGATATACTTAGAGTGATATATATTGTTACACTTTTTTTAAATTAATATTATATATTATATATTTAAAAATGTCTTGTAATTTAAATCCAACATTGAATTCATGTATTTTAAGTCAATTTAAATATTAATTTCAAAATTAGAATTAATAATAATTTATCATAATATTATTTTTTTATTTATCTAAATATAATAAAAAACAATAATAAGTGGACATGAGTTATGAAATAGTAATAATACAAGTTTGTTTCCTTTTATAGGTCAATAGTTACCTTATAATGTAAAATTATAACCTTGTTATAGTGGAAATATGCTCTTGTAGATAAGGTTAATATTATAAAACATAGGGGTTAAACGAAATGATATGGTTTTAAACACAACACAAACGTATCCAAAATTTATTCTTTATTGATAATTAACCAATGTGTTTCCATATTTTTCAATAATTTTGAATCTTTATTCATTATAATTTATATCCTATTTTTTATTATTTAATATTTCATTTAATTCGAAATGTTCCCTCACCTCAATTTTAAATGGGTACCACCTCCCACACTTAATTACATTACATTGGGACATCTGTCCTGAAAAATTCAAATAATTACTATTTTAAATATACATATTCATGCCTTATAGGTTAGAGTTATTCTACAAGGCCTATTCTAATTCCATTAACAATATATCTAATTGAAATCTACCAAATAATAGGGAATAATATTTATTGAGTCATTCATGTTTATTTGTAGTTGTAAAACATTTTATAGTTTTTTAAACATACTAAAATATTATCTCTAGTAAATATTTATTCTTATATTTAATTATGTTAATGTTTCAGTCATATTTTATCTCGCTTTCATCTTATGAATGGAAAAACCTCGCTCGTGTATATGTGAAGCATACCATATCCATTAAGAGATGTAATTTTTTTTGTAATCACCATCATAAATGGTTGGATAAAATTTTGGAAGTAATTAATATATATTATATTAATTTCCAGAAATATTCATTAATAATAGAAATATCATATATAACTTCTTACATTCTAGTTCGTTGGAAGAAAATAACATTATTCAATCATATTGGGGGACTATTACCCCATAAAGTGATGTATTCCATTTTTCATTTAAAAATTGAAAATATGATAACAAAAATTTCCTTTATTAATATATATTTCTTATATTATATAATAAATATTCTTTAAATTAGATTTATTATTCATAGCTCATTTGTTCTATCAGTAGATAAATAAATATATCGTTTATGTTAATGTATAGTCTTGCATCTGAATGATTGATGTAATTCGTTTTTCTATCTATAAATATTAAGGATTACCATAAATATACATATAAATAATAGATAAATCATTATTAAAATATTAAATATTAAATGACCATTATAAGTTAACAAGTATGAAATCCACCAAACCAAAAGATCAATTAATTATATAGCATTTATCATTGAGAACAATGATAATAATAATGAATAAATAATAAATGGGTGATAAAATGTTATTAGTTAACTCTATATTGTATGATATAGATTATTATGCTTCAAAATAAATTTAAAATAAATATAAAATTAATATTACTTCATGTTCTAAATGGTATGAAGTAAATAATTCATGACAAAAGCGTTTCTCATCTCATTTTTAATTATACGGGGCATGTACCAAATTGACTAGTTATTTCTTTTTATTTTTTGTGTTGTATATTCTAAAAATATCATATTTTATATCACTAATATATATTTAATCATGGTATTTAATAATTTTTTTTATTTATAAATATAATGGGACATACAGTTTAAATGATCACCATGTGGACTGGTTTTATTTCACAATCTCAATAAAATTTTGGATTTTTTTATTATGTCTACACTGGTGAAATAATTTTCATCCTTATCAAAATTTTCATTAACAATATTAAAAAAATTATATTTCTCTAAATGAATTATTAAACAAATTATTAACCATGCTTTCATTTTTATAATATGTTTTGAATGGAATCATCTAGTCATTTTCTAAATGTGGAACTGGTTAAAAATATTACAAAAGTGTGAATGGAATGTTTTATTTTATAATATACATCATAAATGAAATTTACCACCATCATTAATAATATATTCTATAATTCTTCCATTATAAAATTTAAAGGTTATTTTCAGTGAATTCTTATACTCATATTTTTAAATACATTAAAAATGTTATTTCATATTCAAATGTTATTTTCATCAATAAAGTTTCATCAATTTTTGTGAATTCATATCTATGTCACTATCCATTATAAAATAATATTTTTTTCTAGGGTTATTATCTTATGATATATTCCACTGATCATTTTTGTATGGTTTAAGATCTATTTGATTGGGGAATGTGTTGATATTCGGCATTATTATTATTCAAATACATATAATTATTGACTTTTAAGGATATTGATTATGGTATTTTTTTACTAATATGAGTAATAAATTAAAATTATTAATATATGGGTAGAGAAAAGAATTATATATCCCATGATTAATTCATCGATATCATGAGACATGATACTTTGTTGTTTAGGGTGTGGCCTTACTTGTTAATATTAGATTTCTTTTCATGAGGCCTTCATATTTTGATTAAGATATCATATTGTGATTCTTCGACATTATGTTTTCGATTTACAGCATTATTAATTCCATAATTTTGAACTCATGTGTTTATTTTAATTAAATTATTTTAATATTCTTATATTCATGGTTGGGTTTTATCTCATGTGATTATTTATGTGGCGTTATATTATTATAATTTATTTTATTCTATATTATCCATTCATATTTTGGATTATCCTGTATGTGTAACCATTCTCAGAATTTTAGTTCACTCATTTTTATGTTCCTTCTCCCTAGGTTATATTGAATTTTTAAATGATAATTATATATAAATATTTTAATGTGTATAACGATATTATTGATTTAAACACTATGTTGTATTTTATTTTAAAAAATGTAAATGTGAAACTCAATTATTTTTCTATTTAAAAAATACTACAAAATAATTTTATCATTTAAGATGAGATTGATTGTATCTAGTTATAATTTAATAATGTAACCAATGTTTTCTTTTTATTTGTGATGCAGTCATTAAATAATGAATTCAGAATCCCAGTGAATCTGAAAAACTTATGATGTATGTGTCCCTAATCTATGGTCCATCTTATTTGTTCTTATATAGATCTACATATCATTGTGTGTTAAAAAATCACTCTACCAACACTTGAATTATATATGTTTGTGGATTATTTTAACATGAATATAGACACTGAAAAAAGTAAACCATCGTATGGATACCCACATGAATGAATATGATTGGACTAATAATTACACACATATTTAAATTTATTTTTTAATGAATGATGTATCATTGGATTCATATTAAAATTTTACATTAGTTCCCAAATTATTAAAAAAATGATATTAAACTAAAAGAAGGCATCCAAATTTCATGAAGTTAAACATTTCTACTAGAACATAGCCACTATACAATATTAATCCATTCATTCCATATTCTATCAACCCTCCTTATAAAGGATTGTATGAGACTAAACAAGGTCAAAAATAGTATGGGATAATTGTAATTATATTATTAAGCACCATAATAAAAAAATCACAAATGATGTATGGATAAAATTAGGTTCCCAAAAATATTCAATAACCCTCAAAAGGGGAAATTATCCCTTTGGATGACAATTTTAGAGTATTATATTCATAATAGATATAGAGAAGTCAACCATAGGTATTTTTTACTGTATATAATGGATTTATGGTCATTTTGATGCCTAAAATAATCAGAATAGAAATTTTCACCATACTGTGACTAATAATCATTTTTTTCTAGATTATCTCACACCACCCCTCATGATTTATGAACCATGAGTGACAATTTTAAAAGTTCTCAAATACTACTAAAAATGGTGTTTGGTAGAATAGTCCATTAGAAACATAATTAGGCTATTTGGTAACACACCACTTATTTTGGGTTCTTATGCGTCATGATAATTAACTATATGATCATTGTTAATATCTATTAAACCTTAATCATTATTCCTTAATGATCCAAAAAATAATAACCTGACCCACTAGTAAGAAATAAATAAAACTCATCAATATGAAATCATAAAATGGTTAATTTGATAAATATTATAATCTATTGATGAAAATATTCATCCATTGGGTTTAGGAAGATATTAGAGCGTAAATAAATGGCCCAAAAATCACAAATACTATATTACGAACTTAATAATATCCAAAAAATGGTACAATGTCCCCTATGACCCATTAAAAAGATTGTGTAATGGTAAATCATGTCCCCTTACTATGATAATGAGTTTTTAAAGAAACAATAAAAATTTAATTCTCCATTAATACTTCATCGATATTACATTTTCCATAAGTAACCTTCATGTCTTTCATTTCTAATTTGATAATACCCCCACCCATAGTTCCACCATTTGAAATACAACCCATATAACCCCATAGACATGACATATTTGTATTAGTTCTTCTCTATAGTGTATTTCCAACATGGACTGACAACTATGAAGGTACTTTAGTAACCCATAATTTTCATGTATAGATAATATATCTTTTTGGAAGAATAATGATTACACCACATAATGATGCATGCGAGAATCATATATTTATACTTACAATGGAAATATATACCAATAAGAAATTGATCTTCAAATAACTATATCATATCCCATATATTTGATCCTCACATGGATCATTCATAGACATATCATAGTTCATACATTACATGGTAACATGGGTGAGTGAATCAAAAAAGAGGTTGAGATCATATACTTAGTAAGGGTAAACAATGGAGATATCAATGGTCACTGTTCCATTGTATAATCATAAGTGTATCAGAACGTCATAATAAATTTAAAAAATAAAACCATGTATTTTAAATATCATTATATTTATTCATGTTATAAACCATGGGTTTTCCTAAGAAATGAATAAAATAGAATCAATGAACATGAGCCATGATATCATAACATTATAATAAGATATATATGTTTAACATTAATATTAGTATAGAAAATAATTTTTTCACTAGTCAATGATCATTTCAATGAATATCATTGAGAAATTGGTTTTCTATCTAAACAATTATAGTATTCAAGGTTCACACTGAATACTATCATAGTGGACAAAGTCCCAATCAGGACCCATCCCAACTTGGGGAAAATTGGGAATACACCAGGGTTTTTTCTAATAGGATTTCTTATGGTGACTAGCCAAGGGTAGGCATATCACTAACATGGGGTGGTTTATCCAAATTTATCATACACATACACACATACTCAAGTTATACAATTTTGGAATGTTAAAAAATTGATAAACCATGCATTCATAAATATAAAATCCCTTTATAAGAGTATAAAAACAAGTAACAAATAGTCAAATATATGCCCAAAAAATAATGTTCAAACAATTAACACATGAAATGTAATAGAGTTACTACTATTAAGGTGGACACCGGAACACACCTTAGTATATGTGGTCAATTATTATCTTATAGATCATAGTCTCTCTATGAGTTTCCCCAAATTATAATCTTTTCCATAAGACCTGGAATGTGGGGTCAAATTTAATATAGTGGTGAGAATAAAAATACCTATTTACATTCCCATAATTCACTTATAATATATCATGAATAGAAGACTAATAAATTGAAGTATATGAATATATCATATATAATATGAATATTAAGATATACTCAAAAAAGAAATACAATATCATGGTAATGTCACAACCATACTTGTAGACATGGAAACATGAATAATGGTTCCACCTAACACTGATCCTAGAGAACACACTCCATGACCATTTTATAATTGATGGTTGTTATCCGAGGTTTCATTTCAATTTGATATCACAATAATAATTATATTCTAGAAATTTTTGGATAATGAAACACCAATAGGGATCACACACATTATTGTGGTACATAAATAACTCATTCTAGAATACCCATCTATTTAAAGGATCGACAACCATGTAGTGTTGGTAATGAAGATACCAAGAACACCACCTATGGAAAGAGTATGATATAAGATCCCTGAATGGGCATCATATACAGATTACAACACTACTATCCACGATTTCCCACTAAAGGGAAAACTATCATATGTAAATGAAATGAGTCCATATTAACCCTTGGTGAATGGATTAAGGGAATGTTATCTAACAGAAGATTTCCAATATGAAAAGAATAAGAGATCCCAAAACATTTTGATGGGGTAGAAAGTGTGTACGGGTACAACACGATGTGTCATCTAGACACAATATAATTCCCCTATAAAATGGACTGTGTCCATTTCCATGTCCAATGTAGAGTACATGGAATGTATGAGCCTATGTAATCATAGACATGTACATTTTTTTCTGTCTATATAAATGTATTTGTTTACATGTCTGTTTATGGATAACTATGTACATGAATAGATAGATATGCATCCATTATGATAAATTGTGAGTGATATATGGAGGCTCACATTCCATGCGATAGGTTTCACATGACAAGTGATACTTTAATCTAAAAAAACCCTAGTACCACACAAGGGGACCCACAAAATGTGTATCCCTAAAATAAAATGCTTGTACTATTTCATTTTCTAGATGTCCATAACCTTCTAAAAAATATTCACCCTTGTCTCCATCAATCAAATCATCCTAGAATCGCATTTTTCTATATTTATCTACTATTGAAAATCAATAGTAACAACCCTCGAAGCCATCCAGCCTCCAAAACAATGTGGGAATCACATTGTTGTGTCACCCATAGTATCTCCATAAATATAGAATGAACAAGAATAATCAATCATAGTATAGACCCATTGTTTCCATCATTGTATAATTGTATCATCTTTGATCAATCTCGTATAAGAGATAAAAACATTTGGTGCCAATAAATGTGTTCACAATGATTCTTTATCAGGTATTTGTCAATATAAATGGAATGATATTTACAAATGATGCATAATGAATTTGGGAATAAAATAAAAACAAAAAACATGATGAATGAACCTCAGATAATGTTCATGATTCCCATGATTCATTTTTGTAAGAATAATGAATGATGAGACCATAAAATCATCATAATTAAATCCATCATTCCCAGATATATCTAACATTTCCAAAAAATATTCACCATCGATAAATAAATCTATTTATTGATTGATTCAGAATAATTTTAACAATATGAAAATAACAATGAATAGAAGTAAAAAATTATTCATCCTTGATTGAATCTTTCATTGATAAATAAATTTTATATTTCACTATCATTAGTGTGATCGACACATCTAATTATCAGACGAATCCTAAATCTTGATCGGGTCATCTCTCACATATATAACTCCCCCAAATTTCACTATGTAAGTACACCATTATTAATATAATGCATAAAACCATGAAAATATCTTTAACAGTGTTTATATAGAAAATTATTTGGATAAAAATTAAATTTGATAAACTTATTTATTAAATTAAAATATTAAAAAATCCACTCAAGACCACTCCTCAACCATAAGAGTGCTATATATTTATATCTCTCATAGGTTAAAAAACATTCTCTAAATTCCATGGTGGATAAATATTTCTGATCCAATACTCTTTTTAGAAGATATTCCAATTTTTTAAGAATATAATTTGTGCATAATTTTATATATATAATAAATTTCAAAAAAATATATCTGAATCACACTATACCATGGAATCTAATGTCATATGAATGAATTATTCCAATAATTAATCCATAAATATTCCAAAAAAATACATGGAAATGAATGAGTCATTAAATTTTTCCCACTTTTTGAATTTACATCCTAGAATGCCAGAATAGAAGGCTAGACATAGTGATGTGTGTATTGAGAACACATTAGAGACTCCCACTCTCATGTGATATTTTGAAGATTATTTTTCTTCCACAAAAATCATCTAAGGGAATCAATCACAAATAGAGAACTCTCTCATGTGGATCCTTAATCTATGCTATGTACCCCAAACATTTAGTTACATCCTCGATGTCTATCATACCCCAATCTATTACGTGGGATTAATAGTGCGTTTGCATCCTCTACTGCGATACTTGGAAGATATCATATACCAAGTCTAACTATAGTGGTGGATATAAGAAACATCCAACCTCAAAAACACTATTTTGTATATAGAATGTTCTAAATAATCATAGAGATAACTTTAATCCCCAAAAAACACCAAAATTCAATTTGAGGTCAAACTGAAATAAACACATAGAATGCCTCCATGAACTAAAATAGCCTTGATTATAGTTACAATAAGACTTATGGGAACTTTTTTAGTTTGAAATTTTTCCTACATGATATGAACCTTCTCCAAAGTAGCTCACAAAATCTCTGGTCCCATGACTTCCAATTCACCAAGATCACTCCAACAATGTGGTGACCTGAAGGGTTTCCCAATATGTCATGGAATGGTTTCATACCAATGGTGGGCCGGTAGCTATAATATTATGAATAATACATAGATGTTAGGTAATCCTCCCAACTATAGTTAATGTCTATTATAAAATCCCAATGTATTTCCCCTAAGAACTAAACTGTCTACTTAGTCTGGCCAACATTCTATGGTTGAAATGATGTGACCAAACACATATGAGTCCCAAAACACTCATTCATTCTCTACAATAATCAATATATGAAGCGAGTATCTTGGTATAAAATTTTCATTATGGGGACATCATGTAATTAGAATATATCATGTACATATAGGAGTGCCAATCTTTGAACCGACCAGTTCAAACAAATTTCTATGAAGGTTCAAAACATGCTGAGTCGGTCTATGATCATCCAGATGGCATCTTGTCCCCTTATTATTTGTGAACACTATAGATCTAAATTTTTATTATAACTACTTTTAAGGAAAAGGTGTGAAACCTTCAAGATCCACAAAATCCATCAAACTTAATATTAGGAAACCAAATTATTAAAGACCAGCATAAATCCATTAACCACAACCTCTATATATAATTTCCAAGAATTATATGAAACCTTTTTGTTCTGATCACCTCTGATAATAACATCAAATTGATGTACCATTTTGTCCCTCGTTCTAAAGAACTCCTCCACTGTTAAATTCATTGCCTTGAAGCCTCTAGTCATAATTAAATAATACATGACAATTTAGTCTCCATTCCCCGTATTTGTGTGTAATTGGACCGAGCACTCATTTTCTCTTTCCACATATTCCATAGAAGTATTAATAGTCAGGACCTTATCCAGAATCTCTTCATCCGAGTGAATAAGGAGGTCCCAAGATTTTCCTAAATCCTCAACAGTTATTGCCCCATGCGAACTAGGAAAGATAGCCAAAAAATCTTCCCCTTCATCAGCCTCCTTTCCTGCCATCCCCAAAATTCCTTCATTAGAATGATGAAACGGTTCCCTGATTTCCTCCCTCTCTTCTCCCAATTGGCCCCCTCCCTATCTATGCTTTAAAAAATTATGAACACACCTTCACCTCAGATCCACTGAGAAGGATTTTACAATCCTATAAAGAATTATGCTTTCACTTCATTACAGAGTCTAATTCCAAACTAATAGATAAAGGATATTACCATGGATTAACGTATGTACCCTTACCTGGTGCTTTACCGGATGATCTAGTCACTATTGTTTTAGGGGTGTTTGAGTAGTCTTTTCGAGGACTTGAATTCTTCTCCCCTTGAAAACCAGAAAATTACAGGTCATGATGTTCTATTGTTTCCCTTTACACTATTAATTCCCAACCAAGACGTCCTTCTCAATGACTATTTCATGCTAGGAATCTCATTCATTGTCACATTTTTCAATATCTTCTGATCATCTAGACCCTGCTTGTTTGTGCTTCCATATAGGAATGACGGTTTACCATTCTCTAGTGTCCAGTATTGTCATGTTCAATAAGGTTGAATACACATAACCACAACCAATGAATTGGGGAAACATATTAGTATCCTCACATGCTGCCTCCTCCACTAAAGTGTGTCCAAAATGGATCCAATTGTGCCCCCCTCCTTCTTCCCGACATCCACTAACACCTTTACATGATTAGCATTAGAAAATTTCTCAATGTGGTTATCTAACTCAATGGTTTCCACTTCTCTTCGAGGACTTATCAATCTTGAAGGCACTGCCTCACAATTGAACACACTATATGCCTGGGGGTCCACAACCATTGGAGGGACCTCAATACTACCTGCCCAACCTTGGATACACTACCTTGACTAGCATCAATTTTAAAGGCCCCACCACCAGAAAATCCCACTTTAGCCTATAAACGATTGTCTTAACCCTTGGATCTGTGGGAATTTCCATTGTTAGTTTTGGCATTTCGACAACAATCAGACTCTCATGAAAAACATCCTTACCATAGCATCAGTCAAAGTCGTAATATTCCCTAACCATCACATAATATACTATAGAATCACCACTAGCGATAGGGTCTTCCATCATTAGTCCCTGCAACACTATTCTTGAAATCCTCTTGCGAAAGAGCGAGGAAACTTGTTCAAAATTCTTTCACAACAAACAATAGTCAGACCACGAATAAAAAAACACAACATCTCTGCACCTGAAATCCTAACCATATGTTATCGATACATAGTTCACTGATGTATTGGAGACAACAACCTCCACACAGACATGAGTAAAGACATGATGACTTACAAAATCAGTTCTGCTATTGGAGAAGACGTAATGACCAGCTAGGTTCCCAAGAAGATGAATAATTGAAGGGTTCTAAATGGGTAATTGGAGTGAAGGAAAGATTTACCATATGGTTATAGTTGGATTGTCATGTTTCATATGAAAATATAAGTTATACCGAATAAGGTAGAAGAAGGAGCCACTACATCAATGAGGAGCTGTCGACCCCACAGTAAAGAGGTCATCCATTGAACCAAAATGAATCATCACATGGCTTCGGTCAAGATTCCCAATAATTTAATGCTATTGTAATCCCCAGGACACGATGAAGAATAAATAAAATTCTTCAATTAAAGGTCAGTGATTACTGAACACCGACACCAGTATTAGGGAGAAGAGATCTGAGGAACTATTGAACTCTGCTAGAAATAATGATAATTGAGGAGATCCATGGTAATGATCTAGGACATTCAGGCATATCATAATCGATGGAAATGGTGGGAGAAAATCTATATAAGGGAAATGTAGAGATGTGGGGAGGTGGTCCTTATGGGAAAGAATATCTCGAGGAACTCCCCCCTCCGAAAATAATGGGGAGCCAAAATCTCTGTCATAGAGGGATAGGGTATCTTCTAGAGATGTCGATCTATAATCCACCTATCAATACCCTATATCACCCCTGGATATTTTTATTTAGATTATCATTAAGTCAATAGATATCGTATCCCACTTCTACTCTTTAATCTAATGGTTTTGATCTAACCTCACTAGAACATGGTAAACATCATTTTGGTGCTGAAAAATACAAAATCTATTGACAACTTATGAAACTCCCTTATTTATCCTTGTCCTCAAAAAATTATTTTAGAATTCATAGTGTATCATTTAAAAACCATGATATTCACAAATTTGATTTGAATGAAACACCATCAGAAAACCCACCCACAATATCATGGGGACCATCTTTCGACCTCTAAAAAGTTTATATTACTCTCAACCATATGAAAATATATCAGGAGCTGAACTAGTAGATATACGATTATGTGGGGTCTCAAACTTAGAATCCCCAATATTTACCTCCCTAAATCAGTGTAAAAGTAGAGGGGTAACTACCATACCATGTGGTAACATACTCTATCCCCATCCAAAAATTATAACTATAATGATTCAAACTACTCTAACACCTCACTCAACAACTATAAATGTGATCTACACCTATGATAATTTACTTCCCCATTCACCTAATGATGAGTTTAGACCATATCAATGTCAAAATCATAAAAAAATATTACTTTCACCATTATCTCATGTATTGATCATTCTAAGATAATATATAATGCAACCACCATCACATAATATAATCCATAGGTGTATGATCTACAAGGTGAAGAAACATTCATCTTATCATCACATAATAATCCATGCAATGAAAACAGGGTTCATACATGTTTCATCCATTCATTATAGACTATCTAATGTAAAATAAAGGGTTGTTAAAAAAATATATTCGACATAAAAATAATCTGCTCAAAGAATAAATATGTATAGTTACATTGGATAATTTTCCCAAGAAATAAAAATTATCATCATATAATTTAATGATATTTGATAATTTCATTATATGTTCAATGAAATATTTCATCAGGAAAATAACCTTTATATTTGGGAAATTAAATTTTTCTAACAATATTTTTAAAATACTACGAAAAAATTTAATTTATAAATTTTATTTGTGTCATTTAATCTTTAAAACATTTTTTAATTTTAGAGACCTCTTTGGTCCATTAATTTGTGAAAATGTGTTGTTGAAGTAGTTCTGGGAGGTCAAGGTGACGTATCCCCAATAGTTTTCCAAATTCCTAGTTCTGTGAAAAATGTTTCAAGTTTTATGAAGTGTTCTATTAATAGGAGTACATTAACGGTAGGTGTACAGTAATGGTAGATGTACAGTAACGGTAAATGTACAATGTTTCACAGATCGTTTTCCCAGATTGGTTTCACATATTTGATTCATAGATCGATTTCATAGATTAGTTTCACATATCGGTTTCAGAGATCAGTTTCATAGATCAGTTTCACAGATCAGTTTCACAAATCGGTTTCAAAGATCGGTTTCACATATCGGTTTCAGAGATCGGTTTTACAGATCGATTTCATAGAATGGTTTCACAGATCTGTTCCATAGATCAGTTCCAGAGATCAGTTTCACAAATAAGTTTCACATATTGGTTTCACATATCGGATTCACATATCGGTTTCATAGATCGGTTTCACATATCAATAGGTGTACAGTAATGGTAGGAGAACGATGTTTCTATATTCCTATTGTTTTTCCCCTTTTGAAGCTTCCTTTGATTTAAAATACATTTCATGACTTATTTTAATGACTCTTAAGGCCAATTCAAAGGCCATAAATACTATATTAATTATTCCTAATTCTCGGGATGTTTTAACTTGGTGAAAATGTGTGGGTTAATGTGATCTGCTTTTAATGGGGAATTAAGTGTATGTTAAACTATCACCCCATTAAATCTTCAAAATGGATGGGATATCTTCCTCCCTTTTTCATACTCATTGTTCTTGGATATGAGACATTAGAACCATTAAATCCTTCCTTTTGGAGTTTCACAATCAAACATTAATCCATGGATTGGTTCTGCTATGTTTTGATGAAACTGAGTGTTATCAATCAATCTTCGATATAAGGTTTGTTTTATCATCGTTCCATTGGGGATCATCTTCTAATATTTCTTTTTTATATTTCATAGCATGAAATCTCCTTGCTTCTAATGGGATTTTTCTTGGTTTTTGGTTGGTACGGTCATACCGTGGCATCCTCGGGTGGATGCAGTTCTCGTGAGAGGAATATCGTGACCTGTTGTGTGGATAAAGAACGTGAGGAACTGTTTGAGGAAGGGGATTCGTTTCTTCTCATTTATTTTACTTCCAACTATATTGATATCTTGTTTAATCCTACTGAATGACAATGGAATTGTCATAATAAATATTTTAACTGGATAAAGAAATTGATATCGATCTTATGGTATCGACACTTGTTTTGTAAAGATAGTGTGATATATATTCATTAATTTCTTAGTTTTTCATTATATATGGAATTCGGTAAAGAACGTAAATTGGGATTAATATATAATTGTTTGGATAAAGATAAAGAGGAATGTAAACGAATCTGGTTCTTGTTGTAATTTGATGTTAATCAAATTGGCACTGTAATCATGTTTAATTATTTGTGATTTATCACTGGTTAGGATTCCCAAATTTGGAACCTACGAATAATAAATCTGATTTCATGATGGATTAAATAACATATTGTTTGATTATTACATAAAGGGTTATGAGTTACCCTCTTGATTGTAATAGGGACAATAGCCCAATTGATGTAATGATTTTTTCATACTTCTTGTGTTTTGATGTGTTCCAGGATGGTTATGTGGATATGTGGAGGCATGGAGGCTTTTGTTTGTGGCATCAGATGACGCCTAGAGTGGCAATATGCATCAATTTATGCATGTGGGTGTCAGGGAGGACACTAGGGATGATGGAATGGGAGGGATGTGATTGTTGGATGCTTGCTATTTCATTTGGTTGTTTATCTGCACAACTTTTCCCCAATTCGCAAGGCAGCTGGTCTTACTTATCCTTCTTCTGAAAGAGGTAATGACACGTGGGTTATGCCACATTCATTCCGTGTCTATAATCTCAAGGAAGAATGGGTATATGCTCTTATTATAAGAGGAAAAGACCCGACGAGTTGTACATCTACTCACCGTGTTCATCCCCTTTTGTTTAGTAGCATAAAATGTTTTTATAGAATGCCATGGAATGTGGGAAAGAAATTATATAATGAATAATAGAATTAATGGTGTTAACCAACTGGGATGGAGTTGCTGGAACATAATGATGTGGTTGTAATTTTTAAGGAACAGTTGACTTGTGTATGATGCTAATGAATTTTAATGTGTAATTTTTCATGGTTAATTAATGTTTAAATAATTAATTAACATAAATTGAAATAGATAAAAAGGGAATAACGTAATCTAATAAATCACTTTAAATGGTCGCATGCTTATAGGATACCTATATTTAGATGTTGCAGCCTCAAGTCTGAGTAACGTTAGCTGCAGTGGGTCTAAGACTATGTTATTCCCATAGTGTGGTTTTGAGTTATAGTATATTCTTAACTTTTTGTGTTTCTATACGCCACTCCACCCTGTCAGTAAGGGAAACTGGCAACCTAGGGATTCTGAACCATGGGGGTTGTTTTCCCCAACATTTAGATGGGATGATGGATGACTAACTACCCCCTTTGGCCCCGTTCTCTTCTCTTGGAAGTTATCGGTGCTGGTAGGAACATTGGTTAGTTTTCACCAAATATATGTTTGTAGGGTTGTAATGGCTTGTTGTTATTCACAGACATATATTCTGGATATTGTTATCTATGGACAACTATAGGTGTAACGTGTATAGGATGTGATGGTTTGAGGATCCTTACCCAGTGTACGGGCTGTAATGGCTTGTGGTATAATACCCAACGTATGATACACATTATGAGAGCTGCGGTGGCTTGCGTAAAATACCTAGTTTCTCTGGAGTGTAGATATGGTGGTTTTGTTACATGAGGTGCATATTGTGGTGCTTCGCCCAGGTGTCTGCATGAAAGCCTTTTTGGAGAAATATGCTCAGGACGTGTGACATTGGGGAAAAGCGGAAATCCAGTGGGGAAGTAGTAGCATGGTACCGTTGATATTATTTATTATATGATATATTCTTGTTTGCGTTACTTGGTCAGAGTTGATATGGTGTGGTTGGGAACATATTATACCTGTTTAGGTTACATGTTAGTTTCATTTGTTGTTCACTATAATTTAGCATGCATTCTTTACTTTTCATGGGAGGCTTCAGGGAGGATCCTACTGAGTATACTGTTATACTCACCCTATGTTTATACAAATTTCTTTAGGTCACTTGAAGCAGGTTGGAGATCGAGCTGGTTTCTACAAGAATGGGGTTGCAGGAGCTGTTCGGGCTTGCTGTTGATGTTGTTTTACTTTCTTTTTGGTACTTTCAGTTTTTCCCATCATGTGGAGTAATTTTTCATGATATTTCATATATGAACTTGGGTTTCTTTTATATTCCAGTTCTGATTTGGAGTTGATTGGTTTATATCTTATCTTTCTCTTCTGCATGTGTTCTCTTAGAGGGTAATGCCTCCCATTTTTGTGTGTTACAATACACTCGATCCAAGTCACCAACATGGGGCCTACTAGAGGCGGGACTCAGGGGTCATTATCTCCCTTCTCACATTGACAACCCAGGAGTGGTACACTTTGTGGGGAGGTGGTCATGACAGAGTTGTATTAGAGGACTGGATGAGGGATAGGATGGAGTTTGGAGTTATGCACAGGTGAGGTTGTGTGGTTTGTTAGGGAAATGATGTAATTCGTGTTTAGAAAGTGAGTTAATCACTGTAGACCGGTTGAGACATAGTCATTTAGGGACCCCATATGATCTGACGTACGAACCTTTCAGTTTAAAATGTCTACTAAACAAGGCGATAAAAGTTGGATGGTTTACACCTAGGAAAGGATCATGATTCGAACTTCTTTTTTCCTATGTTTGAATGGGTAGACCTTGGTATGGGTTAACCTAAAATGAATAAAAGAAAGAAATTTATTTTTTAATGTTGTGACTTCCATATTCCAGGTTTAGGAACTCCAACAATTGTTATTTTACAAGTATGGATCCAGGTCGATGTACTCTTCAAGTTTGCGCATAAAATGTCTAGTAGGATGCTCCAACAGATCGCCATAGGTTATAGGTTTATGACAACCACCGATGGAGGAAGACACTCCAAGACTTTTAGTGCCAGAGTCTATAAAAGTACGAGGGCTCTGTTTCAGAAGTAGTCATGGAAGACTGGTTAAAGGAGACTGAGATTGGCTTCAGTTCGATTCATGCTCGGAAGGAACACTGGGTGTCCTTGATGGTGAGGATGCTTCATGGAGCAGGGAGGCAGTGGTGGTTCTTGTTCCTAAGGGATTGTGAGGCGTCAGCTATCTCATGGGAGCAGTTCTGAGACATGTTTAGATTCTAGTTTCTTTCTTCGATTGTGAAGGCATACAATCGCCAAGAGCTTCTTACACTTCAACAGGGGATATCCAGTGTTCGAGAGTTTGGAATCTGTTTTAGGAACCTTTTACGATATGCTTTGGGCCTATTACCAGATGTGGAGGCCAGGGAGAGGCATTTCTATAAGGCTTTATGTCCAGAGATCCAGCGCCAGATCACCCCATTTTTTCTGAAGACATATCGTGAGGTACTAGCGAGGGCATAGGTTGTTTATAGGACTTTGTCTAGGACAGGATCATCATGAGAGGGGAATATCCACGATTCCTTGCGAAGAAGATCTGTGGTCTGAGGTTCCCAGTTTTCAGGGAAGAAGAGTTTCCATTCAATCGGGGGGTAGGTCCCAGGCCTTCACATCTCGTTTCTCTAGAGGTATCAACTCTCAGGCCTAATCCAAGGGATCAGGTGCTTGTTTTTCTTATGGTGGTTGTGGCCATTACCACTAGAAGTGCTCGATAATTCAAGGAGGTCATCATGCACTAGGTTCTATGCTCCTGGTTCCTCTGTTTAGGTAGTTCCAGCCAAGGCAGTAGTGGCCATTTGAACAAGATTTTGATCAATAAAGGGTAGATGGGGCAGGCAGAGGACATCCCCACGACTCTCCCCATCGTTAGAGAACGGAGTGCGGCCGTGGTGGTGGTTGTCATTAGGGTCAGAGAGGACGTGGAGGATGTCATGGTCAGCTTCATGCTCTAGAGTTTCCAGCTCCAGGTGAGCCAGATGTCGTTCGAGGTACCCTTTGCTTGTTTTCTACCTTGGGATATGCCTTTTATGATTATTGAGAAACACACCCTTTCATATCACCTAACCTTGTACATGCTTTGGGACTTGAGGTAGAGTGGTTTCCAGTGCCTTTGGCATTGACTACGGCAGTTGGAGGTCGAGCTGACTTGTTTGAAGTGTGTGGAGACTATGAGCTAATATTGGGGAAACACCACTCTTGGGGAAATTTCCTATATTTACGAACGAAACCATATTATGTCATCCTCGGCATGGATTGGTTTTATTCGGTGCAGGCTATCGTGGATTGCTTGAGGAAGAAGAAATTTTTCATTTGGTTTTGAGGGAGAGAAAGTGGTGTTTGTTGGTGAGAGAGACCCTTGGATGGGTCAGAGGCTTGTTCCATCCTTATCATCCATGATGGCTGAGATGATGCAGAGTTCTTCAGAGTTTCAGCAGTTGTCATTTCGTAGGATCGTAGAGGAGTACCCTAATGTCTTTCTAGAAGAGGTTGTAGAATTACCCCTTCGACGAGAGATCGACTGTGGGATTGAGCTATAGCCATGTGAGCCTCTTATCTCTATGTCTCCCTATAGTATATCCAATTCTATATTATAAGAGATATGTATACAGCTTTATGGTCGGTTACAGTGCGGTTTTGTTCGTCCAAGTGTGTTAACATGGGGTGCACCCGTTTTGTTCGTGAAGAAGGAAGAGGGTAGTTTGCTATTGTGTGTCGATTATCATCGCATAAACAAAGTGACAATAAAGAATCGTTATCCTCTTCTATATATTGATGTCATATTTGATCAACTGAAACTTGCAATTTTGTTCTCAAAGATTGACTTGTGGTCAGGATATCATTAGATGCATTCGAAGGATGAGGTTATCTCGAATACTACATTATGTTGTCTTCATTGGCATTATGAGTTCCTTTTAATTCCATTTGGCATGAAGAATTCTCTAGTTGTATTCATGGGATTGATGAATGCTATGTTTTGTGAGTTCCTAGACAAGTTCGTAGTAGTTTTCATCGACGGCATCCTTGTGTACTCTAAATATGAAAAGAGCATGCAGAGAAACTACAAGCCATTTTGAGAGTTTTTCATCAACATAAGCTATTTGGGAAGTTGTCGAAATATGAGTTTAGGAACTGAGATGTACATTTCATGGGACATGTAGTGTTCCAAAGTAGTTGTGTATTGGGAGGCCCCCAAGACAGTTTCAGAGGTGTGAAGTTTACATGGACACACAGGCTACTACATGAGGTTAATAGCCAATTTCTCATAGGTTACTACTCCTCTGAAAGCCTTGACCAGGAATGATCATGAATTCATATGGACTGATTAGTGTCAAGTAGCATTCTAGTATCTAAAGGATATGTTAGTAAGTGCCCCAGTCCTTTGTCTTCTGGCTGAGGGAGTTTGGTTTGATGTTTTAGGTGATGGTTCGCCTGTAGGGATATGTTGTGTTCTCATGCAGTAGAGGTCTGTTTTTTCATATGGTTCTCAACTATTACATCAACTTGAACTCAACTATGCCACCCATGATATTGAGTAGGAAGCTGTGGTGTTTTCTCTGATGTTGTGGAGACATTTACTCATTGTTGTGCACTTTGGGTTTTTCACTGATCATTAGAGTTTGAGGCATGTTTACTCCTAGCATGACCTGAACTTATGACATCATCATTGGAAGGATTTATTACAGGAATACGACTTAGAAATATCGTAAAAACCTTGAAAAAGGAATATTGTAGTAGATGCGCTGATCTGAAAGTCATGTAGTGATGTTGTGCATGAATCCTGGGACTCCTAGAGAGTAATGGAAGAACCATCAGCATTATATCTTGATATGGAAGAAGTTGGGCGGTAGAGGTTGTAATTTTTTGAAGATGGTATATTCATCCCTGATGCAGAAGGTGGAAGAGTCCCAGTTGGGAGATCCAGAGGTGGAGGTCTGGAGAGGCCGAGTTGTTTGTGGTGTGGACCCTTATGGTTGGTCAGAGGATGAACAACACTGATTTTTGTATCATGGAATGATTTTTGTTCCATTGATGATGCATGAGACAGTTCTCAGATATTTCCATAGTTTTCCCTTAGTAGTGCATATTGGCATGAAAAATATGTATCGATCCTTGATGAGTCAGTTTTGGTGGCATGTGCTGAAGAGTGTGGTTGTGGAGTTTGTGTCTCGATGTTTTTTCTGCCAGAAGGTGAAGGTTAAACACCGTGTTCCTGGTGGTCTTCTCCAGCCATTAGAAATTCCTCAGTGGAAATGGGAGTACATCTCAATGAACTTTGTTACTAGTTTACCTAAATCTTCGAGAGGGCACGATGCTATTTGGGTGGTAGTGGATAGTTTAACAAAATCGTCCCACTTCATAGAAATCAAGGAGTCGAGCTCAGTGGATGTTTTGTCGTGGCAATATCTAGTGGAGGTGGTGAGACTTCATGGAGTGCCTAGGATGATAACTTCTGATCGAGATCCATGTTTTACCTATAGGGTGTAGAGAGGCCTCCAACATGATTTCGGTTCTCATCTATGCCTTAGTACTTCTTTTCATCCTCAAACAAATTGTCACACAGAGCAAACCATACAGACACTTGAAGACATGTTACGCTCTTGTGTTATTTATTTTGGAGGTTGATGAATGATTCAAATACACTTGGTGGAGATTTCATACAATAATTGTTATCACTCCACCATCTGTAAGGCACCATTTGATGCATTGTATGGTCAGCCTTGTCATTCTCCGTTGTGCTGGACTGGGGTCGGAGAGTCAACAATTTTTATACTGGAACTAGTGCCGAATAAAATAGAGATGGTCTAGGTGATTCGTGATAGGATGAATAAAACACAAGATCATCAGAAATCATATTCTTACCAAAGGAGGAGAACCTTGGAGTTTAATTTTGGGGATCATGACTTTTTCTTGGTGACTCCCCATCGTGGGCAGCGAAGGCTTGGTCATGGAAGTAAGATTTCTCCCTAGTTTGTTAAGCCTTTTGAGGTGTTAGCTCGTGTTGAGCTGTGGCATTTCGAGTATCACTTCCCCCACATATGAGTCAGATACATGATGTTTTCCATGTTTCATAGCTCCGTCGTTATCTTCATGATGAATCTCACATCATCAATTGGGGGGAGATCAATGTTGATGATGATGCAACCTTTGAGGAGCGACCTGTGGAGATCCAATACCGTAAGGAGAAGTTGTGGTATGGGTATTATATCCCCTTAGTTCGTGTCGTGGGGCGACACGGTGGCATGGAGGAGAGTACCTGGGAAAATGAGTCATAGATACGTTCTCAATACCCAGAGTTTTTTGATGTTTAACTCTTTTAATGTAATGATGTTCCCGTTGTGGTTATAACATTCTTGTTTTATTTATGTATTCTTTCTTTTGAGAGGTATCTTGTTGGGTGGTTGTTCGGACCCTGTTGCTTTTGGTGGGTTTTGAATTCTCGATTATGACAATGTTTTGAGAGGTATCTGATGTAATGGCCCGGACCACTTTGGTTCATTAATTTGTGAAAATGTGGTGTTGGAGGTGTTTCGGGAGGTCAAGGTGACTTATCCCCAACAGTTTTCCAAATTTCCAATTTTATTAAAATTGTTTCCAATTTTATGAATTGTTCTATAGGTAGGTGTACAGTAATTGTAGGTGTATAGAAACGGTATGTGTATACTATTTCACAGATCGGTTTCACAGATCTGTTTCCCAGATCTGTTTCAGAGATCAATTTCATAGATCGGTTTCACAGATCGGTTTCACAGATTGGTTTCACATTTTGGTTTTACAGATCGGTTTTACATATCGGTATCACAGATTGGTTTCACAGATCAGTTTCATAGATTGGTTTCCCACATCAGCTTCAAATATCTTTTTCACAGATCAGTTTCACATATCCTTTACACAAACTGGTTTCAGTGATCGGTTTCACATATCAGTTTCACATATTAGTTTCACAGATCGGTTTCACAGATCAGTTTCAAAGATCAGTTTCATAGATTGGTCTCACAGATCGGTTTTAAGGATCAGTTTCACAGATCGTTTTCACAAATCAGTTTCACAGATCAGATTCACATATCTAAAGGTGTACAGTAATTGTAGGTGAATAATTATTCCAACTTCCTACAATTTTTCCAATTTTGACGCTTCCTTTGATGTAAAATACACTTAATGCCTTATTTTAAGGACTCATAATGAAGATTCAAAAGGCCATAATACTATATTAATTATTCAGAATGACTGAGATGTTTTCACTTGGTCAAAACTCCAAGAATAATGTGATCCACTTTTAATAGGAAATTATGCATATCTTAAACCGTTGTTCCATTTAATCATCAAAAGGGACGAGATATCTTCATCCCATTTTCTTCCACTTTGCTCTCATCCATGAGACTCTTTAACCTTTCAATCCTTCCCTTAGGAGTTGCACAATAAAAATTTTATCCTTGTATTGGTTCTTCTCTGTTTTGATGCAACCGAGCAGTATCGGTCAATATTTGATATAAGGTGTATTTTATCGTCATTGCATTGGGGATCATCTTATCATATTTCTCCTTTCCATTTTTTAGAATGTAATATCTATGCTTATAATGGGTTTTTTCTTGGGGTTTGGTTGGTGTGGTCGTACCGTGGTATCCTTGGGTGGATACAGTTGTCACGAGAGGCAGATCTTGACCCATTGGGTGGATAAAGAATTTAAGGAATCACTTGAGGTAGGGGATTCATTTCTTCTCTTTTATTTTACATGAAACTATATTGATAGAATGTTTAATATTATTGGATGACAATGGAATTGACATAATAAATATATTAATTGAATAAATAAATTGATATCGATCATATGTTATTTCCTCTTATTTTTCTAGAGAGTGTGATATCTATGCCTGTGTTTCTTATCTATTCATTCTTGATGGAAATTAGTAAGGAACTAAAATTGGGATTGATTAATTATTGTTTGGGTAAAGATAAATAGTCATGTAAACGAATCTAGTTTTTGTTATAATTTTATTTTAATCAAATTGGCACAGTAAGAATGTTTAATTATTTGTGATAGCTTACTGATTAGGTATCCAGAATTTGGAACCTACGAAAAAAAAATATAAAATAAAGATGGATTAATGTACGGATTGTTTGATAATTCTGTAATGAGTTCTGAGTTACCCTTTTAACTATTAAAGGGCCATGATCCCTATTGATGTGATGTTTTTTCCTACTGCTTGTGTTGTGATGTGATTTTGGATGGATGTGGTGATATGTGGAGGCATGAAGTCCTTTTTTGTGGTAGCAGATGATTCCTATAGTGGAAAGATGCATCAGTTTATGCATGTGGGTGTCGGGGAGGACACTAGGGATGATAGAATGGGATAGATATGATTGTTGGATGCCTGCTGTTTATTTTGGTTGTTTATCTTCTTTACGTTTCCACAATTTTCAAGGCAACTGGTCTTAAATATCCTTCTTCTAAAAGAGGAAAAGACATGAAGGGAATGCCACATGCTTTCTGTGTCTATATTCTCAAGGAAGGACGTGTATATTCTCTTGATATAAGCGGAAAAGACCCAACAGGTGGTATATCTACTCGTTGTGTTGAGACCCTTTTGTTTAGTAGCATGGAATTTTTTTCTAGAATGCCTGGGAATGTGGGAAACTAATTATATAATGAATAATTGAATAAATTGTGTTAACACTTGGGGATGGAGTTCCTGGAACATAATGACGAGGTTGTAATTTTGAAGGAATAGTTGACTTGGGTATGATTCTAATGAAATTTAATGCGGAATTCTCCATGGTTAATTAATTTTTATCGAATTAATTAACCAAATGTGAAACTAATAAAAAGGGAATCAAGTAATCTAATAAATCTCTTTAAATGGTTCTATGCTTATAGGATACCAACTCAAAGCAGTAGAATCCCAGAGTTTGAGAGACGTTAGCTATTGTCGGTCTAAGACTAGGTTATGCCCATAGAGAGGTTGTGAGTTTTACTATATTCTGTACTTTTTGGGTTTCTATATGCTACTCCACCCTGTTAGTAAGGGAAACTGACACCTAAGGGATTATAAGCCCTGTGGTGTGTTTTCCCCAACATTCCGGTGGGAGGATGGATGGCTGACTACCCCCTTTGGACCTACTCTCTTCTCTTGGTAGTTTCTGGTGTAGGCAGGCACAATGGTTATTTTTCCCTATATATGTGTGTTGAGGGTTGTAATGGCTTGTGGTTATTCACACACATATATTATGGATATACTTTTTTATACAGTACTATATGTGTAATGTGTATAAGCTATGATGGTTTGAGGATCCTTACCTGGTGTATGGGATGTAATGGGTTGAGGTTTAATACCAGACGTATGATATATGTTTTGAGAGATGTGGTGGCTCCCAGAAAATACCTGGTTACATTGGTGTGTGGACATGGTGGTTTTTTTTTCACGAGGTGCATATTGTGGTGCTTCGCCCATGTGTTTGTGGGAATGCATTTTTGGAGAGACATGTTCATGACGTGCAATGATGGGGAAAAGTGGTAAACCAATGGGGAAGTAGTAGCAGGGTACCCTTGATATTATTTATTATATGATATATTATGGTATGAGTTACTTGTTGATAGTATCCATGGTGAGGTTGGGAACATAGTATACCTATTTAGGTGAAGAGTTAGTTTCAATTTTTGTTCATTGTTCTTTATAATGCTTTCTTTACTTTTTCATGAGAGGCTTCAGGGAGGATTCTACTGAGTATACTATTATACTCACCCTATGTATATTAAATCTATTTTTTAGGTCACTTGGAGCAGTTTGGAGATCAAGTTTGTTTCTACGAGCTTGGGATTGTAGGGGATTTTCGGGCTTTTGGTTGCTCCTGTTTTACTTTATTTTGGGTACTTGTAGTTTTACCTTCCAGTTGTAGTACATTTTCTTGAAATTTCATATATGTACTTGGGTTAATTTTATATTCTAGTTCTAAGTTGGTGTTTATTGCTGTCTATATTCTCTATCTATTCTGCATGTGTTCTATTATAGGGTAATGCATCCCATTTTTGTGTGTTATTATACCCTCGGTGCTATTCGCCAAACCGGGGCCTACTCGAAGCGGGACTCACGGATCATTTTTTCCCTTCTCATATTTCCAACCATGGAGGGGTACAGTTTGTGGGGAGGTGGTCATGACATGTTTAATCATCATTATATAGTGAAATATATTAATTCTATAAAATTGAAATGAAAATTTTTCATTCAAATTTTTTGAAGAAAAGTTAAAATATTGAACATTCAGAAAAGGAAAAAAATATTCCCATGAAACCATATTTCAAAAACACAATAATGGGAAAAAATAAATTTAATGAATCATAGAATAGTTGTAAAATAATTCATGGATAAATTTTTGAAAAACATGCATATGAACGATAGTTGTTTGCGATCTAAGTGAAAAAATAAAATCTATTTCCCTTAAAAATAGATTTTTTCTCATTAGTAACAAATACTCGGAAAATTAAACAAAAAAAATAATATAATGAATTAAAAATATGATTTTTTTTTTGAATTTTCTAATTTTTATATTTCAATATTTCATCGTCCAAACATAACAATAAACAATCAATGTAATTAATGACATTGTAACAAAAAGGCCATACCCCTTTTGTAAAATTTAAATCACAAACCTAACAAAATAAATAAATAAATATTTATTTTTAAATAAAAATAAAATTCATATTAGTCCTCATAATATATTTTCCATGGATTTTTATAAATTATGTAATATAAAAACGTGGGTAATATGTCATGTATCACAGTTATGTGAATGTGACAAAAAAATATAACTAAAGGACAACCATACCTCATATTTGTTGGAGACTGCATCATAATAATTATATATTTATTGTAAATATATTATAAAGACTTAATCATATAAATAATTCCATATATGATTTAATTATAACACAATTCACCCATTTGTTAAAACTACTTTATTAAAATCACTATTCTGGGTGATATGTTAGTCGATTTTCACAAGTCTTCTACTTTGTTAGTTTTCATTCATATATTTTCATAATGGTTACATAATTTAAATAATATTATTAATATTATAAATACAAAATTTTTTCGTTATATATTTTTTTTGATTTTATCGTAGAATACAGAAAAAATATATATTACAATATTCATAGATATGGTTGGTAGTACGTATACATAAATATTGTTTAAAATTACAGAAGAATGGACTAAAAGAATAGTAAACAATATATGAAAATTAAAGATAAATATTATAATATATATATATATATATAATATTTTTATCAAGAAAATTCATAATATTATCCCGGTTAAATAGAAATGTAAATCGAATCACATCCCTTCATAGAGGGTGGTAGTCCCCATATATAGAGGATTGAACTTAATGTTTGCTAATTTTCTAGATAGTACGATGTTTTAAATGATATTATAAGTAGATATAAATAGTAATTTAATTATATTAATATGTATACATTTAAAACATCATAATAGGAATCTATAAAATATTGTTATTAGAAATGATTTAGATCATTATGTGTAGATGGTATGTTCTACATATGAATTAGAAAAAATTTCACTTCCCATTTGATGGAAAGAGTGTGAGAGAAGATGTTTTAACAAACATAATATATATTTATTAATATTTAATATATTGATTATTTTTTATGTAAAATATAATATATTTATAAGAGGAAAAAGAATAATTATAAATAATATGATCGGTAAATGAGATTACCACGACTTTGAAATAAATCAGTAATATCTCCTATTAACGGATTTAGTGTAATCCTTTCAGGGACACATAAATATATATAATATGGATATATTTTTAAATAATTGAACCTTTTATTATTATTTTTGATCTATAAGTCTCAATATAGAGTGAGTAAGTGATTGGATGGAAATACATTCATGATTGAGGGGATGGACACTCTTTAAATTAATTAATATAAGATTAAATAAAATTTGCTGTCAAAATGGACCAAAATTGATATTATTATAATAAATAAAAAGAATAATATTACTTCCTATAAATAAATAAAATGTTTACATTCTTGTATCTCATTTTTATCCTTATTTTTTTTGTTAAAATCCTTTAATTAATTTTATAATAAATCAAATATTATTGTTTTCTAATTATAATTGTTAATAATGTTAAAATAATATGTAAAAAATTATATAATTGGACCTCGGTATATGTTTTAACTATATCCCATAAAATTTTAGAAGATAATAATTTTTTGGAATTGTATATAATTTAATAAAATAACATTTAATATAAAATAACATAAATTTCAATTTTAATACTATTTACTTAATTTGACATTAAATGCATAAATACATAATATTTTTTATCATATATTTTAGAAAAATTAAAAATATTTTATATAGTTATATTAAGGTTTTTAGAAATATAAAATATTCCAAATTATTTCACTTTTAATATTTTAAAATTCTTCAAATCATTCTTTCTATTAATTTAATAAATATTATATGATTGTCGTAGAAATATTTATGGTAATTATATATTTAGTAATATTTAAAAACAAATTTATAAAAATAGATTAATAAAAATAATAAAAACTTATATTTATATTCATTTTAATAGGATTTTTTAATATATGGACATATAAGTTATATTCATAGATAATAGAGTGAAATTAATTATATTTATATTAATTAAATATTATATAGGTAATTTTAAAATAAAATTTCCCATTAAACAAAAAAAATCATGATTTTGTAGATAATATTTTAGGTTCCTTTATCCGATAGTAATTAAGAGGAAAAATTGTGGCCTTATTTCTTAGTTTTAACTATGATTATTAAAATTTACCCTTTTCTAAGGTGAAAATGTTTAACACAATTACTATTCACATTTATACAAAATATATGGGGCGAATTTTTTGATATTATAAATTATAATTAAAAATAAGGAATAAAATTTTCCAACTTCACTAATAAAATTTGGTAGCAATCAATTTCAAATAAGTTCACAATGTATTATAATAAAATATTAATGAAAACAAATGTTTTAAGCATAAACCTGATATATTTTAATCCCATAACCATACTAATATTAGGTATTATTTTTATATTTTAATTAGTTATATTATATTTAAATATGATCAATATAATCCACTAACAGAAAGATATTTAATTAATAGATATAAAAGAAAATTTTTCCAAAAAACAGTTTTCCTAGAAAATGACTTTTTTACGCATATAAATGTTTTTAAATTAAATTGAAACATAAAATAGACTCTAATGAAATTAATTTTATAATATATAATATATTTTAACAAATTTTACTTTTATTCCCTATAAAAATGTAATTTTTCTCATAAATGAATAAAATAATAATTTTTTGAAAAAAAAGTAGTATTTAAAAATATTAATTACAAAGTATTTCTTTTCAATAAATTATTAAAATTAAAAAATAAGTTAATTTCAAAATACTAATTTATCAAATATAACAATTTAAAAAAGCTTCCAATTGATATATAAATTCATCATAATAAGTTATCAAAAAATATAAATATATCCATTTTAAAAAAACATTTACAAATAAAATGACCTTACAAAAAGTGAGCATATAGTAAGGGTTTAGTCACATTTTTTTGCATAATGTATTTTGTATTATGATGCACCTATTTATTTTATAAAAATTATATAAAACACCATATATATGTAATATCTAACATAGTATATTATTAATTTTACTTTACATTTTAATTTAAATTATTTTAACTGTGGGTATTTGAATTAAAAGTTACTGATTGGTATGTAATTTCTAAATCAATTTCCATTCATTGGGTTAAACATACACTTCATTGATTAAGATATTCTATTATTATGTTTATAATTAAATATGGCTATATATTTTTAGATTTTAATTTAATTTAAGTGTATTTATAGTAGATATACATAATTTATTAAATGATAAATTCTCAAATCAACATTATGATTGTTTGAAGGGTTTATTTCACTCTAATTTTAATAAAAATTGTTTATAATTGAATATAAATTGATGAAAATAATATAATTATTATATAATAAAACAATTAATAAGATTTTAATATTCATATTCATAATATTTTTCAATTGATAGATCCTTTTTTCCACTCATTAGTACTTTAAATTACTGATAAAATGTTTTAAAAATTATGGAATTCATTTCTTCCATCTATATAAATCCTGTTTTCCTACACAACCATGTCTTCTAAAAATGGGATCATAATTTTTTATTCTTATGTGATATATTTATTAAAATAAATTTATATATATATATTTCCTTTTTACAAAATTGTATCAATGTAATATTCTTGTTTCATTCAAAATAGTACACTTCTCTACCAATTTTTACATGGAAATGAATATTCTTCATGGAAAATAAGAAATCACACACTGATATGCACATTATATCGTTGAAAAATCATTTTCAAGTTTATGAATATTTTTTACATAAAATTTTCTCTACTGTGATTTTACAAGGAAATGATTTTTCAATATTATTTTCTAAATAAAATTGATATTTTACTCAAAAATGTTATTAGAGATATTTTTATTTCATAAACATAAATAAAAAGTATTATTAATCCAATGGGTATATATCATATTGATACCATCCTTATTATCCCTATTGAAGGTATGTGATTAATTTAAAAATTGAAAGTATTGAAATTCAATCCCTCGGTTGAATTTTGTAGTCAACAACATTCCCATCGAATGCTCATGTTTTGATGAGAATTGGATATTAAATTTACCATAAATATAAATATTATTTATCATGGATAAGTTATTTTTCTTAATATTAGACCATTTTTACCTAAGGCATTTACATTGGAAGTTATATTACTATATTTTAATATTTTGATAAATTTGTATTCTTTACTTAATTTGGATAATTTATAAGGCATGTTGTTTATAAATTAATTTAATAATTCGATGTATGAGGAATTCATCAAAACATTAGTCATAAGTGGGGCCTAGTTTTTGATTGCCCCTTAAAACAACATTTTTATCATGGGGGAATATATTGTATAGACCTAGTTAAATGAGCTTCTACAGATATATTTTAAATTATCATCACATTATATCTTGACCAAAATGGTATCATGTACCTAGTAATATTGTGTCCAATATGTATGGATTTCTATCATTATGAGTTTATTTATTATTATCCTTGATATTTTAACTATGAAAAAATATTTATATTGATTTTATTCTCAATATATTGATTATGTGGTAAAGATTGCTGTTATTTTTCATTCCATATTGATTATTCCAGATCCAGTTATATAAATGGAATGTATTCTGTGTTATTAATTTTCCATTTTTATTGTGCTTTATCCATTTACATAAATATAATATATTCCCAATTATTTTTGTTTTGATATGGATTATGATTATTTCTTCATTATTAATTTTATTTATTGAATCCTTACATAGAATTTAAATTCACCATTATTTTTTTTCTTCCACTAAGATTCCATGATGATTATTAAGCTTGATATAATTAACATGCTATATGTTATTAAACAAAAATATTATGTTCTAATTTTTGTATCAAATTATAATAAATAGTTAATGAATGTGTCTGCTTTTCAAGGAATACAAATATATTCATTAATTTGGTAAACAATTTCCATTTATCTTATTTTGTGTAATGGTAGTATGAATAGGTTCTTGGCTACTCGAGTCAAATCTCTTACACTCTTCATTAAATCAATTTTTGTCATTTATACCCCCTTGAGCTATTTACTTTCTTGTGACCATTGAAAATTAAATTTACCCTAAACATCCATATTATTTACTATGGATATTACTTGTTGCTGAAATTATATACCATTTTTACACATGGAGTTAACATTGAATATTATTTTTTTATCTAATGAAATATGGATATATATGTATTCTTTACTCAATATGGGTATTTGATAAGGAAAATATCATATTAATTGATAAAATTATTAGATATATGAGCAATGACCTGGATGACTATGAAATCGGTCGGGGACCATTTAATGTAATCCCGTTGATGGATTTATAGTCTCATGGTACAAATCAATTGGCTATTCACCACTAAATATATTTCAACCCAACTATTTTAAACTATCATATGAATGGTCATAATAGTAATTATTCCATGTACCTATAAAAAATGTATAAAATATTATAACATTTCTTATATTCATAATCCAATAATTATTTCCCATGATATTTTCACTATTCAAAATCAAGTTAAGAATTTAATTTTCATTTTAAAGATTAAATTTCATGTGTTCCTAGTTATTTAACATGATATATTGATTCTTCATTTTCATTTAATGATATTCATGTAATTTAAATTATGTTAGTTTTCAATTATTTTACTTATCATATTATGTATGCAATTACTTCAATGTTTTTTATACAAAATAATGTTTCTAGTCAATTACATTTCCATTTTATTATTCAAATTGACTCATTATTTATTCTATTATATTTAACCCTTAATGATCATTTGAGACCTCTATTATTTTGTTTCAATTACCTAGTATTCCATGATGTTTAATATGAATTATATCTTCAGATACTATAGATGAAATAATGTTATTCTCCAAAAATATATATTTCAATTTGTGAATTCAATTATAATTCAAGGATAATGGATATAATGAGATTTCCAAAACTATAAAACCAAATGGTTATTCTAGATTTTCTTCCACTTATCTTAGATAATTCAATATAAAAAGGAATTTCCTCTTGGCTTTTTGGGTCATTGTCATAATAATTGGAATCAGCAGATGGTTAGTAAACACCTTGGAAATTATATGTTGGGAAATCATTCTTGGGAAACATAACACTAATATAAACATTGAGGGTATATATAGAATAAAATCATAAATATTTGGTAAGATAGTGAATATATGGTTTTCCCTATTAATATATCACCATATATGTACTAGAGGTGGATGTGGTTATGTCATTGACATACATAGTTGTAATATCTCGCAAGAGGTAATTTCGGGCATGGTTGGTGTATAACCAGGCACACAAAAACATTCTCTACTACATTCCTAGTTTTATAATCTTATGGGATATGTTTAGTCTATTTTTTGGTTTAATTATAAACTATTATAAAGGATTTAATTATAAAAATATATTTAATGACCTAGGGTAGCCTCAATTACAATAAAGGACCTATGTTGAAACAAATCCAAATTTTAATTTAATTATTTAGTATCACGAGTAAACTTGTATGATTATTTTACCTATTTAGTTTTTTTATAGGGATTATGATATATACAATAATTTTTTTCAATTTTAAAATCATATATGTATTCAATAACATAAGATTTATGGATATGATGAATGAATAAGGAGTATATCATATGTTCAAAGTATTAAAAAATATTTTAGAACAGTGTGAGGTAGGAATGTCAAAAGAGTAAATTAATTTTGATGAATTTATGGTATGTTTTTTTTGGAAAATTTCTTTTTGAATAATGAATTTTTAATTTATAGATATAATATTGATGATATTTATCACCATTACAGTGTGTATGATCATTAATATCATTATAATAATATACAAATAAAATTATTAGTCACTTTTAAAAAAATTCATGTATTGAAAACCATCGTAAAATTTTTATTTAATGTTTTTTTATTTTAAGGATGTTCATCACATTTTTTGTAATATTATAGAAAGATGGATACCAAAAATGTAAAACCTACATATAGGGTAAAAAATCATCATGTCTGCAAAGACCACAAGACCTGAAAACAATACTAAAGGATGATAAGGGTTTTTTACCTTCCACTGGCCTATGCGATGTCCTAGACAATATGCCATTTTTTATTGTTCAAAAATATTTAACAAATAAATATTAATGATGAACTAAAAGTGATAATTTTCTAGTTCTGATATTAATGAAATAACAATATTGAATTTGGAAAATAGTTATATGGTTGGAATGATTTTCACACTTTTATGTATCATATGATCTATTAAATGTAAATTTTACTTATTAGAACAAAAACAATACATTTGTTGATATTAATTATTCTGAGTAAGTGAATAATTTGAAATAAATTAAAGAACAATGAAATGATGAAATTATTTTTATTTAAATATACCACGTAATTATATTTATTTATGTTCCTAGATAATATGAAAAGTATGTATTATTAGAAAAAGGATCGTGAAATAAAATACAATATGATTAACATTGAATTTGATGATATCAAAGGCAATTTCACACCAATTAGATTTATCTTTATGGTGAGCAAAACATTTTATTTATATTTCACTTGTTTGGGATCAATAACCTTAATTAATAACAATAAAAATAAATTCGTTTCTTTTATGTCCATTATTTACATGCCTCCAATGTTATCTAATGTGGGATCCTTGATACCAATTATTCTATATGTCCTCTATAAATCACATTATATATTTTTACATTGATGTTTTACCAACTGTTCACATGATGTGGGATTTAATATATGTAATTTAAAAATATTAGACCCATGATTACAATTTTTATTTTTAAATTGTGTGGATGTTATTTATATAAGATTCGGAGAATGTAACACACCTAAATATTAAAATATGAACATCATATTTTATCATGTGTAGGACATGAAGAACTCAATTTATATTTGAAAAAAAATAACTAAAATTTATTTTATAATATCCATATTTCAAAAATTAATATTTTATATATCTTGTAGTGTAAAAAATACTGAGGTAGCTTACATTACACAAAATGAAGAGTTTCATCAAAAGATTTTATTGCACTGAATACCATGTTTTAACGAATACTATTATTATTGATTTTTATCCTCATAATTATCCCACAGAGGTTAAATTGGTTTTTATAAACATAATTAAATAAAAAATAAAAATATATCAATTAATTAATTAGTTTCAAATAATATTTAAAAGATTATAAAATTAATTTAATAAAATCAAAATGATTTTATAAAAAACTATTTTTGAGTGCCAAACATGTTTCGTATTAATAATATAAATTAATTACTATTAGTGGATTATAATAATGAAATTTCTAAATTATATATTAAATAAAATTATTTTCATTCATAAAATAGATATTATAAGAATTAAATAATTAAAAATCCAATTTTACATATAAAAAGACCTATTTAGTAGTTTTTCTTTGTTTTAGTAGTGAACATATTTTTAAATTTTTTTTTACTATTGGTCATAGTACGACACCCAATAAGGGTGAATTGAGAACCTATAAATTTTTTTCTCATAAAAAAAATTTATAAGTTCCCCAAATTGAAATATAAAATGACCAAGTTAACCAAACTAAAATGGCCCAGAAAAATAATGTTGCCTATTTAAAAAGTTATAATCATTTAAAAGACTTCTCAAATAGTGAATAGTTCTAAATTTATGTAAAATGGATTATAAGTTAACTTTTTAAATCAATATACTAAATAAAATTCTAATATTAACAATATCTATGATTAACAATGAAAGTGCGAGAAATGTTTTCTTCTATAAATAAAAATAATAGTAAAACACTAAAATTGAAAGGCACAGAAGAAATAAAAAGAAGATGATTAGTCTCAAGAAGGGACATAAACAAATTCACATGGTGATCACCATCCACCATGTAGTTTATACAAATAATGATTGATTCACAACCAAGAACTGGGTAAAAAAAGTATTAAAATGTTCCATGTTAACAAGACCTCTTCCATAGTTTTCATGGGATTGAAAAAACCAACAAACCATGCAGAGTCCTCTTCCAATATTATCCATTGGAGTGTGGGGTTTAAAAATATATGCTTTGAAGATATCAGTTTAACTTAAATTTTATTATAGAATTTAGTGTATGTTCATATAACAAAGAGACTCATATTTCTCAAAATGAAGAAAAAATGAAAAAGTGGATCCAAATATATATATTGTAGTTTAGAATGATATTTGTGATTGGAAAGGAATCTTGAGGCACCTTAAAAGTTATGTTGAAATGTAGCATGAGTTGACTTATGAAAACAGACCTCAAAATAATGTGTTTTGTGATGTTGTAGCTTCAATTTTCAGTAACTTATTGATGTTCACAATTAGATATTCTCTATTCATTAGTAGTTGGTGCAGTGGATTCATCGATTTGAGTTATTTTTAGTATCTTTTATTGTCCACATCAAGTAGTTTTTGGTATCTATTTAGGTTCACGAGAATCTATTTATCTATCTCTAGTAACAAACTGGGCTATATTATCTAGTATTTTATTTATACACTACAACTGAATAAATTCACGATCTCAATCATTTATAGGAAACATGCACCTCGTACTACACTTTGATATCGATTAAAAGTTTTCTAAAAAATACCAATATTCCAATAAAATAATTAATGGTCCTGTGTTTCCAAAATATGACCACTAGAAATAAATTGAAATTTATAGGGTAATTGATGGACTGATGTTGTCTCAGATTGGTGAGTTGGTCTGATATTGTCTCAGTGATTCTAGGTAAGGAATGGTGTGTCAGAATTAATGCATTCTAAAATATGGAATGATGACAAAACTATTAGTGACTCAGGATCGATAGGTCATTCGGATTGAAAGTCAACTTGACAGTGATTCATGTTACCGGTTTATCATACATGTAACTCATATATAGAATAATTTCTTTTTAAATTGGTATATAATTATGTTGTTAGTTTGATGTAATGGTGACTCATCTATTAACAACTCAATGAGACGAAGTCTCTTCCTTTGTGAAAATTATTAGTTGGGATGTCATTAGGACGAACAATAGTTACTCAGTCCATTTGTAGAATTAGTGAAATAGTATCATACTATGACAGAAATAAGCATTGTTCTCATTCGAATATAAATAATTGTGATACATATTTTCTTTAATTACAAGTCAATGATAGCTCAGACTTTACCAATATTCAATCATTAGTATGCTTTTTATTAATGGCCCACTTTTATAGGGACTCACACTTAGTCAAATATGCGAAAATTGTCATATAATGAGAAATAATAATATAATATATTATGATGATAGATAAACATTTTTAAATATATTTTATCATAATTTAACTTAATTAAAAATGATTTATGAGCTTTAAAAGGTGAGGAGGCCAACAACCTCCCCATTATTTACGATCAAAATTCATGGAATTAATAATCCATTCATAATGATCTAATTTAGAATGATCAATTCTTCATAACATGTCATAATGATGCAGAGAAAGTAAATGAAAAGTTAAATAAAATAAAATAAAATTTAATGCTATCAATTTTCATCCCCTTTTGGGATTATCAAAAAGACAATAAATAAGAATGGATAAATTAAAATATAAAATATGAAAAGATACAATTCATTTCATGATAAAAAGGTTGTACATTCAGTCATAAAGAGTCAAAATTACATCATCATTACTAATAATCTGTTAATAAATTCTTCTCCATCATAGGATACATGACAACATTTCCCAAATCTGCACTAATAGGTGGGGGGAGAAGAGGTATAGAACAGGATGATGTAAAACACTAATGAAAGAGAAATCCATAAGGTACAAAAGGGGATTAAGTTGAAATTAATAGATATATGTTCTCTATATATAACATCCTTATATGACTATGTTCCTAAGAACAAGACCTGTGAATAGTTTGAAGGGTTGCAGGTAGAGAAGAAAAAGGGTTTTGATTAACAGCAGTTTTGAACTGAGGATCCAATGATTGGAAGTTAGAGCCTGAAGGTAGTTTCACAGTTAAAGGTCTACTAGCTAATTATTTTGGCGTGACAATATATATAATCCAGATATGAAGGTATGGATTCAATATTTTGATAAAATTCATTATTATCTACCCACCATTTTCATAGCCTTAGAATAATTATCTTGGTTCTACCTGACTATTTGAAGGGTAGGTGTCATCTCTTTGAGTGGTTTGAACTATTCTTTAATGGATTGTGTGACATTAGATAACCTGAAATTCTCAACCAAATATTTGAAATTACTATCAAAACAGGGTTTTGTATAAATCCTCTAAATGTATAAATCAAATGATGTTCTGATATCCTCTTTATCATTAGTGTCCCCTTTTGTGTAAAACCTTACCATTTTATATATATGATCAATATTATATTTTATTATGTCTATTCTCTATTGATCTGAACTACCAAACATAGTATGATGTTATTATCTTATCACTGATCTGATCAAATCACTATCATAAGTATGATCATGAGCCATTTAGGAAGATAAATCATTCAATTACTCGTGAATGATTCATGTCAACCGATTAAAATCAAGCACTAGAGTCACATGGATATCCCCCTCAGATGTTGAATCACTAAGATTTTCTAAAACAACTTACAATGAGATTCTATAATCAGAAGTCATTTCTTTAACAAAAATAAATTTTGAAGCTTGCTCATCATTCAATATTTTATTCTCCATTATTTATTCATGATGTTTAGAAAAAATCTAAGGTTGAATCTGAGGTAAAACATTATCTCCAATTATTAAATAATATGTTTCCCTAATACTTTACATATTTAAATATTTAGGTTTGATGTATTTCACTAATAGATGACCAAAAAACCTCATTATATATATTATTTTCATTCTAGGTTACATAACCTACTGGAATAGTTGTAATTAGAGGTGTACGAGTAGGATTAGTTCCAATAGGAACTCTCTGTTCATTAATAACTCTTTCAGCCAAGGATTCAATAGGATCAAATGTATTACCATGTAAATCTTGATAAACCAAACCTAAAGTAACATATCCTAGGTACTTCTCCCTTTTATATAAAATTATGTCAAACGTAATAATTGTGTAGACAATAATTATTTGAGACTTTTTGGCCCCCTAAATAGGTGCTTCCCTCTCAATAGGTTCATTATTTATAGAATAAATAGTTCATGTACTTGAGAAACTAGAGATTCTTCCTCAACAACAGGTTATTATGAAGCCTTCTTAGATTCCACAAATTGTAAATTTAATGTTATATCAGTTTCAGCCAAAATTTTAGGTTCTCCACCAAGACCTTTATCGCCAACAGAATGATCAGGTTATCTGACAATATTTACTACATTACCCATTTCCTTTTCATCTTAATTTTTACCCATCAACAATTTTCATCAAAATATTATTCTTTAGAATCATAATTACCTTATTTTTCTTCCACTTATTCATTAGATTCACCATCATCACCATCGGAATCACCATTATTTTTCACTTCTTTACTTACACATTCACATTCACTATATCAATCATACATAACATTTTTTGATTCCATTGTATCTTAGTTAGAATCATTATTTATGAGTTTTTAGTTGGTAGGAATCCTTCTTTTAGTTCCAGGAGATCCAAAATAAACTCTTTCTGGACTAAATGCAATATCCGGATCACTTCTATCATCAATATGATATCATATTTCTTTATCTACATCAACTACATGTTCTTCTTCATTCAAGTACTTTTTCACTCCATTTTCTCCTAGGAAAGGGTCCACCATATCTTTTAGCCTTGTGGGATGTTTTAAATTAACAAAATATTCATAGATTTTTTCATTATCCTCAACCCACTATGACTTCCTGGGATTCCATCTAATCCTCTTTCTTTTTCATATGTATTTGGTAATTCAAAAACCATTATAATTAGTAATTGTTACTTATCCCTAATTTACAAATCCATTACCTTTCAACACCACCATAATCAACATACTATAAAACATTGATATAGAATTTGATTAAGGTTTAATCATATCACCCATGTGGACCATAAGGATTCTACAAAAAATAATCTTATAACATTCCTTCATGACATACAAAAATTATAAATCCTGATGTTTCATGAAAGTAGTGTCCCCTTCACTGAGACAATGTTTATGATGAATAATTTTAATTAATATCCCAAATTCACCATCATGTACCATTGTTGTAGGTATTAATGGAATAAAATCACTAGTTAGCATAACATGGGATATTTAATATCTAAAAATATCACCTGAAGTTGGAGGCATTCCTTGGTAATCATTAAAATTTCCTTCAAGAGGTTCCATCAAGGAATCATCCTGTTTCTTATAAGAGAATTTGATCTTTTTTCTCATATTATAGACATGAGTTATAACACCTCGGTTTATTCATAAACAAAAACATCATTCATATAAACTCATATGCTAGGTTCGTGTTGAGAGTTTGTGTGTTTTTCGAGAATCACTCCAACCAACCTTGTTTATTCAGAAATTTAAAAACAAGAGACTTACATGACAACACCCATTCTGTATTTACTTCCTCCTTCTATATGACAATTATGTTGGAAAGATCTTGGTTAATAGGGTCATGCTTTATGGAACTTGATTACATTTTTTGTTTCATGAAAGGATGATATTTTTATACATACATCATAGAAAATGCTTTAGTCAAGCCATTTGAATGATTCTAAAGTTTCAGTTAGAGGGGAGAAGGTAGTGATGGTTTGGCAGAAATAGTATCATTTTTTTCAAGAGGGGAAAGTGAAAATATGATTTAGATCGATCCAATATTATCAAAATAGATATTTTTGGAACATAAATAAAAAAGTGGCATAAAATAAATAGAATTATATAAAAAAACTAATTTATATTTGTTCTCAAAAAGTGACTAAGTAAATACCAGTAGTATGTCAAAACAATAAGTTATAATAGTTAATCATCAATTGTAACACCCCAAGCATCCAAGGTACACTTCTCTTGGAATAATACAATAGCTTGTGTTGTACGCAACTTCGTGTTCTAACACATCACAACCAATTGGACTAGCCGTTATGAATATTAATACCCACTTTTTGAATTTTATAAATATTATCAATCAAAATGGACTTCATTTTTGGATTCATAATATCAAAATTAGCTTAGGTTAATTATTTGGTATTTTTTTGAAAACATTCAATTTTTGATGAATAGTGAAAACACTGTGTTATAGTTTGAAACAAGAATTTTATTTGAATAATTATTTAATTTGTTTAAATTTATTTTAGGTTAAAATATATACATAATACCTATATAATTTCAATGTATTTCATTGGAGTCAGTTTATAATAATTTTAGATATATAAAAAGTTTATTGAACCTTTTACCGTCTTTTACACACCTCCTAGGAGCATTTGGAAATTAAGTAAAACCTAATTTTACCACTTCTGTGAGTTGAATTTCAAAAATCCAAGACACATGATTGATATCATTATGTAAAATGTGGTTCAATGAGATTAAAAATAATTTTTGGTGAATAGAAAATTTATACTTTTATTTTCCATGGTTAAATGTAAATTGGGCAATTAAGGGTAAAAATGATATTTTTATTACCCTAACACATGTCTTAATTCTATTGGATATTTTTAATTCGACAAAAAACAACCTTAGGAATAAAATATGAACCTCTTTGGTCCACATGGATTAGATTATGACATTTATTACTATTTAATTCAGAGAAGAGTTAAAAGTTTTAAATTTAATAATTAATAACTAAACCCTTTTTAATATAGTATTACATGTAAAATAAATTTTACTATAAATATTAATTAGAAATATTAAATATTTCCTACATAATGGAATTTTATTTATAATATTTAGACATTAAATAATTAAATTTATTTATGACACAATGATGATGTAGTAATTACCTAATTAATGAAATATTAAAATAACTGATATTATAAATATCCAAATAAATGTTATTTGAACTTATTTATGAATGAAACTAATTTTATATGTTAATATAAATTGTTAGGGTTGGATAGAGGAGTTTCTTTTGAAGTAATAATTTCGTTACGAATTTGGAAAAAACAAAATACCAAATAGTGTCACAATTGACATAAAAGTTTTTTTAAAAGAAATATTATATTATTAATTGATATTATATTCCTGAAAATTGTAGGCTCAGAAAAAAACGTATATAATGATATTTATATCATTAATGAACCACATGGGGTTCTCTGGGATGTATATAGTATGTTTATTAACCATATAATATTGAAATACAAAGAGATATGGTAAATTCCAAACTATTTAACTACGAATTAAATCTAAAAGATAAAGTAATTATAGTAACAAAAACCTATCTAAAACCTATTTGTTGAGTTATTTTCAACAAATAACCACTTTATCATTTATTTAATTCATTTTTAACCTTTATAAACCGAAAATGATTTTATTATAAAATTATATTTCAGTCTTTTTCCTAAGGTGCCCCTCACCTTCTTATAAAACGACACTCCCCCTTTTCTCTAATTTACAAGTTCAAATTCATTTGGCTCGGGAAACCCTACCCAAATAACCTTTTAAATGTCATATCTTCATCCTAGGGTCATTTGTTAAGTCATAAATCCATCCTATGGATCCCTTTTGATCAAATAATATGGAAGAACCTGAAAAGAGGTAAATATTTCATCACCTCTTTCAAGTTCCTTTCATCATTCACTTTATCATTCATTATTATTTCCAATATAAAATGATAACTCCATAATATTCCATGTGATGTGATGTTATTATAAATATGATACAACCATATTCATTATTATATCCATCCTTTGAATGACATGTCACCATAGGTGCATACGTATGACTTACAGTCTCCACGCCGTGGTGTAATTGTTATTCAATACATTATTATTTTGATGGTTATAATAATTAAGTGTAATTGATTTACATAATAAATAAAACATGAATATGATTCTATATATATGATATACCATCCAATTATATATTATTTTAATTTCAAAAGATTTATGTTGTCCCTCCTGCATACGTATTGATTAACGTCTCCATGAACGTGTTAAGATTCATTCCCCATCATATCCATTCAAGACTAAATTTTATTATATGATTAAAAATAATTTTTAAATACTTAATAGAATTAAGAATATGGATAAGATACATCGTATCCATAACAAACATCACTTATTTAACAAATCATATAAAGGAAAACGAATCTGTTAACACTCAAAACGGCGATAATACTAAGATATTATTAACAAAGAAATGTTAAAAGATCATATATGATATCATATTAATGTATATGATTATTTTATAATTTAATAGCAATTATTTCACCATTTTAGAGGATTTTAACCTACCCTCTACCAAGTAAAAGTACATGTTATGGGTTAATTTCACATTCTCTTCATTATCCAAAGTTATTTATATGTAATTATCTACTATGACCTATTTTTCATCCACATCCGTGTTTTCATAAAAATATATTTCAAAAAATTCTCACAATTTTATAGAATATTGGTTAAATTCATTTATACCCTTGTTTGACTTTTATAAGATGTTTATAATGGAATATTTCTGTTTTTTCCATACAAGGTACTTTATGACCTTTTCAAAAAAATTAAGGTAAGAATGTTTTTTTAAATTATACGGCGGGAGCGGCTATTTTATACAATTATAACATCATTGAAGATTCCCTTACAAGATTATAAGAATATTTTCAACTATAAATGTTGTTCTATAATTATGTTACATTTAAATGATTTCAAAATAGAAAGAGATATTTTCTCTAAAAAGGTTCTTATTTCATCTATGACAACATCCTTTGATGGAATTTACATTTTTTTTAAGTTGATTTATTATGATACAAAAATTCTATATTTTATTAAAGGTTTTGTGATACGTTTGACTATTGATGTGTTATTTTAAACCATTCATGGTTTATGGATAATGTATTTACATTTCTTATTCCAGTTTTAATATGAATGTTTATGTTACGTATAAAACTTATCATATGATGAATGAATTGGACATAGTAAGTGAAAGGTGGAACTTGGTATAGATCCTCGATGCATCAGTAGAATCATTAGACAAACTAGTGTCATGGCACATGACCTTGACAAAATATTATTTCTTGTCTTGGCATAAGGCCTTCACTTTGTGGTTATAATGTCCGGAATTATGCATTCCATCATTATGAAAGTGGCTATTGATATTTCATGTGATTATTATACTACTAAAATATCTATGTGAGTAATTAAATGGCATTATTTTGATATATATTATCCATATTATAATGAATTTTATGTTTTAAAGTATTTTTTTTAGTTTTATACATTGACTTAAATTTTTATGCTTATTTATAAATGATTCTTCTATATTTTTATCCATACTGAGCATTTGAGCTCACCCCTTTCTAAGTTTTATTTTTCCTAGAATGCGAAGAAGTATATTATTACTGACTTGCAGAGATAGTCTATGGGACCTCTGTGTTGTCCATGGAAACAATATTTTTGTATTTTTTCATTTTATGGTGTAATGTAAACCTTATGAATGTATCAGGTAATTCTAAGGATGATAAACTAATCAGTCTATCGAGACTTGATCTTTTGTGATCATGCCAATGATACGTAATAATGCACCGTCTCTGGGGTTCTGGGGTCAGGGCGTTACATCAATGTTTTTTCATTAATGGTGAGATGTTAACGGAGATTCATCAACGTTGAGCCATCAAGGGTGATCCATCAATGATGTGTAATCAATAGCGATCTATCAACAGTGCATCATCAACAATGATACATAAATAGTGAGTCATCAACGTTGAGTCATTCAAAATTGATCATCCATAAATCATGTATGATTTAGATCATTTTCATAGAATTTAGTTTCTTATAAAAAATATCAAAAATCTAATTTATAGTGATAATAAATAAAAAAATTATCAAATTTTGGATAACTATCTCTAAAAAATTTATGACTTACATTAGTAGGATTTCTCCATGAATGAGAATATGGATTTCTAGAAATGTTAATTAAACATGTGTTGTCCCATTTTATTGGGAAATTCCTAATATTATATTTATATTCTAGTAATATGTGTTTCATCTAACAAATGTGAGCACAACAATAACTAGAAGCTATGTATTCAATTTCAGCAGAAGATAATGCAATAAAAATTTGATTCTTACTAGACCCTGATAGTGGAGACTTCCCTAAAATTGACATGTTTTAGAGGTTCTTTTTCTTTCTGACATGCAACCCCCAAATCCAGCATCAAAATAACTAAATATTTTAAATAATTTTACTCTATGATTTAAAATTCCTAAGTTGGTAGTATATTTGAGGTACTTGAAAATTATTTTTACAGTCTAAAGATGTGCCTCTTTAGGATTTTCATGAAAATGATCTTACATACACACACTAAACATAATATCAGGCCATCATGGAGTTAATTAACAAACACATCCAATCAAACCACTTTAATTTGTTTGATCCTCTAGTTTACCATCTTCATCAAGATAACATTTATCTTTGGTACTCATATGATTATAGTGCATTCAATTCTGTTGAGATTAAATGGATTAAAATTTCATTAGTATTTTTACAATGATTTAAAATAATACCTTCCAAATTTATAAAATTTTTAAATTGATAAATGAATATGATTTCACCCATTAAACTAATATAAATCTTATGTTTCATAATTTATGAAAAATTAATATATATATATATATATAGTATTTTTTGAAGATCCCAAAATAATATTATCAACATATATATTAATAACTAAAACATCATTATAAATTATTTTAATGAAAATAGTAGGATCAGTTATACATTTTATAAAACATTTACATATAAGAAAGGTTGTGAGATTATCACACCATGTTCATGGAGACTCTTTCAAACCCAAACAGACATTTGTTAATTTGAAATCAATATTTTGAAAATGATGATTTATAAAACTAGGGGGGTTGTTCAACAAAAACATCCTTAACTATTTATACATTTTCATATTAAACATTGAAATCCATTTGATAAATAATTAAATTAATATGTGTTGTATAAACTAGAACTATTATATTGGATTCATGTTAGGACTTATGTGAAAATAATTCTTCGTCACCCATTCCTTATTAGTGAATATAACCTTGTCAAAATGTTCTTCCTTTTTTACTAATAATTGGAATAGATTAATACAATTTATTTTTAAAAACCCATATAAATTACTATTTCTAAGGTGTAATTGGTTCTCTCAAATAGTTTCCATTAATTTTTTCTTTCAAATTGGTTTAACTATTCCAGCATAGCCATTTTTAGAATTCAAATTTGATGGAATCACTGATGTCTTTTGGTTCATGCTATGATAAAAGTATATGATGTTCTTCAAGGTTTCTTAGATAAGATCTTGTCTATGATCCTTCATCTTTGACTAAAAATTAAACATCTAAATGATGGTTTTAATGGTATAAAATGACATAGAAAATTAAAGGATGGCCAGATCAGCATCATCTACAAATTTGAGTTCATTTTGGTCAGAATTATGAGAGTTTCATAAATATGGGTTTGATGATTTTTTAATAATACAATCATGGGGTTTAGGATTTTCTTTCTCAATACGATAGATTTACTTCATCATTATCTCGGGAGTTTTGGACTCATGTAGATCTATATCATCAAACTAGACATCGAAAAATCTTCTAACTCATTTAGTTATATTATTGAAGATTCTATAGGCTTTACTTGAGATTTAAAAACCCAAATAACTACCTCATCACAAAAGGGGGAATATTTGTTAGGATTACCATTTTATTGAGAATGAACACTTTACAACAACAAAAATTGATTTAATTAACCTTGGGTTTCTTATTATTCCCCTATTCATAGAGATCCTTCGTTAGTATATATCAATTTAAAAGAATATTTATTATATATCAAGTTACATTCATATATTCATCCACAAAATGAAAAATGTAAATTATATTCATTAACCATTGTATAGGCTATTTATTTTAAGGGTTTATTTCTCATTTCTACATCTACATTCTTATAGGGTCTCCTAGGAGAAGGGATGTTTTGACTATAGACATTTTGTGAGAAAAAAGATTCAAATTACTAATTTTCAAACTCAAAGTCATGGTAATTTCTTAATTTTTTGATCATATGTCCCCTTATTTTTTCTACTACAATGTAATACAAGGTGAAATAGGAACCTACATGACTCTTGTGAGCTAGAGGGAATTTCTAATTATATATATATAATTCATATAATATAATATAGACATAGTGTTTACCATTTAAAATTGAAACTCTATAAGGTCCAAAAAACCCTAGTGAACCAACTGAAGAGGTTTATAAGATGAATGATCTTCCATTGGATTAAAATAAATTTTATTTTGTTTTCAATTTTGATAAAGATTACAGAAATTATCATTTGGAAATTATAGTTTAGGTAGATCCATAAATAATACATTTCAAGTAACCTTTAAAGAAAATTGAATGTTACAATGTCCTAGTTTCCTATTCCAAATCCAATGATCTTCATAAAAGGAACATAAGCTATAAACATTATAGGAGATGAAAGAATAAAAATTAGCACCATATAAATTTTCATTCATAAATGTAGTAAATACTAAAATAGGAATACAATTGAAAACATTACAATATTCATTTTCAATTTTAGCATGATAACGGTCATCACATAAGTGTGTAATTCTATGAATATTTTTCTAATCTCCATTACCAATGATAAATATAGAAATTAAATTTTTTTTACTATTATAAATTTGGACAATTCCAATAATTTTTTTCTTTTTCATAGTAACCAAATGTGACATATCCACCATCAATCATTATGGGAATATTGAATCAATAGTAGTGAACCTATCATATGTATTGAACACCCAATGTCCAAGAACCATAACCTCATATATATACTATTCAGACATCAATCCTACAAAAATAATATAAATAAGAATAGGCATTGGTTCCTATACAATCGTGGGTCTAGTAATATTAGTAAATAAATATTTAGGAACCCATATTTTCATCGTGGGTTTTCTGTATGATGTTTTTAATGTTTTTGAAAAATAATCTCTGTTAGGTACAACTGAATTATAAGAATTAAAAGATGTTCCTGAACTAGAATATAATGAAAAATTCCAAGATATGGGTATAAAATAAGATTTTCTACATTTGGATACAAAATAGATTTTAACAAAATTTATTTTCTATGGTTGATAACCAATGTGGGTAGTATATTTAGAAGAAAATTTTTATCCATGAATTTGAAGTAAGATATCATTTCCAATTATAAATATTTCTACAGTCTTCTTTAATTTCTCATTATAATGTTTATGTTTTTTATTCTCATAAGGATTTTATCATTTCTTTATTTTCTTACAGTGAGTTTATATTTAACAATAGAAGAACGAGAATGTTTATTATGAGCGGTTTGTTTTTATTTTTCAGTTCATTGTAGGTATCCTCAAGAATATGGAAATTTATAAACATTTCTTCAATGGTAATTTTTTTAGAATTATTATTTTCTGATTCTTCTAAAAAATAATAAGTGATATTTTTAAGAGATATTATGGTAACCTTGGATTTTATTTTCATAAATAAAATGTTTTCTCTGTTAGCCTATTCTTCATGAGATGATTCAGATACACTTGATTTGTCATCAAAAGAACATTAGGTGCACTTAATTACCTTCTTTTACATTCTATATTTATCCTCATATATATTATTATACATAATCATTGGGAATTAATTCATTACATGTCCATTTATTTTCATTCAAATTAAACTATCTCATTGGTATTATCGCATATTTTTCAATCCTTTTTCTAGTTTCCTATATTTCTATACATCCCTTTTTATCTAGGATTTATAAATAAATTATTCTTTTTGTATTTTTTTAAATGCATGGGATAATTGGTCCATCTCCTCATCACTACATGTCGTTGAATCTTAATTCTTGTAAATTTCACTAGGAACATGAATTTTCTCCATTTTATTGAATGTAGTGGTTTTGAAATCCTTCGAATTTATTTTGGGATCATCATTATCTTCTCTATTGACCTTCAGATCTTCCTCACACTTCATCAGTTTCCCAATCAGAACCATTACTCATAGTGAATATATATCAAAAATATTCTCTAATAGATTCTGATATCCCAATCAAAATTTTAGGAATACATTTAATGATCAACATGATCATTTATTTTGTAGTGGAATTATTTCCCTATTATATCTATGAATTTACAATATCATTTAACCGAAGATACAAGTTAGAGATAGGATCATTCGGGATACATATTGAAATAATCATATTTTATATTGTATGATTTAATCTTCATTTAAATAACATTATTGGTTTCTTTATGTGAAATAGTTAAAATATCCCAAATTTCAAATGTTTTTTTACAAGTAGAAATCCAATTGAATTATTCCTCACCTAGATTATAGTATAATACATTCTTATATGTTCACTTATTATTGTATAATACCATAGTTGAGAAATCCCATGTGTTTCTATTAGTAGCATGAATCTTATATTGTTGTAAAATTGATGACTAGATTTTTAAACCGATGATTTTAAGTTGCAACTTCATCTTTATAATACAATGAGCATAATTTGTGCCATTAAAATATGGTGTTCTGTTGGTAGTATAACTATTTTGTCTATAATTCATGTAAAATAATAAACATGTTTTTTATAAAACATTAAATTTTGAACTAATATTAATTTTTAGATCTTTGAAAAAAAATATAAAATCATAGTTGCAGAAACATTGAAAACACTTAAACTCATATATTAAGAAAAGTTCATTTGATAAAAAATGTTTGTTGAAAGTAGGAAACTAAATAGGGGTAATTGCAGAACTATAAAAATTTCTATATAAAAAATTTATCTAAACGATCCTAAACTTTAAATACATAATGGACCAGTTTAGCATAACCTAATGGCCTTGTTAAACAAAAGAGGATTTTTATAATTTTTTTGATCATTTAAGAGACTTCTCAATGAATTATTGGTATCAATTTTTTTAATAGGGTTCATTATTTTATCTTTTGAAATAAATCCAAAAAATTAAATCTTAATAGAGTAAATTAGATGACTAACTATCAAGGTGAAATAATTTTTTTCTTCTATGAATAAAAAAATCAGTGAAAACAATACCTTGAAAGGGACAACAAAATTAACAACATGAAGTTTAGTTGCAAGTAGAGACAAAATCCTCTCTACATGGTGATCACCTTCCTCAAAGAATTTCATGTAAATAAACATTGATCCACCTTATGGATTAGGGATAAAAATAGCATACAAACACTACAGGTTAGGAAGACCACTTCTACAGTTTTCATGGGAGTTCTAAAATGACGAGGCCATACAGGGACCTCTTACAATGTTATTTGTGGGGGTGTAAGGGTTAAAAAGGTGTTTTATGAAGATATCAGTTTATACATTAGTTTTCATAGGATTTGAATTGTGTTTATAGAAGAAAGATAAACACACTGATCAGAATGTAAAAATAATGCACATGTAGAAGAAATTCTAGAGAATTGATTTTAGATGGCTATGTGTGATTGGGAATACAGATTGTGACTCCTTTGAAGTTATGTTGAAATACAGATTGATCCTAGTTCTAGAAAAAGAAAGAAAAAAAGAGTGTCATGTGAGATTATATCTTTTATTTCTAGTGAGCGATGAATTACCATGATGAGTAACTCTCAATTATTTTATAGATGATGAAAAGGGTACTTCGATTCTAATTCTCATCAGTATCACCAATTGTGCATAGAAAGAAGTTCTTCATTTTCTTCTAGTCACATGATTAGCTATCTTTCATTTTCTAGTCACGATTCATCATATATGATATCGTATTTTCTATATACACTTCATCCAATATGAATAATGATCTCAAAAATTTCTATGTAACTCATATATTGTATTTTACTCTACATCGATAAAATGTTTTCAACAAAATATAGAAAAAGTAATTACAATACGTAATGGTACAATGATTCATAAATATGGCAGTTAGAAATAAATTTGAAATTAAGAGAAAATGGAAGTATTGAGAGTCTCTCAGATCGGTTATTGGTCTGGCAGTGTCTCAACAACAGTAGGTCAAAAATTTTGTCTCAGACATAATGCACTGTAATATCAAGAATATTGTGAAAAGCATCAATGTCTTAGGATCGTTAGGTTAACCTAATGGTAGGTCGACTTAAAAATGACACTTCTTATTATTATATCATAAAATTATCTCATAATTAGAGAAAATTCTATTACCATCGATATGTCATTATATTCATAGGTTGATGCAATGGTGACTCGGCTATCAGTATATCAATGTGATGTCGACTCTTCCTTTGTGAAAATTATGAGTTGATATGTCAGTAGGATGAACTAATCTATCTTAGTGAACAAGTATCTGGAGTGATGGTGTGTCATAATTTTTTTGAATTATGTAATTTTTATGATGGTGATATAGATAAAACTGAGACATATTATCAGTATGTGCATGTCAACAATAGCTCATGTGTAGCTGTTTGTCTATCATCAGTTGGATGTCCAATATTGAGTCCACCATAATGGTGACTCATACATATTCAAATATTGAAAACCAATCATATGATGTGAAATACTAATAGAATATATTAACATGATAATTAAACATGGGTAAACATAATTTATCATAATTGAACATAATTAACAATTATTAATGAGCATTATAACAAGAGGAGGAAGAAATATTCAATTTTATAAAATTTTATTTTAAAATTTAAATTCATTTTTTAAATTATAATGTAAAAATTATTTTAGGATGAAATATTGGTATTTTTCTGAGAGGTTTATTATTTTTAATATCAAATAATACAGAATTTCAACAGAATACAGACTTTTCATCTAAATAATTATTATTTATAAATTACATTAAAAATTGTATTTAACAAAATCTTATATAAATTATACATATATTAAACTAATTTAGGTTATTGGAATCATTTTGATAATGATTATAAACAAGAAATCATTCTATTCTTTTGAATATTTTTTCATTAGAAATGTGACGTCTTATTCCATCTGTGCAATTAATTTGAAATTAATCTTTTCCACTTCATTGAATTTAATTTGGAATAATGGATAGCACATATTGAATAAAAATAATTTATAATTTCTAACCTGGTGAACATTTTTATGACTATGTGGATTAATGAAATTATTTATAATTTATCCCGTTGATTAAATTGAAAACAAGTTTACAACGAGACTAATACTTAAATATAAGAGACCAAATAAAAGAATAAATAGTTGAAAACCATTTAATAGCCATAATATATATTATAGATTTTATTATGGATATGAGTCCATTATTGGATCCAATTTACATAGAAAAACATTGATAGAATTCTTCCTTTTCAAAGATTACAAGACCTCCACTCACCACACTTATAAAATCCTTCACCCTCTCCAATATTTTTCATACATCTCAATACATGTTCATCGATCATGCTCTTCCTGAATCCCTCCACAACTTCCATCCTCTAATATTATAATCCTTATTAGGGAAAAACTCAAGATCCTAAATCATTTAGTGCAATGCAATGATTGATTCATAATGATGTAGTTATTTTAAGAGAGTAACTGAAAACAACACACAAATAAATTAGATGTTTAATAAAATAATTGTTCTACTGTAAATTGAACTACTTCCTCATAAAAAGGTGTTAGTCTTTTTTCCATTAAGAACTATCATGTTTGTAAATAATTTTGGATTTTTTGATTATATATGAATTATATGATATTTATGGTCTTTTTATTCTTTTAGATTTATTATATCACATATAACATCCTTATATTTATTTTCTAGGAATATGATAATGTCATTCATGTTTATGATGGACTATCATATCAGGAAGAGATGTGATTAATTAATTTATTACATGGAATGTATTAATGATGGGTTCAAAAACAATATTACATAAAAATGATACATTAATGAATATATATATATATATATCATTTATATTTCATTCCATCAATACAATAAATAAATGGAAATAGTATTCATGTGTTTGTATATCTAATAATCTCCAGGAATGATGTTTTCTATCTTCTATAACCACATTAAATAGATTCATATAAATTAGTATATTCTGAATTTATATGATACATAAATCAGTTTTCACCATATGTATATGAATATATCCTTATTAAAGAATTAGGGGATAACAATAAAGTCAAAAAAACACACAAAAAACAAAGCATTAATTACCTGTAAGGATGAAAAAAATTAATGATGGTTAAATAAAAAGTATTATTATGTTATATAATGACTCTATATGACCTCATTAATATTAATATGGTTCTTCAAAAATTTGAGAACATGTTTAAAACATTATTTCGATGATTAAACCATGATCAATGAAAATGATTCATAAGGTAATATATTTTTCCTAAATTTAATTTCATTGTTACATATTATAAATATATAATCCCAATTAAATATAAATTAATTATATACTTATTATATGACACTTAATAAAATTTATAATTCATTACTCATGTTATTTTACATTTCTAATAAAATTATTTCATCTAGTGGGATTTGAATTAAATCTTACAATGTTAGAAAAAAATTCATAAATATATTTACAATCATTAGTTATATTACAAGTTTATTAAATATCTAGGATTATGTGTTTAAATACTATTGACTATATATTGTTGTAATACTTTTAAATTTTTTATTACAATTTGATAAAAATAATCTATTTATTTATTATTTTTCACTTATATGTTATTATTATTTAAAGGGTTTATTTCACATTATCATTCGAATGAACATTGTCTAATCATTAATTTCATTTAATGGATATTAAATTATAATTTCTTAAGAAAACTATATTTATATTCTCATCTATTTTTTCATTCTCTTTTCACGTTTTAGTACCATTTTTACATTGTTTTTTTACATATAACAGTTATAAAAACGTTTTAATAAAATTATGGATTATTGGTCTCTTCATTCGAAAATATGTACTGTTACAAAATCATGATTTTTAATAATGGTTTATCAATGATGTGTTTATCCTTTTGAAACTGATTTATTAAAATACATGTTTACCCATTTATTCTTTTTTAAATACGTTTTCAAATTAATCATACTGTCTCTTTAGAAAAAGTCAATTTTCATTCCTTTTTCCATGAAAAATTAATTTTCTCTTTACCTAGTATATATATACCAAACATCATTTCAATGAATCTTAAAATTTTAATTAATAAATATTTTTTAATGAAAATATTTATAAAATTGATTTTAAAAAATATTTTCTATAATGATTTCCAAAATGAAAATGATATCTTCCTCAAGAATGTGTTTATGATATTTTTATGGTGATTGTATTTATTAATGACATAAATAAATTTTTCTTACTCCAACGGGTATAAATTAATAGCACGATTATTATTTTATAAATTATTTAATATTATTTTGACAAATGAAATTATTCACCTTAACGTCCTCAAATCATTATTGTATTCATTAACGTTCCCATGAGTTATTCACTTTATAGCGACAATTGATCATTAAATATCCCTTTAATATCAAAATTATTTATCATGTATATGATTATTTATTATATTATTATCAATTTTTATAAATGGTGCATATATTAATAGTTAATTGATTATCTGCAGAAATATTGAAAAATATTTTTTCCTTTCTCAATATGGATATTTTATAATGCACATATTTTTGAATTAAAATGATTATTCTATATATTAGGAATTCGTTTCCATAGTATGGTATGTGTTGGGGTGAATTTTGTGTAATCCCATCAATACATTAATATTATCATGCACTGAATTTTTTTTATAGCCTTAGATTAATGGGTTTCCACCAATCATCATAAAATCATCTTTTGAACAGTGATGATGTTATAGGTTCCATGTAACAGAGAATCATAGTGCCCAATATTTAGGAATTTCCATCTTCTAGAATTTATTTTTTATTACCAATGTTATTCTCATCCTTAATAAATATTTGGATACACTTATTTCTTTGTTTGTTTAATAAATTTTAAGAGTTTTATGATATTTATCATTACATGTTATTTACATTATTCATTTTTTGTTTATTGATTAAGTGGAATTATTTTTTGCATTATTTACCTTGAAATAATAATTAATCTCATCAATTCATTATTTTATCCACTATACCGAAGCCTTAATGAGCATTTGAGCTCACCCTTATTTTATATCATTTCCACTTTATTCTATAAACTTTACTATAACATATATTCATGGATATTCGATATTGAATAAAGTTATTCTTTTAACTTAAAACTGAAAAATCAATTTTTTTAATGTGGGTATTCCATTTTAATTCAGGAATCATTTTTATATCTAGTTATCCAAGACAACTAAATTAAACTGTACTTCATAATAAAAATCCTTTTATAATATGAAAATGTAATTTTCACAGGCACTAGCACTGGGATTCTGTGGCTGTAGTAAAAAATCCTTTTGTAAAAATTTAAAATTTTCTAAAATGGAATAACAAACATACATGATATTAGTAAAAAAATTCTTGAAATATTTTTCAAATAAACTAAATTATAATAAAAAAGTTTTTTCACCAGAGAGAAAAATTAATACAATTTTCCTAAAAAACATACATTTTGTATTTTGAGTACATATGGCGATAAATAATCATATATTAATAAAAACCATATGAGAATAAATGTAATGTTTTTCATGGGAGAAAGGTCATAATATTTCATTATTAACACACAACCATAAACTATCCTGAAAAATAATGTGATTGTATTATAATGACTTTACCACATTAGTAAATCTTCGATTATAATCCTAATGAAACATATAAATTATTTTGAGTTTTTAAATCACCATAAATTTTTTATGATTTTTAATAAAACACATTAACGAGAAATAGATAAACCAAATAAATGAAACATCTGTTGAATACAACACATATCTCAATAATGTTAATATGAGATGAAAATCAATTATATTAGTCTATAAATCCCTCACATGCATTGAAAACACATGAATAATATTTATATATTTCTTATTAAAATATTATAGAACCTTAATCATATATATCATAACATATATTTTTTAATTATAACCATTTATCACCCATTTGTTATCTTTTTTAATCGCTCTTTCAAGCTAAATAAGCATCATTTTTTATTTTATGTTATGGTTTGTTAGTTGTGGTCCCTTAATTTTGTTCATTGTTATATTTTCTATTGAATTATATTATTGATATAAATATAATATATATTCATTACATACATTTTTATAGAGATTTGTAAAAGATAATGGCAGAGAAATGAAGTAAACCGTTTATTTAGTCGGTAGGCCATATATAGACATGAATGTTGTTTACTTTTTTTTATAGTTGGAATGATAAAAGGAAAATGATATATCAAATATTCAGAATAATTATGATATAATATATAAAAAATATATTAATTAAATACCTCTAAATTTACAACCAGGTAAAAAATGAAAAATGAATCAAATTATTTTGTCAAGGTGGTACTCCACACAAGCGCATGAGTGACGTTGTCATTTTCTATTGTTTAGGAATGTAAAAATGTGGATACTATAATATCATTAAATAAATATAATTTTTTCACAATTATCACATATAAAAATTAATCCCTTCATAATTACCTTTTATAATGGATGGTTAGGTCAAAATAATTGCCTCACTACATAGAGATAATAATTTTTACGTTTGCACATGTGATATTTTCACTTAATAATTGATGAATTTCATATGAGGAATGGTGGTTTCATAATAATAATTATTTATAAATGTTGTAATAATATTCATTATATTATTTTATGATGAATATAACATATTTAAGGAAGGTAAAAATTTATTTAAAATAAAGTTATTAGTTAAAGATATTTGTTATTCATGGAAACAACTCTTTTTTATATCCCATTGATTTATACAGATTCTGTACTATATGAATTATTGAACCACTATAATTTTTATAATAGATTTTGAACGATATTGTTATAGATATTGGTGAATCTAGAATTCTCAAACTAGTGTGATGAAGGGAATGGAGTGGTTCCCTTTTATAGTTGATGGTTAGGGAAATCTTGGTATTTCATAAAATATTAACTTTATATAATGTCCCTTTGATTTAAAAATTGAACCAAATATATAATAGTAGATGTTAAAATTATTATAATTTGAAATTTTTTCATATAATAAAATTTTATCAAGTTTGTATGACCTTTTTATCCTTATAACATTTTAATTAATATTAATTTTTTCCACACATTATGGGATAATAATGTGACTATAACATTAAAGACGTCCCATAAATGGACCATAAATTATTTTTAAAACAATACTCATGAATTCATATAATTCAATATTTTGATAAATTTTATAGCTTTTAATATAATATTTCAAATTATTACATATCAGTAATGTAATTTTTAACACTATTCATTTAATTTGACTCTATATACATCAAGTCATTGTTTCATTTAGAATATAATGATTTATAACCTCCATAATTTTTAATATATATCATTAAAAATACATTTAAACTATTTAATACTTCATATTAAATAATATTTATTATTTTTAAAATATTTTATTTTATTATTCTATTAACAGAATATTTACTATATTAGAATATCACCTAAATATTGGTAAATTATAAAATCTCAAATAATTAAAAATACATTTCAATAATTAATTTAATTCTATTAAACTCAAAATATAATATTTTATTAATTTTTAAATATCTCTTGTCTTTTTGTGGCCATATAGGAGGAATTTAAAACTAAGAGAGTATACTTTTAATAAATTTTTTCATTAAATGTTATATATGTCATTTCATCAAAAATATTCCCTTAAAAACTAAATATCAATAATATAGTAATATTGGAAGAATTATTTTTGTCATGTAGTAATTAGGATTATCATTTATTTCCTAGTAGCATAGTTTAATCAATGAATAACCCAATTTACCCATTATCATGTCAATGATTTTAACCATAGATACAATTCATATTTACTAATAATGAGAGAATATTTACTATATAATAATTCCTTTATAAAAAATATAGAATAAATATTATCAAATTAAACCCATATAAGTGTCAATAATTAGGTTTAAGATATGAATACAAAACATGATGAAAATCACATTTAGAAAAATATAGGTTTTATCAAAAAACAACATTTATCCATATTAGATGACTAGAAATATATTATCATAATGTCAAAAAAATTATGTTAGTATAATATATATATATATATATCATTAAAATAATTTAAAAATATTTTTAAAAATAATATATTATGATAAAAACACATTACCTGTGTTGGAAATTTGTTTCATGAAAATAAATTTTACATATAAATATTTATTTTTAATAAATTTGATCATAAAATTTATTCAGACTAACATAAATGAATAACATTAAAGAATAATTCAACATGTTTTCATTGAAATAATTTTTTTAAAAAAAATTAGCTTTGTACCATATTGAAATAAAAATATTTATATCAATATAATATATTATTTTTTAATATTCACTGAGAAATCAATATGTAAAGAAAATTTGAAAAAAATAATTGTATTATAATATTATTTTTCCTATATAAAAAATTATGTTCAAATTATAAAATTTATAATTTTTTTAAACAAATAATAATTCTATCTCACCAAAGAAACATATATACTTTTTGAAGAGAACATATTTTTTAGGAATTAAATGTCTTTACTATGAACTTTTGTAAATGCTTACTAATCAGTATATAATAAATTTATTTATATTTCATAATTTTTTATACCCTATTAATCAACAAAAAATTGATGGTTATTATATAATTGTTGAAATAAATAATATTTTAATAATATATTGGGGATCATTTTATGAAAGAGTTGCATCTAACAATACACATATATAAAATATAACATAATTTGAAAAATATAATTCATTAAATATTATGGCGATATAATGACCCTTCAAGGATTCACTAGTGAATAATTCAACAACAATAACCACTCCGGTTGTGTATTTTTTTGTTCATAGAGATAGGTCTCCCTTAAATGAAATGGTTATTTTCCTAGAATCTTCAGGCTTTAGTTACAACTTCTACTCAGTAGTATCCATTTCCCACTAGATGGAACATTCCCAGAGCCTGATTTACCCGTTCCATGGCTGACAAAGGAGATAAAAAAAAGAAAGTTATATAGTTTATGAGGCCTAAGATTGTTCAACGCTAGAATCAGAGCGCTAGGAGACAATAGTGAAGGGGTTCACAACAAAAGGTTGGTACCAATTCCTGACACTAGTATCTAGTCAAAAGTTTATGCAATGGAATAATCAATTAAGGTTCAAAGTGGAAAAAAATGGGATGATGCATGCATGGAATGAAGATAATGTTATATGGGTATTTCATGTGAATAGATATTTAGTAATGGTTCTTGATATAGTGAATATATTGATCACATAAGAGGGATTTACATACTAAGGAGGAAAAACGGGAGGATGGGTTATTGTGATTCCAGAAGTTGAATCATTTCCAAGATGACAAAAGGTAAAGGATAGAATTACTACTCACACCTTCCAAAACCAATGGAGAAAATATTTTACTTCAATTATATGTCTAAAGATAATATAGGTGTCTCTTCATTCATTGAGTATGAAACTGATGGTGGGTATCCAAATGGGAAAGTGAAACATGGTGAGACAAAACATATCTTTTTAGCAGTTGAGGTTTTTGAAAATATTGAGGCTGGAATATGATGGGATTGAACTTTAAAATAAGATATTGGTATTGGGAACATCATCCTAGTGAATAAGACAAAAACAATATATATTTTTCAATAGGGGGTTGAATATGTAGTAGCTGATGGAGTAGTGGATTAGGATCTTCTCTTTCATTTAAATGAAAATATGTTAGAGGAATCATTCAAGAAAAATATCTCTAAGGATGGTACTCGTCAAATTATTGAAACACCCCTACAGGTTGATGGGAATGATGAACAATTATTATTGATTTACAAAGGGAATAGAATCTTGATATTTAGATTCAATGAACATAATACATTCTTTGAATAACACGCACATGCATTGGATTAAAAGGCCTTCCATTTTATGGAGCTCATCTTGGGAAATCAAGGATTAGATGTCGCTTATATATAATAGAAATTACATAGAATTTTTCACTGTAATTCCCTTAATTTCACCTATAATTTCCACGATTACCCCTTATATAATTGATTCACTTTTGGTTTTAGGTACATGGTATCAAACTTTTCTAAAAAAGTGTTTTCTTCAAATAAAAAAAATTTAAACCTTGGGTCTGGGAAATGAATGTCGTACCTAATTAACATACATTTTCATAGAAATAATCACAATATTTGACATCAGATTATTTATTTCTATAGTTTCACAAACATAAACAATAAATAACCCCATGGTTCTTGATCCCTTTTTGGAAAATTGGTTCTCCATATCGAACAATATTTTTAAAATGATTGAGTATTTTTAAATCTACGATAGTTTCCATAAATTAGTTTGTAAACCTCTACATTCCCATGAATATATTCTCATAATGGGTCATAAATTTATTATCGAGACTGATCAATGAGATTGGTCTTCATATTACAGGGAATTCTTTCAAATCTGTATTAGTACAAGTAGTATTGTAGTGTAACTAACCACCTCCGAGTACTGTATTTTTGAGTTACATCAGAATCATTAGAAACTTCTTTTAAAGTGAAATCACCATTTGTCTTTCTAGTGATTATCATACTCTAATAAATATCTCTTTCACTATTTTTTTCACTTTCATTACAAAAAAGTCCATCTATAAATATAAGTGATCAATATCAGGATTTTTTATCTATCTCATCACCCCCATTTTATCTTATTATGTGATTAATTATACATTCCATAATACTATGATCTATATAGGTTCTAAATACTTTAAATTAATCCACTATATACCAACACATTATCAGCTATCATATAGGGTGTATGTACTTTTGACGACCCCCTTCCCACAATGATAACCCTACATGTATGGTAGTGAAGAAATGGAGATAATGACCCCTGGTTCCCACATATATTAGGCCATGTGTTAGTGACCAACACTAAGGGTACAAAGATCTCATAATATGGGAGGCATTACCCTTTATAAGAATATATTATCAGGATTAAGAGGAATCAACCATAATAAACTCCATGACATATATAAAAATGCCAACCCATCCCACAATGCAGTTATAAATCAAACTAATACATAAACCAGTCTCCAAATAAATAACCAAAAAAATAAAACATAAATTAGTGATTGAATAAAAATTCCAATTCAGGATCTCGAAATGTCTACCATGGTCTACAATGTACTCTTGGAAACATAAAAATATATTTTATATACAACAGGTGAAGATTCAAGTATAATATATATGAAAATCAATGTTTTTAGAGCACATCATAAAAGAGAAGACTAATGCACCAGTGTGAGTTATGTATAACCAAACTGAATTGATCAGGTATACTAACCAACCCAACCTCACGAATCTATGCTCACCAATTTATTCATGTCAAATTATGTAATATAGAATGCACATTAATGAATGGGTACCCCACACCACATTCCCACTAATTACATATACTCATAACATAATGGAAAATATACTAGCACTCCCACCTCATCCGAATATAACAAAAAATAATCCCCCCCCCACCGACACAAACACACCTTGGCCACAATACTAGACCCAAACCTGGTAAAATTAAGAACATCACATCATACCTGCACACACCTAGAACTGAGGACCTCACCACTTCCCACCCATATACATGTGAGACACATACCACATCATATACCACCCGCAGACACATGGGACACAAACCACACCTCATCCCGAAGAAAACTACTATATCAAGACACATGTCATCCTAATGAAACCATGGAAAGCACAACTCGCCCACACACACCTAGGCCTCCCAAAACAAAAATTTTCTGAAGAATATTGGGATATCAAATCTTAGAGGAGGGAGAAGAGATGATTGGGTGGCCAACAAGACATCCTCCTACTCGCATGTTTGAGAAAGACACCCTACACCATTAAAATGGGGGTGTTGGGCATGTATTTCTCTACTAGGGTAAGGTGCATTTAGATATCACAATGATAGTATAATGTATAAACATTTAGAGTTATATAATACATGTAACGACCCAAAAAAACATTAATGAAAATTCTTATTTTCCAATTTAAATATATTCATGTGGTTATGTAAAATGTATGGAATTATATGGTTTTATGTTTTGGATTTTAAAATACATGTAATTATTGTGACCATTGCTAATATAGTCGTTGAACAGTGCCTAATGATTAGTATAAATATAGATCTTTAACAAATACAATTTATTCAAAAAAATGAAGCGATGGCCTCAACTAGTAGGCTTTCCTCGTTTGATGCCCATTTGTCACACCTTGAAAATGAGGTGGTGTCATGGGGCATTACTCTTGACCAATTCCAATATGAGCTTGAATACGTTATTCTCGGGTGGATCCACCTATGAGAGAAGTCGATGTTGAGAGAGATTACCACTTGGGAAATGTTATCTGAAACACCCCAAGAGTCTATCACCAGGGCACACCTTAACCTAAGGTCTTATGCGGGTATTATAAGGGGTTATGTAAGAAAAACATCGAACTATGATTATGTGAATTATTTTTGCATATAATAATGAATATACATACATTTTATTATTGTTTCTTTGTAAATAGTTTTTAAGGTACAAATAGTTTTTTTAGTTAATATTCAAATAAAAAATATATTTTGATGAATTAATGGATTTTTGAATTAAATAATATTTTAATAAAATATTATTATTAAATTAATTATATTAATATAAATGTTCATATAATTCTATGAATGTAATTGTAAATTTTATTAATGTTTGAAAGCTGTTTTTTTCAAAACCCATGAATTTTTTATAAACATGGGATATTATATTAAATGTAAAATATGACATGTTTAAAAAATTATTTTGATAAAATGAATTTTATATTTGGAATCACGATGGAGAAATTATCCAATTGTGAATTTTTCATAATTTTTTAATACAGTCGAATTTTTGGGTAAGAATTAAATACTATTTAAATATATAATGTGTTTTATGACATCATAATGACCCAATAGGGATGAAATAAAATACTATAAATATTATGTTCAGCCTATATATGTTTTACAATTAAAATAATATTATTTTGGGATTGTTTGACTCATTGTACAAAGCTTTAGTGTACCCTTCAATGATTATAAATCATTTTGTCTTTTTCAATAGTTTTCCTTTAAGAATTTCGACCATTGGACTTATAAAATATTTTTTTCACTCCCATTTGGAAAAAACCAAGGGAGAAACCCATTTTCATGTTTTTGGTTTTGATTTGTTTAATTAAATTTGTCCCAATACTAAATAATAAATAATTCTCTATCCTTTCCTATATAAACCCACACAAGCTCTCACTTCCCCTTCACTCAATACCTTCGAAGTTCGACCAACCCCTGAACTCACCTCTCTAGAATCCTCAAAAGGTGCCCAAAGCTCCCAAGAAGCCTCAGTCAATCCTCTTCGAAGCCTTTGGGATCACACATCCATGTAAGGAATTTCTTCATTTCTTGTTTTTTACCAATTTTCATGAATTTTCTATGCCCTTTTGTTTTCAATTTCAAATGTTGGGATATTATTTCAAACCCCCCATACTTCCCTCATTATGTTTGAATGATGGGATAACCCTTTCTCTCTCATTAATTACTCACATGTACACCCGTTACCATGTCAAAATTCTGTGAGGGATTTCCCTATCCTCATTTACATGCAAGTAATTATTTTGTATAATGCTCCTAAATTCCATTATATTTGTTTGGAAATGCATCTATATGACCCCAATACTATCCATTTCATGAAAATAAGATGAGACACTAATTTTTCACTCATCAACTATTTTTTATGAGTTCTTATCTCACACCATTATGCTGTTGAAATTGAACTACGATTTTCCAAGCCAATGTCAATGTGTAATGAATACGATGACCATTTCTCTATCGAGGGTATTCAACTTTATGAATATTTACTTATTGATTAAAAAGATTCAGGTATGACTTCTACATCCCTTTATTGTGTAATAAATGACGATTATTGATTCCATGCTGTATGATCCATGTGGCACACTTATGCATGAAATGAAATGTTTAAGAAGGGTGCACCCTGATTGTGCTTCAATGAATTTGGTAAAGTATTATATCATGATATGTTAGGTGAAATGGGTGTTGAATCATGTTAATTTAGTTTCAATGGGGGTTTACTCATGCTCTATGTGCAATGAGACTTTCCTCATGGTAATTCCTTATTAAATATTGTAGCCACATTTCCATGTTACGATTATCATTAATTATCATGAATTTATGTTAATATTTATCTTGTGTGCCATTGATATGCCTATTGTATAACATTCATTTTATCACTCATGTTATTACATGTTTATTCACTTACTGTGCTTTATAACTCACCTTTTTTAGTCATGACCACAGGTTATCTCATGCAATGCTATATTCAAGAGAATGTAGTGGTCATGTAAATTATTTATTAAATAAATACGTTGTGCATCATGTTTTAAGTTTTTATGTGATGATTATAAGCCCCAAAGACACTAAAACTCTCGATATTCTATATATCATCATGTTATTTTTATGAAATCAATCATTTTTTGGTGTGTAATAAAGAGCATGATTTTTATAGTTGGTATCAGAGGATAGGTTTAGTTATTTTTGGGATTAGGATTACAAAACCTGAGTAAGGCGTTAATAAAAAGGGTAAGTATAATAAAAACATCCCTTTATTTTTGTGAGTATTGAGTAAGTTGATTACCATTATAATACAACCTTTTGTGGATATGAGTAGGTAGAGGCGACTCTAGAACAGATGTATCTAGGGGTGAATACACTAATAAGGAGTTTCGAGCATGACCCGGGGTATCATGGTATAGGGAAACGTTCCTTGCTGCGCTCTTGGTTATGAAAATCCTAGGTTATATGCATTGGTAATTTACAAAAATACTATTAATCATTATCAAGGTAATTTCCCAAAGAATATATGTTAGAAAGAAGATAATGGATATCATAGATTGAAGCCTATGGATTTATAAGTTATATAAATAATAGTTTTTTATAAGTCATTAGTTTTGTATTTGGATTACCCTTTATGTGTTACCCCAATATTTCTTATTATTCAATCCAAAGTCCGGAAATAGGATGAATCTATCTAACAATCGATGTAAAGACCAATGTGATTAATGTGCTAATGACATACCCAATCTGATGGGAGTGGGAATCTGAAACATTTTCATGCTTCTCTCTTACTTAACTCGTGATTTGAATAGAAGCATGGGTCAAGAGGAACATTCGACCCCCCCTATGAATGAAAATGATGCTATCGAGAGCTTAATGAGACAAAGGCCTCATAATTTTAGTGGATCAACAGAACCCTCAATCGCCGAAGAATGCATCAACCCCATTGAAAAGAACATATCTGTCCTTAAATGTTTGGAATAAGAGAATGTTCTCCCAGCTGATTATCGTATGGAGGGTGAAGCTGATCAATGGTGGACATTGATAAAAAATATGAAGCCTAAGGATGATATTGAGGAATTGTAGTGAAAGGATTTCCATAATAAGTTTTTGAATAAATATTTTTTTGTGCACCCTATGACATAAAATGGAAATTCAATTCCTGGAACTCACGAAAAAAATGAAGAATCTGTTGGATCATATGAGAAAATATTCACAAGGAATGATTAATACACCTTCATCTTTTCCATTACCTTGGTATACAAGGTTGATAACTTCTTTGGTGGGATGAAACCTAGCCTACGGAAAGTGTTGTCGATCCATGACTTTGACAATTCTAAGGAAATTTTCTGACATGCCCTTATGATCGAAATGGATATCAGAGAACTCAGGGGTATCATAGGGATATGAAGATTAAGGTGGACTTCAATGCTAGCGGTCCAGTGGATAAATCCAATGGGGCTAAGAAGATCGAGCACCCCACATCAAAATGTTATGGAAAGAAGCACCATGGAAATTTCCCGAAGATCATGAGGAAATTCTTTAGGTGTGGTAGAGAAGGGCCCCTTGAAATTAAAGGTTAGCACACAAATTTTGTGGCTATGATAGAAGAGAGTAATGCTCCGCTTGACCCTCAACAAGTTGTTCATTACTTCAACTACAAAGAACCGAGGCACTTTTCATATCATTTCCATAAGCCTAGTGTTTTCAAAGGCAACCAACATCCTCTAAGGCAATAAGGGTGAGATTCTGCCACCACTACTGCTGAAGTGAACCATCAACAACAAAGTGGTGATAGTTATGATAGTTATTCATTCAAGAATAGTGAACACAATTTTCTGTTATGGTTCTACACATTCTTTTATAGCCTGAATGTTTAATAGAAAAATCCCATCACTACCAAAAATCATGGAATTAATGATGTCAGGGAGTACAGAAAATGGGGAAATCATTGCATCCCATTAATATAACTATTGCCTTGTCATAATATGTGGATTTAATTTCTCGATGAACCTCCTCATACTCCCTCTGGGGGAATTTGATGCAATTATTTGCATGGATTGGCATTCCTTTTATGGAGCCAACATAAATTGTCATGAGAGGGAAATCACACTCCATGTGGAGAATCGTTCCCCGATTCAATTCAAGTGCACAGAGGAATATGAATATTTTTTAGCTCCATCATCTCAAGTGTGGACATTAGTGCCCTATTATCACGTGGATCTGGCTTCGATGATTGAGTCCAAGGATGCAACCATCCTTGAAGACATGCATTTTTTGCAGGAATTCGTTGATGTGTTTCCCGAGGAATTGTATGGTCTTCGTCCTAGTAGTGATGCAGAAGTATCTATTGACCATATACCTAGAGAACTTCCAATATAATAGAATCTGTGTAGAACAGATGTTTTGGAGCTTGAGGAGGTAATAAAGCAACTATAGGAGATTCTATATAAAGGGTATATATGCGCATTTGATTCACTATGGGGTGTAGCAGTCCTCTTTGTGAAGAATAAAGATGGTCCAATGCGCCTTTCATTGATTATCGTGAGATTAACAAAATCATGATAAATAACAAGTATCCTATCCAACGAATTGATGAATTAAATAATCTATTGTGTGGAGTACAATACTTCTCCAAGGTGTATTAGCGGTCGTGATATTATCATGTAAGGGTAAAGAAGGAAGATATCCCCAAGACTGCTTTTCCTACAAGAAATGGGCACTATGAATTCATTTTAATGCCATTAGAACTCACTAATGCTCCAAAAATCTAAATGGACTTGATAAATTGAGTCTTTAGGGATTAACATGACAAATTCATGGTAGTCTTTATAGATGATATTCAAATATACTCCAAAACCATGAAGGATCATGATGAGCATCTAATAACTGTACTGGATAACAGGAGGAAGGAGAAAATCTATGAAAAGTATAGCAAGTGTGAGTTCTAGTTTAAGGGGGTCTCATTATTAGTCCATATCATCACAAGCATTGGGATATGTGTGGATCCCTCCAAAACAAATGCAATTAAGGGATGGACGAGGCCAAAATTGGTAATAATTATATATAACTTCTTGAGGTTAGCTGGATATTATTAACGATTTGTGATTAATTTCTCACGATTGTCCAACGCTCATACGAAGATAACTCGGAAGGGAGTAATTTTTTCATGGAGTGATGAATGTGAAGAAATCATCATGGAGTTAAAAAGGAGGCTTATCACTAAGAATGTGCTCATCTTAACCACAGGTAGAGATTTTTTGTGGTATTCAGTGATGCTTTGAAAAAGGGTCTGGGATGTGTGTTTATGAAAAATGACAGTCATTGCCTATGCTTCAAGACAATTGAAATTCCATGAGCAGAATCATCTAACACATGATTCAGAGTTGGTTACGTTTATCTTCAATTTAAAAATTAAGGGACATGTTCTATTTGGGGAGAAGAGTGAAATATATACAGATGAAAAATGTGTCATGTATATATTCGAACATAAAGAGTTGAACCTGCAACAATGAAGACGGTCTGAGTTGATTAAACACTATAAATGCTTAATCCATTACCACCCTGGAAAAGAAAACAAGGTGTTAGATGCTCTAAGTAGAAAGGATCCAACAATTCTATCACTGATGGGAATTTAGAAAGATATAATCTTCTTAGATTTGATGAAGATGGACATGGAAGTCATACAGAACGTAACATCATCAATCCTTTCAAAATTAATTGCACAAACATCTCTTTTGGAAAGTTTATATGATCCTCAAAATGATGATGTGGGAATTTAGAAGAATTTATAAGCTATGAGAAAAATTAAATCCTCAGAGTTCAATGTTAATGAAGAAGGAATTTGGTGACTTGGGAAGGTCAATGTGTTCCTTCATGTTCAGATCTCAAGAAGGAACTTTTGAATGATGCACAAATTTAAAATTTATATATTCACCTAGGAAACATGAAGATGTATCGAGATCTCCGAGATCATTATTATTGGGATAATATGAAGAAATATATCACTGCATTTACATCTTATTGCCTTGTGGGATAACGAGTGAGGGCTGAGAGAATGAATCCTAAGGGGATGATGTAGCCATTATGCATACCAGAATGGAAATAAGAGAACGTCACCATGGACATTGTCACCGGACTACTAAAGAAATCCAAAGGAAATAATTCAATTTAGGTTGATGTGGATTGTCTTACAAAGTCTGAACACTTAATTAAAAATTTGTAGGATTTATCATTGGATCAACTAGCACAAATATACATCAGGGAAGTGTTAAGGCTGCATGGAGTACCACTCTCTATTCTATCCAATAGAGATCTATGATTCACCTCTATGTTCTGGAAGTGTCTTCAACATGATCTAGATACTGAACTGAACTTCAGTATGGTTTAACAACATCCAACTGAACGACAATATGAATGAACTATTCCAACACTGGATGATATGTTGAGATCACATTCAATGTAATTTAAAGGAGGTTGGGATCAACATATTCCTCTCATTGAATTCTCATATAACAATAGTTTCCAGTCGAGCATCCGAATGGAACCTTATGAAGCCCTATAAGGGAAGATGTGTAGAACACCAGCATGTTGTGATGATATTGCTGAATGTCAGCTGTTAGGACCATAAATTATCGAAGAAATGGATGAGAAGGTGCAAACCATTTAGCATCATTTCAAGGCAGCCCAGATTCAAAAAAATAGTTATGCAGATAACAGTTGATGGGACCTTGAGTTTAAAGTTGGAGACGTGGTATTTCTATACATATCTCCATGGAAGAAGGTCATGAGGTTTGGAAAGAAAGGGATGTTATGTCCTAGGTACATCTACCCCTTCTAGATTCTTGATCGTGCAGGGTTTGTGCCCAATTGACAATAAAATCCACCATACATGGCCAATTTACATGATGTAATTCTTTTAACCTTCTCATGGAAGTACACACCAGACCCTTCACATGTATTATCTTCAGAGGTAGTACAACTAGAGGATGATCTTTCATAAGTGTAGAAACCATTGATGATCTTAGATCATAGGGAAAATTTTATACAAAATAATACAATTCCCCTTGTCATGGTGCATTGTAAAAACAAAAAGTCTGACCAAGTGACGTGGTAATCTGAGGAAGTGATGAAGTTGAGTAACCTGAATTATTTTTAGTTGGGAATAATGAAATTTCGAGGGTGAAATTTTTTAAGGGGGACGATTGTAAGGAACCAAAAACTCAATAACGAAAATTATTCTTGGACTATTTAAATGTATTATTGTGGTTGTGTAAAATGAATGGACTTATTTGGTTTTATGTTTTGGATTTTAAAATACTTTTATGAATCATGACCATTGCTAATACAACCATCTAATAGTGACAACATGATTAGTATAAATATTGGGCATTAACAAATCCAATTTACATAGACAAAGGAAGACATGGACACATCAACTAGACTTTCCCCATACGAAGCCCATTTGTTAGAGCTCGGAAAGGAGGTGTCTTCATTGGGCTTCACTCTTGTCCAAGATGAAGCAGATCTTGAATACATTAAGCTCAAGTGAAACCACCAACGGGAGATGTGGAAGTTGATATAGATTACCACTCGAGCAATGTTATCTGAGCCGCCCCAAGAGTCTGTCATCATTGCGCACCTTACCCTAAGGTCTTAGGTGGGTTCTATAAGGGGTTATGTAACAGGACCATAGCACTATGATTATGTGCATTACATTTGTATATAATAATGAATATACTTTCATTTTATTATAATTAATTTGTAAAATTATTTTAAAGTGAAAATAAAATTTTTAGTTAATATTCAACTAAGAAATCTCATTTGATGAATTAAAGGATTTATGAATTAAATAATATTGAAATAAAATATTATAATTAAATTACATTTTAATAAATATAAATGATTCTAAAATTTTATGAATGCAGTAGTAAATTTATTAAGGTTTGAAAGCTATTTTTTTCAAAACACTAATTTTTTTTATAAATGTTGGTTATTATTTTAAAAGAAAAAATTAAAATATTTACAAAATTATTTAGATAAAATGATTATTATTTTTGGAAGCATGATGTCAAAATTTTCCAACATTGAATATTTTATATATTTCTACGACAGTTTAATTTTTGGGAAAAATTAAATTCCATAAAAATATATATTGTTTATTACGACATCATAATGACACAATAGTGAAGTAATAAAATACTATAAACATTATGCTCAGAAAAGATATGTTTTACAATTAAAATAGTGTGATTTTGGGTTTTTTTTATTTATTTTACAAAACATTAGTGGACCCTTCAAGGTTTATAAATCATTTTTCCTTTTTAAATGGTTTTCCTTGATTGTGTGACTCACCTCCACATAAGTAACCATTTTATATCAAGAAGTTTATACATTGTTTTTATAAAATATTATTTTTCCAATACCCTTTGAAAAAACCATGGCCTGGTTTGTGGTTTTTATTAGTTCAATGTGAGGTTTCTAGAATCTAAATAATAAACAATTCCCTCTCTTTTCCTATATAAACCCATCCATGCTCCCAATTCATCTTCACTCAAATCCTTTGGAGTTCTAAAAAACCCTAACCTCCCCTCTCTATAATCCGCCAAATGGGCCCTGATCTCCCAAGAAGCCTCTCTCCATCCTCTCTCAAGCCCTTGGGATCACACATCCAAGTATTGGATTTCTTCATTTCTCATTTTGTCCAATTTTATTTAAGTTGTTTTGCTCTATCATTTTCACTTTCAAATGTTGGGGTATTATATCTCACCTCCTCCATACTTCCTTATTTATTTTAAGATGATGGTATACCCCTTTATCTCTCATTAACTCCTCCAATGTATAGTTGTTAACATGCCGAAAATCCATGAGGTATTTCTCTCTCCTCACTTACATCCAAGTAATTCTTTTGTATTATGCGTCTAAATTCCATTACATTTGTTGGGAGATGTATCTATATGACCTCCTTAATTTAAATATCATATAAATATTATGAGATTCCCATTTCTCTATCATCAACAGTTTTTTTATTATTTTTTATCTCACATTGTTATGCTGTAGAAATTGCATACGATTTTCCAAGACAATGTCATTGAGTAGTGAATGCAATGCCCATATCTCTATCAATGTTATTAACCTTTATGAACATTTACATATTGATTATAAATATTCACATATGAATTCCACATCCCATTATCATGGAATAAATGATGACGATAGATTCCATGTTGTATGATCAGTGTGACACATTTATAAATGAAAAGAAATGTTTATGAAGCGTGTGCCCTAATAGCGCTCCAATGCATTGTGTAAAATATTGTATCATGATACATCATGTGAAATTGGTGTTGAACCATGCTAATTCATGTACAGTGAGGGTTTACTCATTCTCCATATGCATGGATTATTGGCTCATGGTAATTTCAGGTTAAATGTTGTTTCCACATTTCCATGTTATGATTAGCATGATTTATCATTCCTTTAGGTTCATGTTTCTATTTCAATCCATTGATATGCCTATTTTCTAACATTTATTTCATCCCCCGTGTTATTCAAATTTTATTCCCTTACTATTTTTTATATCTCTCCCTTTTTTAATTCATTCCCTCAGTTTATCCCTTATAATTCTAAGTACGTGGGAATGTAATGGTAATGTAATGGAAGTATTCATTGAAGATGTTTTATTTCATGTTTTATGTTGTTATGGAATGATCTAATTCCCCAAAGACCCTAGACCCCCCATTCTACTATCTTTCACCAATTGATGTTTATGTAATAAATAATGTTTTAGTGTGTAATAAAGAGCAGTGTTGTCATAGTACAAGCCCACCATATGGGTTTATAACAAGGACTAACCATATCACATTGTTCATACAATCTATGAAACCTCTAAATACAAAGAAACACACAGAAAAGGAACAAAACACAATTCATTTTCAATATTTAATCCATTCTCTAGTGTTTATATTTTATCAAAAATTTCTACATTATCGTCGACTTGATTTATGAAATCTATATTCATATATAACCAATTTCTTTTAGAATGATATATTTTTTCATATTTACAACCTATTTTTATACATAATCATCAAAAAGTTATTCAATAAATCCCATCATAAATTTCCTCAATGAATATACCCATTGTAAATTTCTATCATAAAGGATTATTTCCATTGAGACTTGGGTGGTTTTAACAGAACCAACCACATGCAACAAGCAGAATAGAATACAAGAAGAACAAAATATATAAGTATCTTTATAAAATTATTCCACATTTAAATGTTTTATAGATTTCATATAAATTAAATAATTCCATATTAAAAACACATCGGTTCATTAATACAGTAGCATGTTATCATTCATTCATTAGATGTTCACATTCTACATTCTATTCCAAATAAACCATTTTTTAGATTCCTCCCAATAATAGATTTACCATTTTAGTCACATACATCCAAGGGAACTAAAATTATATCCCATTATAAAATAAATAACATATTGAAATAATCAACTCACAAAAAACTAGTAATATCTTTCCAATAATCCCACATCATCACTACTTTATAGCCACACCCTCATATTATAGCCTTGTTGCATATCCACACCATAACCATCACACAACCTTGCTGTTAACAATTCCAATTTAATTCTCACTATACAACCATATGTACCATTACAACAATAACATCCCTACTATATAAAACATCTCATTGACTACCCACACATATCAAATAATAGGAATATTCCCTTTATCATATCACTATTCCAACCCAGAGCACAAAAAAGATTAAGACATGCTACCAAATTTATCAGGGATTCCCATATTCAACTCCACATTATTTAGGGTGTTATTATATAAACCATATAATCATGGTACATCCATTTAGTTAGTCTGAATATGCATGTTCAATATATTCCACACATTTTTTAACAAACATAAAATAAACTTGCATTCATAATTGTTTTTCACAACCATGGATCCACAACAACAACATATTTCATTCGGCATATACCCCATAGATTCACAATATCAATAAATAAAAATTCAGAATATATCAATTTTACTAGCCCTACATATTGACCTTTAATCAATTCAATTATCTTTATTACTCACAAGGGATAAATTCATACAACCACTATGCGTGATACCCATTCAAAATAGAGATTATGGAATCCCTACCAAGATGAAGAACACTTTAAAACATCCTAGTTTCACCATAAAAGGAGCATGTATGTTGCAAAAAACCTTATGGAAAACTCGAACCAAATACTACAACATAGTCGCACATATACAGTGGGATGAGAAATTTCAAAAGACCACTATTAAGAAAATGGAGAAAGAATGAACTAAGTGAAGGTCTCCATTATTGAAGGATTATATCTAAAACTCATGATATTTGTAATGGAATATAATTTTCATGAAGGCATATCACCTTAAACATTATGGATTGTCCAATTAAAAAATCACCAAATATTATTAAAAATAAAAGATATTATTTATGGACTTTAAAATAGTTTCAACCCCACTAAAATATATAATTAATCTCATTTTATGTAAAAAGTGATGTAAAAAGGGAAAAAATCGAAAAATCTCAATATATTATGGAAATTTGGAAAACTAAAAAATTGGGTCATTTTTGGGTGAGTCACTATTTTCAGATACCGGTGGTGAGTTACTATTTTTTTACTCACTATTAAACTAGTTGGGGAAGGTTGAATTATTGTTTGGTGACTCGCTATCAATATAGTCACCATTGGGTTACCCCCGTTGAATGAGAAATCGACATGACTAGCCAGCAGTAAGTCACTGACAAGACTCACTGATGCAACCTACTGATGCCACTCGCTATCTCCTCCTACTGAGGCCACTCATTGACATCATTACTGATTCCATGTACTGTCGCCACCTACCGATCCAAACTCACCATTGAAAAACTAAAAAAAATTGGAAAACTTTCGAAATGTTGCACCATGACCTCCAGAACACCTCAAACAATTGATTTCAAATTTGGAATCTATATGGATAGTGTGGGAAATTATTGTATCCTTTATAAATAGATATCAATAACAGTTCATGTAATGATGTTGAGTGTTATAACCCTTTATAAATACTCTTCCATCATAACCCCCAACCATACGTCTATTTATGAAGAACCGAAACTACATCAACAAGAGGTATGAACTAGAATAAACTAAACTGTTGAAACATATGATCAAAGAAAAAATACACTAAACTATGGAAACAGAAGGTCTAATATAGAAAACCCCAAAATATTTCAATATATTGTTTATTTTTTAAGTATATATGATATTGAAACAGAATAATCGAGTAATAATACATTTAGGTCCACTATGATAGACACCTTGATTGGGCGGTGAATCAGGGTATGACAGATTAAAACAAATACCCATTTTGAACATGTTTTGTTGTTATATATAACTCACTTCTCACTTTATCTTTCCCATTTAAAAATATTAATTAATCATAAATAATTCACGAGAAACAACAATTTTACATGGTTCATCCACACAGGGCTATGTCTAAGAGAATACACCAACAATGTGTCGATATACCAAATCCACTATATGTGCACTGATGTTTAAAATTTTGAAGTAAAGTCGATTAATTTTCTAGTTTACAACCAATCACAATTTTATAACTCACTGATCCCTCGACTGATGTGATCTCACTCCTTCTTCATAAGATCCACTATCAGTTTAATGACTTGTAGGTCCATTCATTTTCTCTAATGAGTACATCCCTCTCTATATGTAGATTCTATATTGAAGTCCAAATATCTTCAATTGATAAATACCCCTTTGGCACTAATCACTAAGAAATAACCATTGTAAATACCATCCCAAAGATCTCTAATTCACGAAGCTCCCAATTCCGAAACAATAAAACAAGCCTTCCTGAAGTCCCTATATCTTCGCAAAGCCCAAAACATTATATAAATCACTACATCACATGGGCACTTTTCTTTTCAACTCTTAAGAAATCACAATGTGAAATCCATTACAAATCTTAGGATGTCTCAGATCTCACGTCTACACAATGTGACTTTCTTCATGAAGCTGACTTAGCCAACATGGAACACACTAATTTTTTGAATCTAGATTAGCTGACATGACGTTCGTGTCTTTCGATGACAACACTACCTCTGCGAACCACCTCCCAAATTTGAGAGATAAAAATTTGTCATGGAAAACATTGTACTTACTTAATGAGGTTTGAGTCCTATTTACAGGCGATTCCACTAACTCAAGAACCTTCTATGCTAAGTAAGCACCACATTAGATCAAATAAAAATGCTTTTAAATTACCTCTAAAATTATCTCAATATCATGAAGCACCACGTACATTTTTTGAATGTGAAGCTCGTCATAATCGTTGATCATTATATCAATTCATTTGCGTCGTCACTGCGAAGATTCGCCACAATTATTTTCACCTCTACTATTTTAGAAGCTCATCATAATCATAGGTCTCACCGTCAACAGTTTTCTAATCTCTAAAAAATTAACTTCATGAATCCTATCTTCCCAAAACTCATTATTTTTCCATATTTTCATGATATCATCAAGGAAAAACACTTTTTGGGAAGTCTGTGCCACCTTGTATATGTTCTTTTACAATTACTATAGATCTTCTATTCCTTTTTCATTGTTCTTTATCAACATGGATTGTCAACATAATATTTGGAACATGATAATTAACCATGAAGACCTGTATTTTCAAAAAACACAACCAACCCAAAAATGTTGTATTGATACCTTGAGGTATTTTTTCCCACCAAATAAAACATAGCACAACAATATATGATATGAAATTGATGTCCCTAAACATAAAAAATAAATATGTTGATCTAGAAGTCCATAAACTATAGAAATAAATGTTCTTTGTTAGGGATCGCAAAACAACATTAATATATTGTCTATTCTAGATTTCCTGGAAAAATAGAAACAAAATTTTCAATAAAAAACACTAACCTACTATAAAAATAGTTTTCAGATAAAATAACCTAAACTACATCTCCAAATTGGTATGAAAGGAAATTCCTTATACTAATAATTCATTGATATATTATTCTAACCATGTTGAAAATCTATAAGGGGATCCTTAGTGAAATGATAAATCTCAATACAATAGACACACACACACTTTGTGGATCAGGAATCATTGAGAACTCTTGAAATGAAAAATAAAATAAAACTTTTTTGGATAAAAAACCATAATTGATGGATCAAAAAAATTCAGGCCCATTCCCAAATGGACAATCCCTCAAATTCTTAGTTTATATTTAGTGTCAAAACTTATAATATATAAATCATGTGGGTCCCACGATATGGTCTATTAATAAAACAATCTATGCTACCTAGGTCCACCAACATAGGAAAATGTAAACCATGACATTATTCCTCATGAGCTATCTTAGTTTACCTAGTCCTATATTGTATTTAAACAACATGAGACTTGGTTAATCTTGATGAACCATAAACTATATATTGTGGCCTACTATTTTTGGCTTGATATAAATGGTGAGAGATGGATCTGAGAAACATCCTTTAAAAAAATTATTCCATACCTATGTCTCTATCACAATGTAATGAAATACACTCCACAAAGAATTATATATACATGAAGAGGATCCTTCATCAAATATTTCTTCATCGTAAAATATATTTATCCTGATCGTTGGTGTCATTTATATTGGAAATATTTCTCAGAACAATGTATAGACTCATTCCCATTTTATTACAATACATAGAGATGTATAAGTTCATTATCATGGATCTAGACAAAGATTCCTATCATTTACAAGGAATCATGAATAATTAAAAATGTAATAAATCTCAACTTAAAGAGTCATTAAGAAAATTATACTTCTTGAGAATATATAGGTTACACATTCCATTAACCAAAACACCTTTATTCAAGATACAACTCTTAACAGTGGACAAAATCCCCTAGTTAACTAACTATATAAAAATAATTTCATAGGGTTCAGTTTTGAATCCTCTAAAATGTCTAAATACCTTGAAATGTAGTCTACATTTCCATTAAAATAGAATTTACCTTATTCCCAGTGAGCCAAATTATAGGTGTTATTTCTTTAAAAATATTATTGTGTACCATGTACTTCTCTATTTTGAATTTGGATAAGTGATTATACCATAGAAATATAATTCTTAATTTTCATGGATGGATTATTATGTTGTCTATAAGATTAAATCTTGAGAATAATGTGATTGGAATCATTCCCTATAAAACCCTGTGATTTTGTGAAATAAATTTTTTCATATTTTTTTATCATATTTTTGATATTCTGCATTTCACGCAACACTAAATAGAGTTTTTTAATTAATACACTATATTTGGCTTGTTTTCACTACATGTAATAATTATATTATTATTTTGAACATGAAAAAATATTCTTGTCTTATAATACACACACTGTTGAGATCCATTGATATATTTCATAACATGCAGGACATTGTCTTTTCATAATAATAATATAATTTTATAGTTAGATTTTTATTATTATTATAGAAATAATCTTTCAATTACAATGGATGTTATGAATATGATTTAAATAATTATGATGATATGTCTTACACATGTTTTGAAAATTAATCCTTTGGTTATAATATGTAAAATTATCTGAAAGAACGATTTTAAAATTAAGAAATTACATTTCAATGAAATATATTTTTCTAGGTAAAACATTATTTTATCTCAACAAATTAATAAACCACTTTTAGTTAATGTATAGACAATTTATTTTTAAACATATAAAAGAAATAATTTTTATACTTAATAAATTTATTATATATTTATATTATATGGATAAATAAAAAGATTTATTCTTCAAAAATATAATTTTACCACCTTTTTTGGGAGAACATGTTTTCAATATTATTTTGGAAATATTATTAATTTTAATTTTCAAAATAAACATCATCATTGAAGGTGGATCATATAAATGTCATTATGATTAATTTTTTTTATTTTTCTATAATGTTTTAGTTTTTATCGATAGTGAAAATTATATATTTAAATTCAATACAACTATATCATATAATTTATTTATTAGGATAATTTATATTCTAAATTTGTTTTGAAGTTTAATTAGATAAATTTCGCACAAATTTATGGATTTTAGGTAATTGTAATCAACATTAATTTGAAAATTGATATAAAAACATTCTAACATTTTTATCATTTTTACTTTAAAAATATCCTTTGTTAAACAATCATTGGGATTAAATTTGAATTATTTTAAAAAAAATTGTAATTTCAATTCGTAAAAAGGGATTTCATATTTGGAATAATAAAAATAAATAATGTCAAATAAGGTCCAATTGGTTCTTGAAAAAAATATTAGTGAATTTTATTGAAATTAATTGCAATAAATAAGATGTAAAATATTTTAAAATGGGACTAAACATTATACATAATTTCCAAAATTACCCAGAAACTTGTCCAAAATCCATTGTCTAGTTGTATTTAGACCCAATACTCACTTTTTTATAATTTGGACCATTATTATAGCTAAATTTCATTGATAGAACGTTGGTGGAATTCCCTTATCCATAATTTACAGGAATTCCACTCCTCACTCACTATAAAAATGCACTAAACAAATTCATTATCTGGGTGTCCCTTTTTATAATGTATTATGTATTCTGAAAAATTAATTTAATTTCGATGTATTTTATTCATGTGTTATTATATTCCACTTATTGGACATTTACATTAATTTTAATTATTTTTTAGTTACTTTTTTAAAATATATGGCTAGATTGCAAACATGATGACCACCTCATGTAAAGAACATGTTCCCGTTGCCTCAAACTTTCCATAGAGACAAAAATATATCCAAAAAAAGAAAAACATTTCTATTTTAACATATATTTAGATGCACAAGATTTCAAGATAGATATCATAGGTTATGAGAGATGCGACGAAAAGTTTCATTACGGTTCGATCCAGGAAAAGGACAGGAGTAGACCAAGGTAACCACTTATGGAATTATTAGGATTTTCTATAACATATTAACTTCCAAAAATCCATCCATATTTCTGATGTTTGATGGATTTATGTATGGATGTGTTCATGAAATTAAAAAATGATGGATATGACCATAATATTGTCACATGAACCATTATCAATCGATATACCATGAAATAATATTCAACCACCACTCATACTCTATTGTTTTTTTCAACACATTTTAAGTGTCATGACCCCCTCTACATTATGTATTATTGGAACTCAAATACTCAGTGTTCTCCATATTGGAAGTCTCCAATTATTTTTTTGAGATTTTTTATCACACTAATCTTAATAATGAAACTTATTCATTTATTCATAAAATATTTAGAAGATTTAATGAATATAAAAACATTTTAGACCATAAGAAATATCTATGAATTCACATTTAACCATCATATTCATATAATCATGTAATAATGATAGTCCATTTCAAGGTGACAAAAGGATCATGTGACTGAAAAAATGTAATAATTCATACTTCAATTGATCATATGAAGCCATCACATGTTATAATTGTCCATAATCATCAATATTATCAAATAAATTGGCATAATGAGTGTGAGATTTAGAATCCATGTGTTCATAAGAAGACATTATTTTTTCTAAATGATAATTTGATGAAGCTGATCAAGCGATCTTGGGAATACATTACATGTATTTTAATGGTCACTCAAATGAGTTACAGTGACCATACAACGACATACTGAAATAATGCATCTTCCCCAAAAAAACATAAATCTATTTGAGATATTCAACTAACCTATAAATAATTCTTCACATAATTTCACAAGTAATTTTCAGATGTTTATACACTAATATGTTTCCAAATCATGTTAGACCCACTATATAGTTATAAGGGCCCAGCCTTAAACCATACTTAAAATTGAATTAAATGAATAATTCACATTGGGGATATTTTTAGGTTTAGAGTTTTAGTGAATTATGACATAACTATTACATCTCAAAAGATTACAAATTAGACACTTCTACTAAGTTTCCATAAAATAAAAACTCTTAAAAAGAATCATTTAAAGTTACATGTTTTAGATATCACGACTTTACCTTTATCCTATCCTCGAACCTATTCCACTTTAAGTCATGTGAAAAACATTACAAAAACATGGGGTGAGCATAAAAATCTCAGTAAGGGATACACAAAGAAGGAAATATGTTAGTTTTTCAAAACCGCCAGTAAACCATGAATACTTTATCAAAATAATACTTTTCACCTTTATGAAGCATAAAATACTCTTCATTGAATAAAAGATCATTACATACCCTTTTGAAGTCAAAATGTTACCATAAAACCCATATAAAGAACTCATAACATATAAAGGTATCTTCGGACATAAACATACTTAAATAGAATAACCATATGGTCGACTTCCACACATACATAAAGGGAATAGCCATATGGCCGACTTCCATACCCAATGCATTGGAGTTTATAACATAACCACCCATCCTGGTATTCACAGCACCACCTGTCATTTGGTTTATCACGTAACCACCCGTCAAATGTCCAAGTACCATTATAAAATCATAAGACATAAAACAATATAATGGAAAGAAAACATTTCCACACTTTGATCACAATATATCACTTAAATATATTGAAATAAAAAATCCATTATAAAAACCATTTTCAATACCAAAATACATAAAAGAGTATATGATATTTATTTCATTTTAAAAACATTACGGCTTGTTGAGGAATCCAAAGACCAATGAATATTCACGGCGGCGAAAAAGGTCGTTGTCACCACGTACGTTAAAAGAAACATTCATTTTTTTCGTTTAGTAAAATGATCTATAGAAAAAGATTCCTTTTGTATAAAAGTAAAATTCAAAGGGTTTTATAAACCATATAAAAGGAAGTTGTGTATAAATGAAATATTCCTCAATGAAAGGAGATTGAGACGACGTCCCTTACCTCGTGTCTGACGTGACTCGATCGTTCGTTAACGTCCTGAATAATTAACTTGAGTTAATTTCTACTTGAATAAGAACCTTTTTCAAGTTCATTATTCCTTTTATATCACATATTTCCATGTTATAAACATTATGTAATCATTTAAGATAATAATGATTGTTTTGCTGATATTTGGTTACTATGTCGAAAGTGGACTTCTTACAATTACATGTTCTTTGTGTGGTCAAAGGTTCATTATACTCAGAATGATATTCATGATTTGGATATCATATATATCATATATTTCCAGCATATACATGTATTTATAATATTACATAATCATTTAGAGGTACAAAATGAAATGCACCGTTCATGGAGATGGTAAGCTATACATGCACATGAACACTACTTTCATTTCTATGTCATTTTAATGGAATTAAAACTAAACGAGATATATGGATATTATAATTACAGAATTATATTAATCATTTAGATTTAACATACATCATATATATCCATTATATATATGTACTTATAATAGTAAATTACATTTGGGGATAAGAAATGAAATGCACCGTTCATGGAGACGGTAAGCCGTACGTACGCATGAACGCTACTTTCATTTCAATCTCATACTTTAATGGAAAGAAATAATAATTATATAAAGGTATATTATAATTCCAGTATTAAATCATATATAATAATTTTAAATCCATATTTTATATGTCCCACATATGTCATTAACGAATCAAATCACTTTGAGGGGGTGGTAGTCCGTACTTCCTAAAATGAAGATATCGCGTATACCCATAATAGAAGCCATAAAGGTATTCCATAAATGAAAAATACAGAAGATTAATAAAAACATAAACATATTATATATCATATATAAATTTAGTGACATATTAATGGCCACCTTTGGAGGTGTTAGAAAAACAATGAACAATCATCGTTTCGTGAGGCAGAAATTCGCTATCCACAGAAACAGTATGTTCTTTAACAATTAGATATAGGTGTGTGTAATTGTAGCTCGAATGATTCTTATAAAAAAATCCTATTATATTGAGTATACTTGTGTTGTTACAAAATAAATTAATAAAATGTGTTTAGTGGGTAGGAGAAGAAAAATGAAACATAAGAACATAAGAGAAAACAACACCTTTAAAACATGTAACTCTTTTTGATTTGAGCTCAAAGGATTCCTTGGGAAGACTTCTTCCCAAAGTGAGGATTCCAGGAGTAATATAAGGATGTGTAGAGGCAAAATAGTTACTTTTTGGCCGAGAAATAGTCTTTGTATGTGTGGGTAAGGTGGTAGAGGTGGGGGCCTTTTATAAGAGTAGAGGAGGGGCACTCAAGGAATGTTAATAAAAGATAATTTATTATAAATTTTTTTTCAGATAAAAAGGGTCCCAAAATTAAATATTTATAAGATAAGGTGATAAGAGTTCAAAATTCACACATCCAATAGGGTTTTGACATTTTTAGGTCTTAGATTTTACATTATCTTTTCATTTTATTTAAATCATTAAATAATGAGGTAATCGCTGCATCATCATGGTGTCATAAATAATTTAATTTATTTAATGTCTAAAAATTATAAAAAAACAATCATGATGTAGGAAATATTTTTATCTTTATAATGAATATTTATAGTCAAAAATCTTACTTGTATAACCCAATTTAAAAATTGTTTTAGTAAAACAACTCATGTTTGTGATATATTTATTTTAACGTTAAATAAAAATTTATTAATGTCATTTTCCTACCAAAGTTGCTCCATGGGGTCACAATGTTGACGCATGGATTGTCTTGGTCGAAAATGACACATCCAATAAGGGGAGGACACGTGTCTAGGTCATTTCATTTTATTAAAACATTATTTTTACCTTAAACTACACTAATTACCTATAATCGCGATTAAAAACATAAAAGTTACTATTCACAAAAAAATTATTTCAATCACATTGAACCACATTTTACTTTTTAAGGACAACCCTGTATGTCAGATTTTTGAAATTTAAAACACATAAGTAGTAAAATTTCATTTAAACAGAAAATCAGTTTTTATAAGTACCACTTAGTGGTTTCACTATTCATCAAAAATTGAAGATTTTCAGAAAAATATCAAAACTTCATCCTAAGCTATATTTGATATTCAGAATTAAAAAATGGTTTCCATTTTACAAAATTCAAAAAATATAAGTTACATTAATAAATTTAATAATTTATTCCCGCTGTCAAAACAAATAGCGTGTTTTTATGAAACAAAAAAGTATCAAAAGATTGACACTAGTTTAAGTCCGATTTCAATGTGAAATTAATTCTAACGACTACAATTGGATTAAATGGTAAAAATATATTCTAATTTCACTTTAAAACCAATTTAAATGATAATCTAATAATATAAATTAATTAGATTAAAAAGAGGTACTGAATTAAAATACAACATTTTTCACTATTCATTAAAAAATGAACTTTATCGGAAAAATACCAAAAAATTACACAAAGTAAATTTTGATGTCCTGATTCTAAATAATAGTTTTATTTGATCCAATAGAAAGTATAAGAGTGACCAAAACTATATTTAAAGAAGGTTCGCCATCAAAAGGCGATAAGTGGGCCTTTAGTGAAAATTAGAGTATATATGCCTAAAATTGAATTCTTTTAGTTTTTATGCCTTTATCCTTTATTGGATAAATGTAAAAACATTTAACAAACATATATAATCATATTGTAGTTATTTATATTCATTCCCACCAATACAATGGCTACATGTTAACTACCATTTAAAATAATATTATTTTATTACTAGTGTGCAACGTAAGATTTCAAAGAAACTCTTCATTGCGTATCGGGTATGCCATCGAACATAAAAACCCCATTAAAGTAAAATCAATATTTAATTCGTAAATATTAATAAATATGAAAATGTTTTATTCTTTATTTACATGGGATGTTACATCCTTCCCCCCTTTTGGGAATTGCGTCCTCGCAATTTTACTCACTTATCAAAATAAGTGGGGGTATTTATCCCACAAAGCATTTTCAGATTCCCACGTTGACTCTTCAACCATATGGTTTTCCCACAAAACCTTTACCTTCTGAATTACCTTATTTCGCAACACTTTCACCCTTCGGTCAAGAATCTGGACTGGTTGTTCTTCATAAGAGATATTCTCTTCCAACTGAGCTACCTCGGGGCGGAAAACATGAGATGGATATAGCATATACTTTATCAACATAGAAACATGAAAAATATTGCGTACCTGAGAAAAAATAGGAGGTAAAGCCACTTGGTATTCAACTAATCCAACTCTCTCCAGAATTTCATATGTTTCAATGAACCTTGGTCTCAGCTTTCCTTCCTTACCAAATCACATCACACTTTTCCATGGTGAGACATTGAGAAAAACATGATCACCTACCTCAAAAGAGTGATCCTTCCTCCTATTGTCCGCATAACTCTTCAACCTGCTCTGAGGTGTTCTCATGTGTTTTTGTATCAGCTAAACTTTTTCTACCAACTCTTCTACCAATTCTGGTCCCATCAGCTTCCTTTCACCCACTTCATCCCAAAAAGATGGATTTTGACACTGCTTACCATATAATGCCTTGAATGGTGCCATCTGTATACTATAATGAAAACTGTTTTTATAAGAAAACTCAACGAAAGAAAGATGTTGGTACCAACTTCCCTGATAATCCATAGATAAAGCTCGTAGCATATCCACCAAGGGCTGAATTGTTCGTTCTGACTTCCCATCTGATTGCGGATGAAAAGCTGTACTAAAATTTAATTCATTACCCAATGACTTCTGAAGTCCATTCCAAAAGAAAGAAGTAAAGCTGGGATCACTATCAGATACAATGTAGGGAAGAACTCCATGTGACCTTACTATGTCATTAAGATACAAACAGTAAAGTTGATCTAGTGAAAAAGTATCTCGTATAGAATGGAAATGAGTAGATTTAGTCAAGCGATCAATAATAACCTAGATTGCATTATTACCTCGAGATGTCTTCTGTAATACCACAACAAATTCGAGGGATATATTTTCCCATTTCCACTATGGCACTGGTGAAGGCTGAAGCATCCCTTTCGGTAACTGCCACTCTGCATTAACCTGCTGACAAGTCAAACACTTCATAGTAAATTCAGCAATATCTATTTTCATTCCATCCCACCAGTAATACTCCCGCAGATCTCTATAAATCATAGTACTATTAGGATGAACTGATAACGGGAAACTATGAGCCTCACATAATAAATCATTCTTCAACTGTGAATCACAAAGCACACATAATTTCTTCCCAAACCTCAAAACTCAATCATTATCAATGTTGAATTCATGCAACATACCCTTATGAAGTAGCTCTACCTTTTTCTGCAACTCACTTTCTTGCTTCTGTTCTTGCTTGATTCTTTCTGATAAGGAAGATTTCACTAATACCTGAAACAAAACAAAAGAACTTCCTGCACAAACAACTTCCATGCTAAAGTTCATCAAATCAAAAACCAATGGATCTCGTTCCAAACGTATCATGGTTAATGAAGCATTACTTTTTTGACTCAAATCATCAGCCACATTATTTTCTTTTCCCATATGGTAATGAATTTTATAATCATAATACTTGATTAATTCTAGCCATCTCCTCTGTCTCATGTTCAATTATTTCTCAGTGAATATATACTTTAAACTTTTGTGATCAGTATATGTATCACACTTTTCTCCATACAAATGATGCCTCCAAATTTTTAGAGCAAAAACAGTAGTAGCTAATTGAAAATCATGTGTAGAGTAATTTACCTCATGAGTTTTCAACTGACGTGAAGCATATGCAATTACCTGATCATTCTGCATTAGGACACAACCATGTCCTTTAATTGAAGCATCACTGTAGATAACAAACTCACTATTCCTAGAAGGAAGTGCCAAAACTGGGGCATTCACCAATATTCTTTTCAAATCCTTTGGTAGAAACCTACGTCAATTGTGCCATCACTGCAAAGAACTATTTAGTTCTGATTCTGACCATATCAGGATACTAATTTAAAAGGTCATTTCCATCTGTATCCCTTCCCATAAAACCTGTTCTGTATCCTCTATGAAAAACCATTCTTAACATAGATATATCTTAGGAGAAGCAATATTGTAATCTTCAAATTCTATATCATTTCAATCATACCATAAAATAATTTATAATTTAACAATTTTCTAACTCCTAAAGATGTATAAACCCCCCTTTGATACCAACTATAAGGCCCCAACCTTAAACCTTACATAATATTTAATTTAATGAATAATTCACATTGAGGATCTTTTCAGGTTTAGGGTTTTATAGAATTAGGACATAACTATTACATCTCAAAAGATTACAAAGTAGAAACTTCTACTAAGGTTCCATAAAAAAACTATTAAAAATAAACATGTCTACTTCCATGTTTTAGATAGTATGACTTTCCCTTGATCCCATCCTTGACCCTATTGCACTTTAAGTCCCGTGAAAAACATTTCAAAAACATGGGGTGACCATAAAAAGCTCAGTAAGGGATACACAAAAAATGAAATCTGTTAGATTTTCAAAACCACCAGTAAACCATGAATACTTTATCAATGTAATACATTTCTCCTTTATGAAGCAGAAAATACACTTCATTGAATAAAAGATCATTACTCACCCTTTTGTAATCAAAACATTGCCAAAAAAACCATATAAAGAATACATAACATATAAATGTACCTTGGTACATAAACATACTTAAATGGAATATCCATATGTTCGACTTCCACACATACTTAAACGGAATAGCCATACGACTGACTTCTATACCCAATGCATTGGAGGTTATAATGTAACCACCTGTTATCGTATTCACAGCACCACCCGTCATATGGTTTATCACGTAACCACTATTCAAATGCCCAAGTACCATTATAAAATCATAAGACATAAAACAATATTATGAAAAGAAAACATTTCCACACTTTGATCACAATATATCACTTAAATATATTGACATAACAAATCCATTATAAAAACTATTTTCAATACCAAAATACATAAAAGAGTATATGGTATTTATTTCATTTTAAAAACATTACGGCTTGTTAAGGAATCCGAAGACCAAAAAATACTCGTGGTGGAACAAAAGGTCGTTGTCACTGCGTATGATAAACGAAAAATTCCATATTGTCTTTTAGTGAAAAGAACCTTAGATAAATATTCCTTTAGTATAAATGTAAAATTCAATGGGGTTTATATGCCATATAAAAGGATGTTGTGTATAAAATTAAATATGCCTCAATGAAAGGAGATTGAGACGAAGTCCCTTACCTCGTGTCTGATGTGACTCGATCGTTCTTTAACATCCTGAATAATAAACATGAGTTAATTTCTACTTTCTCAAGAACCTTTTTCAAGTTCATTATTCGTTTTATATCACTTATTTCCATGTTATAGACACTATGTAATCATTTAGGTTAATAATTTTTGTTTTGTCGATATTTGGTTCCTAAGTCGAAAACGGACTTCTTACAATTACATGTTCTTCGTGTGGTCAAAGATTCATTATATCCAGAATGATATTCATGATTTGGATATCATATATATCATATATATCCAGAATATACAAGTATTTATAATATTACATAATCATTTAGAGGTAAGAAATAAAATGCAGCCTTCATGGAGATGGTAAGCCGTACGTACGCATGAACGCTACTTTCATTTCTATGTCATATTAATGGAATTAAAACTAAATGAGAGATATGTATATTTTAATTCCATAATTATATTAATAATTTAGATATAACATACAGAATATATATCCATTATATATATGTACTTATAATATTTAATTACATTTGGGGATAAGAAATGAAATGCACCGTTCATGGAGACGGTAAGCCGTACGTACGCCTGAACGCTACTTTCATTTTTATCTCAAAATTTAATGGAAAGAAAGAATAATGATATAAAGATATATTATAATTCCAGTATAACATAATATTTAATAACTTTAAATCCATCCTTTATACGTCCCACATATGGCATTATCAAATCAAATCACTTTGAGCGGGTGGTACTCTGCACTTCTTAAAATATAGATATCGTGTATACCCATAAAGGAAGCCAAAAAGGTATTCCATAAATGAGAAATACAGAAGATTAATGAAAACATAAACATATTATATATCATATATAAATATAGTGACATCATAATGGATACCTTTGAAGGTTTTAGAAAAATATTGATCAATCATCGATTCGTGAGGCAGAAATTCGCCATCCACAGAAACAGTATGTTCTTTAACCATTAAATGTAGGTGTGTGTAAGTGTATCTAGAATTATTCTTATAGAAACATCCTAGTATATTGAGGATAATGTTGTTGTTACTAAATAAATTAATAAGAATAGTTTATGGGGTTGGAGAAGCAAAATAATACATAAGAACACAAGAGAAAACACAACCTTTAAAATGCGTAACTCTTTTTGATTTGAGCTCAAAGGCTTCCTTGGGAAGACTTATTCCCAAAGTGAGGCTTCAAGGAGTAAGAGAGGGATGTGTAGAGACAAAATGGTCAGGGGTTGGCCGAGCCAAATCCTTTGGAAGTGTGTGTAAGGTGGTAGAGGTGGGGTCCTTTTATAAGAGGAGAGGAGGGGCACTCTTGGAAAGTTATGAAAAGTTACTTTATTATAAAATATTTTTCGGATAAAAAGCATCCCAAAATTATATATTTAGAGGATAAGGTGATAAGAGTTAGAAATCCACCCATACAATAGGTTTTTGACATGTGTAGGTCTTAGATTTTACATTATCTTTTCATTTTATTTAAATCGTTAAATAATGAGGTAATCATTGCATCATCATGGTGTCATAAATAATTTAATTTATATAATGTATAAAAATTATAAAAAAAATATCATGATGGAGGAAATCATTTTATATTTCTAATGAATATTTATAGTCAAAAATCTGACATTTATAATCCCATTTAAAAATTGTTTTAGTAAAACAACTCATGTTTGGGACATATTTATTTTATCATTAGATAAAAAGTTATTAATGTCATTTTCCTATGAATGTCACTCCATGGGGTCCCCAAGTTGACCCATGAATTTTCTTGGTCGGCCATGACACATCCAATGAGGGTAGTACATGTGTCTATGTCATTTCATATTATTAAAACATAATTTTTACCTTAAACTACTCTAATTACCTCTAATCGCGATTAAAAACATAAAAGTTACTATTCACAAAAAATTTATTTTAATCCCATTAAACAAAATTTTAATTCTTAATGACAAACATGTATGTCAGGTTTTTTAAATTTAAAACACAGAAGTGGTAAAATTTCATTTAAACGGAAAATCTGTTTTTATAAGTACCACTTAGTGGTTTCACTATTCATCAAAAATTGAAGTTTTTTAGAAAAAAACGAAAACATCACCCTAAGATATATTTGATATTCCGAATTCAAAAATGATGTCCATTTTATAAAATTCAAAACATATAAGTTACATTAATTAATTTAATAATTAATTCCCGCTATCAAAACAAATACCGTGTTTTTATGAAACAAAAAAGTATCAAAAGATTGACACTAGTTTATGTCCGATTTCAAAGTGAAATTAATTCCAACGACCACAATTGGCTTAAATGGTAAAAATATATTCTAATTTCACTTTAAAACCAATTAAAAAGATAATATAATCATATAAATATATTATATTAAAAAGAGTTTTTGAATTAAAATACAACATTTTTCACTATTCATTAAAAAATGAACTTTATCAGAAAAATACCAAAAAATTACACAAAGTAAATTTTGATGTCCCGATTATAAAGAATAGTTTTATTTGGTCCAATAAAATTTATAAGAGTGAACAAAAATATATTTAAAAAATGTCCTCCATCAAAAGGCAATAAGTGGACCTTTAGTGAAAATTAGAGTATATATGCCTAAAATTGAATTATTTTCGTTTTTAAGACTTTATCCATTATTAGATAAATGTAAAAACAGTTAACAAACATATATAATCATATTTTAGTTATTTCTATTCATTCTCACCAATAAAACGGCTACGTGTTAAGTACCATTTAAAATAATATTATTTTATTACTAGTGTGCAACGTAATATTTCAAAGAAACTCTTCGTTGCATATCAGGTATGCCATCGAACATAGAAACCAATTTAAAGTAAAATCAATATTTAATTCGTAAATATTAATAAATATGAGAATGTTTTATTCTTTATTTACATGGGATGTTACAATAGTCACATAGTATCCCCATGGTTTTAAAGAGTTTAATCATTTACATACCATATGTTTTTATGAAAATACATTTTTTGATCAATTACACATTATGATACATAGATAATGTGAATCTATCTTCCCCCTCATGTTGGGGAATATGGTATCTTTACAATGAAAAGCATCATAAATATAGGTTTCATTTTCCAATATAAACCACTACCATATTATATGAAATGGAAATCATGTGTATAAATCCCCAGAATTAAACATTACTTAATGTTGTGTTATTTGAAGAATACACATTGAGGATATTTTCAGGTTTATAGTTTTATAGAATTAAATCATAAATCATGCATTACATTCCACATTTCAACAAGGTGGTTACATAAAAGACATTATTCTTTTTTCCCATCAATGGATACATATTTAGAATAAAACATAAATTCTTTCTTGACACTTAATCGACACTGTCATCACATCATGTACCGTTCCCTTGACCTATGGAAAACATTTCAAAAACTTGGGATGAGCATAAAAAAGCTCAGTAAAAGATATAAATGTACGGAATAAAAACATTATTACATGTATACATAAGAACCAATGAAATAATACTTTACTCATTAAACATAAGCACTTCATAATACCTCATGAAATGATAAGATTTATGAACAACTCATAGAAAACATAACACATAAAGGTAACTTGAGGCATTCATAACATTATTACATATGGATTAACCCTTATGGTTACGTTTGGAATACAGGATATTCCCTTAATATCTTTGGAGAAACCTTAGAGTTTAACCCCTTTGTGTTACCCAATGCATTGGAGAGATATTTCGGGCTCACCCACCCATAGTTTATCATGGAACCTCCCGTCTTCATATATAATGCCCAAGAACCACAATATGATCATATCACATAAAACATGCATAAATAAAACATAAAATTTCCACATTTATATCACAAGATATCAAAAACAAATTATATAATAAAAAATTATAAAAACCATTTTCAATACCGAAATTAAATAAAAGTAAAACATGGTATTTATTTTTTATTGAAAAAGTGTTATGGCTTGTAGAGGAAGCCGAAACTCAAATAATAGTCACAGAGGAGGAGAAGTTTTTGTCACCGCATAATTAAGACAAAAACATTCTGTTTTTTCATTTAGTAAAACGCTTCGTATAAAAAGATTACTTTTGAATAAAAATAAAAGTCAAAGGAGTTTATACACCATATAAAATAATTTTGTGTATAAAACAAAATATGCCTCAATGAAAGGAGATTGAGACGAAGTCCCATACCTCGTGTCTGCCATGACTCGATCATTCTTTAATATCCTTTATAATAATCTAGAGTTAATTTATAATTTCTTGATAAGATTTTTCATGTTATTTATTTCTTTTATATCACTTATTACCATGTTATGAACATTATGTAATTATATAATTTAATAACAGACGTTTTGTCGATATTTGGTACTTCAGCCAAAAATAAACATCTTATAATTACAATCTGTTCATGTGGAAAAATATCCATTATATCCAGAGTTATATTAATGATATAGATATCATATATATCATATATATCCAGTATATACATGCATTAATAATATTACATAACATTTAGAGGTAAGAAATGAAATGCACCGTTCATGCAGACGGTAATCCGTACGTACGCATGAACGCTACTTTCATTTCTGTTTTGTATTTAATGGTGTGAAATCATAATGAAATAAAGGTATATTATAATTCCAGTATAATATCATATATAAAATCATAAACTCCATCCTTTAAACATCCCACATATGGAATTAATAAATCAAATCACTTTGAGGGGGCGGTAGTCCACATTTCCTAAAATGAAGATATCACGTTTAGCTATAATGGACACCATAATGGTATGCCATAAATGGAAAATACAGAAGTATAAGAAAAACATAAACATAAAATATATCATATATAAATAGAGTTATATCTTAATGGCCACCATTAATGGTGTTAAAAACAGATTTAATAATCATCGTTTCGTGAGGTAGAAATTCATCATCCACAGAAACAGTATGTTCTTTAACCATTATACGGGAGTGTGTGTAAGTGTGAATCAAATAATTCTTATAAAAAAATCCGAGTATATTTTAGATACTTGTGTTGTTACAAAAGAAAATAATAAAAATATTTTAGGAGGTTGGAGAAGAAAAATAAAACAAAAGGACACAAGTGAAGACATTACCATTAAATCGGGTAACTCGTCTTGGTTTGAACCAAAAGGTTTTCTTGAAGAGAATTATACCTAAGGTAAGGCTTTTATGATAAATATAGGGATCTGGAGAGATAAAATGAGAGATATTGGCTGATCCAATGTCTTGAGATGTGTGGGTAATGTTGTAGAGGAGGGGCCTTTTATAAGAGGAAGGAGGGGCACTCCTGGAAAGTCATGAAATGTTACATTATTATATAATGAGTTTTGGATTTTAAAGGTCCCAAAATTATATATTTCTAGGATAAGGTGATAAGGGTTCTAAATCCATCCATACAATAGGTTTTTGAAAAGTGTAAGTCTTAGTTTTTATAGTATAATTTCATTTTACTTTAATCGTTAATTAATGAGGTAATCTCTTCATCATCATGGTGTTATAAAAAATTTAATTTATTTATTGTCTAAAATTTATAAAAAAATACTATGAAGTAGGAAAATATTTTCAGATTTATAATTAATATTTATAGTCTAAGATATTATTTACACAGAAAAAACTAAAATTGTTTTACTTGGGTGATACATACTTTGGTTATACTTTCCCTTTAAAAAATAATATAATAAAATGTCACTATTTCCCAAAAGTAATTCCATGGGGTCCAAATGTTTATCACAAGGCATACCACGACTGTACATGACACAACCAGTATAATTATGACACATGTTGTGGTCATTTGTTATTATTATGATATTATTTTATTACCCTTAACTACCCGATTACTAATTAATCACGATAATTATAGATAATTACCATCGTTACTATTCATAATGTCCAAAAACAAAAGAGTCTTAATCAAATAATTTGGAAAATATAATTCCAAATATGGAATCCATTTTACAAAATTAAAAAAATAGAAATTTTATTAATTAATTTAAAAAAATTTCTTGTTGTCATAACAAATAGCAGGTTTTTTAGAAACAATATCTATCAAAAGTATGATGATTGTTTATGTCCAATTTCAAATTGAAATTAATTCCAATGACCACCATTAGATTAAATGGTAAAAATATATTCTATTTAAACTTTAAAACCAATTAAAAAGATAATCTATCCAAATAATTAAATTAGATGAAAAAATATTTTTGAAGTAATATGCAGTATTTTTCACAATTCATTAAAAAATGAACATTGTCAGAAAAATACCAAAATTTTTTCCAAAGTAAACTTCAATGCCCCGATTCTAAAGAATATGTTTATTTTGAAAAATATAGATTATAAAATTTTCAAAAGGTACATTTAAAAATGGTTTTCCATTAAATGGCGGTAAAACAATCTTTTAAAAATATTAGAGAATTCTATGCTTAATATTTGATTTATTCTCAATTTAAGTCTCGAAAACACTATCCAATTCATAAATAGGAATAGATATGAAAATCCATAATTCTATACTTACATGGGATGTTATATCCTTCCCCCCATTAGAAAATTTCATCCCCGCAATTTATTTACTTATCGAATATGTTGAGGTATTTATCCGTCATTGCATATCCGTATTCCCATGTTTCCTCTTCAATCATGTGGTTTTTAAACAAAACCATTACTTTATGAATCACCAGATTCTACAATACTTTCCCCATATGATCTAGAATCTGGACCAATTGTTCCTCATATGATAGATTCTCTTCCAGCTGAACTACCTCTGGACTCAAAACGTGAGATGGATCTGGCATGTACTTCCATAACATTGAAACATGAATAACATTGTGTACCTAAGATAAACTCAGAGATAATTCCACTCGGTTTGCAACTGTTCCAACCCTCTCCAGAATTTCATATATTTAAATGTACCTTGGACTCTGCTTTCCTTTCTTACCAAATCACATCACAGTCTTCCATGGTGAAACTTTGAGAAAAACATGATCACCTACCTCAAAAGAGAGATCCTTCCTCTTGTTGTCTGCATAACTTTTCGGCCTGCTCTGAGCTATTCTCATGTGTTTCTGTATGAAATGAACTTTTTTTTCCAACTCTTATACCAAGTATAGTGCCATCAACTTTATTTCACCCACATCATCCCAAAAAGCTGGAGTTCATTACTACTTCCCATATAATGCCTTAAATGGTGCCATCGGTATACTGGAATTAAAAAACCGTTATTATAAGAAAACTCAAAAAAAGAAAGATGTTTGTCCCAAATTCCCTGATAATCCATCGAACAGGAATGTAGCATATCCTCCAATGTCTGAATTGTTCGTTATGACTGCCCATCTGATTGAGGATAAAAAGCTGTACTAAAATTTATATCAGCCCCCAATGTCTTCTGAAGCTCTTTCCAAAAGATAGAAGTAATCATGGGATCACGATCTGATAAAATGGACAGGGGAACTCCATGTAACCTGACTATCTCATTAAGATATAAATGAGAAAGTTGATCTAGGGATAATGTATCTCTTATATCAAGTAAATGAGCAGATTTAGTCAAGCGATCAACAATAACCTTGTTTGCATTATTACCTCAAGGTGTTTTCGGCAATCCCACAATGAATTCCATGGATATATTCTCCCATTTCTACTCTAGCACTAGTAAAGGTTAAATCATACGTTTTAGTAACTGCTTATCTTCATTAAATTGTTGACAAGTCAAACCCTTCACAGTTAAATCAGCAATATCTCTTTTCATTGCATTCCACCAGTAATACTCTCAAATATCTCTATACATCTTAATACTATTAGGATGAACTGAAAACGAATAATTATTAGCTTAACATAAAAACTATCTCTTCAACTGTGAATCACACGGCACACACAACCTCTTCCCAAATCTCAAGACACAGTCATTATCAATGTTGAATTCAGGAAACATACCCTTCTAAAACAGATCTACCTTTTTCTGCAACTCAATGTCTTGCTTCTGTGCTTGCTTAATTCTATCAGATAGATAATATTTCACTAATACCTGAAACGGGACAGAATAACATCCTTCACCAACAACTTCTGTGCCAAAGTTCATCAAATCCTTAACCAAAGGATCATGTTCCAAATGTAACATTGTTAATGAAGAATTACCTTTTCGATTCAAAGCATCATCCACTTTATTTTCTTTTCCCGGATGTTAATGAATTGTAAAATAATAATCCTTGATTAATTCTATCCATCCCATCTTTCTCATGTTCAATTCTTTCTGATTTAATATATACTTTAAAATTTTGTGATCAGTATATATTTTACACTTTACACCATAGAAATGATGCCTCAACATTTTTAAAGCGAAAACAACATCAACTAATTCAAAATCATGTGTAGGGTAATTTAACTCCTGAGTTTCCAATTGACATGAAGCATTAGAAATTACCAGATCATTATACATTAGAACGCAACCAAGTCCTTTCAAGGAAGCATCATTGTAGATAACAAACTCACCATTCCTGAAAGGTAGTGTCAAAACTGGAGCATTCACCAATCTTCTGTTCAATTCCTGAAAACAATCATCACATTCATTTGTCCAGATAAACTTAACACCCTACCGAGTTAGCTTAGTCATTTGAGTAGAGAACCGTGAAAATTTTCTAACAAACCATTGGTAATAGCCTACTAGACCAATAAATCTATGAATCTCGGTTACATTTGTGGGTATTGGCCATTTTTCAACAACCATTGTTTTTGCAGGATCAAAAGTTATTCCATCTTTAGAAACAATGTGACCAAGGAAAGATATTTGTTGCAACCAAAACTGACACTTACTGAATTTCCCATACAATTTATTTTCTTTTAAGGTTTCCAAAATAACCCTTAAATGACTTTCATGCTCCTCTTTACTTTTATAAAACAGAAAAATATCATCAAAGAAAACAACCACAAACTTATCCATGAACTAATGGAAAATCCTATTCCTAAGGTCCATGAATACAGCATGTGCATTGGTTAACCCAGAAGGAATTTCTAAAAATTCATAATGGATTTATCTTGTACGAAATGCAGTCTTGAGAATATCTACTTCCTTTACCTTCAACTGATGGTACCCCGATCTCAGGTCAATCTTTGAAAAATACTGAGCTCCCTAGAGCTGATCAAACAAATCATCGATATGAGGCAAAGGATAGTTGTTCTTAAGAGTGATGTTATTAAAGGCTCTATAATCAATGCAAAGTCGCATAGAACCATCTATCATTTTAACAAATAAGATAGGAGCACCCCATGGTGATGTGATAGGTCGAATGAATCCTTTCTCTAATAAATCATTCAATTTCTCCTTCAACTCTAAATATTCAATTTGATCCATTCAATAATGGGGTTTGAAATTGGATTAGAATTAAGAACTAAGTCAACAATAAATTCAACTTCTTGATTTACTATTATTCTAGGAAACTCATCAGGAAAAACTTCAGGATACTCATTTACCACTGGCACTTCATTAATCTGAAATGTTCTTTTGTTTTCAACAATATGTGCAAGGTAACATTCATTTACATCTTTTACATGTTTCTCAACCTCTTGATATGTTATCAATAGTAAGGGTTCATTCTTTTACACAAACTGAAATTCTTTCTGAAAAAAAAATTCTTTATCTATACAATCAATCTTAGCATGGTGAACAGAGAGCCAATTCATACCCAGGATAACATCAAACTCTACTAGAGGTAAAACAATAAGGTTTTCAAGTAGGTTCTTTCCACATATAAGGATAGGAAGATTCTTAAAAATTATTTTTGCATAAACATTTCCCCCAGGTGTTTTTACCACAAGTTCAGGAGTCATTTCTTGAGATGGAATTCCCAATTTACTAGAAAATGTTTCAGAGATGAAAGAATGTGTAGACCCCGAATCAAAAAACACATTGTCATAATCTGAAAAACCAAACAAAGTACCTGATACCACTTCATTTGATGGCCCAACATCTGCCAAAGTAGTTTCAAAGGATTTCACCACTCCTTTCTGCTTGTATTTTGAATACTTACCATCATTTGAGCTCTTTGTCGAACACTCGTTTTCATAATGACCCATCTCATTGCACTTGAAACATTTCACTAACTATAAATCAAATTTGGTATTACCATCACCATAATCTTTTTCAATGATATAACGAGCCTTATTTCCCATTTACAACATCGATATCACTTTCCAGAATTCATAATACATTCCCTAGCATGCCTTTGAAAAAATTTATCACAATCTAAAAACATAGTTTTCTTACCATCATACCTTTTTGAGGGATTTTTCCCTTTCTCCTGCCACCTCGGTCTCTTCTTCTATTGGTTGTTATAGAAGACTTGATCATCGAAAAACTCCATTTTCACCTTCTCAGCACATTGAACAAGATTTTCATAACTTTTTATCTCATGAGAAGTTGAATACCTTAGATATTCTGGCTTTAATAATGAGTAAAAATGATTGATTTTACTATCATGGCCTTGGATAAAATTTGGAGCATACCTTGCCAATCGAGTGAACCTTTTTTCATAAGCAGCCACTGAGTCGTCCTCTTTCCTAAATTCCAAGAATTGTTTTTCCATCCTAAGTGGAACATCATTAGGAAAATATTTCTCCAGAAACATAACTTTGAATTCATCCCAGTCAAGGGAATCAATCTCATCAGCATACCTCATATTTTTAACCATAGACCACAACTGATCTGCTTCACCAATCAAATGGTAAACAACAAGACTGACATTTTGATTGTCTGAACAGCCCAGGACATCAAAAATCGTCTCTAGTGCTTTAACCCACCCTTCAGCTAGCACAAGGTCAGATGATCCTTTGAATTATGGGGGATGTTGCTTCATTAAATGTTCCACCATTAACATGTTACTCTACGGTTGATCTAGCTAATCTTGTGCATGGATACCACCACTATTTATCCCCTGTGTCAACTGAGCCATTACTGCAACAAACTATTTAGTTCCAATTCAGACCATCTTAGGATGATGTTTTTGAAGGTCATTTCCTTCTGTATGCCTTCCTAGCACGTCTTCCTTGTTTCCTCTACAGAAAAACATTCTAAACAAACATGTCTTCGATGAAGAAAATGGTAATCTTCAAATTCTATATCATTTCAATTTTACCATAAAAAAATATTTTTGGATAATCATTTAATAGAATAAAAACTCCTAAAGTTATCTAAAATTACATCTTATACCAACTATAAAGCCTCATCCTTAAACAATACTTAATCTTGAGTTATTTAAAGAATACATATTGAGGATCTTTTCAGGTTTAGAGTTTTAGAGAATTAGATCATAAATCAGGCATTACATTCAACATTTCAACAAGGTGTTTACATAAAAGACAATATTCATTTTCTCATCAAAGGAGACATATTTAAAAAAACATTGATTCTTTCATGACACTTCCTCAACACTATCATCACAACATGTACATTTCCCTTGACCTGTGAAAAACCTTTCAAAAACATAGGATGAGCATAAAAAGATCAGTAACGGATATAAAAGTACGAAATAAAAACATTAGTCCTTGCATACATAAGATCCAATGAAATCATACTTTACTCATAAAACATAATCACATCATCATACCTCATGAAATCATATTATTTATGAATAACTCATAGAAAACATAAGACATAAAGGTAACTTGAGTCATTCATAACATTATTACGTAGGGAGTAACACTTAGGGTTACGTTTGGAATATAGTATATTCCCTAAATCTCTTCAGAGAAACCTTAGTATTTAACCCCTTCGCGTTACCCAATGCATTCGAGATCTATATCGGGATCACCTTCCCTTAGTTTATCATGGAACCACATGTCTTCATAAACAATTCCCAAGAACCCTAACATAATCATATCACATAAACATGCATAAAGAAAACATAACATTTCCACATTTCAATCACAAGATATCAAAACAACATTTATATAATCAAAAAATTATCAAAACCATATTCAATACAAAATTTAATAAAAAGTAACACAAGGTATTTATTTTTTATTTATAAAAAATTATGGCTTTTAGAGGAAGTCTAAACTCAAATAATGGTCACGGCGGCGGAGAAGTCATTGTCGTCGAATACATAAGACAAAAACATTCCATTTTGTTGTTTAGTAAAAAAACTTCATATAAAAATAATACTTTTGATGAAAAGTAAAATTCAAAGGATTTTATACACTGTATTAAATAATGTTGTGTATGAAACAAAATATGACTCAATGAAAGGAGGTTGAGACGAAGTCCCATACCTTGTGTCCGACTTGACTCGATTGTTCTTTAATCACCTGAATAATAAACTAGACTTAAGTTATACTTTCTTAATAACCATTTTCAAGTTAATTATTCCTTTTATATCACTAATTAACATGTTATGAATATAATTTAATTATTTAAGATAATAACGATCGTTTTGTCCATCTTTGGTACTTGATCCAAAAAAAACTTCTGATAGTTACAAGTTGTTCATGTGGTAAAATATCCATTATATACAGAATTATATTCATGATATAGATATCATATATATCATATATATCCAATTTATACCTTAATTTATAATATTACATATAATAGAGAAGTAAGAAATGAAATGCATCATTCATGGAGACGGTAAGCCGTACGTACGCATGAACGCTATTTTCATTTCTATTTCGTATTTAATGGAGTGAAATCATAATGATATAAAGGTATATTATAATTCTATTATAATATCATATATAAAATCATAAAATCCATCCTTTATATGTCCCACATATGTCATTAACGAATCAAATCACTATGAGGGGATGGTAGTCTGCACTTCCGAAAATAAAGATATCGTGTTTACCCATAATGGACACCATTAAGGTATTCCATGAATAAAAAATACGGATGCATAAGTAAAACATATACATAAAATATTTCATATATAAATAGATTGAAATCTTAATTTCCACCATGAATGGTTTTAAAAGAAGATTGAACAATCATCGTTTCGTGAGGCAGAAATTCGCTTTCCAGAGAAACAATATGTTCTTTAACCATTAGATGGGAGTGTGTGTAAGTGTAAATCAAATAATTATTATAAAAACAACCTATTATATTATAGATACTGTTGTTTTTACAGTATAAAAGAATAAAAATATTTTAGGGGGTTGGAGAAGGAAAATAAAACATAAGAAAACAAGTGAATACATTACCTTTAAATCGGGTAACTCCTCTTGGTTTGAACCAAAAGGGTTTATTGAAGATCCTTATACCTAAGGTGAGTATTTTATGATAAATAGAGCTATGTGGAGAGATAAAATGAGCAGATCTTGTCTAATCCAATGGATTGAGAGGTGTGGGTTAGGTGGTTGAGGTGGGGTCCTTTTATAAGAGGGAGGAGTGTTACTCTTGGAATGTCAAGAAATGCTACTTTATTATATAATGAGTCTCAAATTTTAAAGGTAACAAAATTATATATTTAGAAGATAAGGTGATAAGGGTTCAAAATACACCCATAAAATAGGTTTTTTACAAGTTTATGTCATATAATTTACATTATCTTATTATTTTATTTAAATCGTTAATTAATGAGGTAATCGCTGCATCATCATGGGGTAATAAAAAAATTAATTTATTTAATGTCTAAAAATTATAAAAAAATACTATGAAGTAGGAAATCATTTTAGATTTATAATGAATATTTATTGTCTAAGAGATCATTTACATAGACAAAACTAATGCTGTTTTACTTGGGTGATGCATAATTTGGTTATACATTCCCTTTAAAAAATAATATAATAAAATGTCACTACCACCCAAATGTGATTCAATGGGGTCCCAAAGTTCGGCACAATTCATCAATGGTCGGCCATGACACAACCAATAGCATTAGGACACATTTTGGGGTCATTTTATAATTATTATGATATTATTTTATTACCCTTAACTACCTGATTACTAATTAATCGCGATAATTAAAGATAATTACCGTCGTTACTATTCATAATGTCCAAAAAAGAGATTCTTAATTACATAATTTGGACCTTATGATTAGAAATATGTAATACATTATACCAAATTCGAAACACAGAAATTGTAGTAATTAATTTAAAAACAATTCCCTTTTCAAAACAAATAGGGGGTTTTTTAGAAACAATATCTATCAATGGTTTGACGATTGTTTATGTCCAATTTCAAAGTGAAATTAATTCCAATGACCACCATTGGATTAAATGGAAAATATATATTCTATTTACACTTTAAAACTAATTAAAAATATAATCTATCCATATAATTAAATTAGATGAAAAAACAGTTTTGAAGTAAAATGCAGTATTTTTCACTATTCATTAAAAAATGAACATCGTCAGAAAAATACCAAAAATTTATCCAATGTAAATTTCAATTCCTTGATTCTAAATAATAAGTTTATATTGACAAATAGAGATTACAATATTTTCAAAATATACATTTAAAAATTGTTTTCCATCAAACGGCGGTAAAACAATATTTTAAAAATATTAGAGAATTCTATGCTTAAGAATGGATTTATTCTCATTTTAAGCCTCTAAAACACTATCTAATTCATAAATAGGAATACATATGAAAATAAATAATTCTATATTTACTTGGGATGTTACAATGGGAGGGTCTAAGGTAATATAGAGCGGAATATAAATTAATGATAAATTGAAAAACAAGGGAAGGATATATATAGGAGGAGAATTCTGAGACAGAAGTGAGACATTTCTCTAATTATATTCTCTTTGTAATATGAATACCCCATTATGAGAACATTTCCCATAAACTATTTTAGGTAACATCATTTCTCGATGATGTGATCATCATGTGGACCCCTAAAAGAATCAATCTATTATTTTTTCAATCAGGATGATTTAGCCTATAAAGCATTCTCTTGAACTGTTCTCATGAATATAATGTGTCATCCATGACATGAAAATAGACTGTACTATGAAGCCTCTATAGAGTCTTAAACTCATAATCATGTAACCATTAATGTTAAAATTTATCCTTTTATCTCTAGACATGTATTGAAAGACATGAAATTCACACACATAATCTCATACGTAAAATTTCAACTACAGTGGAAACATAGCCTTGTCCATTGAAAAAACATGGAATTTATACTCTATGAACATCTAGTCCCATGGAATGAGACTCCTCATTTTATGAAAACCATTTTCCATGTGTTTATGACAATATTATTTTGAAAAATTCAAAATACCACATTCTGTGATAGATATAAGATCACCTAATCTCAGGACTACTCATTAGTCTCTCTATGTCCACACATTCCCCAGAAAATGATGGGTTTGATCAGACAAAGTCCCACAATACATATTTAACATTATTACAAGAAGTCCCCATAGTCATTTTATTCATGATCAAATTAATTTAATCATTCATGTTTTTTATTTCATGCAATAATCCTTGGGAATTTCTAATTTTCCTCGAAGATTGGAACTAACATGTCGGTATTCTATGGAAAATAAACATTCACAAGTAACCTTAGACCATGTAAATATTAATCCATGATTACTTAGACTAGCACCCCTCTAATCTGGTATGTGTCTATAATAGGATAGGGTTATGAAACCATGTAATATGTCAACTAAAACTTAGAGAAACATTCAATATACTTTAATTATTTGCAAGTCCTCAACGTGTGAATAAAATATGATCACACAATCACATACACCCTCCATTATGGTATCCCTTGAAGTTGAATATAAATTTATTAAAGTTAATAAGATTATTTCACAACTCCCTAATGTCCTTGTGTGTCCCATATGATGACTGTGTCGTGACACATAAACAGGAATATGTTCACCCTATATTATACATTTCATTATGGAAATGTTAATGAGACCCCATTTTATGACTCTTTTTATATCACACGATCATATGAATCCTCATTAGTCTTGTTAATAAATCAGGTTTAAACCCCTTAAATGTAATATTTAAATTTTATGATTCCTTAGATGTATTATCTTTGATCACAAAATACATTTATATATATCACTATTTTTATGTGGATTCACTCTAATATGTCATCCCTGATTAGGTAATGTCTTTGTATGTGTTGGACTTTATTATAAAAAACGCATCAATATTTCATCATTTTGGTGTGATATCCATTATAAATGTTTATATGGATTAATTGAGTTCCACCAAACATTTCATCTGCATCAAAAAATGACCTTTTGAGATCTCATCAAGGTAAAAAAACAACCCATAAACTTTTCTGATAGGCATCATAAGATATGTAAACAATGAAAGACATAAAACATAGTAGAAATATAAATAACTTAATTATTTTCATCTATTTCAATAAGTCCCCCTTATATATTTCATCCTTGTCATGAAGGGAAACTAGGATTTGAACCAATTAATTCTCCAACACCGAGCCATTGGCTGACAACCCACTTTATAAGGGGGCATTTATTGGATATATTTATTCACTCAAACAACTATATTTGTGTTATTTTAAAAAAAGGAAATTCATTCCATGTAAGAATATTTTATATAAAATTCATGGTCATTAAATATCTTCTTTTTTTTATGATAAAAAATGAATATGTGTCTCTTAATATATAACATTATATAGATTGGATATTTTTTATCTGCCCTGTTGTATGTCCCCAATTATTCTATATAATCTATCTTATTGGAAACTAATTATCATACGATTCAATCAGATATCCTCATTTGTTATATGATGGTATTTTATTTCATACTTTATAATTTGTTTATTGTTATAACAAACCATACACTCAATCACCCTAAACATATTATTTGGAATGGGAAAAACTAAAATAATAGATCTATGATTATTGATGTAATCAATATATATAGGATTCCTTCATAAGGCCCATATTTTTAACATAGGCAACCTAATATAGGTTATAAAATAGATAAGGAACCATAGTATATAATCTGCATGAAAATTCAATCATATGTTCTCATTAAATTTATAAAATATTTTGATATCTCATATTTCACACACCGAGAATCACTCATGTGGTGTTATAGAATGATGATGATTGAACCAATAACATGATATGGATGTCACAAATATGGTACACCTTAATGATATATATAATATTACACCACAACTTCAATTGATAATTAACACACAGGATGAGGTGGCATAGGGTAGCTTTATATACATATGTCCCACAAAAAAAATATCTTTTCACACATTTTACAATGTAGAGGCCCATAATAAGAACTATATGGTATCTGATTTTTATCATAATAAGATACATTGGATATCTCACTATTTCTTTAATCCCTATAATCAAAAATAAAAATCCCTCATAATATTCCTTGTTTTCATTATGTTTAACTACATGTGGTAGTCTTATCCAATGACCTCAAACTATGTCGAAATAACTATATGATTTTTCATTCTTTTTCTCATATAATATATATAGTTCTTTTTGGTGGTTTAATCACATCACTATGACTCCAACCAACTCCCTTGATGGAGATAAACTTGAATGTTCTTGAATATGTCAATAAACAAAGGAAATATATATACATATATAGGATAATAATTGTGTTTTTTTGAAACATGTAGTGTTCTCATCAAAATATGATTTTTATCAAGTAATTGGAAAAGGGGTATCATGTCCAGTAACATGACATGAGAAGGATCTATAAACATATCATAAAAATATAATAGAGTCCCTATATAGGAAATAATTCACCCCTAATATGGTGTGATGATCCTATCCTCCCATCCTTTCATCCACTGTGATAATAGAAGAGTCACAGTTCTTGAAACCCTAAATAAACTTCAAGATTTGGAATTAGGTATTGTGTCTCTATATAGATGTTATAGCCATTGGGAGTTAACATTAAATTAAAAATGATAAATCTGATTTAAAAATATTTGAAATCACACTCAATAAAAAATAATAAAATTTTTGGCATCATTATCATCATTTTTTTATCAATAAATATGGTGAACCCATCATGAATGCATTTGGTAATGAAATAACTGATTTATTATTTTCATTTGACATGTTGTTTCCAAAAACCAAAGGAAAATAATCATTTACCATGGAAACAACAGTCACTTATTCAAAAGACTTATATTTTTTGAAGAATTGTACCTCATCATAATAAAATTTTATTCTAAAAATTCCACTTGATGGTTTATGCATTCAGAGGAGTAGAATTTTATCTTTTAGAGTTCATCTAATTTTTGAGTTTCAAGGATCTGTTAAAAGATAGAAAAAAATATTTTTAGTTAAAACCACCCATTCATGGACCAATGAATATTCATAATAATAAATATTTCGAACACATTATCATAATAATTTGAGACATTATAATTTTAGAACAAATATTTTCAATTCAGTCTTTTTTCCCTTATATTTCTTGTACAATATACAATCATTGGATCCAATATGTAATATAAAACTAACATATATTCTATGATGAAATAACTAACATTAATTCCACTAGAAATTGATGAATATGAAACAAGTTCAATGATAATGATTCCTTTATAATGATGGGATAGCTATGGGAACATATAGCTAATAGAGGACCCATGAACATCTAAGGCCCATGAAACCTTCGAATATTCTATGTGAGTTTCTTATTTTGTAACCCCATAGTCCAAATGTTATGATCAGTCATCTAGAACACATCTATGTTATTTGAAGAGTATAGAATAATATTATTTACCTCCCTTTTTGATTTTCTTTATGATTCCTTTATAATTTTAAAGGAATTCATGGGCATTAATATTTTTCATCCCCTAAATGATTATAAATGGTAACATTCAACACATGAAATGGGTAACCCGAGAGTTATAAATATTATACAATATTTTTGATGAATAATTTTCTTTGATGGTTTATATGCACCTCAATTTCATCCAATATTATTCCAAGATCAGTAGATTCCACTCATCATTAACATCATGATAGATTGGTAATATAACATTTTTTACACATAGAAATTAGTGTCTAAACCTATGTATAATGTAAAATTGGCATTTGGAGGACCTAAAAATCCTTCAATATTATCCTTGAATAAAAGTAAAGGTTGGTATAATGGATTTTAGCTAAAATATTGGTGTTTATCAAAATAAAATAATTCATTCCTTGTTGTGATTAAAGAAAGATAATTAATGTAACACTCTAAGCTTTCTTGGTAAGTTTCCCTTCGAATAATGCAGTAGCTTGCATTGTACAAAACATGGATTTTTAACACACTACGACCAATCAGACATATAGTTATGAATAGTAATACCCACTTTTTGAAATTTTATAAATTCTATTTTTCAAAATGGAATTCATTTTTGGATTCGGAATATCAAAATTATCTTAGGGTGAATTTTAGAAATTTTTAAGGAAAAAAACAATTTTTTATGAATATTGAAAACCACTGATTTATTGTTTAAAACTGACTTTTTTAAATAATTATTTTTTTTAATTTAATTTATTTTAGTCCAAAATATATAAATAATACCTATATATGTTAAATTAAATTAATTAGAGTCATTTTATAATAAGTTTAGATATATAAAATTTTATCAAACATTTTACAATCTTTTACCCACCTTCTAGGAGCATTTACAAATTGGAAGAAAACATAATTTTACTTATTTTGTGATGTGAATTTTTAAAATTAGAAAGACCCAGTTGTTGTCATTAAGTAAAATTTGGTGCAATAAGATGAAAATAATTTTTGGTGAATAGTGACTTTTGACTTTTATTTACCACGATTAACTGTAAATAGCGTAATTATGGGAAAAATGATATCATAATTTCACTAAAAAAATTCCATAATTCTATCGGATAAGTGAAATTAGACAAAAAACCCTTATGAATAAAATATTATCCCTTTTGTTCAACTTGAATTAGATTAGGACATTAATTATTACTTTATTTAAAGAAGAGTTAAAAGTGTTAAATTCAATGTTTAATAACAAATCAATTTGTAATATAGTGTTATACATAAGATAATTTCAACTATAAATGTTAATTATAAAGATAAGAAGACTTACTACATAATTGTATTCTATTTATAATTATTTGTTATTAAATAATTAAATATATTAATGACACATTGAAGATGTAGTAATTACATTCTTAATTAATAATAAAAATAATTTATATTATAAATATCTGAATAAATACAACTTCAAACATTTGATGAATTAAACTAATTTTATTGGTTAATATGAAATGTTACAGTTTATTAAATAAATTTTTTCAATGTTATATGTTTGTTATGAAATTCACACAAAAAATACCAAATAGTGTCAAAATTGTTATAAATTAGTTTTTAAAACAAATACTATATTATTGGTTGATATAATATTCCTAAAAATATAAGTTCTGTACACATGGATTAAATATTTATATATATGTCATTAATGAACCACATGTGGTTCTCTTGGCTATTTTGACTTATTTTATTAACCATATATTGTAAGAGTACAAGAAGACACTATAAAATAGAAACTATTTAACTAAGAGTAAAATATAAAAAATAAGGTTAAAATGATAATCTAAACTTGTCTAAAAACCTATTTGTTGATAGTATTTTGACCCAAAACCACCTAAGGCTCTAAATAAATCATAATGGGTCCACTTATAACCGAAAATGATTTTATTATAAATAAATATTTCAATCTATTCCTAAAGTGATCCTCACCTCTCTTATAAAAGGGTACTTTCCATTCTCTTATTTTAACACCTCCAGATCCATTTGGATTGGCCCCCCTACCTAAATATCCTCCCATCAATCATGAGTCCTTAATTTTATCATAAATCCAAACTAAGGATCCCTTTTTATCAACTCAAAAATAAAACATCTGAAAAAGAGGTATTAATTTAATCACCATCTTTCAAGTTCGATTCTAATTCCACTTCCTCGTTCTTTGTTGTTTCCAAAACAAAATAATAAATCCAGTACCTTATAAAAATTGTGATGTTATTATAAATATGATACAACCATATTTGTTATTCTATCCATCTGATGTATGACAAAATCACCATACATGCGTACGTATGACTTACCGTGTCCACGTCATGGTGTAGTTTGTTATTCAAACACTTTATTAGTTGCATGGTTATACTAATGAGTATAAATAATTTAAATAATAAATATAACATGTTAATGATTCTGTGTATATGATATAACCTAAAATTACATATGATTTTTCCATCAATATAATGATATTTTTACTTATATGTACGTACGGATTACTGTCTCCACGAACGCAATTAGATTAATTCCCCATCATAATCATTCAAAAATATTTTTCATTTTATGATTAAAAATAATTTTTAATAACATAATATCATTATGTATATGAATAAAACACATCTTATCCATAAAAAACATGGCTTACATATCCAAGAATATAATAGAAAAGGAATCAGTTATCACCCGAAACGTTGATACTACTGAAATATTATTAACAATGAAATATTAGAGGATCATATATGATATCAAATTTATGTATATAGTTCCAGTATAATTTAATAACAATGTTTTAACTATTATACATGAGGTTAACATACATCGACTAAAGAAAAGGACCAGGTAAAGGTTAATTCCAGAATCTCTTCATTATCCAAGGTTGTTTATATGTTACTATCTACTGGGCCACTTTATAATCCACATCTGTGTTTCTTATAAATATATTTCAAAACATTTTTACTATTTACTATAATTTTGATTAAATTAATTTACTCCTTTTTTTTAAATTTCTATGAAATGCTTATAAAGGAATCTTTTGGTCGTTTTCCAAACAAGGACGTTTTGGACCTTTTCGACATAATTAAAGAAAGATTGTATTTTTAACTTATACAGTGGGTGAAGCTATTTTATTCCATTATAACACCTTATAATATTCCATTACAAAATTATATTAATATAAATGTTTTCTATTATAATTACATGAATTCTAAATGATTTCAATATAGAAATAAATATCTCTCTCAAAAACTATTGATTTCATCTATGTCAACATATTTTGATAGATTTCAAACATGATTGTTTTGATTTATTATAATACAGATATTCCATATTGTATTGAAGGTTTTGTGATATTTTATTGTTTATGTGTTATTTTTATACCATTTTACATCTCGTGTTCTAGTTTTAGTATGAATATTTATTTTTTTCTTCAACCTTTTCATATGAGGAATGTATTGGACTTAGTAAGTGATGGGTGGAGCCCGTTATAGCTTCTAGGTGCTTCAGTATGTATCAAGAAACAATAAGATGTTGAATTGGATTAGGCATTTCCCAATTTTGAAATATGGTTTTTGCCGAGTCCTTAATAATTTTTAGATGTCCTAGCTGAGGCCTTGACGAAATGTTTCAGAATGAACCGCATTGTACATTGCCTCATTATGAAAATATTATTTATGGTTCATGTGGTTATTCGACTACTAGGATACACATGATTATGTTTTAATTTGGAATTATTTACAAATCTCATATTAATCCATGAAGTGTTCATTTTTAATAATTGTAAAGGCATGTGTTTTCAATTATTCACTATACCTAATGATTTTGTTATCTTCTACTGTATTTCAGACCCTTACTAAGTGTATGAGCTCACCCCATTCCTTTGTTTCATTTTCCTAGGATATTAAGAAGTTATTAATAAGTGTCTTTCAAGAAAAATCTAGGATTATTGGATTTTTCTAATGGAATAAATTAATCTTGTATTTATTTTCAAGTTGTCATGTTAAAATTTTGTATGTATATTATTTCCAATAATACTAAACTGATCGGTCTTTCGGGACATGATTGTTTTTATTATTCCAATGTTATTTAATAAAGAACCAACTCTGGGTAACTGGGGTCTGGGCCTTATAGTTGGTATTAGAAGAATTTTAGTAAAATCCTTGGAAACTATATTTATAAAAACATTGATTAGAGAACATTACATTAATATAGTCTTTCAGGATTAGTATAAAAGAACATCCTACTATTTTCATAATATAGAGATGTTGTTCATTTTCCAAAAATACATCCCTATCTATATATGAATAGGTAGAGGCGGCTCTGCCACAAATGTACTTAGGAGTGAAACCTCCAACATGGAGTTTCAGGATTGACCCGGGGAATCCTAGTACATGACATCTAGCCATTCTGCACTATTGGTTACAACACTCCTGGGTGATATACTTAGGATAATTAAAATTTTCTTTACAAACCATTATGAATAATTTATTAGTATAAACCTCATTAAAAACATTTTTTATGATTATGGATCATATCCATAAATAGTTCAATTTAGGTTATGTTTTTTACATGTTTGGAATTACGTATTGAGATTCATAAACTAATCTAGTGTATTCAATTGTTTAGAAATAGTGCCTATTGGAAGGAATGGGAATTGTATCAACACACTTAATCCATGTATAGACTTCCCTCCAACTCAAGATAATTATATTAGAGCTGGTGATGCATTTTGTGATGATCAACTTGTCACCATACTAGGACAACTCACTCAGGTTATGAATTATAACCCTACCGGTATGGAGCACTCTGATCCACAATATGGAGGATCAATGTTATCCCTCTTATGAGGAAAAAATACCAAAATTAAATGGGACTACAAATCCATTTCTAGAGGAGAAATGGATAAGTTCCTTAGAGAAAATATTTCATGCATTGGGGAGTAGTGAAATGGGAAAAAGTTGTTATGGAAGTTTATCGCCTCACTGGAGATGCAGATCAATGGTGGCCATTGATCCAAAACACAATGGATTATGAAGAGGTATCATGTATGGAATGCAGGGAGTTTAAAGATATTTTCTTGGAAAAATACTTAATCATGACCTTCGAGTGAATATGGAAAGACAATTTCTGAGTCTAAGGATAAAAGGGGTTGAGAATGTCTCAATGTATGTGGCAAACGTTACAGGGTTATCAAGGCATAAAACATATTATATATGTAACTCAAGGATTAATAGTGATCGATTCATTGGTGGGTTAAAACCATTTCTCCATTGGGAATTATCCTCACAATCATTCTCATCATACAAATATACTGTCTCATGTTTTATCAAGACAAAAAAGTAATTTTATAAGTCTTAAGACATTAAAGAAAATAATGAAATGAAAAGATATATTGACACTCTGGGGAAGGAAATAATGAAACAGGGAAGATGGGATTGAGTTGAATTTCCACCTTGTGAATATTTGGGAAGGAAGCACCCTGGTTCCTACCTAAAAGGAAAAGGATTATGCTACAAATGTGGACAGAAGGGCCATCATTCTGGTGATTGTAAAGGAATGAAAGAAGCTACAAAAGTTCAATGCAATAATTGAAGGGATATGAGACATTATCCACAGGAATTTCCTAAGCGCCAAGTAATATTTCCTCAAAAATGGCCATTGGAGCATGTCCAAGCTTACACAATCACTACTGATGAGGTTGAAGCTACAAAAGAGGTTGTGGTAGGTAATTTAATTATTTTTTCATGTTTATAAAATTCTTTATTTGGTTCTAGATCATCGCATTGTTTCATATCTTCCATGTTTTCTATGAAAATTACATATTTACGATTCTATTTAACAAATGATTTGTCAATCAAAACTCTTAAGGGATGTATCATTGCAAAAAAAAATTGTGAATCAGTTCCCATTAGATCATATAAATTTTATTTCTCCTCTGATCTCATTATCATACCCATTATTGAATTTGATATAATATCCGGAATGAATTGTATTTTGAACCATGATCCGAAAATTTATTATATGAAGATGTAGTCTACAATTTTTGATGATTATAAAGAGTGCCTTATATTTGGACCAGAAACATCACCCTCTGATTCTTATCTAGATCCACTCCATGTATCTATAATAAATTCAATTATTGGGATGGTATAGAATAAAATTACTATGGGTGTGAAAATTTTCAAAGAGAGGATGTACCTATTAGGCAATAATATATTGATGTGTTTCCTGAGGATTTACTTGTAAATCCTCTAGAATGAGAAATTGTGTTTTTCATTGACTTAATTTTTACTTCAAGGCCCATATCAAAGACCCCTCATAGAATGGACATTGTAGAATTAGTGTAACTAAAAAAACTTGTGGAATTGAGTAATAAGTAATTTATTCTCCCTAGTGTTTCTCAAGGGTCAGCCCCTTCCCTTTTTCTTATGAAGAAATATGGATATATGAGGATGTGCATTGACTACAGGGAGATCAATTCTATAACAATAAATAACAATTATCCACAACCTTGCCTTGATGATTTATTCAATCAAATTCATGGAGCTCAATATTTTTCAAAGATTGACCTTCGATTTGGATATCATCAGTTGTGTGTGAAGAAGGAATTCATTCCAAAAATAGTATTTGGTACAAAGTACGGGCATTGCGAGTTTACAATAATGCCTTTTGGACTATATAATTCTCCCTCTATTATCTTGGGTCTAATGAATATAGTTTTCATATAATATCATGATGACTTTGTAGTGGTATTTATTGATGATATATTGGTTTACTCAAAATGATATGAAGATCATGAAAATCACTTGTGCACAATTTTGGAACGCCTCAGAAGAAATAAATGATTTGGGATGTTTTGAAAGTGTGAATTCTCATTTCAAGAGATATCTTTTTTTGGCCATATTTACCCAATGGAAGGAATATATGCTGATCCTTCAATGACCAATGCAATCCGTGAATGGCCAGCACTGATGAGTATAACTGAGGTACATAATTTTATTGGTTTAGATGCTTATTATCGACATTTCATCCTGAATTTTTCCTGGTTTGGTATCCCATTAACCAAGATCACACGTAAAGGGATTAAATTTGTTTGGAAAAAAGAGTGTGAATATTGTTTTGAATAATTTCTTAGGAGATTATTCATTGATCCTATATGGACTCTACCTTCAGGGAATGATGGGTTTGTTATTTATAGTGATGCATTAATGAATGGTCTTTTTGTGTCTTTATGCATAATGATAGTGTTTTTTTCCTAGGCATCATCATAGCTAAAAATATATCAGAAAAACTATCCCACTCATGATCTTGAGTTAGATTCTATAATCATTGCTCTGAAAATATTGAGACACTCTCTCTATGGTGAAAAATATCATATTTATACTGAACAATATATGTTGATGTATATTATCACATAGAAGGAACCTATCATGTTTAAAATGTGATGGCTTGAACTACTCAAGAATTATAATTTAACTATACACTACCACTAGGGGAAGGAAAATAAGGTGGATGATGCTTTGAGTAGAAAGGATTATGGAGTTTTGAACCAGATGGGAGTTGAAAGGGATCAAATATTCATGGACATAGTAAAGATGGATATGGGCATAACCATATAAGGTGAAAATCAATACTCATTCAAATGGTTTCTAATCTATATTTTCTAGAAAGGATAAAAAATTCTGTGATTTATTATTAGGAGTTTCAAAATAAGATTAATGTTATGAATGATGGGAGATTGTGTAACATCATATATGAAGATGGAATTTCGGAATTTGGGAATTCACATTGTGCTCCTGATATTATTTATCTAAAAAGGGAATTGTTGGATGATGCTCATAGCTCTAATTTCTCTATACACCCTAGTATCACCATGATGTATAGATATTTGAAGGTGAATTTTTTGTGGGACAACATGAAGAGAGATATTGTTGATTGTGTTCCACTATATATGGTTTTTAAACAAGTGAAAGCTGGAAGACAATATCCTAGATGAGCCAAGCATCCTCTTCCCATACTTGAGTGGATATTGGATGATATTATTATGGACATTGTCATAGGACTACTAAAGACTCCTATAAGGAATGATGTAATATGGTTCATTGTTGATTGTATCACAAAGTCTGAACATTTTCATGATATAAGCGAAGATTTACCACTTGAACATATAGCAAGACTATATATAATTGAATTAGTAAGACTCCATAGTGTACCGATATCGATTGTTTCAGATCGCGATTCCTATTTTACATCATGATTTGGTATAATTCTTCAGAAGGCCTTGGATAATTAACTTTTTTTGAGCACTTCCAACCACCCTCAAACAGATTGAAAACGAAAAAGGACTCTTCAAACCGTGGAAGGCATGTTGGGATCTTTCCCACTTCACATTCAAGGATTGTTAGATCAATTTATAACTCTAGTAGAATTTTCCTATAATAATTGATTCGATTAAATTATTCAGATGACACCATATAAAGCGTTATATAGAATGATATGTCCCACACAAACTTGTTTAGATGATGTTAGTGAAAGAAAACTTATAGGCCCAAAACAAATTATTGAAACAATGGAAGAGGTGATGGTTATCCAAAGCCACATCAAAGCATCCTAATGTAGGAAAAAGTGTTATTCCAATAACCGAAGGAAGGATTTTGAATTTCAAGTAAGAGACCATGTTTTCGTGAAGGTATATCCAAGGAAGGGTGTTATACATTTCATTAATAAGGTTAAATTCATTCCAAAGTACAGTAGACATTTAGAAATTCTAGAAGGAATTGGAGTTGTGGCTTATCTTTGGTAAATGACTCCAAGTCTCTTCAAAGATCATGATGTGTTCCAGATATCACTGTTAAGAAAAGACATTCCTGACCCAACCCATGTACTCACCAATGAGGAAACTGAACCGGAACCTGATATGTTTTATTATGAAGAGCATGTTATGATTCTTGATACCAGAAAACAAGTGCTTAGAAATTGGATGAATCGTATGGTAAAAATTCTATACAAAAACACTAAGATGGAATATGCAACTTGGGAACCCGAGGAACATATGATGAAGAACCACCTAAATAATTTTATGCAGTAATATTCTAGAAATTTTGAGGATACAATTATTTTAATGAGTGGATAATGTAAAACACCAAACATGAACGGTATGTTTTCCTTTGAATAATATAGTAGCTTGAGTTATACACAACATATATTTTTAACACACTACAACCAATCAAACTAGACATTATAAATACTAATACCCACATTTTGAAATTTGATGAACATTATTTTTCAAAATGGATGACATTTTTGGATTTGAAATATCAAAATTATCTTAGGGCGAATTTTGGTTTTTTTTAAACTTTCGGTTTATTTTGAATAGTGAAAACATAGTGATATTGTTTAAAACTGACTTTTTATTAAAATAATTACTTATGATATTTGAAATCATTTTAGTTTAAAATTGATACATAATACCTATATATGTTCAATTTAATTCATTGTAGTCTTTTTATAATAAGTTTAGATATATAAAATTTTCTCGAACTTTTTACAGTTTTTACCCACCTTATAAGAGAATTCGAAAATTGGCATAAATTTTTTTTACCAATTCCAAGAGTTGAATTTAAAAAATCAAAGAGACATGGTTGGCATCATTATGTAATTTTTTTTTCAATAAGACGAAAATAAATTTTTATGAATAGTAACTTTTCACTTTTATCCACACGGTTAATAGTAAATAGGGTATTTATGGTTAAAAATGACATCATAATTATCCTAACACATGTCCTAATTAAATGGGATAAGTGTAGTTCGGCCAAAAACAACCTTTGGAATAAAATATGATACCGTTTGGTTCAGTTGGATTAGAATATGACATTTATTATTATTTTATTTAAGGAAGAGTTAAAACTGTTAAATTCAATGTTTAATAACTAAACCATTTTTAATATTAAGTTAATCATAAAATAAATTCAACATTAAGTATTAATTAAAAAGATAAAAATATTTCCTTTATAATGGTATTTTATTTATTATTTTTAGAGATTAAATAATGAAATTTATTTATGACACAATGGTGATGAAATAATTACCTTCTTAATGAAATATTAAAATAATTGATATTATAAATATTCAAATAAATAGAATTGGAGACTACTTATGAATTATATTAATTTTCTAGGTTTATATAACATTTTAGGGTTTATTAGATAAATTTTTATCAACGTGATAAGGTTGTTATGACTTTAAAAAAAACATACCAAATAGTGTTTAAATTGACATAAATTTGATTTTAAAACAAATACTATATTAATGGTTGATATAATGTTCTTAAAAATATGTGGTTTGGAAAAAGGGATTAAATAATATTATATATGTCATTAATGGACCACTTTAGATACTCTTGTATGTTTAGAGAATGTTTATTAACCATATAGTGTAAGAATACAAGAAGATACGGTAAACGTTAAACTACTTAACTAAGAGTTAAATCTAAATGATAAAGTTAAAATGGTAACTTAACATGTCTAAAACCTTTTTTATAGTATTTCGACCAAAACCCACCAAATTATAGAATGAAATAATTTTGGATCCATTTGAAAACGAAAATGATTTTTTTTATAATATAATATTTCATGCTTTTCCTAAATTGACCATCACCACTCTTATAAAATGGTACATCCCCTTCTCTAAATTTCACACCTCCAAAACCCTTTGGCATGGACAAGACCTATCCAAATATCCTATAAACTATACCAACTTCAATCTAAATTCATTAAATGGATCATAAATCCATCCTAAGGATCCCTTTTTATCAACTCAAAAGGAAACACCCAAAGAAGAGGTAATAATTTCACAACCCTCTTGCAAGTTATTTTCTTCTTCCACTTCCCCTTTCTTTGTTGTTTATATACATAAATAATAACACCCTTACCATAAAAAATGTTATGTTATTATAAATATGGTAGAACCATATACTTTATTCTATCCATCCTATAAATGAAAAAGCCACTATTCGTGTGTACGTACGACTTACCGTCTCGACATCGTTGTGCAGTTTGTTATTCAAACACTTGATTATTTGGATGTGTATAATAACAAGTAAAAATAAATTCAATAATAAATATAACATTTTAATGATTATTTATATATGATATATCATCAAATTACATATGATTTCACAAAAAATATAATGATATTGTCGCTCGTGTGTACGTAAGGATTACCGTCCCCACGAACGCGATGAGATTCATTCCCCATCATATAAATACAAGAATAATATTCATTTTATTATTAAAAATTATTTTTATAAACATAATATAATTATATATATTAATCAAATACATACTATCCATAAAAAACATGTCTTACGTAACCATGTATATAAGGGAAAATGAATCAGTTAACACCCAAAATGATGACACTACTGAAATATTATTAACAATGAAATACTTTAGGATCATATATGATATCATATTTATGTATATAATTATTTTATAATTTAATAACAATGTTTTGACTATTATACTGGAAGTTAACATATCATCAACTAAGTATAAGTACAAGGTAAGGGTTAATTCCACAATCTGTTCATTATCTGAGATTGTTTATACGTGAGTTTCTACTGGGACCTCTTTATCATTAACATCTTTACTTCATAAAAAGATATTTCATAAAATTTCAACTATTTCTTGGATGACGGATTGCGGAAAATTATACCCTTATTTGACTTTTTATAAATCTTTTATGAAGTAATCTTTCCATCGTTTTAAAAACAAGGACCTTTACGAACTTTTCGACAAAATTAAAGAAAGAATGTTTATCAAATTATACAGGTGGTGTGGTTATTTTCAACCATTGTAACACCATAAAAGCTTCCATAAAAATATTATAAGAATATAAATGTTTTGTTTTAAAATTATATGACTTCTAAAAGTTTTCAAATTCGAAAGATATATCTGTCTCAAATAGTTTCTATTTCATCTATGTCAACATCTGTAGATAGATTTTAAACATATTTGAAGTTGATTTATTATGATTCAAATATCACATATTATATGGATTGGATTGTGATATATTTTATTGTGGATGTTTTATTTTTATACTATTCATTGTTTGGGGTTAATTTATTGACATTTTTTATGCTATTTTTAACACGAATGGTTATGTTATGTTTATACATATTCATATGAAGAATTAATTGGACTTAGTATGTTATGGGTGGAGCCCACTATAGATCATCAGTTCATCGGTATTTCTCATTAGAAAATTATACCTGGAATTGGCTGAGGCCTTTCCAAATTTTTATATATGGGTTTTATTGAGGCACTAAAAATTTTTAGACATCTTGGACAAGGCCTTGACAAAATTCTTCAGAATGTCCCGCATTATACATTCCCTCATTATGAAAATATTATTGATGGTTCTTGTCGTTTTTCAACATGTATAATCTCCCTCACTATTTTTTATTATGAAATTATTTTCTCAGGTCTTATTCCTGCAATAAATTGTTCATGTTTATTATTTGTAAAGGAATGTGCTTTCAATTATTCATAATACCTAATGTTTATCATATCTTCCGCTGTATTTTTTACCCTTACTGAGCATTTTAGCTCACCCTTTTCTTATGTTTCGTTTTTCCTGGATATGATGAAGTTTGTTATGAGTTACTTGGAGGCATAATCTAGGATACTAGGATGTTTCTAATTGATTAAATATTTGTTGTATTTTATTCCAGTTGTAATGTTGAACTTCTTTATGTATCTTGTTTGCAATAATAATAAACTAACTTGTCATTCAGGAAAAGATTCCTTGTATCATACCAATTTTATGTAATATGGCCCCAACTCTATGTAACTAGGGTCGAGGCATTACAATTACTAATCCCCTATTGTGTGTTCCTATATTTAGTTTTCCATACTGATCGGCCTTACACCATTGGTGTCTAGAAACATGGGATTAATTGAAATTTTCTAGCCAATATAATATCTAATAGAGAATATCCACCCATATTTATTTAATTCCATCTATTTCAAAATTATAGTGGCATTCAAGACATATGAGGGGGTTTTCTTGTTAATCATGATGTAATACCTCATATAGTCTTCTATATATCAACCCAATAAGGATTATTTTTACTCATATTACCACATACAAATCCATCACAATGTCTATATCCCTATGCTTGGAGTATTATTCTTGAGAAAATAGAAACAATATACTAGGTAACATTTCAAACATTCCTATCAATATATGATCAGTTCCCATTATAATATTTCATGGTGTCCCCTTGTATTTTTTTTGAAAATTAATGATGAATTTATAGTTAGTTTCATCACCCCTTAAATAATTATATTTCATAAATGATTATTTTAATAATACATTAGGCCTATATCTATGAGGGAGTAAATCCATATTGATCCATGTATTGAAGGGAATGTTTAGTTATGAGTGGATATCCTTCCCTAGTTACCTCTTAAACAATACTAATTAGTCTCCTTGAATAATCAAAAACCCAATTGATTAGGGGATATTTATACATGACAAAATATATAGATATTCCCTCAATAATATATTTATCTTATGGATTGAAATCATCTTACACATGTAGTAAATAAAATGTGTTGTTTTTAGGGAATCATGAGATACACATCTCAGTGGTGATATGAAGTTGTGTGTATACTAAAAACAATAATTTCTAGATAGTCTTATAAATTCTAATAGGGATATTTATAACCTATACCTAGAAGCTACTAATTTTATTCTATATGATCCATGATCACTCCTTGAATAAGTTCCATCACAAATATAGTGACCATTTAAGACTCTATCCACTTTATCTCTTTATTAGGGAATATTGGTTGGTGGTGGTATTTCCACAAGGCTCAACATTTGTTTCAACCATATTATGGGCCATGAAGAAAATTTCATTATGATTAATGTGATAGATTATTTCCTATCAAAGTAAATATTTCCCTGTGATATATCACATAGTGACATGATATTTGTTATTGGGTTTTGAATTTAAAACTCCCAATTTGGAGAATTGATTAGATGGTAAAATTTAGATAAAGGATTCATATTTTACACTGGATAATAGAGTAATGACTTTTATGGGAGTTTACATTATTTTAATGAAATAATGTGATTATATTTTCTTCAAATTAATAAGGACATCCCCAATTACCTCATTAACATGGAGATATACATCTGATTCTCTATATGGTATTCAAAGTATGGGCTATTACATTCCGTGAATGAATAATCCTTTAATGTTAGTATGGGTATGTAAGAAGATAGAATTTATTATAAATATCATGATTAATAAATACTATAATTAACATAACTAGGTGAAATTCCATTATTGTAAAAATATTCACCTATCTTTCTTCACTATAGTTTATCACTCTGGTCCATCACCTGGGTGTTCACCTGGTCTAATTTTCACATGTGGGTTAATATAGAATATTTTTCCAGGTAGATATACCATAAAAATCCTTTCACAATGAAATAATTTTATTTATATTTATAAAACAATTCATAACATTATGACGGTGGGAAACTAAATAAATGTGAAAATTTAAAAATATATTATTACATTGCGCTAGTTTGTAGACACAAAAATGCTAAAATATTTTTAATTTTTAATGGGTTCATTCCATGAATGAAAACTAGAGCGTATAATATCATGAATAGGTTCTATCATGTACCGATAAATAACGCATTAACCACGATATAATACACTATCATGAGATGTATTTTAATCCACAACCTAAGATCTATTAAAATTAAGAAGGCTAGATTCATTCCATTATTACATCTACCATAAAATTATACACTGATTATTCTTGTGAGGTTCAATTCATAAGAGGTGAATATTTTGGCTCTCTGTTTTTTGTTGGACCACAATGAAATTGAACATTTTGACCTCAAATATATCATTTTATTATTTCCATAAACCCATTCATATTTCACTCAACCCATGTTTTTTCTAAATATATATTGGACTAACATAATATTTGTGCTCCCGGTCGACTATCACAAAAAATTACATTTTTTATTTTCCATTTACACTAATACAATGAATAAGGCATGTAACATAGTATTCTAGGGTCTATTATAAGAACCCGTATCAATTATCTTAATTGAAAATTTGAAGATTAATGCATTCTAAAAACTCATCATGCTCAGGACATCATTTATCCTATCAGATAATTTTTAACCAATTCCACAATTCAACTTAAAATATAATGGGTGTAAATAAAATTCGTAAAAATTTTCTGTATTTAAGCATTCACAAAAGACAACATTTCCCATATTCCTCTAATTTGGGTAATATGACTCCCTCCAAGGAGAGATATAAAATGTAACTGATTTATAAGCTCACCTATAGAGAACTACACTATGGAAAGTGGTTCTGTTTATCATTTTACAAGTGATGAAACATTCCCTCAATGAACATAAATTTGATACTTTTCATATCATTCCACATGGGAAACCCATCTACCATGTTTCCAAAATTGGTGAACCAATTCACTAATATTCCATTAGGGTAAAAAATTTCCAATGATATCCACATTATCAAAACCTTTCTTAGAACATCCTCAATGGCACTACTTCCCCCATGTTTCCAAAATATAAAACACTTATCTCATGCTTCAAATTAGGGAACTGTTCCAGATAATGGTTTTGAATAAACAATAGTGAAATGATACAAAATAATTTTGTAAGAGAACATAGATTCTATATAAGTTAAATTTATAACATTTTCCCCAATATTTTCATTGGTATTCCTTATAGAATAGTATATTTTTGTGAAAAATGATGTATAAGTATTTTATTTAAATTACTAGAATAATATATTACCCACTATTTATGTAAATATAATAGATAATGAAATATTATTGAATAAATAAAAATCTAGATAATAATAAATGAAAATGTGTGTATTTTAAAGATACATAATATAATAGAGTTATTCATAGTGATTAAGTAAATTAATTATACTAGTGAAACTATCTCGTGATTTGAAGACTAAAACATCCCATTAATAATAACTTATTTCCCCTATAATAAGGTAATGTATTTTGCATAATTTTATGAAGCAATAAACTCAATGGATCAATTTTCCACTAGTCTTATAGTGTATGATCACTGGATTATGTCCCAAGAGAGGATGGTTATGGGATGTTATTGTTCGTAGATTGAAAAATTAATCATGGTTGTGTAAAATTTAATGAGATGTGTTTACAAGTGGTGGTCTATAATTTAAAATAATAATATTTAACAAGAGAGGCAAGACATTGAGTAAAATAAATTTAACCTATAACAAATTATTAACTATTTTCCTCTGGGGAAAAGTGATAAAATGGAATCAAAATTCAAATATTTATAAAAAATTAAAGTCGAAATTATGGGTGAATATAAATACAATTTCTAATGACTAGAGTGGTATTTAATTTATATTGTATGAATTTAGAAATGTATTATTGATCATTTATTTGATTCCTTGAATATGTGTCATCATTAATCATCTATATATCAAAACTATTAACTATATTATGTAATTGTTACAAGTGTTACAATGACTGGGAATGAGTTATTGAAATCATTAATTTATAAATAAACAAATGAGAACATGAGGGAAATTGATCACCATGTTATTAGTACATCAGTTAAATAAATGTATATGATAATAGACATCCCTATTAATAATAAATGTTGGATGAAACACCCATGAACTATAACAAAGGGTTTTGGTAAATTCATTAAATGTAGAGATAATGTTCCTCATGATAATGATTTAAAGGTATGTTAAAAACTAGTAAATGTGTAAAGTTTAAACTATGAGGTGATGGGGAATTACTCAAATCAATACACTAAAATACAAGATAATCAATTTTAGATTAAGAGTGTATGTTAGGGATTATATTTTCAAATATTAATTTCCAAAAAATCCCACAAAATGATTTGATATGAGGTATGTTTGTTATACACCAAAATATTCCGAATACATTATTTTATTTTGTATCATCTTACACATTCACATAATACAATATTGATGAGAATATTCAGTCATCCATTGATGTTTTACGTAATGATATATCTTTTTGTAAAATGACTTTTACATTTATTGAAATAAATAAATATAATGAATTTAAAATAATTTTTTTGGGTGTTAATTAGTTGTGAAACTAATCCTAAATTTAATAGTTTATTTTGATGTAGTATTGGAGATGGTTTGGATCTCAGGTTATAATGAAGATATTTATTTAATAGTGTAAGAACTAAGAATATGAGAGGAAAGTATGTATATATTTTTTTAATTTGGATATTCCATTCCCTCAATATTTTTCGAACTAACCAATGATGACCTGAATAATTAAATCCACATTGAATATATTTTTGAAATTGAATATTTTATGGATAAATTTGTATTGAGAATACCAAAATGTTCCATTTTGTAAGAGTAAAATAACATATACCATGATGAATTACTTTGATTTACCTTAATCATGATGTTTAATTCTCAATTGAGCATATCCATGATGAAAAACATATATCTAATCCCCCAAAAAGAATATATATTTTGGAATTGGTGTAATTAAATGTTAAAATAAAATACATTTTTAAATAGGGGTTACATCATTAAAATGTATCTCCCTAAGAGACACCATTTTTTTTAATTAAGATAAATGATTTATCAATGATGTTATGAAATGGATGTAAGGAATTATGTTGGATTCCTCTAATTAAGAAATAAACATATTTCCTCCAACATATGACCTCATTGAATAACATAATTGGGATTAAAAATTAAAATAAGGTGATTTATATTTTGGTAATCATCCATTAATGATTAAAATGTGGCTATCAAAAAGACAACCATTCATATGTGTTATGATCATTGGGAGTTCAAAATAATATATTTTGTCAAAACAAATGGATGAAGATGATTATATGAGTACTCAAAGAATATCAAGACATGTTTTTTTGGATTTTATTGATTATATTTATTTATACTATATGATTTATAAGGAGAATGAAATAAAATTTCACATTGTTCGTATAGATTTATAGGAAATTATTTATATGGTAAATTTAGTGAATTTGAGTTTTGGATACAAAATGTATCTTTTCATTAATATATTGTATACATGGATACTATATATGTAAACCATTTAAAACATTGCATTCGTGAAACATAAAAGTCATACCATGAAAACTATAATATGTTGTTTCCTTGGGTAAGTAGTTTATTGTCCACATTTATTGAATACTTCTCCAGAATAGCCAATTTGATTACCAATTTAACAAGTAACGAGCCTTTATTCACAATGATATCTAAAAATAAAGATATATGTGATGAACTAAAGATGATATTCATAAAGTCATCAATATTTAATCTTATATATGGTAAATAAGATTTAATTATTTATAGTTACACATAAATAAAACAAATTGGATGTGTTTTTATAATGATCCAACTTGGGTAAACTAAATCATCGACCTGATATGGCCATCACATGGTCATGTTTAACAATGATAATGGGAACAAGTCATGAATATATCTAAAAATAATTATAACTTCTGTAGAATGGGGAATAAAGAGATACATGAGTATCTATACAACCCAATAAAAACAAGTTAAACTAAAAATATATGACTTAAAATACCATGATGATTCCATTTAACCATTTATCATGACGAATGCATCCCCTTATGAATGTGAAAAATGATAATAACATTAGTCATGCAATATGATTCCCCTCCATATCCATGATTATGGAATGAAAATGACTACAACCTCCCAAATTTAAATGTAATGTGTGGGAAAAGAATCTGGTAGGATACAAGAAAAATCACTAAACAAGTTCTGATATGAGGAATAAACAATTTATTAAATAAAATAGAAATTCATTTTATAACTTATTTTAAAAAATTTAACCCATCTTTAAAATTCAGTTTTGTCACAAAAATTAATTCCATATTAAAAAATATTGTAATATATCAGGTCTAGTAGAAAATTATGAAAATTAATAATGTGATAATATATTAGAGAAATATACTATAATGCGATAAACCTCATAGAAAAGAAAAAAATACCATTTGGGCCCCATCATATGGGAATATATACTACACATAAATGAATCCCATACCAGGAATTTGGTTGAATCCATCCAACATCGAGTCACGAGAGTTTCATTCAATATCACATAAGATTCCATATTAGTGAGACGATAACTAGGGTCAACTATACACATACCTAATGCACCCAAGCTTCCATATTTGTAATGTTTTTTAAAAACATTTCAAAAAATACATGATCACATTAAATAAAAAGCATTTTCTTCTAATGAAAACCATTTTAGTGAATTACCAAATGGGATCAACAAGAAGGTGTAATAATTCACTAACTAACAAAATTTTCATAGGTAATCCTACCTCATGGAATGATATAAACTAATATTAGTTTGATAATAGATTTATAAAAACAACAAATCAGCCTTTGAAATACCAGGTACAAAATGAAAATGATATGTATCAATAGAAAATATCAATCGATCAAAAATTGGAAACCAAAACCCAACTATTATCTACAATATGACCAACAGTAATGAATAAGTAAAAATAAGTCTTACCAGGGATATTTAGTGAAACCTTCATAACTATCAAACAAGTAATGCAGTGATCTAGGAAGTTAGAGACCACCCAAAATCTACCAAAATAACTATATTTGAGAGTAAATACTACTCCATGAATGAAAAATGATTCCAGCATACAAATGTTTTAAAACCACCATATATAAGGAATCCACATTGTGAATCCCATCCATATGTTAAAATCTAACTTATTAAAAAAATAATGAAAAATGTGTTGTTTTGGACTAAATTAAATCATGATAGGAATTTTTATGAAGTGTAATGATTTCATTTTTTGTAAAAATTTAGCTCTATGTATGATTTTCATTAAATCTTCACAAAAACATATTCACATAATGTAACCCATTAACAAAATTAATGATTCAAGTAGGTAGTACACAACCATTATTAAATAAATTACTCTAAACCATAACATGGGGCTCTCAAAACCAAAATAGAACCCCCTAAGTCAATTTATAAATTTACACCAATAATTTATTAATTCAACCCATCACACATCCATGAAAATTTGTCATTTTCTCGTAGAATAGTCTTTATATTCTCATGAAGCATAATATACAAAAAGAAAAAATGGGAAACAACAAACATAAGAAAAATAAGAGGTGAATTAAGTTAACAATGATACATAATTTACCCACCATATATGGTTTCTATCACTATAAAGCACTCAAGATCTTAGACTCATAAAAACATAATTATGTTATTTCATCATCATAAATTCATGATACCCTGTATTATAGCTATCATATTCCCACAGGAAGATTACACTATTCAAAGGAGCCATTTTATGGAATAAAGACATCTCACATTGATTAATAATCTAAACTAATTATATAAATATAAAGATGTCAGGCCCATGATCAATATCCTATCATCCAACCATAGGGGAAGGATCTGGTTAATTCCTCCTCATTTGGGATACATGAAACACATTGTGTATGGAAGTGAAATGAGATAGAAATTCCCACCAATATTCCACCATTTCAAATCATCTAATAATATAAAAGGGGACCAAAAAAATCACATACAATATAATAATATAACCAACCAATGATATCATAATTAATGTGAAACTCTATGAAATACTCGATGAAAACCCACAAACTCAAGCGGCTAGTGAATATGGTCCACATAAGATTTATGTTGACTCTGTGCTTTGACAAATATCTCGTATATCAACAACACCATATCAATTTTTTCCTGAAAACCCTTTACCCAACCATGAATTGGACTCCCAAAATTGACCAAAATAAGTTATATTGGCAAGGCCAAACATAAAAATGTATAATGTCTACCATTTTAATATTTAATTGGTAACTATATATTTATGATAAAATTACTAATGGAAACTTCATTTCCCATGAACCACTAAATTCTAGAACACAAGACCGAATAATATAATCAAAATCTTGGACAACTCTCTCCATATGTACATTCATCATCAAATGTTATACTCTAATCATTTTAAATTTAGAACCTATTTCCTCCTACAAAACATTAAAACATACATGTGAATATTATATCCCTCTATAAAATTGCTACAGATGAAAACCATAATTTTTTCAATCTAGTGGAAATATTGGGCCCATAACTATTACACCATCATCATCTCCGTTGTATATCGAAATTTTCCTATTTCATGAGTCCATAAATGTTCATCCAAATAACATCCTTACAAATAGGTGTTTTTAGTAAAACAACAATAAATTCCTTTGAATTAAGATCAAATTTCCAAACTAGAATGTGTAATGGATGCAACAATCCAGAAGATATTTGATATTACACCATAATTCTATATCATTTAACTAAATTAAATATTAAATCTAAAATCAACCATATCATCATCTACCACCAATACTGATTTCTCAAATTATGAAACATATTGGAGTTATGTGGGTTTATAGACCTATAACAACGGTGTTAGTAGTTCGTAAAATCTTACCTTAGGGAAAAAGGAATCACAAAACTATTTTTGAAACATGAAACACCACTCAATGACGGGGACACCACATTCTAGGTTTCCCCTACATATTGGTTTTTAATAATTCTATCATACTTAGGGTCATACATCCTATTAATAAAAACCCACTATGAAAATGAATATATATACTTCATTGAAACAAGTCACACATTCCCTCTGTCATCTTCCATTCCAAACACATCTGAGAAAACAAATTCCTCAAATAAAACTCTTCCACTAATTACTTCAATAACTATGTCTATAATTTTATTCTCACCATATCAGTAAACACATTCTCTTTTCTAGGAGTATAATAAATTTGAAAATTAAAATTTGGGAGACACTTAAAAAAATTTCTTGGTTACATGATCAGATCCCTTTGTATAAAAATTTTCATCAGGATTTTATGATCAGATTTCACAATAATACTCTCCCCAAAATGTAAGTGATGAGAAATCTATATTTCATTCATAACCATGACAAACTCATGATCATTGGATGGGTTGTTCATTGTATGAAGATATAATTGTTGAGTTACAAATTATACCACGTATATCACTTGAATCAAGTCACACAAAAAACCCATGATCAAAGAATCATAAAAAAATATAGCCTAGAACTATTTTAGGGAGATTAAAAACATAATCCAATGTTAAGATCACCTTAAATTCCTTGAAATATATTTACCACTTATCGATCCACTTAGTCATTAAACACTTACATATTAATCCTATCATTAAAGATGTATTATTGGTGATTCCCTGAACTAACATCTTATTATAACAAGTAATCCCCTAGAATATTCTGATCATAAACACATAACATAAATTCAATAAATTAAAAATGACCTATACCTTTTATGATCCACTAAGAAACCCCTCTTATATATTACATGACCCAATAATTCACATCATGAATCTATAAGGAAAACTTTTAAATATTAACTTACATAAAATTTTATCAAAAATTATATGGAGGGTAACCAAATTCTATTTTGTCACCTCCTCTAATTGGAGTAAACCAAAATATCAACAAAAAACACTAAATGATAAAATTCCACGAACCCATGAAATCTCTCGTTAATAAATATCCAAAACACTACTGAAGATTTAGTTTGTCCCAATATACTATAAAGAAACTCTAAATCATCATGTTATATTGTAAAAACATTATTATCTATAAAATCTTCTCAAACAATATTCTTTTGGTACCCTAATTGTAAGTCAATATCTGAAAACAAATGAGCTTCTCTAAACTAATTAATGTGATCATCATGTGAAACTGAAATTTGTTTTAGAGTCATCTGATTTATCTTCCAATAGTTGAGACCAACTTTGACGGTCCTATATTCATTCTTATAAATGAGATTAGGTGATCCCAATGGTGACATGATAGGAATAATAAATTTCATATCCTCAATATCCATTACTTATAACTTAAAATCTACCACCTCTAAAAGTGCAATTCGGTATAATGAAATAGAAATGGTAATCATTCTAAGGGGAAGGTAAATATTAAATCATCCTCTTCTTATGGTGGTAAACTATAAAAATAGTCTATAAAGTACTTGGGGTAACAAAACTACTGTATGAAGATGAAAACCTATAAAAGGATCAATAAAATCAATAATCCTCTCCTAAAAATGGATTGATATTACTCATGCATAATGAACACAAGGCCCCCTTCTTGTTCTTGAATTTCACTCACCCAAATAAACATTGGTGACCCCATCAAAAGATAATAACTAAACCTGATGGTTACAAGACTAATCATCTAATCCATGTCAGTAGTTATATCGAAGAAGTCATAATTGGGAAATAAGAAGTCTTACTCTACCTCATGGTCTACTATAATCACTCAAAATGATGAGAACTATACAAAATGTTCCTAACTCTTGCCCAAAGGAATGGAATTATCCAAAAATAGTGGTATAATATATGACCATTCTTATAACACATAAACTAACTTCAATAATATGATAGAATGTGTAGCACCTATATCCAATAAATCTAGAACCATAGAAAATAAAATAAACACTATACCACTAAATATGGATATCCATTATTCAAATTATTAAGGTTCATATTCCATTATATAAAAACATATTTTCGCTTCTCCTCACTTATGATTCATAGTTTTATAAACATCCCTTCCCTTATCTTGAGGATAATATGGACCACCCATTCAGGAATTAATATAAACTGATGATCCCTTAGAGAATGTGGAACCATCTTTTACACCATGGGATATCATATCCCAAAAACCCTACATATGGATATATTGGATAATGTCCCAAAATATCCTGGGAGCCTTCATAAATTTTTTTTGTGTGACCATGAAACCCTAAATGATAGCAAAAAACTTTCTTCTACACAGATAGAGCCCCCAAAACTAGTCATGAAGAAAACATCCAACCCTTGTTCTTCTTTCTCTGACTCGAAGATACCCTCTAGGTAATGATAATACTAACTGAAGCCACTCCCAAAATAGTAATTTGAGCTATATTGGCCTCTTGAAAAGATAACTTATGAAGTAACTTTTTAATGATTAGAATACACATAAGAATCGGTATTGAATGAATATTATCCCTCAACCCCAAATCAATTATCAGAGCATTCAGGTAATATTTGTTGACTAGCTATGATACCTTGTACACTGACTATGATAAAGTGTCTAAAATAATCAATAATTGCATGTTATCCCTATTTTATGGTAAGAAACACCCAGTTATTTCCCCCTTGTTATATCGTATGATAAAAAAATTGAGTTGAATATTTTCATGAATCTATCCTAAGTAAGATATTATTGCAACATAACATACACAATAGACTCCCACTACCTCCTTCACTGAATATAAAGAATATATGTAGAGTATCTCACATTAGACAACTAATGATTATTTTGAAATTTTATGATCCTATAAATTATGGAATTCCTTATTCATATTCCTATGGTATGTTGTAACAAAAAAATATAGGTTGATGTGGCTTTGTAAATTCTGAGTTGTGGTCAACTACTCATCTCAGGTGCTGGAAACCTACACGAAATAATGTCTAAATACAGTTTATTATTGTTTCTAGAAAAGAAATATCCATCAGTATATTTTCTTGTATATCTTCTCAAATAAAATCACCATGCTAATTTGGATTTGGTCCTCTTGGAATTGTTTTCTAACCACCATACGAAAAAACTCAACCAATCATGATAAGATTCCAAAACCATATGATGAACATTGGGTATTGATATTAATGATTTTAAATTATGGAATATTTAATAAATATGAATTATACCTGATAAAATAATCATTTTTAATATGATAAATTTTATTTAATTAAATTCCCCCATAAAATTCATTCAAATGTCCTCAAACTCCATGTCTTAAACATGGTTAAAATACATGTCCACCCATTGTAAACCAGATTCAATCACAAAATTAATTTGGACATCCACTTTTAGAAACATACTATCTAAATTCTAATGGTTCAAATTACTATCTATAATGACACCTAACAACACCCAAGAAACGTAGAAAACTCATTTGTATTTCTATTACCTGTAATATAAATTTTAATGAACCCATCATGATCAACTGAGATATCAACCTTAGTTGGTGGTCAGATGATGAGCTATAAAAATTATAATGTAATTAATTCAGGAGTATATCAAATATAATACATACAAAAATAGTAAAATTTAGTAGAAATAGATAAAAAGGATCCATACAACCCATAAAAAATCCAAAACAATAAAATTTTGAAACGAAAAGAACAAAAGTATCTATGTGACAATATTTTACCTCTAATCAATCACACTATGAAGGAAGGTGGTAATAAGAGAAAAGGACCTGATTCATTATTCTATTCCCTTCTGTTGATTTAGGAAAAACCACATCTACAACATCTCGATGTCATAATTATGTAATGAGAATAGTTTATAGTAGGATTCAACAAATGTATATATACATGTTATCGAACTCAGAAAGCACATGTTTTCACATTAAAAACAATTCTATTTAATAAATAAATTTCAATATTAATATCATTTGAAATCATTACATATTTTCAAAATTTGGATATTATATTCACCAAATCATAAAATTTATAAGATATAAAATTAATATATTCAAATTTAACAAGTGATAAAATATACATGAAATAAACCATCATGTAATTAAGTAGTTATAATATAATAATCACACCACATTGGATGTAACATATAGGAATATATAGTAGACATAAAATTATCTTAATCCAAACATAACACTCTTTTAATTGATATTGATCTGTTGCATTGTCTATCGATATCCCGAATGTATACCATAGTAGTGCCACACACACTCAGCTCACCTGTGGTTAATTCTTAATGCACACAAGTATCCCATTATGTAATATTTTTCTAATACCCTTTCCAAAAATCCATGGTCAAACATATAAGATTAAAATTTTTAAATATCAAATCCATTTCAATTAACAACCTAAAAGGATAAAAAAGAACCTATTTAAATTCCATAATTATAAAAACATTCATAAATACCCCTACCTTAAAAAAATGGAAACCTATTTTCCTTTGATAATCGAGATAAAATAAACACTAAATGGTCTTCAAAAGATAATGAATGATAGAAAACAACATTGGATAAATAGAAAAAGTGATCATGGAACTATAACACAATCATATCCAATGATACCTCCATGACCAAATGAAATATAGTAAAGATAAACAACATTCTAGGTAAATGTGTTGTAACCACTAGAATAATCAAATGTTAGACTATGCAATTTTAAAAAAGTAAGTCCTCCCAAAATTTCAAAAAATAATCATAGGTTTTGAGGTGAAACCCTATTCACTAATTGATAAAGGATTCATATATGAAGTGTGTTTAAAAAAGATGGACATGAGGAATACATTTCATGAAAACCAATAATGCCTTGAAGACCCACATATTAAAAATATGCCAGAAAGGTAATTTCCTTAGATTAAATTAAATCATGATCAAAATTTTCATGACATGTAATGGTTTCTGGGATTTTAATTTTTTTTACGGATCCGAGATTATTCATTATATATCCTAGTTAATATTTACTAGAATAAAAATTATTAATTCAAAAGAATATTATTATAATAGAGTTTTATAAAAATAAGTAAAATCTTTCATAGTAAACCTATATATTAAAAGTGGAAAATAATACATATTATCCATTTTTTTTGCTAAATGGATCACATTTTATAATAGAACATGATTTCATTTCATGGAAAAAAATATAAATTTTTAAATTGACATCATCCTGGTCCCTAATCATCCTTTAACCATCTCAAAAACATTATAAAATAATGATCATAAAATATTAGTACTTGACAAAAAGGAAAAGAAAATGTTACTCTAGTGAAAACCCATCGGATGTTTTTCTATAAAATATACCTCTTACACCTAAAAAATGAATCCTATTTTCTAAGATATATTAATCTTAACATTTCAAAATCATGTGATTTTAATAAAATCTCATATGAAATCATTTAAAATAGTTGTTCATAACTTGGGATATCATTTTCATTTAACCCGTACACATATTGTATCTCTCTCCTCTACAGAGGGAGTAACCATCATAGTTACATTTGGACAAACACTTATGTAAATTCTTATAATCTGTTAAGTGAAACCTAATCGATTAACTATGTCTCTTTATCCAAGGCATTGGAGGGATAAACTATTCTTACCCAGCCTCAGTGTATCATAGAACCACCCATACTTGGATTAACATAGAACCACTATACCTCACAAAAATTAAAAATAAACATAGTATAATAATAACAAATAAAGAATTAATTAAATTATCTTCCTTAAAGAATTCAATTTTTTATTTTTAAATTATTTTTCATTTTTATTAATATGAAAAACCTAAATTATAAAATATTATTTTAATGAAATATTAAAAACATTTAAATGAGGATTTTAAACATTTAGGAGTCATGAAAGTGTAAAAAATAATGAATTATATAACTGATTAAAAAAATATTTGTACTATAGTAAATAAATTTGAAAGAGTAACAAATTTTTTTAAAAGAGTATATAAAATGAGAATAGGATCCCCTTTTGAAAACACTAGAGTGGAATTCAAAAGACACCATTTCAAAATAATAAAATCCTTATTAATAAATCCAATGTTATTTTCAGAACATAAAAATGAAAGGGAAGTATTTAGAGTAATATATATTAAAAAATATTAAATTAATGATATAGTAAAACAACCTCTTACCTTTAGTTTGAGTCACCGTTTAAATCATTATCTTCCCCTTCTTTTTATAATGTCATTTTATTAAAACCATAACACCTCTATAGTGAGATTCATGCATAAAATAAGTGTTCTAAAATGTGGTTTGATATTTAAGGAATGTATTTCTATGACCATATCCCAATAAATATGATATGATGTGGGATAATATTAGAATAATTGGGTTTTTATAGGAGTGGAGACTTGTACTATTATAATTTGTCAAAATAATAAATTATTATAAATTAATATTCGATTGAAAATGGATCCAAACGAATCCATTTGGTATAAAAGATTATTATTGGTAAATATAAATTCCTAAAATAATACATATATATAATTTGACTACATTTCGATTCTTATCATTCAGTTTCAATCGTTTTTATCCCCTTTCATTTTTATCATGATGACATAGATTTTTACTCATTAAGGGTCGGTATTGTTAATGTATAATGGGAATCAGAAATTGGTGATTGACTAAATTTTCCACCATAACCTAAATAGTTAGATAAAATAATTTTTTTGGATGTTGGGTTCATATAATAAAATATTATTCATTTTAGAATATCATTTAGTTCAGTATTGAATCTATTCATTATTTTGACACGTAATAATATCATGAAAAAAATGAAAAATTAGAACAAAATAATTTTATAAATACCTAATATTTTAGAGTCATATTAAAAATTAGTGGAATAAAGTAATTATCTTATGTTATATTAATTAAAATATTTTTAATATCATTTATTCAATTTTTCCATTAACTAAATAATTATTATATCTGTTATCTACTAGTATTAAAGGTAATTATTTTATCACACAATAATATAAAATTTTTTGGACAAATATATTTTATTTTAATATTACTATTTATAGTCAATTATTTCATTTGAAGGACCCTATAATAAAAATGATATATTTATTAAAAACATGTGAATGACCTCTTGAAATTTCATTAAGTAAAATATTACAAACATCATTATTTCCTCAAAGTAGCCCAAAATACATATATAAATTTATATAATGAAAATAATTTTATTAAGATAAAAAGTTACAAATTTAATTTTTTCCCATGTAGACATATAATAGATATTTTTGAGAGAGATAGTGAATTTTTTTACATCCTTGGATTTACAAAATATATAAATCATTTTCATGGAAATTTATCCATTAATAAACATAATTTGGATAAATAGGTGTTAAGGGTTGAATTAACATCAGCCTATGATATTTTTCAAACGCTAGAGTATTTTATAGTCAAAATTTATTTATTTTTAACCTGAACTATCGAATTTTGATTTTCCATGGTAACAAAATTTATTGTAGTGACTATCCAGTTGGTAAAAAATTAAAATAATGTTTAAAACAATTCACAAATCCTAGGTCATAATATGTAATTCATTTTATAAAATTATAAACCCATATATTTCAAAATATAATGAAAAATTAATGTTGAAAATTAAATGAAATATAGTTATTTTGATAAAAAAAAATTTATTAATGTTTGTATAATAAAATATTGATTAGAATAAATTTCAAAAACAATAACTGGATTATTTTATATCAAAATAAATATCTGAAATTGTAAAAATAAACTGAAATATAATTTCAATTTGTAAATTCTTTGAAAATTTAAATTTTTAATAAAAATAGTTATTGTAGAGACCCGAAGCTTGACGTACATGGACAATACATTACTTTTGTGGAATACTTAATACATAAAAAAAACAGACACACAAGGATCGTAATAGTTTAGTGTCTTTGGAAACGTTTAATATAAACTTCTAATCATGTTGAAAGATCTTCAACAACTTTCATAACGATCTTCCCCTTTTTGTTTCATTACATTAAACATTTCATTATTTCCTGGGGAAAATAGAACATAAAAAGGGTGAGCTCAAATGCTCAGTAAGGGAAAACATAGAAAACATAAAACACTCCATAAACATTTGAAAACAAAAACATGAACATGAAATTTAAACATCAAAATCGTTAGAAAAGACATAAATCATGGAAGTACGTAAGGCATATATCATAATAGAACATCAACAATGATAAAATATAATTGGAATAAAACATATACTTGTGGAAACCATTCAGCACATGTTATGATTTCCATAGTATCCAAGGCATTGCTGCCAAGACCATCTTAGTGGGAAAAGTCCCTTTCTGAATCGAGTTAACTCCTTGTTTCAGTCCTGTAACACTGAACTGGATTAACATTCCATTCCATCCATGCCTATCTCATGAGATATTAATCTTTACCCAAGGCATTAGAGGGAGATATAGGTCTCACCAATCTCATAATGAAATCATCCTTACTTGTGCCACAAAATAATCATACATTATTAATAATAACCCAACGAATAAAATGGGTTTCATAAACATCATCCCATCATCACATTATCCATATAAGAGTAATGGATATAATTTCATAATAATAAAATTGAAACCATGTAAATCATAGAGACATGATACTTGAAACATACACATATGAAATAATGTCATCTTAGATGAAAAATTGTTTTGGTAAAACACTTGAAATAAATTCTTGAGGAAAATATCATTTCTTCTTCAAAATCATTATATTTTCACAAAATGTCATGCAATTTTAAAATAAAAGGATTTTTTTGAAAGTATTAAAGTTATATTTTGGAGGATGCTTCATGAAAATAAGGATTTATACAACCATAAAAAACCATATGTGCCGTATAAGTTAAAAAACATTCTTCTCGTACATTTTCCGGAAAAGTCAATATACCTCGTAAAAGAAAGATTCCATACATACTATGTAGTAAAAGTCAAAAATGGGTAAAAAGGACATTAAACAAACATGAAAACATTTTTTGAAAACAAGGACATGGATGATAAATATAACCCCTGTAAACACATTCGAATAAACATTCTCGGATAAAAACGAGATTGGAAAAGATATCCCTTACCTTATGTCTGATATGCTTCGTATGTATCCGAACCACCTGTATAATAATTTAAATAATTTCATTGACTTATTATAGAATCATATTCATTGTTATGATATCATATATGGTTCACTTATTACTTTATATTACCCGTTCTTTTGTTAATTCCTTGTTAAAGAAAATTTTGGGTAAAATTGTTTCATATGTCGTCTATGTTTTGACTTGTAATTATTCATATGATTACATAGATCAGTATTACATAATTACAAAATATAAAACATTATTTATATATAATATATATTATAAATATACATATATATAATAGATCGATAAATGGAAATAAATACACCGTTCATGGAGATGGTAGGTCGTACGTATGCATAAACGTTGTTTTCGTTTCCTTATTGAATTGAATGAAATTAAGTAGATGAAAAACATATATATACACATAAATAAAGTATCATTATTATTTCATATATTTCAAGATTACTTATAATATATAATTTATAATCATTCATGAATGTTTATCATGGAGAATGAATCTCATCGCATCGTGGAGATGGTAGTCCGAACGTACGCACGAGCGATGATATCATTACCATGATCGTGGAATTGTATTAGAGTGTATGTATACTATTTATGAATCATTATCACCTTAAAATAATTATATATAGTTATTATTTACACCATTTTACCAATCAAAGTAAGGTGGTGGTGGAAACTAGATTACACCACGGTGTGGAGACGGTATTACATACGTACGCACGTGCGGTGATTTCCTTTTTCGTAGGATGGATAGATGGTGAAATATGGTTGTTTAATACTTATAATAACATATCAGTATATGAGTGATACTTATGTTATTACTTCATAATGAAACATCTAAAAAAGAAGATGTGGAAGAAGAAATAAAGTTGAAAGAATCGGTAACAGACATTAACTCTTCATTGAAGCGCCTCTTTGGACCACCTATTAGGGCACTAAAATTGGTCTTTGAAGAAGAACAAGACCTATAGGATGTCTCTAGGGAAGTTTATAAGATGATTTGGCAGGGTTTGGACTAGCTTGAAGGCTCAATGTGGTTTGAAGAAAAGAGGGAGGAGGTTCCCTTTTATAAGGGAGGAGAGGTGAACCTTTGGAAAAACTAAAAATATTATTTTATTATAAAGTCATATTCGGTTTTAAATAGATCAAAATTGATTTATTAATAAGCTAAGGTGGGGATGGGTCAAAATATTCTCATACAATAGAATTTATACAAGTTTGGGTTTCTATTTTAAACTTATCATTTGGTTTTAACTTTAAGTTAAATAATTTTACATTTACCATGTCTTCTTGATTTCTTACACTATAAGGTTAATAAGCATACTATAACAAGATAAACGAACCCAAAGTTGTTTATTATTAATATATATAACCTTATATAATTAATTTGGACGAACCATAGATTTTTAGGAATAAAATAACAATTAATAATATAATATTTATTTTAAAAAAATATTTTATGTCAATTTTGACACTATTTGGTAATTGATTTTTGTGAAAATCATAACAGAATTATTAGTTCGAAAAACGTTAATTAAATCAATACTAACATGTCATATTAACCTAGTAAATTATTGTAATTTATAAAAAGTCTCAAATTACATTTATTTGGGTCTTTATAATATCAATTATTTTATGATTTCATTATTTAGGTAATTACTACATCACCAGTGTGTCATAAATAACATAAATTATTTAATTTATAAAAATTATAAATAAAATACAATTATTTATGAAGACTTTTTATATTTCTAATTAATATTTACAGTTGAATTTATCTTATGTATAACCCTATATTAAAAATGATTTAGTTATTAAACATTGAAATTAACTATTTTAACCCTTCTTTAAAAAAATTAACAATAATTGTCCAAATATAATAAAAGTGTGCCTAAATGGTCATATTTTATTCCTAAGGTTGTTTTTGGTCGAATTACACTTATAAAATAAAATTAGGACATGTGTTAGGGTAATAATAATATCATTTTTACCATTAATTACCCTATTTACATTTACCCCTGGTAAAAAAGGTAAAAAGTTACTCATTCACTAAAAATTATTTTCATCTCATTGAACCACATTTTAGTCATTTATATTTACTGTGTCTCTCGGATTTTTGAAATTAAGTTCACAGAATTGGAAAAATTTCATTTAAATGAAAAAGTCAGTTTTTTAACTACCACTAAGTTGTTTCTCTATTCATCGAAAATTGCAGTTTTTCAGAAAAATACCAAAAATTCATACTTAAAATTATATGATATTATGAATTCAAAATTCATTTCTATTTTTCCAAATTCAAAACATAGAAGTTGAATTAATTATTTTTAAAATTAATTCTCGTTATCAAAACAAAGAGGGTGTTTTTAAGAAACAATAACAACCAAAAGATTGATACTTGTTTGTATCCAATTTCAATGTGAAATTAATTACAATGAACAACATTGGATTAAATGTTAAAAATATATTCTAATTACACTTTAAAACCAATTAAAAATATAATCTAACCATATAAATTGTTGCAAATAAAAAAGTAGTTTTTAATTATAATATACAGTGTTTTTACTATTCATTGAAATATGAATGTTATCATAATAATATGAAAAATTTATCCAAAGTTAATTTTTATATCCTAATTACAAAGAAGAATTTTTTTTGTCAAATTGAACTTATAGAAAGGTCAAAAACATGATTCAATGTTGGTGCACCATCAAAAGGCGGCAAAACTACATTTTTTAAAAAATACTTATTTTATCTAAAAAATTTATTTGGTTCTCATACCATGTTTTAGAAAATGTGTAAGATGAATAATAATGTTATAAGATTAAATATGTAGTTAATAATATTCATAAAGACTAGATCGTGATAATATTATAACAATATATTATTGTTTATTGAAACCCGGTATTGCGTACTACACACGCTATTGAGGAAGGTCGCGATTGTGTGTAATGCAAGCCAAGTCAAGGTTGCGTGTTGTGAAAGTCTCCTTCATTGTTTTTCATAACAGAATCCAACCATATTTCATTTATACATTGAATATATATATATATACACACACTCAATGTTGTGTATAAGGACTTCTATCAAACAAACATGAAATTTTGTGTAACACCATCCAAGAGTAGTGTTGCATATACTGCAAGATAATATGGTGTATATCAAAAGCTAATGTTAGTGAAATTTATAATAGAACACAACACAGAAATTAAAAATATTCTATCTGATAGAATCTCGGGTTGTTACATTGTACCCCCATAAAATGAATTTCGACCTCAAAATTCATCGGGATTATAAATGGGTTTTTACTTCAATGTTTATTTAATAGAAACCCACATCATAAAAAGGAATAACAAAACATAACTTTAAAAACTAATGTATGAAACTCAATGGTTACCCAAATTAAATAATCATTGGGTTTCCCCATAGGAGAACATAGGAGAAAATATGGATATGGAGGATAAATCTAACCATCATGTTCTGATGGAGAGTGGTGGAGTACATGGCTACGATAAAGCCAACAGCCACAAAGCCATAAATTTGTGATGACCTAAGGTAACATCTGATTAATCAGATATAAGAGCACTAAGAAAACATTTTTGGTTTTCAATATCATTTCCCTAAAGTTGAAAATTTTGAATTAGAAGAAATACTTTCTTGATTTTGGTACAATCTCATTGTTGTTAGTGCTTTGAATAATTTCCACTTCATCTCTTAATGAAATGAAGTTGAATTTGTTATTCGTAAATTGTTAATAGATGCTGTGATAGAATGATGGGTCATTCCTTCTATTTGAAACAAAAGGTTAGCAAAAGTTATCAGATATACATAAGTCCATATATGGTGAGGTTAATCGTATACGATTCCAAAATTTAACTTATACTTCATATATGATACCGCGTAATATAATAAAACTAGTTTCTACTAAACAGGGACTTCCTGTAGGCCAGTCTTATGCGATAAAGGCCAGTCGCACATCGGTTGTAGGTTCGATTCCCACAGCCTTGTCCAATGCGACGGGTTGTCACCCGTCCTGCAGGTTGTCCTTTTTCATCATTATGACATTCCATCGATAATATCGAAAACAGTGATATCCTTAAACTAACTTATATTCAACATAATCCATTTCAAATGTCTAGGCTTATCAAAAATACTTTTATCCAAGCCTATAGTATAAATAAAACAATTACTAGAAATGTCATCTTCTGAGCATGTGAATACCATCATTTATCCCTGATATATCTTGTTGATCACATTCCAATCATGTGAATACCTTAATCATGTATTCTCTTGAAAAATGAATACCCATTTAACCGTAGTGAAAACATGAATGCTGTCAAAAGTTAACTCTTTCCACATACCAAAATCACAAAATATCTATACACTCAAACCATGATATCACTTTGTACTTATTTTAGTAATGAGATCATGATTACTATCATATTATTTTCTCTTTATCTCTTCAATAGGCGCATGTCATCTACATTCCAAGAATATTTCAATCACTTTTTCATGGTTACCAGTACCATATAATAATTGATAACCAATACATAGATATTCCAAAATTCCACAATACCATAAATGAGATTCCATTATACTATTTTGAAACCCCATTACATAAACACTTAATCATTACACAACATCATTTTCATACGCAACATCATAAATAGTGATCGCATGGGACTTCCGTTTATCCTATGCTTTAATAGGTTGCTCATGTTGATCATCATTAACCTGTGGATTAGGGCATTTATTAGCATAATCATCATTTCCTTTCACTTGAAGCATTGAAGTGTCGGTGGACAGTTCTCTATAGTCTTTTCTCTATTCACATCATTAGCAACCTTTTCCCCATTACTTCAACAATCAACTGCTCGAAGACCTTCTTTTTCACACTTAAAGAATTTTCTAGTACCTTTTAGGAAATCTCCACCATGCTTCTTTCCACACGTTGATCATAAAGAATCATTCATCTTCTTTTGACCATTGTTATAAGATTTCTCCTTGAACTCCATCTTTCTTTTCCTATCAAAACCATGAGATGGATATGTTACACAAACATCTCGTTCTACCTTGATCGCACAAAGCACAATTTATTCATATCTACCGATGTCTCTTATAACTAATGCCCTTCGAAGACTTGGTATTAATCCACTGAAAAATCGATCAACTTTACTTTCATGTTGGATGATGAAGCCAGATGCATACCTTCCAAGTCTTGTAAAATACACTTCGTGTATACCAACAGATTCATCATTCTTATGCTCAAGCTCAAGAAACTCCTTTTCCATCTTTGTTCGATGAATAGGAGGGAAGTACTTACAGAAAAACAAGTTCTTGAACTCATCCCATTCCATGGACTCAATTTCATCTCTTTGCCTCATATTCCTGATAAGATTCCACCATTGATCAGCATCAACTTCCAAACGATATACTACTAAGATGAATTTATCATGATCAGAACATTGTAGAACTGAAAATATCTTTTCAGTAGTACTAATCCATTGTTCATCCACTAAGGGATCAGAAGACCCATTGAATGAAGGTGGACGTTGCCTCATTAAGGATTCAACAGAATGTTGCTCCTTTCTCTGCTCATTTTGAAGTCCCGAATTATTCATAGCTTGTGTAAATATATAAATAAGATTATGTACTCCATCTCCCATGACATTGGTTTGGTCAGGAGTGAAATTATTGTATTGTCCATTACATTGATAAACACGGTTTCTTCGGGTTCCAGCCATCGCCTAAAACCCAAAAATAATAGTGTGAGGTGAAAATACCATGCTAGGGAAAACAAAATAACAAAGGGGTAGTACCTTCAATATATAATATCTTAGATTTAATTCTAATGTCATTAGCACAATTCTAGGACTATAGATTATACATATACTTAACCTTAAGAACATACCTAGACGTACCTTAGAAATATCTCAAGGGATTTAACTAACATTTTCACATCCTAATTTCCAAAGGTTGAATAAACCTTTCCTCTAATGCCAAATGTAGAGACCCGAAGCTTGACGTACATGGATTTTAAATTACTTTTTCGGAATACTTAATACATAACAAAAACAGACACATAAAGATCGTAATAGTTTAGTGTCTTTGGAAACATGGAATATAAACTTCTAATTATGTTGAAAGATCTTCACCAACTCCCATAACGATCTTCCCCTTTTTGTTTCCTTACCTAAAACCTTTCTTTATTTACTGGGGAAAATAAAATATAAAAAGGGTTATCTCAAATGCTCAGTAAGGGAAAACATAGATAACATAAAACAATCCATAAAAATTTGAAAAGAAAAACATGAACATGAAGTTTAAACATCAAAATCTTGAGCAATGACATAAATCGTGGAAGTACGTAAGGCATATATCATAATGGAAGATCAAAAATGATAAATTATAATGGGAATAAAACATGTAATTGTGGAAACAATTCAGAACATGTTATGATTTCCATAGTATCCAAGGCATTGCTGCCAAGACCATCTTTTTGGACAAAGTTCCTTTCTAAATCGAGTTCACTCCTCGTTTCAGTCCTATAACACTAAACCGGATTAACATACCATTCTATCCATGTCTATATCATGAGATATAAATCTTTACCCAATGCATTGGAGGGATATATAGGTCCCACCCATCTCATAATGAAATCATTCTTACTTGTGCCTCAAAATAAACATACATCATTCATAATAACCCAACAAATAAAATTGGTTTCATAAACATCATCCCATTATCACATAATCCATATAAAAGTAATGGATATCATTTCATAATAATAATATTGAAACCATGTAAATCATAGATACATGATACTTGAAACATACACATATGAAATAATTTGATCTTAGAAGAAAAATGGTTTTGATAAAACACATGAAATGAATTCATGAAGAAAATATCCATTCTTCTTTAAAATAATTCTCTTTTCACAAAATGTCAAGAAATTTTAAAAGAAATAAAATCTGTTGAATGTATTCATGAAATATTTTGGAGGAAGATTCATGAAAATAAGGCTTTATAAATCCGTAAAAAATCTGTTCATACCGTATAAGTTAAAAAACATTCTTCTCATACTTTTGTCAGAAAAGTCAATGTACCTCGTAAAAGAATGATTCCATACATACCATGTAGTAAAAGTCAAAAATGCATAAAAAGTACATTAAACATACATGAAAACATTTTTAGAAAACAATGACATGGATGATAAATATAACCCCAGTAAACACTTACGAATAAACAATCTTGGATAAAAACGAGATTGGATAAGATATCCCTTACCTTATGTCTGATATGCTTCGTATGTATCTGAACCTCCTGTATAATGAATTAAATAATGTCATTGACTTATTACAGAATCATATTCATTGTTATTATATCATATATAGTCACTTATGACTTTATATTACCCATTCTTTTGTGAATTCTATGTTAATGAGCGTTTTGGGTAAAATCGTTTCATATGTCGTCCGTGTTTTGACTTGTAATTATTCATATGATTACTTAGATCATTATTACTTAATTTCAGAATATAAAACATGATTTATATATAATATATATTCAGAATATACATATATATATATATATATAATAGATCAATAAATGGAAATAAATACACCATTCATGGAGACGGTAGGTCGTACGTACACATGAACGATGTTTTCGTTTCTTTATTGAATTTAATGGAATTTTGTAGATGACATAAAAATATATACAAATAAATCCAGTATCATTATTATGTAATATATTTCATGATTACTTATTATATATACTTTATAAGCATTCATGCATGGTTAACATGGAGAATGAATCTCATCACGTCGTGGAGACGGTAGTCCGTACATACGCACGAGCGATGATATCATTCCCATGATTGTGGAATTGCATTGGAGTGTATTTATAATATTTCAGAATAAATATCACTTTAAAATAATAATATAAATTTATTATTTATACCATTATAACCATCCACGTATGTTGGTGGTGGAAAATAGACTACACCACGGCGTGGAGACGGTATTTCGTTCATACGCACGCGCGGTGATTTCATTTTCCGTAGGATGGATATATAGTGAAATAGGGTTGTTCCATACTTATAATAACATATCAGTATTTGAGTGATACTTATGTTATTACTTCATAATGAAACATGTAATGAAGAAGAAGTGGAAGAATAAATAATGTTTAATGAATCGGTGACAGACATTACCTCTTCTTTGAAGCGCCTCTTTGAGACCTCCTCTTAGGGAACTAAAATTGTTCTTTTAAGAATACCATGACCTCTAGGATGTTTCTAGGAAAGTGGAGAAGATATATTTGCAGGTTTTTCCCAATAATGAAGGCTCCATGTGGTGTGAGTAAGAGAGGGAGGAGGTTCCCTTTTATAAGGGAGGAGAGGGGCACCTTTGGAAAAACTAAAAATATTATTTTATTATAAAGTCATATTCGGTTTTAAATAGCTCCAAATTGTTTTATTTATGAGATAAGGTGGTAATGCTTCGAAATACTCCCATCCAATAGAATTTAGAAAAGTTTATGTTTCTATTGTAACCTTATCATTTAGATTTAACATTAAAATAAATAATTTTACTTTTACCGTGTCTTCTTGTTTTCTTACACTATAAGGTTAATAGACTTACTATAACAAGACAAACAAACTGCAAGTTGTTTATTATTAATATATATAACATTATCTAAGTCCTTTTTCCAAATCATTGATTTTTAGGAATAAAATAACAGTTAATAATATATTATTTGTTTTAAAAAACTATTTTATGTAAATTTTGACACTATTTGGTAATTGATTTTTGTGAAACTCATAAAAGAATAATTAGTTTGAGAAACGTTAATTAAATAAATAATAACATGTCATATTAACCTATAAAATTAGTTTAATTCATAAAAAGTCTCAAATTACATTTATTTTGGTCTTTATAATATCAATTTTTTTAATATATCATTATTTATGTAATTACTGCATCATCATTGTGTCATAAATAACATATATTATTTAATGTCTAAAAATTATAAATAAAATACCATTAGTTAGGAAATAATTTTACCTTTATAATGATTATTAATAGTAGAATTTATCTTATGTATAAACCTATATTAAAAATGATTTATTTATTAAACATTGATTTTAACTATTTTAACCCTTATATAAATAAATTAATAATAAATGCCATAATCTAATCCATGTGGGCCTAAATGGTCATATTTAATTTATAAGGTTGTTTATGGTCTAATTAAACTTATCCAATAGAATTAATACAAGTGTTAGGGTAATAATAATATCATTTTTACCCTTAATTACCCTATTTACTTTTAATCGTGGTAAAAAAAGGTAAAAATTTACTATTCACCAAAAATTATTTTCATCTCATTGAACCACATTTTTTTCCTTGAAATTATCCATGTCTCTCAGATTTTCAAAATTCAATGCATAGAAGTGGTAAAATTTAATTTAAATGAAAAAGTCAGTTTTTTAACTACAGCTATGTGGTTTCACTATTCATTGAAAATTGCTGTTTTTCAGAAAAATACCAAAAATTCAACATAAACAATATTTGATATTCCGAATTCAAAATTTATGTTTATTTTTCCATATTCAAAATATATAAGTGGAATTGATTAATTTTAAAATTAATTCTAGTTATCAAAACACATAGCGTGTTTTTAAGAAACAATCACTATCAAAAGATTGATACTTGTTTATATCCAATTTCAAAGTGAAATTAATTTCAATGAATAACATAGGATTAAATGGAAAATAATATTATAATTAAAATTTAAAACCAATTAATAAGATAATCTAACCATATAAATTATTTCTATTAAAAAGGTTGTTTGTAATTAAAATATAGCGTGTTTTTACTATACATTAAAATATGAAAGTTATCAGAATAATATTAAAAATTTATCCAAAGTAAATTTTTATATCCTGATTACAGAGGAGAATTTTATTTTGTCAAATTGAAATTATAGATATCTCAAAAACATGAATTAATGTGGGTGCGCCATCAAAAGGCGAAAAAATTACATTTTCTGAGAAATACTTTTTTTATCTGAAAAATTTATTTTGTTCTCATACCATGTTCTAGAAAAAGTGTAAGATGAACAATAATGTTATAAAATTAAAAATTTAGTTAATACTATTTATAACGTCTAGTTCATGATAATATTATAACAATATATCGTTGTTTTCTGAAACCCGGTATTGCGTACTACAAACGCTACCGAGGAAGGTCGCGATTGTGTGTAATGCAAGCCAAGTCAGGTTAGCGTGTTGTGAAAGACTCATTCGTTGTTTTTTATAACAGAATCCAACCATATTTAGTTTATACATTGAATATATATATATATAAACTCAATGTTGTGTAGAATGGATTCTATCAAACGAACTAGAAATTTAGTGTAACATGATCCAAGAGTAGTGTTGGATATACTGCAAGCTAATACTGTGTATAGAACAAGATAATCGTAGTGTAGTGTATAATAGAACACATCAAAAAAATTAAAAATAATATATCTCATAAAATCTTGGGCTGTTATAGTTATTTTCACAATTCATTGAAAAAAATACATTTCAGAAAGTTATAAAAATTTAACCACAGTAAAATTTTGAGAAGAAGATTAAAAAAAATTAATGTTAATTTTATCAAATTAATTTTCTAAAATATAAAAAAATAAATTATACTATTTTTGAATAGAATAGAACAAAATTTTTTGAAAAAAAATTATTTTTAAAGAATAAAATAACACTTCCTAAAATCCAGTACATATTTAAAAATAATAAATAAATACATTAGAAATGTGAAAGGAAATTAAAATTTTGATAATTTCATATATAATATTAATTCCTATTAATTTAATGAATACAATATAATATGATCATTTAAATAGTATATTTTCATTCCTGTAAGCTTGATCTGGCTGATGATATTTGTTATTTAACATAATGTTACCTTCTAAAAAATATTGATGTCAGAATATTCTAACCCTGGAAAAATTTCATCCTCTCAATTATTATTTTTTTCATAGTAAATATGGATTGATTTTTCAATATACATTTATTAAAATAGAAAATCAGAATAATTATAATAAAACAACCACCAAAAAAATAAAGGGATGTGCCATGGTCAACTAGGTTTCTGTATAGGATAGCATAGATGTAACATTCCATGTAAATAGAGAATATTTCATTCCATATTTATTAATATTTTGGAATTAAATATTAATTTTTCTTTAAATGGGATGCTATGTTTGATAGCGTACTCAACATGAAACAACGGGTTTGTCTGAAATCTTATGTTTCACACAATGTTATGTTATCGCAAAAACATAATATAATGATCTTACTATTTTAATTTGGTAGATAAAAAATAGTTTCTGTATTGTCAAGATTGAATAAAAAAACTAAAATATCATTATCCATGTTTTTTAAATGTTTTTACATTAATGAAATAATTTTTATAGGATTAAAATAAGAATGAATCATATTCTAAGCATGAAATACACTATTATTTTTTAAAGGACATTTTAATACCATTTGACTGAAAACACTTTTTAAATACAGTTTTTGTCACTTTTATATGCTCCATTTGAAAATATAAACATATTCTATAGAATATGGACCTTAAAATTTCTTTTTTAATATTTTTGGTATTTTTCTAATAATATTCATTTTTTAATGAATAGTAAAAAATACTGCATTTTAAGTTAAAAATGTCATTCCATCTGATTTATTTATATGTATATATTCTTTTTTAATTAGTTTTAAAGTGTAATTAGATTATTTTATATCATTTAATAATATTTTATTCATTATAATTAATTTCACTATGAAATTGGACATAAAGACATGTCAATCTTTTAGTAGTTTTTACTTCTTAAAAACACATTTTTTGGTTTTGACAACGGGAATTATTTTTAAATTAATTTCTTCCACTTATGTGTTATTAATTTAAAAAATATATTCTTTATTTATAATCAGGAGATACAAATTGGGTAAATAGGTAACTTTTATTTTTAGACATAATGAATTGTAAATTCATAATTATTTTATATACCATGGATAAAGGGTAAATCTGGTAAATAAGGATAAACATTTATATTATTATAATATTAAACTACACAAAAAAGTTTCCTAATACTATTTGATTTGATACTTCCAACCATGGTCATATTTGGGTCGATTTTGGGACCCCATTGAGCAATGTGGACGTAAGAATGACATTTTATATGAATTAATTTAAAGTAATGAAAAATGTATCATAAACACGTATCTATCAGAAAAAAAATTATATGGGGTCATATAAGTGATTTTTTGGAATATAAAAGTTTAATATAAAGTTAAAACTATTTTATACATAATATTATTTTATTTATAATTTTTAGACATTAGATAAATAAATATATTTAAGACAAAATAATGATATAGTGATTATCTTATTAATGAATGATTTAAATAAATGATATTATAAATATTAAAATAATTTTTTTTAAAACTTTTAATTCCATAAAAAAATTTGTATGGTTATCACTTGTTATTTTTTAATTTATGTGGTTTCTTCAAAAGATTCATTTGTTATGTATTTTTCAATCGTTATGATATAAATAGTTTGAAAATTGACTTAAATGAGTTAAAAAACAATTTTTTTAGTTGATATAATAATCCTAAAAATATAATATTCATCTAAATGAAATAAATAATGTTTAAAATATCATTAATGAGCCATATGAGGTTATATTGTCATTTTATAGTAATTAAATTTACCATATTTTATGAATATACAGGAAGACATAGAAAGATTTAAATTATTTAATTGAGGGTTCAATCTAAAAGATATGGTTAAAATTTAAACTAAAACATGTCTAAAACCGATTGGTTTAAAGGATATCGAACAATAGTAATCTTATATTCCAATTAAATTACTTTTGGTCATTTTTTATATCAAAATTCAGTTTATAATAATATAATATTTCAAGACATTCCTAAACTACCCCTCATCCATCTTATAAAAATCCGCCACATATAACCCCATACTTATGCTTCTCAAGCCCCTTGGTTCATCCGAAAAACACTCTAATAAGCTCCTAGAATCCATGCATTCCTCCTAGATGCCTTACCTTGGGTATAAAATAAACTTCCTGAAATCAATATAAATTTAATCAAAACGAGTTACCCAATTTTAGGTAATGTCTCCTCTCAATCTTCATTCATTTATTTCCATTATCAAACCCCCAAACACTTGTTATAAATTTATTTTATAACCAAAATTTTTTCATAAGTACACTATGATTCTTTTGTTGAATATATTCCACCTATACATACACACACCTCCATCTAATGGATGTATAAAATACTGTTTATATAGACCGGGAACTACTGCCCCACTAAACGATGATGGTTGAATTATCTTCTACCACCTCTAATGGAAGACATTATTGTAGAAGAATTTTTATACATTAAATATATTATTTTCATATTGTCTCTTTGTTTCTATAATTCTTATTTAACTTGTACATTTATTCTTTTCATGACGTGTAATCATGATAATTTCATTTGAGGAAGCACAGACTACCACCAATTCAATGTGATATATCTCATTCATTTCATACATGGAACATATAAAGGATCACATTAATGAAATTATGTAACATATATAAAATATGATATTGTGATTTAATTATAATATACATATTTTCTTTATTTTTTCATTCCTTTAAATATGATATAGATATGAATGTAGCGTTAATGCGTACGTACGACTTAACATTTCCAGGAATAGTTTATTGAATAAATTATCTCCAAATGTTAAGGATTATTATAAATACATGTATACTGGAAAAATATGATATATATATATATATACTTATAATATTTGGGATATAAGGGAATTTCTTCAACATGGAAAAATTGAAATTATAATAAGTTCATTCTCGACTCAAGTACCCAATATTGAAAAAACAAACTATATTAACATAAATAATTATTTATTTGTTATAACGTGTTAATAAGTGATATAAAAGGGAAAAATAACTTGAAAATTTTATGAAAAACATGAAATTAATTAATGTTTATTATTCATGAAATTAATGAATGAACAAGTCATGATGTAAATGAGGTAAGAGACTTTGTCTCAATCTTTATTCATTGAGGCATGTTTTGATAATATATTCCCATTTTTCTACATGATATATTATAAACTTCATTGAATTTTACTTTTATTCAGAGGGAATAATTTTTATATCATGCATTTTATTAAACAAAAAAGGGAAAGTTTCTAACATATGTGGGGATAATGACCTCTTCGCCACCATAATCATTATTTAACATTTTTCTTCCGTTTTATTGAAAGATAATATTTGGATTCCTTCATAATCCTTAATGTATTCAGAAACAAAATAAATCCCTCATTTTTTTGGGTTTTTTTGTAAGTTAATGTTTTTAAATGGATTGATGTTTTTTATGTAATGTAATTATTTCATGTGATTTGACAAGAAATTTTATTATTGAAATGATAAAATTTTATATATTTTATGGGTTATGATTATCTAATGGTAATAGGACATTTGTCATGTGGTAAATTGATAAAACAATTATTTCTAGTTATGTGATCATCCAAATGACGGGTGGCTATGTGATAAACCATGGATGGGTGGTTACATTATAACGACAAATTCTTTGGGTATACAAGTTGGCCATATTTTTATTCCATTTAGTGATGTGTGTGGTAGTCAACTATATGGTAGTTTCATTTAATTTGGTTTATTTACCATGATACCTTATATTATATATGTTTCCCTGTATTTGATATATGGAAATATTTAGGTTACAAAAAGGCTAAGAAATGAGATTATATTCATTAAAGTGTTTTTGTTACTTGATTTAGGTGAAAAGTATTACTTTAAGATAAATTACTCATGGATTGCCTTTTGTTTTGAAAATTTAATATTTTCCCTTCTTTATGTATCCCTTGCCGTGATTTTTATTCGCATCCCATGTTTTGAAATGTTTTTCATTGGACTTAATGAGGAATAGGGTCCAGTTTGGGATTACAAATAAGTCATGTTGTCTGATACATGGAGCAATACATGCTTCTTTTATTAAGAGTTTTTATGAAACATTTTGATAGTTAGTTTAAGTGTCAAATTGTAATATTCATTTTGTTATGTATAAGATAAGAGATAATTCTCTAAATCTCCAAACCTGAAAAAATCTTCAATGTGAATTCTAGATTTGACTCAAGTGTATGTAATATTTTAAGGCAGGGGACATATAGTTGGTATATGAGGTCATTTTAGACTACTTTGGGAGTTAGTATATTGTTATATTAATAACAATAAATTAATTTATTGTAAAATTAAAATTATTTATAATTCTATGATTATCAGGTTGATTATTCTATGATATGTTTGTTCAGAATTGTTTTCCACAGAGGAAATAGGGAATCAGTGTTGGGAAGGCATACAGAGGAGAATAGCCTTCTAAAAAACCATACTGATATGGTTGGGATCAAAACTGGATAGTTTTTCATAGTGATTGGTTAGTGTAATCCGGGGATAAATGGTGATGGTTTCCATGAATGAGATCAACCACAGAGAAACATGTCTGTAGTGGATCATTTCATGAGTAAGTGTTCCCCGTCATTTAGAGGATCATCTGACCCTGTGCAAGATGAAGGGTGGATCAATTAATTGGAAATGAATTTTGATTTCATGGGGTGTACATACAATTAAAATTTTAGTATTGAGGTTTACTGTTTGAAGTAGAAGCCAATCAGTGGTGGATTATTGTTAAAAATAGCAGTAATAGTGAGAAGATTGATTCTATTTGTTGGGAACAATTCAGAGGAATGTCTCTTGATAAATAATTTTCTAATGAAGTTCGACTTTGGATGAAATTTTTTTTTTGGAATTCGGGTTAGAGATGACTTAGTAGCTTCTTAAAAAGAAGTGTTATCTTGATTGGGAAGGTATGCTCCAAATTTTATCATAGATCATGATAGTAAGATAAATCAGTTTTACTCAAGATTGATGTTGTGATATCGAAAGGAATTAGCTTCTCATTCATTCAAATGTTATAATAAACCATTCAGATATATAGTGAATATAAAAATGGAGTTTTTTTTTTAATTAAGAGCTCCATGAAAGCAGGAAAAATTTGAGGTCGTTTTGGCATGAGAAATGAATGTATTCATCAATGAAGTATAGAGGTAAGAAAATTATATTTCCATCTTGTGAGAAGTGTGGTTAAAAGTATCTTGGAGAATGTCTCTCAACATATGGAAAGTGATTTGGGTGTTTTAAGTTTGTTCATAATGCCCATAATTGTAATGAATATGACAAAGAAAGAAATGAAAAGACAACGGTAAGATGTTTTAGTTGCAATGAGTTTGGTAATTATTCCAATGTGTGTACAATGTTGATTTGCAAATGTAGAAACCAAATAGATCAAAAATAGAAGGGTGTGGGATAATATTTTTCTACAACAATGGTTGATGTGGTACCATAATATGATGTGGTATAAGGTGAACTATTTGTTTTTTTCAGATTTTTCCAATTTGTTGTTTGATTCTGAATCTACAAATTCCTTCATTTATGAGAAATATTCCACTAAAAATTGAATTCCACCAAATTAAATTAATCTATAACATATGATAAAATCTCATCGTGGAAATGTGGAGGAAAAAAGAAATTATAAGAATCATTATATCCTTATATGTGGAAAGAACATACCTAGAAACCTTGTTGTTTTACCTCTAGTAGAGTATGATGTTATTTTGGGAATGGATTGTCTTTTTGTTTGGGAATATAAGATTGACAGAAGTGCTAAATAGGTTTATTTTCAGAAATAAGTTCAATTTGTGTACATGAGTGAACCATTAATTATGTTAACATTTCATGAAGATTAAAAACTATTGAACGATGGAAATAAATGTTACCTTGCACATATTGCTAAAAACAATTGTACTTTACATATTAATTAAGTTCCTGTAGTAAAAGAGTATATTGATGATTTTCATAATGAGTTTTTCAGTATTATACATAATCATAAAGATTAAATTACTATTGACTTAGTTCTTGATGCTAAGCCAATATCAAACCCCCTTTCGAGTGCCTCGATTTGAACTCTTTGAGTTAAAGAAATAATTTTGGGAGTTGTTATATAAATGTTTCGTTTGACCTAGCACATCACCGTGGGGTTCTCTAGCTGTGTTTGTCATAAATAATAATGGTTCAATGTTATATTTAATTGATTATAGATCCTTGAATAATATCATTGTTAAGAAAAATTATGATTTGCCGCAAATCGATTATTTTTTTAATCAGCATTAGGGAGCTCAGTGTCTTTCATTGATTGACTTGAGCTCGGGGTAACATAAGTTGATTGTAAAGGAATCAGACATTCTGAAGTCTGTTTTATGTTCAAGATATGGACATTATGAATTTATGTTTATGCCTTTTGGGTTAACTAATTCAACTGAAATATTCATGGATTTTATGAGTATAATTTTTCATGAGTTTGTGGATATGTTTGTGGCTGTATTTATTGATGAAATTTTTCTATATTCCAAAACGAAACGGGAACATGAATGTCATTAAAGGGTTTTTCAGATAACATTAAAAAAAAATTATGAGAAATTAATCAATTGTAAGTATTGGTAGTATAAAATTACATTCCATATTCATATTTCTTCTAAAGATGTAATAACTATTGACCCCTCAAAAAAATTTGTTGAAGAGTCGAAAAGACCTAAAAATTTCACAGTGATCCATGGATTACCTGGTTTGGTAGGATATTACTAAAGGATTGTTGAAAAAGGTTCAAGGTAATATAGCCTGCTAACTATGTAAAATAAAAAATGTGTTAAATTTATCTGGACAAAATAATGGGAAAACTATTTCATGAATTTAAAAGAAGATTGGTGAATGCTCCAATTTTTTCCTTGCCTTCCAAAAATGGTGAATTGTTTATCTATAGTGATTCTTTATTTAAATTAATTCATTGTTTCCTAAGTAAAAATGATCAGTTAATTTCTTATGCATTATATCACTTTAAAACTCATAGGTGAAATTACCCTACACATGATTTTAAATTAGCTACTGCAGTTTTTTCTTTAATAATATGGAAGCATCATTTGTATGGTGTAATTTGTGAAATATATACTGATGAAAAATGTTTTAAGTATATATTCACCCAGAAAGAATATATGATGTGACATAAGAGATTTCTAGAAATAAACAAGGATTATGATTGAATAATCCTTTACCATCCGGAAAAAACAAATATCGTGGCCAATGCATTGAGTTGAAAAATTATTGCTAAATTAACCAAGAAATATTTTCCCCAGGATCCATTGATTAAAGATTTATGAAATTTGGTATATAATTTTTTAATGCAGAATAACCCCCTTTTTTAACGTGTTAGTGAAATCATCTATACTATACAAAATTATGAAAGCAAAAAAGGAAGACAGTTAGTTAAAGAAAAATCAATAATTGGTTCAGAAGGTTGTCTTTCCTTCATTTAACATTGATAAAGATTGTATATTGAGATTTAGGAAGATATTATGTGTACCATGTGAATCAATGGTGAAGAAAGAGTTTCTATGGGAAGCTCATAGTTACCCATTCCCAGTTCATCATGGGAGTATTAATATGTACAACGATCTTCGGGAGTATTATTGGTGGGATAGAATAAATAGAGATATTACCAGTGATAGAGTGTTAATGGAAAAATATATCCTTTGACTTCATTGTCATATTACCAAATACCTATCGAGGTAATAATGAATTCTCGATTATGGTTGATAAATTGACTAAATCTGGTAATTTCATTATAATTAGAGATACATTGCCTCTAGATCAACATTTGTGGTTGAATGTTAAAGAGATAACATGGTTTCATAGAGTTCCCCTATCAATTTTATCAGATCAGAATATAAGGATCAATTCTGACTTTTTTAAATAAATCTATTAGTCATTGGGTACTGAATTGAATTTTACTTTATCTTTTCATCCTCAATCATATGGGTTGTCAGAAAACACAATTCAGACATTGGAAGATATGGAACGTGCTTGTTAAATGGATTAACAGGAATGTTGGGACCATCATCTTTCTCTGGTTGAGCTTTCTTATCATAACAGTTTTCATTCAAGTATGTACATGGCACCTTTTGAAGAATTATATTGAAATCAGTTTTAAACTCCAACGTTTTGGGATATAGTAGGTGAATGGGAGTTGACAGGACCAGAATTGGTAGAAGAGATGACAACAAAAGTTTTGTTGATTCTAAAGAACAATCGAATAGCTCAGATAAGGAAGAAAAGTTATGTGGATAACCGAAGGAAGGATCTTTCTTTCGAGGCAAGTGATTATATCATGTTTCAATGTTGAGGAAGTATATGCTAGATCCATCCCATGTTTTGAGTCCAGAGATAGTTCAGTTGGATGAATGTCTATTTTAAAAGGAAAAACCAATATAGAATCTTAACTATAGAGAGAAAAAGTTGAGAAAAAAGGAAATACATCAAGTAATGGTTTTTTCAAAAATCCATATGGTCTAATAGGAAACATGAGAATCTTAAAATTCTATTTGGGATTAATACACCTACTTATTTGATATGATAATATAATTTCTGGGACACGATTCCAAAAAGGTAGGAAGGATTTAACATCCTAGGTAAATCAAGAATACGACATTTTCATCTTTATTATTTTAATTTAAATAAATTTTAATTTAACTTTAAAGGGGATTCTATGATTGATAGTGTAAACACAGGAAACAACGGGTTATTCCAAATTCATAGGTTGTACACAACGTTGAGTTATACCAAAAAAATTTATTATTATTATTTTAATTAGTAGTTAAAGAAAAGCTGTTGTATTTTCTAGAATGAACAGAACTAACTAAAATATTATTATAAATATTTTTTAAATTTCCTTTCATTTATCCAATAAATTTTAAAGGCTTAAAGTAAGATTGAATCTTCTTTTAAGCATGAAATACTCTAATATTTATAAAAGGTCATTTTACCTCCTGTTGATGGTGAACACATTATAAATCATGTTTTATCACTTTTATATGCTCCATTTATAAAATGATATTATTCATTATAAATGGGACATCAAATTTTACTTTGGGTAAATTTTGGTTACTTTTGGTATAATGTTCATTTTTTTATGAACAGTAAAAAATACCTCATTTTAAGTCAAAACTATCTTTTCAATTGATTTATTTAAATGGTTATATTATATTTTTAATTTTTTTAGAAGTTTAACTAGACAATTTATTTATCATGTAATCCAATTTTAGTCATTTGATGTATTTTTAACTTTGATATTTGACATAAACAAATGCCAATATTTTTGGATGTTTTTACTTCTTAAAAACACTCTTTTTGGTTTTGATAATGGGAATTAATTATAAATTAATTTATCCCACTTATTCATATTTAATATGAAATAATTGATTACATATTTAAAATCTAGAGGTCCTAATTGTGTAAATATGGACATTTTTTTTGACATTATGAACAGTAACTTCGATAATTATTTTATTTACTGTGGTCAAAGGAAAATATGACAAATAAGAGTTACAAAAAAATATTAAAATAATATTAAACTACCCTAACATGTATCCAAATCATATTGGATCCTATTTATAAGAACATGTTCATCCTTGGGTGAATATTGGGACACTATGGAGCCACATGGATGTGATGATGACATTTTCTAAAAATTAATTCAAATTTAAGAAAAATATAATATAAACATGTATCATTTAGTAAAAAAATTATATGTGGTAGTATAAGTGATCATTTATAATATAAATATTCATTATAATGTTAAAAATATTTCCTACCTCATGGTGTTTTATTTATAATTTTTTATAGAAAAATAATTAAATATATTTACAACATAATGATTTTGTTGTGATAACATATTATCAACTGATTTAAATAAATTAGAATCTAAATTTTAAAATAAAATTATTTTGAAACTTTTTATGCCATAAAAAAATATTAGATATGATAATGTATTTTTATATTGTTATTAATGATGTTTTTTGAACTATTCATGTTCTTATGGATTTATAAAAATTGATAATATGAATAGTATAAAAATTGTCAAAAATGTGTTTTTAAAACAAACTTTGTTTTATTAATTGATATAATAGTTCTAAAATATAATATTCTAACAAATGAATTAAAAAATGATGAAAATTTTATTAATTAACCACTAGAGGTTATATTGGAATTTTATTGTAATTATATTAACCATATAGTATGAATACATAAGAAGACATGGTTAGAGTTAAATTAGTTAACTAAGGGTTAAATATATAAGATATGGTTAAATGTGAAACCAAAACCTGACTAAAACATAATGGTATTGAGTATTTAAAGAAATACTCACCTTATATTCGAATTAAATTAGTTTTTTACCATTTTAAAATTTAAATTCAGTTTATAATAAAATAATCATTCAAGACATTCCTAAAGTACCCCTCCTCCTACTTATAAAAGTCCACCTCCTCTAACCCCTTACTCATCCCTCTTCATCCCCATGGATTTTTCATCCTCCTTTTGAATAATCCCCCAACATCCATATATTCCATAAAAATGTATTACCTTCATATGAATGATATTTATGAAATCGTTTTAGCTTTAATTAGAAAGACATACCCTATTTTAGGTAATGTCCTCTCTCAAGCGTCTGTTATTTATTTCCCTTCTCCAACAGAGTAAATTAGTTTATTCCATTATTTTATAACAACACAAGTATATTAAATATACTAGGATTATTTTACTCCATCTATTTGACCAAAATAGACAAACACCTTTAACAAATGGATTTAGAACATAATGTTTCTATTGACGGCGAACTATGCCTCCAGAAACGACAATTGGTCAATATCTCTTACCAGTGATCATAGTGGAAATTAGATTGGAAATTTATTTATATTTGATATGTGTTATTTTTATATTGTCTCTACAATTTTTTAATTTTTATTTACCATATACCATTATGTATTTCTTGATGTGTATACACAATAATTAAAATTGAGGATGCCCAGAATACTGCACCCTCAATGTGATATAACCCATTCATTCCATACATGGAACGTATAAAGGATGGTGTTGATTAAAATATGTAACATATATAATATTATTATACTCTAATATAATTATAATATACCTAAGTATCATTATGTTTTCATTCCATTTTATATGAAACAAAAATGAACGTAGTGTTTATGCGTTTGAATGGCATATTATCTCCCTGAATAGTGAATTTCATTTCTTATCTCCAAATGTCATTGATTATTATAATACATATACATTGAATATATATATGTTATATATATGAATAATATTCTTTAAATAATGGAATTTTTACCACATGGAAATATTGTAATTATAACAAGATTATTTTCGACTCAAGTACCTAATATCGACAAAACGACTGATTTTTACATAAATAATTATGTAATTTGTATAACATGGTAATAAGTGATATAAAAGGATTAATAAACATGAAAATGGTTCTGATGAAAGTTTAAGTTTACTTATGTTTTTATTTATGAAAATTAAATAATAAACGAGTCAAGTCTTACATGAGGTAAGGTACATTGTCTCAATCTCCATTAATTGAGGCATGATTGGATAATATGCACTTCCTTGTTGTAAAAAATGTATAATAAAACCATTACACAATTACATTCAATAAAATGAAATCTTTTATCTACAAAGAATTTTACTAAATGATAAAAGGAATGTTTTTAATGTATGTTGCAACAATGACCCCTCCTCCACCATAATCATTATTTGTTATATGTGTTCCTATATAAGACTTAATGTATTCAAAATGAAAATAAATCCCTTATTCCCTTTTTGGTTGTTTTCTATTGAAAATGTTTTTATAAATTTATTGAGTATTTCAATATCATTCAATGATTTCTTATGATGGATAATGAAATGTTATTAGTGAAATGTTGATATTTTCAATATTTTATGTGTCGTGATTATATAATGGTACATAGAAATTTTATGGGTGGTTACATGATAAAACCAAGAAGGGTGGTTACATGATAAAAAAATTATGGTTGGTTCCATGATAAAATGTGGAATGGTGGTTATGTTATAACCTCTAATGTCTTGGTTAGGGTATTTGGTCGTATGTGTACTCTATTTAGTGATATGTTTGGTTGTTGACCATATGGTTATTCAACGTAAGTATATTTATATCTCAAGTTACCCTATATTCTATATGTTTCCTTATATGGGAAATATTGAAATATTTTTGATACAAATAGAAACCAAATATCTTATATTCAATGAAGTGTTTTTTTACTTCATTCTGGTGAAAATTATTGCATTATGATTAAGTATTCAGGGATTAGAAGATGTTTTAAAATACGAACAGTTTTCCTTCATTATTTATCCCTGACTGAGGTTTTTCTTCATCCCATGATTTGAAATTTTTTTCACAAGACATAAAGTTGAATTTGGTCATGAATGGGGTATAATAAAATTCATGTTGTCTAAAACATTGAACAAAACATGTTTCTTTTTTTAAGCTATTTTGTTTTAAGGAAAACATGAATAGTGAGTAAAACTGTCTACATGTAATATTTAAGTTGTTATTTATATGTAATGACCAAATTCTCTAAAGCTATAAACCCGAAAATATCATTAAGGTGAATTCTTCATTTAAATCCTCATAATGTAATGTTTTATGAATGGGTCCATATAATGGTCATGGATGAAAAAACTATCAATGAATAATAGAGATTGTAAGAGTACATGATCATTGGAAAGCTAACCATCAAAATATCGTAAATATGTTATGGTGTAAAAGGAAATCGACAAAAGTAATTAGATAATACTTTTAAAATTAATTTCCTAAATTGAAGGAATAATTTTGTTTCTAAAAAATGTACTTGCAGAAACATACATACTTGAAAAATATAGTTTCATTCTTTAATAAATTTCCACATTAACCCCAAATCTTTACACAAATGATATGAATTCAAGATTAACTTTTCATGGGTGAAATACTATAATAAAATATTAGAAATCATATAATCAAGAAATTAATAACTGTCAATATGTTATATATTGATAAAATTAACCAAGCGAAAATAAATTAGATCATTATAAGGTATTTCCCTAAAAATAATAATATGTACTTTGACAAAAAAAATTTAATATATAATATCCAAAATTGACACCCAATGATTAATTTATATTATTTTGAAAATAAAAATTCATAAATTTCCTCAAAAAATATTTTAAAATATGATTTAAACCCAATAATAATAATTAGTTGATTGGATATTATTCCAAGATAATTTTGATTAATTTTCTCCTAATAAAATAAACATATCTTGATATCTCATTCCGTAATGTAATTTACCTATAACTCTCCATGATACACTAACAATTTCAATAAAAAAACTAAATCAAAATAAATATATAATAAAATAATATATTCATCAAATATATAATAAAATATCATAGTATTCAATTTAACATAATTATGTATGTTTCAAAAATAGTTAACATCTTCTTAGATTACATTAGTCTCATAATCATGAATTCATCATCCCATAGAAATTTACACGATGAAACACATATTACAAAAATCCACTAATTCATTATTCATAAAATCTAAAATTAAAAATAATATGGCATACTAACCAGTAAAACATGTATTCCATTGATTGGTGATGAACCATTTTCTACCAATGGTTTTGTGTTCAATTCCAATGGAATTTATAAATGTGATGGGTTTTCACCCATCTTGTTGGTTATCAATTTCCTACTATAATATTATTATAATAATTATAAAATTCTATGAATTTTTGAATAATCCTCCAAAATAAAATTAATATATTTTGACATCAATTTTTATCTCATACATTTAATTTTTCATCAGAAAATTTAATAGCCCATTGTTATCTCAAATATGAATGTCTCCCAAAATATAACTAGTCAACATAAAATTTCATTTCATGAATCCTGAAAAAATGGTTTAAAATGAAAATATCTTATGTTAAAATATTAATTTATAATATTATGATAATATCAAAAATAATAATAAAAAATTCTAATATTGGATGTTTTCAAAACCCTGGTCAAATTTCAAATCACGGTCTCAACCTTATTAATTACATATACTATTAAATTTTGAATACAATTCATTTTATTTCATTCCAAATATTCATTTTGGTTTATAATTTTAGAGAAATAGGATACTCTTACATTGTAAAACCAAACATTACATGTGGATTGTTTTACTCAGTATATATTATTTTCACCAAAGTAAATTTTTTAAAAGACAAGCATTATTTATTTCCATGATAAATCATCAAAATTTCATTCTTCACCCCATAATTTTCCCTACCCATCGTATATCCATGTAAAATAAATTTTAAAACAGGGGATGAAAAAAAGTTATCATTAAGGTATATAAAATAATGGAAACTATTAGTCAACTAAAAACCAAAAAAACATTTTCATTAAAATATTCCATTTACAAAAAACATATAATCATATTTTATGAATATCGTTATCAACACTTTTTAAAATAATTTTATTTTCATAGAAAATAATTATAATGAATTTAAAATATAAGTAGGTAATATGGGAAACCATTTTCATATCACTATTATACATATTATATCTCTCTCAGCTACATGAATAGTAACCATTATAATTACATTGGGAATAACCACCAATTTTTATTCCCTATAATGTCATTGGTGAAACCTAATAGGTTAACTCGATCTATTTACAAAATGCATTGAATATACATAAAGAGGTAACTTTCCCTCATTTTATCATGGAACCACATATCCTTGTATTATCTGTGAACAACCAATCAACATAAACAGTTCCCAGGCACCATAACCAAATAATAACACATAATGCTAGCATAAAAGAAACATCATTGAGGAAATAACTATATCAATTTTGAAACATTTTATTACATATAGTTTTCAACATATCTAATCAATAAGATAAATTTAAACCAAAAATTTAATACAACACTAAAATTTAATATTAATATATAACATTTTTGGTTGACAATAATTTTATCAATTTATATTTATTTTATTTTTCAAAATCATTTAAATTATTTTCCTTATAATTTCACAATTATTGGTTTTGAGGTTTGTCATCATTTGAGGTAATTATTTTATCACTATGAATAATATAAAAATTAACAATATGTTGATAAATTACTTGTATTTCAAATGAATTTTAATATTTTTAGATAACTTCTGAATAAAAATATATTAAACATTTTATGGATATTAAAATCATGAGTATGACATTAATGACTTTTCGTTAAATAAAATATTATAAACATCGTTACCTCATCTAGGAGGCCCCAAAATTCATAAATAAACTTTTATTATGAAAAATGTTAATAAATTAAAAATTTGCACTTATATAAGTTCATAAACTACATTTCCCTTGAGGAAACATAAAAAATATTTAACATAGTGAAATTGGAATTTTATGATGTTCTTTGATTTAAAAAATATTTAAGCCACATTCATGGCATAAGTTTAATTAAACAACTACATTTATATGAAAGGGTTTTAATGGTCAATTTTTATACATACAAAAACATATTATGTTATGGTCATTTTATATTCCACCTGATAATCTTTTTTACCTAAACTTCCCTATTTACCATATAATGTGGTAAAAAATAACAACTTGTACTATTCATTATAGGAATAAAAAGACAATATTTAATTATTTTAGACATCCTGATGAATAATATTTAATAAATATTTCAAAATTCAAAACAAGTAATTTGATCTTATTAATTTGAATTTATTTTAGAAAAACAAAATGAAAAACAAAATTTTAAAACAATTCATGTTTTAAATTTTGTATTATATTATACCATTTTAATTTATAAACCCCATTTAAAAACAGTAATTTGAATATTTTAAAAGAAAAATAAAAAAATTAAATATTAAAACAATTCCAAAAAATAATTTGACATTGTAAATACTTTGTAAAAATAAATTAATAAAAATCTATGTTTTTCACTATTCATTGAAAAAATATATCTTTTAAAAAATTAATCAAGATTTCACCAATGGAAAAGTTTAATGAAAGGATTTAAAATTTGATATTAATTGTATAAAATAATTTTTCAAAAATCTCAAGGCATTAATTATTTATTTATAATAAAAATAATAAAATTCGTTTTGAAGAAAATGTATTTTTCAGAAGAAAAATTAACTTTATAAAAATATAATATATATTTAAAAAGAATTAAATAATTATTTATAAAATTTTATGTACATTAAATATTTCATAATTCCATTAATACAAATCATTCCCACCAAATTCAATGGTTATGGTATAATAATCATTTATAAATAGTAATTTTTTGTTTTTTATTTATGATTGACGTTGCGTGTCTGATATGGTATTGATCATAGTGGATCATTATAAATCACAGCATGTTACACTTTGTATTCCCTTCATAATATTCATATAATATTACATACATCAAATTCATGTTATCTAACCCATTCACATCGTGAATGTGTCTACAAGGTAGTACTCAACTAACATTTTTTTGGGAAACCTCTAAATGAAATCATATGAGACTCTAGTATATAAAAGATCCCTCAAATTCCAATTAAAAGAAAAATAATTCCTAAAGAGAGGTGACTATGTGATATAATTATAATATACAATTACTAGGTGGTTTCTAATTTATCTCAAAATTTTAATCTTACTGAAGTAAATTATTAAGAACGTGATTTACATTTATTGGAATTGATATTTTCAATAAATATATAGAAATAATTTCTATACTAATAGAGATGTGGTATATAAACTAATCATATTCTTTTAATGTAAGTATTTACATAGTAAGAAATTAATATGAGAAGAAATTTATGGTATAAAATTCTAATGTATTAGGATTGTGTGATAAAATAAAATACAAGGAAAGAAAACAATATAGTTGATTAATTAAATGTAAATCTCCATGGTATCTTATCCTACATGTTTGTGGATGTTAGGGTAATTTTGAAAGAGGTATTAAGGTGGAATATGAATGCCAAAATAGATGGATAAATATCATTATTATTATACGTAATTACCTACACATCCTTATTATAGAGGTGTATGAAATCATTTCTTTATAATATGGCCTTATAAAAGAAGATAGAATATGTGAAGTATATGAAATTACTAGACATTAATATTTGGGATGATGGAGTATTATAGTATGGTAATAGTATATGTGCCCCATAAATACCAATGATGAAGAGTTATTTATTCCTGATGCTCAAAATTATAATGTATTAATATATACTATAAAAATAATGATCAATAGGTATTTTAGATAACATTTCTGGTTGGAAATTATAAATTGTAAGATTAAAAATTATATTTTAAGATGATTAATACGATAATAGGTAAATATTCAAAGTTAAATTTCATAGATATCTAGGAATGTTTTACCTATGAAATAGTGTATGTGGTTAAATATTACTATGAATTTTTTCACCTAAATCTTAATAAATCCAATGTGAATATTTTTATTTGAATTATTATGCATTTTCAATAATATTTTACTCATTACAATATAGTTTTTTATTATTTTATTATAGATGATCTTTGTATTTTTTATAAAAAATATGTTTTGAGAAATCATGGAACACGCTTATCTATAATAATTGATTGGGACGGATTATTTAAATAAAAATATTAGGGGGATTATCCATAATGATTTCATTAAATATCATAATGAGAGCACATTATATTATACTTAAATTTATGGTACTTCTTAACGTATTATCCAACCATTGGCGGATATAAAAATGTAATGATATATTCACATACATAGAAGTTGGGAATAATATTTATCAGTAGGAGTATTTTATAAAATTTACATCATCAACTCAGGAAATAAAATAAGTATATTTTAATAATTGAATGTAAAAAAGATGTAGTACTCCAACATGTTGGGATTAAGTCATGGAAATAATTTTACAGGGTCTGGAACTTTTAGATGATATAAAAAAGAAATTAAGACCAACCCAACATTTTAACATGGTAGATCAAATTAATCAAATTATTTCGACTAAAATTTAATGAAATGATGTTTAAATTAGTCATGAGGCACTTTCATTCCTTCTGATATTTGAATAGAAAGGTATCATGATATTTTTAATAAATGTAAACCTAATACCAAGGTACATTTGGTCCATTTGAATTATTAAAGCATCTAGGTGTTCTGGAATATTTTTTCTACTTGTTTTAATGAATCTACCATATATATGATGTCATTAATATACCCATTCAATGGTAGAATTTTATAGTAACATATAATGTTTTATATATTGGATTTTTTTTGTGATAACACGACTTTTCATATAATAGAGTGTGAATTTATATTCTTAATGTGATATTTAATGTTCGATAGAATTAAAATACATGGTGAGTGAAGGTTCTTTGGGATGATCTTCATTTCAATGATGTATTTTTGAAGGAATACTATGAAATCCCATGTCATTATTACAAATTAATTCATGATTTATTAAAAATTATTACAAATAATAAAACATGGAAGATTAATAAGTCTAATACTATTAGATCATATGTTACAGTGCATAACAATATAAAACTAGGGGGTACATTAGCAGTTTTAAAAAAACCTTAACTTCTCATAACATTACATCGTATATAAAAATACATGGTATTACCTAGGAAATAAAAAATGGGTAATATATAAATCCTAGTTAAGGAATAAACAATAAATAACATGAAGAATGTATTACTTGTTATAAAATTGGAATTTAAATGTAATATAAAAGTTTTGAGACACATAAACATGAATAATTTGGATTGATATAGCATAATGACATATAGAGGTCTTGGTAAATGTGGAAAAAATTAAACATGAAAATATATTCATAACTTATGGTTAAAAACCAAGATATCATAACATATTGTGATTAGAATAACCCCCATACACTACACAAATAATATCATGAGACTAAATCATTTCCCAATGGATTTGATCTCTATCTGGGTGGAAATGTCATAATCATATCATGTACATGAATAAGTGTTCCACATAGATCGTATAACTTTAGAACATATTTCATCAAATTAATTTTGTTGATTAATGTTTTTTTTACATAGAAGGAAGTCATCAAGTAATTTACTATCGATAAAACTATGTGAATACCCTTCAGTGGAAATAAATATTTAAATACACTTCAAAAAAAAGTCATGGAAAATGAAAATGATGATCGACCAGAATTTGGCCAAAGAATAATGAGTCAAAAAATGGTTCAATGTGAGAGAAAGGATATATCATCAAATGGAAGTCAAAGGGACAGTGGTGGGAATATATATGAGAATAATACTATAGGAAAAATTTGGAATCAAAATTCATTATACAAAAATGATGGTTGAATAAAATCTTTACAGTAAGAATTAATGTAACATTTCAAGAGTAAAATGGGGGAACCTAAATGTTTATGGGAGGGATTAATGAGTGTTAAATTGGTCACCTATCATTTATACCTAATAATGTATTTATGGGGGATATGGAATAACATATAATAATATTTGAATTGTATATAAATTAATAAGTTAATAAAGATTCATAAATAAAAAGGTGAGTGATAAGATTTCAACCTAGACTGGCTTCGGTAAACTAGATAATGATTTTGGATAAATGATATATCAGTATTAGTAAGAATGTTTGAATATATAATTTTATCCACTATTTCATGAAAACATAACAAATTTTGATTCAAATTGATAAATATATTGATGCTTATTGATTTGTAATTAAAAATTAGTGACCCCTCACTTTCAATATGAAGAATCAAAAGCTAATTTCATCACCATAATAAGAGTACATAAAGGTACATTAGAAGGATTAATAGGGTACTATCATCAAATGGGAATAAAAAAGGTTGTAATAGGGACAAGTAAAAACACACCGAAATAATAGGAAATTAAAATTAAGAGGCATATCATAATCATGTTCTTGAATAAAAAGAAATGTTGGAGTTCCATTTCCTTGAGAGGGTGATTCCAAAAGAAAGGGAGTTGCTTCTTGTGATCATGAGGGAACCTTGGGAGGATTATATAGAGGGACAGGAAGAGTGAGATTGTGATAAAATTGTTTCTAGTGAAGATGCATGTAATCTTGGGTTAGTTTTTATGGGAAAATTGAGGGGATTTCACTAATATTTACCAAACATAGATTTTGGAAATTATTCCTTCGTATCTTTAAAAAAACATGCCTTCGAATGGATTTTACGATTGTTTCTTCAAATGTAGAGTGGTTTCAATTATTTTATAAGGATAATAGATGAATTCTTTAATATATTATTCATGGTGATGTGTAAGTGAGTCATGTTCCTAAATAAATTATTTTAATATGATAATATATAATATAGTTTTTTCGAGGTTTTGTAAAATAATTAAAATAAAAAAATCATTTTATCATATATGGTAAAAATATATTTTTTATTTAATGAAATTTATAACATTTATTACATCACTTTTTTTATCTTTATATCATAACAAAAAATAATTTCTTTTACCGTATTTAATTTTTTTCACAAAAATTCAATCATCTACTAAAAGTGTTAAATATTCTCTTATAGATAAATTCAATTGGATTATTCCAAAAATAATATTATTTTAATCAAAATAAATTTATAAATATGCTAATTTTTACAGAAAATTATGATCAACATTTATAATAAAATTATCGGTTTTTAAAAATTTCAAATTGGGATCCCTTATAAAAATTAAATTTTCACGTATTACAAATATATTATAATAAAATTTAATATATAAAATTTAATAATAATGTATTTTTTAAATATATTTTATTTATAAAAATAATTAATTAATAAAATAGTGCCTTCAAAAAATTATAAATTACTCGGACTATAATTTTTTTTTTTACTGCAATGAAAATACTCTTTTTATGAATGTAATTCTTAAATCATTTATAAAGTAAAAAAATATAACAATTAATATACTGAAATGAAAATATAACTATTCATATTTAGAGGGATACATTATTTCTAGTCATTCTTAAATTATTTTTACACTTATCTAAAAAAATTTCTTTTTCCATGTTTTAAATTACTAAATAAATTTACAAAAAAAATTAATTTAAAATTAAAACCCTTATGCACATGGGATGGTGGATTTTCTAAAAACATGTTTTTTTTATAAAATTTGATTTTAACTTTACTATATAAATATTAATGTTTTCTAGAAGAAATTAAAATCATAATTAAATATGTATGATCCCTAAATTCCATTTTAGTTTTTCTTTTCCCATTAATTGTTATTTTTAATTAATTATGATTGATAATCATTTAAGAATTTGGAAATAGTTTTTTGAAGAATGTGTTTTTGAACCAAAATTGACATATACTAAAATATTATATAATGAATAATTAAATATAAATAATTTGAAAAAGTCTAACTAAATGAAAAGTTTGTTACATTAAATTAAATTAATAATGAGGCTTCAAAATTACTTACTTTACCAAAAGAAATGAAAGGTCTGAAAATGGTATTTTTTAATTTTTTCTAAATAATATCTAAAAAACAAAAACATCCAAAAAATTAATATTTATATACTAAATAAAATAATTATGTTAATTTTATCATATACGTTTTCTATAGGTTCTAGAACATAATTATATAATATTCGATAAAAAGAAATAATATTTATTTAAAAATTGATTATTTTTAAAACAAAATTACATTACCAAAAATATTATGATTATTTACTAAGAATTTAGTGACCCAAGATTGACGTACATGGACATTAAATTAATTTTGTGGAATACTTAATACATGACAAAAACAGACGCCCAAAGGTCGTATTAGTTTAGTGTCTTTGAAAACTCAGAACATAATCTTCTAATCATGGTGAAAGATCTTCAACATCTCCTATAAAGATCCTCCCATTTGGTTTAATTACCTAAAACCTTTATTTATATCATGGGGAAAGGAAAACATAAAAAAAAAATTGCTCAAATTCTACTCAAGGTTAAACATGGAGAACATAAAACAATCCCTAAACACTTGAATGTAAGAACATGAAAATAAAGCATCAATATCACGAGTAATGACATAAATCATGGCAGTGCATAAGGAATAGATCATATAAGAATATTAACCATGATAAGATAGGATGGAAATAAAACATGTAATTTTGGAAACCATTAAGCACATGTTATGATTACCATTGTAGCCAAGGCATTGCTTCCAAGACCATCATAGTGGACAAAGTCCATTACTGATCCAGGTTTACTTGTCGTTCCATCCCTATATTACTGAAACGGATTCACTTTCCATTATATCCATGTCTATCTAATGAGATATAAATCTTTACCCAATTAATTGGAGGGATATATAGGTCCCACCCATCTCATAATGAAATCATTTTTCTGTGTTCCCCAATATAAAAATAAATCATTCATCATAACCCAATGAATAAAATGGGTTTCATAAACATCATCTCATCATGACATAATCCATATAAAAAAATGGATATAATATCATCATAATAAAAATCAAACCATGTAAATAATAGAGACATTATACTTGAAACATAAACATTCTAAATAATGTCATCATTGATGGAAAATAGTTTTCAAAAAACACTTGAAAGGAATTCTTGAGGAAAATATCATTTCTTCTTCAAAATCATTTTCTTTTCACAAAATTACAAAAAAAAATTTAAAGAAATTTATATTAATGAAAATAATCCTGAAATATTGTAGAGTAATATTAATTGTGAAAAGGTGATATGAAATCGTAAAAATCTGTTCATGCCATATAAGGTAAAAAAACATTCTCCTTGAACATTTACCAAAAAATTCAAAAAGTACCTCATATGGTAAACAAAAGAAAGATTCCTTCCATAACACAAAGTTAAAGTAAAAAGGAAGTAAACATGACTTTAAACATGCATGGAAAAATATTAAACTCAATTAAAACATTTTTATTAGCATGGATGAATAATATAACCCTAGTAAATACTTATATATATGCAATCCCGGATAAAAATTAGATTGAAAAATTTTTCCTTAACTTATGTCTGATTTATTCCGTATGTGTCCGAAACTTCAGTATAGTGGGTTTAAACATATTATTAACTTGTAACAGAACCATAGTAATATTTATGATATCATATATGATTCACTTACGACATTATATTACCCGTTCTTTTGTCAATTCCATGTTAACGTTGTGTTTGGGTTAACAATCGTATCATTTATCATACGTGTCTGGACTTGTTGATCATGATATTATTATTACCTATATCATGATTTACTTACTTCAAAAATGTAAAACAAGATTTATATATAATATATATTTAGTATATATATGTATAATATAATGATAAACGAAATGAAATACACCGTTCCTGGAGACAGTAGGTCGTACGTAAACATGAACGTTGTTTTTATTTCCTTGTTAAATTGAATGGAAATAAGTATATTACATATATATATATATATATATATAAATTTAGTGGCATTATTATTTCATATATTTCATTACTATTCATTAAATTTTCTTTGTAATAATTCTTTAATGGTTATCATGGAAAATGAATCTCATCGTGTCGTGGAGACAGTAATCCGTACGTACGCACGAGAGATGATATCGTTCCCATAATTATTGAATGATTTTAGAGTAGATTATATAATATATCAGAATTAGAATAATGTTATAATAACAATATATATATATTATTTGCACCATTGTACCCTTCCAATTAATGTGGTGGTGGAAAAATAGATTACACCACGGCATGGTGACTGTATTTCGTATGTACACACACGTGGTGATTTCATTTTCTGTAGGATAGATAGAAGGTGAAATAGAGTTGGTTCATATTTATAATAACATATCAGTATATGATTTACACTGATGTTATTAAATTATTATGAAACAACAAAACAAGATGAGGTAGAAGAAGAAATTATTTTGAAAGAATCGGTAAAGTATATTACCTCTTCTTCGACGAGCCTCTTCAAAACCTTCTCTTAGGGAACTAAATTTGGTCTTTGATTAAGACCAAGGCCTCTAGGTTGTTTCTAGGGAAGTGGAGAATAGAAATGGGTATGGTTTGGCCGATCATAAAGGCTCAATGTGGTGTGAGGATGAGAGGGAGGAGGTTCCATTTTGTAAGGGAGGACAGGACCTTTGTAAACTTAAGAAAATATAATTTAAAATAAATTAAAAACCCACTTAAAAACCTCTAAAAATGACAGAAATCAAAATAATAGATGATATATGGTTTTAATATAATCAACCAATAAAATTTATACTTGGTGGGAAATTATTTTATACCTTATAAGATTTATTTATCCTTATCTAATCCATTTAATTTTATTTATGGTAATAATATGTTAAATTTTAAATTGATATAAATAATCACTTATGTGTTGTGAATTTTCCATAATTGGATACTTCATGACGTTTTATACTGTATAAATTTAAATTTATATTTTTTAAATATTTTTGGGGTTTTCAAACAATTTTATAACATGTTATTTTTATAAAATTACAATAGTGTCAATTTAGTAACTATTCATTTATCTAAATTTAAATGAACTCCACATAGAGGATATAATCGAACAAAAATATTTAATATACTCCTAACATGTCATATTCATCTATAAAATTTGTGGAGAAAATTAATTAGTTCATATAATATTTAATTTAATATTTATAAAACCATTTATTTGATGTTTCTCTTAATAAATCAATTACTACATCATTTTTTTAATCATTTAATATACTTATTATTTGAATAAAAATTAAAAATAAAATACCATTATTATGAAAAACCTAATATATTTCAAAAGAATACTTTTATATGAATTTATCATGTAGAGACCCTAAGGTTGACGTACATGGACATTACATTACTTTTGCGAAATACTTAGTACATTACAAAAACACACACACAATGACCGTAATAGTTTAGTGTCTTTGGAAACTCGGAATATAATCTTCTAATCGTGGTGAAAGATCTTCAACATCTCCCATAAAGATCTTCCCTTTTATTTCTTACCTAAAACATTTCTTTATATCCTAGGGAAAAGAAAACATAAAATGGTGAGCTCAAATGCTCAGTAAGGGTAAACAAAAGAAATATCAATCACATCATATTCATAAGAATATAACATTTTGGAAATCTTAAAATGCAAAATAGATCATAATATCATAATATGGGATAAATCATAGTAGTGAAATGTAATCCCAACATTCATAACATAAAACATGAAACTTTGTGTCATACACACATAATCATAAAGAATAATTTATTATTTGTCAAGATTCATTGCCAAGACTATATTAGTGGACAAAGTCCATTTCTGAACCAAGTTCACTCCTCGTTTCAATCCTGTTTCATTGAACCGGTTTAACTTGTCGTTCCAGCCATGTATATCTCATGAGATATAAAATCTTTACCCAATGCATTGGAGGGAGATATAGGTCCCACCCATCTCATAATGATACCATTCTTATGTGCGCCACAAAATCAAAAATCATACATCATTGCATAACCCATGTAATAAAAATGGGAATCTTAAACATCATGCTATCATAACATAATCCATATAAGATAAAAGGAAATAATAAAAATAATTCCATCATAACATAATCAAATCAATGTAAAAATAGGGATACAAACAAAACTTTTTATTATCTTAGATAGAAAATAATTTTGATACAACACTTGAACTCCATTCTTGAGGAAAATATCCTTTCTACTTCAAAAACATTTTTCCTTTCTTAACATGTCATACAATTTTAAACTAAAAGAAGTTGATTAAAAATAAACTTGAAAACTTGTAAAGGATGCTTTTTGGAAATAATGTTTTAAAAATACATTCATTCCGTATAAGTTAAAAAAACATTCTTCTCGTACTTTTATTGGAAAAGTCAAAAAGTACCTCGTACGAAAAAAGAAAAAAGTTTCCTTTCATATCTTTTACTAAAAACTCACTGAAGGGTAAAATTGGATTTAAAAAATTATAGGATGATGGAATTAATTTTACATATTGAGGAAACATGGATGTAGATGATAACAATACGCCCCAGTAAATTTCAAAGTATAAACAATCTCAGATAAAAATAAGATTGTGATATTTCCCTTACCTTAGGCTCGATTTGCTTCATATGTGTCCAAAACTCCAGTATAATGATTTATATAATGCCATTTACTTATTCCAGAATCATACTCATTTTTATTATATCATATATGGTTCACTTATGACTTTATTTTACCCCTTCTTTTGTAAATTCCATGTTAAAGAGCGTTTAGGGTAAAATCGTTTCATTTGTCTTCCGTGTTTTGACTTGTAATTATTCATATGATTACTTAGATCATGATTACTTAATTCCAGAATATAAAACATGATTTATATAATATATATTCATAATATACATATATATAATAGACCAGTAAATGGAAAGAAATAAACCATTCATGGAGATGGTAGGCCATACGTACGCATGAACGCTACTTTCGTTTCCTTATTGCGTTGAATGGAATTAAGTAGATGACATACATATATATACACATAAATCCAGTATCATTATTATGTCATATATTTCATGACTACATATAATATATACTTTATAATCATTCATGAATGGTTAACGTAGAGAATGAATCTCATCACGTCGTGGAGATGGTAGTCCGTATGTACGCACGAGCAATGATATTGTTCTCATGATCGTGCAGACGGTAGTCCGTACGTACGCACGAGTGATTATATCATTCCTATTTTAACTTTTTCATTTAGATTTAACAATAAGTTAAATAATTTTACTTTTAACGTGTCTTCTTGTGTTTTATTCTATAAGGTTAATAAACATACTATAATCATCCAAACGAACCCCAAGATGTTTATTATTAATATATATAACCTTATCTAAGTCATTTGGCCGAACCTTATATTTTTAGGAATAAAATGACAATTAATAATATAAAATTTGTTTTAAAAACTATTTTATGTCAATTTTGATACTATTTAGTAATTGATTTTTGTGAAAATTATAACAGAATGATTAGATCAAAAAAAGTTAATTAAATCATTACTAACATGTAATATTAACCTAGAAAATTAGTGTAATTCATAAAAAGTCTCAAATTATATATATTTGGGTTTTTATAACATCAATTATGTCAATATTTTATTAATAAGATAATTACTACATCATCTTTGTGTCATTAATAAAATTAACTTATTTAAAGTCTCAAAATTACAAATAAAATATCATTATGTAGGAAATATTTTTATATTTCTATTGAATATTTATAGTCGAATTTATCTTATGTATAACCCTATATTAAAAATGATATACTTATTAAACATTGATTTTAACTATTTTAACCCTTCTTTAAATAAATTAACAATAAATGTCCTAATCTAATCCAAGTGGGAATAAATGGTCATATTTTATTCCAAAGGTTGATTGTGGTCGAATTAAACTTATCCAATAGAATTAGGACATGTGTTAGGGTAATAATAATATCATTTTTACTCGTAATTACCCTATTTACTTTTAACTGTGGTAAAAAAAAGTTAAAAGTTACTATTCAACAAAAATTATTTTCATTTCATTGAATCACATTTTACTTACTGACATCAACCTTGTCTCTCGGGTTTTTGAAATTCCACTCGCAGAAGCGGTAAAATTATGTTTTATTAAAAATTCATTTTTCTTAACTACCACTTAGTGGTTTCACTATTCATCAAAAAATGAATGTTTCCAGAAAAATGCCAAAAATTATGACTAAGCTATATTTGATGTTATGAACTCAAAAATGATGTATATTTTACCAAATTAAAAACATATCAGTTGCATTAATTATTTTAAAAATTAATTCCCGCCGTCAAAACAATTAGCGTGTTCTTACGAGATGATAACTATCAAAAGATTGACACTTGTTTATGTCTGGTTTAAATGTGAAATTACATCCAATGAAAAACATTGTATTAAATTGTAAAAACATATTCTAAATATACTTTAAAACCACTCAAATTAATAATTTATCACTATTAATTATTTCGATTAAAAAGGTTGTTTTTGATTAAAATTTTATAATTTTCTCTATTCATCAGAAAATGAAAGTTATCTGAAAAGTACCAAAATTTCACCATAAGCTAATTTCGATATTCCAAATCCAAAAATTAAGTCTATATTGAAAAATAAAATTTAAAAAATTTCAAAAAGTGGTTATTACTATTCATAACAGCTAGTTTTAATAATATTTTAACATCATATCGTTTTTTAATGAAACTCGGTATTGTGTACTACACACGCTATCAAGGAAGGTCGTGATTGCGTGTAATGCAAGGAAATTCAAGGATGCGTGTTGTGCAAAATACTTTTGGTGTAGCGTAAAACACAAGACATTAATGAAATTAAAAAGAATATTTTTCATTAAATCTCAGGGTGATACATTACACCCCCCTTAAAATGAATTTCGACCTCAAAATTCGTCGGGGTTATAAATGGTTTACTACTCGAATGTTTCTTTAATAGAAACCCATATCTGAAAAAGGAATACCAAAACCAATCTTTAAAAACAAAAGTATGAAACGTAACGGTTACCCAAATAAACTAATCACTGGGTTTCCACATAGGTGACAATATGGATATGGAAGAGAAATCTAACCATCATGTTCTGATGGAGAGTGGTAGAGAACATGGCTATGGAAAATCCAGCAATCACAAAGCCATAAATTTGTGACGATCTAAGGTACCATCTGATTCATCAGATATAAGAGCACTAGGACAACATTTTTGGTTTTTAAGATCATTTCCCTAAAGTTGAATAATTTGAATTAGAATAAATACTTAATTTATTTTGGTACAATCTCACTATTTTTCGTGCCTTGAACAATTTCCACTTCATCTCTTAAATAAATGAAGTTGAATTTGTTATTCGTAAAGTGTTAGCAGATCATGTGATAGAATGATAGGTCATTCCATCTGTCTCAAACAAAAGGTTAGCAAAAGTTATTAAATATACATAAGCCGATCTATAGTGAGATTAATCATATATGGTTCCTAAAATGGACTTATACTTATTATATCATAATAAACCTAGTTTATACTAAACATGGATTTCCTGTAGGCCAGTGGTAGGCGATAAAGGCCAGTCGCACTTTGGTTGTGGGTTCCATTCCCACAGCCTTGTCCGACGCGATGGGTTGTCGCCCATCCAGCATGTTGTCCTTTTTCTAAAACTAAATTACTATAACATCCCATAAATAATATCGAAAAAAGTTCTATCCAAACATATGTCCAACATAATCCATTCCAATCTTTAGGATTATCTAAAATACTTCAGTCCAAGCTCATAGTATAAAGAAAATTATTACTTGAAATGTCACATAACAATCACGTGAATGCCATCATTTATCCCCCATATATCATAATATATATCTTGATGGTCAAATTAAAAACATGTGAATAACTTAATCATGTACTCCCATGAATTCAGTTAAAAGTTAACACTTTCCACAAACAAAAATCCTCAAAATTATTTATACTCAAACAGTGATATCACTTAGTCCTTATATCAATCATGGGCTCATGAATAAAATCAAACATCTCGTTATCTTCTTATCCCTTCATTATGAGCATATCATCTGCTTACCAAAAATATCTCAATCAATTTCCATAGTTTCCAGTACAATAAAATTATTGAAAACCACAATATACCAATACATAAATATTCCAATATTCCACGATACTATATAAAACATTATTTTTGAATCCCATTACATAAACACTTAATCATCCCACCACATCATTTTCAGATTCAACATCTCCAATAGTGATCGCATGTGACTTCCCTTTGTCCTTTTCCTTAAGTGGTGGCTCTTGTCGATCATCATTAACCCATGGGTTGGGGCATTGACTAGCATAATGCCCCATTTCATTGCACTTGAAGCATTGAAGTGTTGTTGGTGCGTTCTCTGCAGTCTTTTCTTTATTCATACCATTAGCAACCCTTTTTCCATTACTTTGACACTCAGCAGCTCGATGCCCTTCTTTTCCACATTTAAAATATTTTCTAGTCCCTTTAAGACAATATCCACCATGTTTCTTTCCACACAATGAGCATAAGGAAACATTCATCTTCTTTTCACCATTATTCTGAGATTTCTCCTTGAACTCCATCTTTTGTTTCTTGTCAATACCATGAGATGAATATGTAACCCCAACTTCCATTTCTACCTTAATAGTACAACGCATAATTTCTTCATAGCTACTGAAGTCTCTTATAGCTAATGCCCTTCTAAGATTTGGTTTTAAGACACTGAAGAATCGATCAACTTTACATTCAGGTTGGATGATAAAGCTAGATGCAAACCTTTCATGACTTGTAAAATTCACTTCGTATACACCACAGATTCATCATCCTTTTTCTTTAGTTCAAGAAACTCCTTCTCCGTCTTTGTTCGAAGAACATGAGGGAAGTACTTATTGAAAAATAATTTCTTGAACTCATCCCATTCCATTGACTCAATTTCATCTTTTGGCCTTGTATTCTTCATAAGATTCCACCATTGATCAGCTTCACCTTCCAAAGGATATACTGCTAATATGAATTTATCATGTTCAGAACATTGAAGAACTGAAAATATATTTTCACTGGTACTAATCCATTGTTCAGCAACAAGTGGATCAGAATACCCACTGAAAAAAGGTGGACAATGCCTAATGAAGGATTCAATAGAATATTTTAACCTTCTCTGCTCATTTGGAAGTCCAGAATGATTAATATCTTTTTTAAGTATAGAAATAAGATTTTTCACTCCATCTCCCAAAACATTTGATTGTTCAGGAGGACAGTCATTGCATTGTCCATTGCATTGATCAACACGGTTCCTTCGGGTTCCATCCATCATCTAAAACCCAAAAAGAATAGTGTGAGAGGCAAAGATCATGCTAGGGAAAACAACATAATAAAGGGAGAGTACCTTCAATATCTAACATCTTAGGTTATCGTAATTCTAGTACTATAACCTATACTTATACTTAACCTTAGGGACATCCCTAGACATACATTAGAAATATCTCTAGGGATCTCACTAATGTTCTTGCATCCAAGATTCCAAAGATTGACTACACCTCCCTCTGATACCAATTGTAGAGACCCTAATCTTGACGTACATGGACATTACATTACTTTTTCAGAATACATAGTACCTTACATAAACACACACACAAGGACCGTAATAGTTTAGTGTCTTTGGAAACTCGGAATATAATCTTCTAATCGTGGTGAAAGATCTTCAACATCTCCCATAAAGATGTTCCCTTTTTTTTCTTACCTAAAACATTTCGTTATATCCTGGGGAAAAGAAAACATAAAAGGGTGAGCTCAAATTCTCAGTAAGGGTAAACAAAAGAAATATCAATCACCTCATATTCATAAGAACATAACATTTTGGAAATCTTAACCTGCAAAACAGATCATAATATCATAACATGGGATAAATCATAGTAGTGAAATGTAATCCCAATATTCATAACATAATACATGAAACTTTGTGGAATACACACATAATCATAGATAATCATTTCTTATTAGGCAAGACTCATTACCAAGACTATCTTAGTGGAAACAATCCATTTCTGAACTGAGTTCACTCCTCGTTTCAGTCCTATTTCACTGAACCGGTTTAACCTGCCGTTCCAGCCATGTCTATCTCATGAGATATAAAATCTTTACCCAATTCAATTGAGTGAGATATAGATCCCACCCATCTCATAATGATACCATTCTTATGTTTGCCACAAAATCAAAAATCAAACATCATTTCATAACCCATGTAATAAAAATGGGAATCTTAAACATCATGCTATCATAACATAATCCATATAAGATAAAAGGACATAATAAAAATAATTCCATCATAAAAAAATCAAATAAATGTAATAATAGGGATATAAATAGGACCCTTTATTATCTTAGATGGAAAATACTTTTGATAAAACACTTGAACTCCATTCTTGAGGAAAATATCCTTTCTACCTAAATTTTTTTTTTCCTTTCTTAACATGTCAAATAATTTTAAACTAAAATAAGTTGATTAAAAATAAACTTGAAAACTTTTAAAGGAAGATTCTTGGAAATAATGTTTTAAAAATACATTCATTCCGTATAAGTTAAAAAAACATTCTTCTCGTACTTTTTTCAGAAATGATAAAAAGTACCTCGTACGAAAAACGACAAAAGATTCCTTTCATATCTTTTACAAAAAACTCACCGAAGGGTAAAATTGGATTTAAACAATTTTAGGTGGATGGAAATAATATTACATATTTTGGAAACATGGATGTGGATGATAAAAATACACCTAATAAATATCAAAGTATAAACAATCTCAGATAAAAATGAGATTGTGATATTTCCCAAACCCTAGGTACGATTTTCTTCGTAACTGTCCGAACCTCCTATATAATGATTTACATAATTTCATTGACTTATTCCAGAATCATACTCATTGTTATGATATCATATATGGTTCACTTATGACTTTATTTTTCCCGTTTTTTTGTAAATTCCATGTTAAAGAGTGTTTTGGGTAAAATATTTTCATTTTTCGTCCGTGTTTTGACTTGTAATTATTCATATGATTACATAGATCATGATTACTTAATTATAGAATATAAAAAATGATTTATATAATATATATTCAGAATATACATATATATAATAGATCAGTAAATGGAACGAAATACACTGTTCATGGAGATGGTAGGTCGTATGTACGCATGAATGCTGTTTTCATTTCTTTATTGAGTTGAATTGAATTAAGTAGACGACATACATATATATAAAAATAAATCCAGTGTCATTATAATGTCATATATTTCATGATTACTTATTATATATACTTTATAATCATTCATGAATGGTTAACGTGGAGAATGAATCTCATCACGTCGAGGAGACAGTAGTCCGTACGTACGCACGAGCGATGATATCGTTCTCATGATCATGAAATTGTATTAGAGTGTATGAATACTATTTCAGAATTCAAAACACATTACAATAATCATATATAGTAGTTTATTTTCACCATTATACCCATCCATGTAAGGTGGTGGTGGAAAATAGATTACACCACAACGTGGAGATAGTATTCCATACGTACGCACGCGCGATGATTTCGTTTTCCGTATGATGGATAGATTGTGAAATAGGGTTGTTTAATACTTACAATAACATATCAGTATATGAGTGATACTTATTTTATTACTTCAAAATTAAAAAACCTACAAATAAGAAGTGGAAGAAGAAATAAAGTTGAAAGAATCGGTAACAGACATTACCTCTTCTTTGAAGCGCCTCTTTGAGATCTCTTTTTAGGGCACTAAAATTGGTCTTTGAGGAAGACCAGAACCTCTATAATGTAGCTATGGAAGTGGAGAATAGAATTTGGCAGGGGTTGTCCGAGCTTTAAGGCTAAAAGTGGTGTGAGTAAGAGAGGGAGGAGGTTCCCTTTTATAAGGGAGGAGAGGGGCACCTTTGGAATAACTAAAAATATTATTTTATTATAAAGTCAAATTCGGATTTTAATAGTTTAAAATTGATATATTTCAAATATAAGGTGGGGATGGGTCGAAATACTCTCATCCAATAGAATTTAGACAAGTTTAGGTTCCTATTTTAACCTTATCATTTAGATTTAACATTAAGTTAAATAAATTTACTTTTACCGTGTCTTCTTGTGTTCTTATACTATAAGGTTAATAAACATACTATAATCAGACAAACCATCCCCAAGTTGTTTATTATTAATATATATAACCTTTTATAAGTCATTTTACCGATCCTTATATTTTTATGAATAAAATAACAATTAATAATATAATATTTGTTTTAAAAACTATTTTATGTCAATTTTGACACTATTTAGTAATTGATTTTTGTGAAACTCATAACAGAATTATTAGTTAGAAAATAGTTAATTAAATAAATACTAACATGTCATGTTAACCTATAAAATTAGTGGAATTCATAAAAAGTATCAAATTATATTTATTTGGGTATTTATATCATCAATTATGTCAATATTTTATTAATAACATAATTACTGCATCATCTTTGTGTCATAAATAAATTAACTTATTAAAAGTCTAAAAATTACAAATAAAATATTATTTTGTAGGAAATCTGTTTATCTTTATAATGAATATTTATATTCGATTTTATCTTATGTATAACCTTATATTAAAAATGATATACATATTAAACTTTGATTTTAACTATTTTAACCCTTCTTTAAATAAATTAATAATAAATGTCCTAATCTAATCCACGTGGGTCTAAATAGTCATATTTTATTCCTAAGGTTTTTTTGGTCGAATTAAACTTATCCAATATAATTAGGACATGTGTTAGGGTAATAATAATATAATTTTTACCCGTAATTACCCTATTTACTTTTAACAATGGTAAAAAAAGTAAAAAGTTTCTGTTCACCAACAATTATTTTCATCTCATTGAATCACATTTTACATACTAACATCAACCTTGTCTCTCGGATTTTTGAAATTCCACTCACATAAGGGGTAAAATTATGTTTTATGAAAAATTCATTTTTCTTAACCACCACTTAGTGGTCTCACTATTCATCAAAAATGAAAGTTTCCAGAAAAATAACAAAAATTAGGCCTAAGCTATAATTGATATTATGAGCTCAAAAATGATTTAGATTTTAACAAATTCAAAACATATCAGTTGCATTAATTAATTTAAAAATTAATTCCCGTCGTCAAAACAAATAGCGTGTTCTTAAGAGATGATAACTATGAAAAGATTGACACTTGTTTATGTCTGGTTTAAATGTGAAATTGCATCCAATGAACAAAGTTGTATTAAATTGTAAAAATATATTCTAAATATACTTTAAAACCACTCAAATAAATAATTTATCACTATTAAATATTTCGATTAAAAAGGTTATTTTTAATTAAAATTTAGTAATTTTCACTATTCATCAAAAAATGAAAGTTATCTGAAAAGTACCAAATTTTCACCCTAAGATAATTTCGATATTACGAATCCAAAAATGAAGTCCATTTTGAAAAATAAAATTTACAAAATTTCAAAAAGTGGTAATTACTATTCATAACAGCTAGTTTTAAAAATATTTTAATAGCATATCGTTGTTTAGTGAAACTCGGTATTGTGTATTACACACGCTATCGAGGAAGGTAGCAATTGCGTGTAATGAAAGTCAAGTCAAGGATGGGTGTTATGAAAGCTCCTTTTGGTGTAGCGTAAAACACAAGACATTAATGAAATTAAAAAGAACATTTTTTATAAAATCTCGGGGTGTTACATTCTACCCCCCTTAAAATGAATTTCTCCCTCAAAATTCATCAGGGTTATAAATGGTTTATTAATTGAAATTTTATTTAATAGAAACTTATATTGTAAAAAGGAATAAAAAAACCAATATTTAAAATCAAAAGTATGAAATTTAACGGTTACCCAAATAAACTAATCACTGGGTTTCCACATAGGTGAAAATATGGATATAGAAGAGAAATCTAACCATCATGTTCTGATAGAAAGTGGTAGAAAACATGGGTATGGAAAAGCCAGCAATCACAAAGCCATAAATTTGTGACCTTCTAAGGTACCATCTGATTCATCAGATATAAGAACACTAGGACAACATTTTTGGTTTTCACGATCATTTCCCTAAAGTTGAAGAATTTGAATTAGAATAAATATTTACATTATTTTGGTACAATCTCACAGTTTTTCATGCCATGAACAATTTCCAATTCATCTCTTAAAGAAATGAAGTTGAATTTGTTATTCGTGAAGTGTTAGCAGAGAATGTGATAGAATGACGAGTCATTCCATATGTCTCAAACAAAAGGTTAGCAAAAGTTATTAAATACACATAAGTCGATCTATAGTGAGATTAATCATATATGGTTCCTAAAATGGACTTAAACTTATTATATCAAAATAAAACTAGTTTCTACTAAACAGGGACTTCTTGTAGGCCAGTGTTAGGCGATAAAGGCTAGTCGCACTTCGGTTTTGGGTTCGATTCCCACAACCTTGTCTGACGCGATGGATTATCGCCCATCCTACAGGTTTTCCTTTTTCTAAAACTAAATTACTATAACATCCCATAAATAATATCGAAAAAAAGTTCTATCCTAACTTATGTCCAAAATAATCCATTCCTATCTTTAGGCTTATCTAAAATACTTTAGTCCAATCTCATAGTAAAAAGAAAATGATTACTTGAAATGTCACATAACAATCACGTGAATGCCATCATTTATCCCCCATATAAAATAAGATATATCTTATTGGTCAAATTACAAACATGTGAATACCATAATCATGTATACCCATGAATGCAGTTAAAAGTTAACACTTTCCACAAACAAAAATCCTCAAAATTATTTATACTCAAACCATGATATCACATAGTCCTTATATCAATCATGATCTCATGAATAAAATCAAACATCTCATTACCTTCTTATCCCTTCATTATGTTCATATCATCTGCTTACCAAAAATATCTCAATCACATTACATGGTTACTGGTACCATAAAATTATTGAAAACCACAATAGACCAATACATAAATATTATAATATTCCACGATACTATATACAACATTATTTTGGAATCCCATTACATAAACACTTAATCATTCCACCACAACGTTGTCATATTCAACATCGCCAATAGTGATTGCATGTGACTTCCCTTTGTCCTTTTCCTTAAGTGGTTGCTCATGTCGATCATCATTAACCCTTGGATTAGGGAATTGATTATCATAATGCCCCATTTCATTGCACTTGAAGCTTTGAAGTGTTGTTGGTGCATTCTCTGCAGTCTTTTCTTTATTCACACCATTAGAAACCCTTTTTCCATTACTTCGACAATCAGCTGCTCGATGACCATCTTTTCCACACTTAAAACATTTTATATTCCCTTCAAGACAATTTCTACCATGCTTCTTTCCACACTTTGAGCATAAGTAAACATTTATCTTCCTGTCACCATTATTCCGAGATTTCTCCTTGAACTCCATCTTTCGTTTCTTTTCAAAACCATGAGATGAATATGTAACACCAAATTCCATTTCTACCTTAATAGCACAGCGCACAATTTCTTCATAGCTACTGAAGTCTCTTATATCTAATTCCCTTCGAAGATTTGGTTTTAAGCCACTGAAGAATCAGTCAACATTACATTCATTTGGATGATAATGCCAGATGCATACCTTTCAAGACTTGTAAAATTCGCTTCGTATACACCAACAGATTCATCATCCTTTTTCTTTAGTTCAAGAAACTCCTTGTCCATCATTGTTTGAAGAATACGAGGGAAGTACCTATTGAAAAATAAGTTCATGAACTCACCCCACTCCAATGACTCAATTTCATCTCTTGGCCTCATATTCTTGATAAGATTCCACCATTTATCATCTTCACCTTCCAAACGATATACTGTTAAGATGACATTATCATGTTCAGAACATTGAAGAACTGAAAATATCTTTTCAGTGGTACTGATCCATTGTTTAGCAACAAGTGGATAAGATGACCCACTGAAAGAATGTGGACATTGCCTCATGACAGACTCAATATAATATTGTTTCCTTCTCTGGACATTTGGAAGTCCATGAATGATTCATAGCTTTTGTAAGTATAGCAATAAGATTTTTCACTCCATCTCCCATAACATTTGATTGTTCATGAGAACAATCATTGCATTGTCCATTGAATGGATCAACACGGTTCCTTCGGGTTCTAGCCATCGTCTAAAACCCAAAAAAAATAGTGTGAGAGGCAAAAATCATGCTAGGGAAAACAACATAATAAAGGGGGAGTACCTTCAATATCTAACATCTTAGGTTACTGTAATTCTAGTATTATAACCTATACTTATACTTAACCTTAGGGACATCCCTAGAGATACCTTAGAAATATCTCTAGGGATCTCACTAATGTTCTCCCATCCTTGTTTCCTAAGGTTGACTAAACCTCCCTCTGATACCAACTGTAGAGACCCTATGCTTGTCGTACATGGACATTACATTACTTTTACGGAATAATTAGTACATTACAAAAACACACACACAAGGACCGTAATAGTTTAGTGTCTTTTGAAAATCGGAATATAATCTTCTAATCGTGGTGATTGATCTTCAACATCTCCCATAAAGATCTTCCCTTTTTTTCTTACCTCAAACATTTCTTTATATCCTAGGGAAAAGAATACATAAAAGGGTGAGCTCAAATTCTTATTAAGGTTAAACAAAAGAAATATTAATCACATCATATTCATAAGAACATAACATTTTGGAAATCTTAACCTGCAAAATAGATCATAATATAATAACATGGGATAAATCATAGTAGTGAAATGTAATCCCAATAATCATAACATAAAACATGATACTTTTTGGAATACACAAATAATCATAAAGAATCATTTATTATTAGAAAAGACTCATTTCCAAGACTATCTTAGTGGAGAAAGTCCATTTCTGAACAGAGTTCACTCCTCGTTTCAGTCCTGTTTCAATGAACTGGTTTAACCTGCCGTTCCATCCATGTCTATCTCATGAGATATAAAATCTTCACCCAATGAATTGAAAGAAGATATAGGTCCCACCCACCTCATAATGATACCATTCTTATGTGTGCCACAAAATCAAAAATCATACATCATTGCATAACCCATGTAATAAAAATGGGAATTTTAAACATCAGGCTATCATAACATAATCCATATAAGATAAAAGGACATAATAAAAATAATTCCATCATAAAATAATAAAATCCATGTAAAAATAGGAATAGAAACATAACCCTTTATTATCTTATATGGAAAATAATTTTGATAAAACACTTGAACTCCATTCTTGAAGAAAATATCCCCTCTACCTCAAAAACATTTTTCCTTTTCATAACATGTCATACAATTTTAAACTAAAAGAAGTTGATTAAAAACAAACATTAAAACTTGTAAAGTAATAATCTTTGAAATATTGTTTTAAAAATATATTCATTTCGTATAAGTTAAAAAACCATTCTTCTCATACTTTTGTCGGAAAAGTCAAAAAGTACCTCGTACGAAAAACGACAAAAGATTCCTTTCATATCTTTTAATAAAAACTCACCGAATGGTAAAATTGCATTTAAAAAATTTTAGGTGGATGGAAATAATATTAAATATTGAGGAGACATGGATGTGGATGAAAAAAATACACCCCAGTAAATTCCAAAGTATAAACAATCTCATATAAAAACGAGATTGTGATATTTCCCTTACCTTAATTCCGATTTTCTTCATAAGTGTCCGACCCTCCTGTATAATGATTTAAATAATGTCATTGACTTATTCCAGAATCATAATCATTGTTATGATATCATATATGGTTCACTTATGACTTTATTTTACCCGTTCTTTTGTAAATTCCATGTTAAAGAGCATTTTGGGTAAAATCGTTTCATTTTTCGTCCGTGTTTTGACTTATAATTATTCATATGATTACATAGATCATGATTACACAATTCCAGAATATAAAACATTATTTATATAATATATATTCAGAATATACATATATATAATAGATCATTAAATGGAAATAAATACACCGTTCTTGGAGACGGTGGACCGTACATACGCATGAACGCTGTTTTCGTTTCCTTATTGAGTTGAACAGAATTAAGTAGATGACATAAATATATATACACATAAATCCAATATAATTATTATGTAATATATTTCATGATTACTTATTATATATACTTTATAATCATTCATGAACGGTTAACGTGGAGAATGAATCTCATCACGTCGTGGAGACGGTAGTCCGTACGTACGCACGGGCGATGATATCGTTCTCATGATCGTGGAATTGTATTGGAGTGTATGAATACTATTTCAGAATTAATAACACTTTACAGTAATCATATATAGTTGTGTATTTTCACCATTATACCTATCCATGTAAGGTGGTGGTGGAAAATAGATTACACGATGTTGTGGAGACGGTATTCAGTACATACGCACGCACGTTGATTTCGTTTTCTGTAGGATGGATAGATGGTGAAATAGGTCTGTTTCATACATATAATAATATATCAGTATATGATTGATACTTATGTTATTAATTAAAAATGAAACAACCTAATAAGAAGAAGTGGAAGAAGAAATAGAGATGAAATAATTGTTAAAAGACATTACCTCTTCTTTGAAGCTCCTCTTTGAGATCTCCTTTTAGGGCTCTAAAATTGGTCTTTGAGGACGACCAGAACCTCTAGGATGTTGATATGGAAGTGGAGAAGGGAATTTTTCAGGGGTTGGCCGAGAGTGAAGGCTCAAAGTGGGGTGAGGAAGAGAGGGAGGAGGTGCCCTTTTATAAGGTAGGAGAGGGGCACCTTTGGAATAACAAAAAAATATTATTTTACTATTAGTCAAATTCGGTTATTAATAGTTCCAAATTGATATATTTCGAAGCTGAGGTGGGTATCGGTAGAAATACTTTCATAAAATATAATTTAGACAAGTTTAGGTTCCTATATTAACCTTATCATTTATATTTAAGATTAAGTTATATAATTTTACTTTTACCGTGTCTTCTTTTGTTCTTATACTATAAGGTTAATAAACTTACAATAATTAGCAAAGCCAACCGAAAGTTGTTTATTATTAATATATATAACCTTATCTAAGACATTTGGCATAAACTTAGATTTTTAGAAATAAAATAACAATTAATAAAATAATATTTGTTTTAAAAACTATTTTATGTCAATTTTGACACTATTTAGTAATTGATTTTTTTTAAAATAATAACAGAATGATTATTTCGAGAAAAGTTAATTAAATCAATACTAACATGTTATATTAACCTATAAAATTAGTGTAATTCATAAAAAGTCTCAAAATATATTTATTTGGGTATTTATAACATCAATTATGCCAATATTTTATTAATAAGATAATTACTGCATCATTTTTGTGTCATATATAAATTAACTTATTTAAAGACTAAAAATTACAAATAAAATATTATTATGTAGGAAATATTTTTATATTTCTAATGAATATTTATATACCAATTTATCTTATGTATAGACCTATATTAAAAATGATATACTTATTAAACATTGATTTTAACTATTTTAACCCTTCTTTAAATAAATTAATAATAAATTTCATAAACTAATCCAAGTGAGAATAAATGGTCATATTTTATTCCTAAGGTTGTTTTTTGTCGAATTAAACTTATCCAATAGAATTAGGACATGTTTTAGGGTAATAATAATATCATTTTTACCCATAATTACCCTATTTACTTTTAACCGTGGTAAAAAAAAGTTGCTATTCACCAAAAATTATTTTCATCTCATTGAATCATATTTTACTTACTGACATCAACCGTGTCTCTTGGATTTTTTAAATTCCACTCACCAAAGCAGTAAAATTAATTTTTATGAAAAAATCATTTTTCTTAACTACCACTTAGTGGTTTCACTATTCATCAAAAAATGAAAGTTTACAGAAAAATACCAAATAGTAGGCCTCAGATATATTTGATATTATTAACTAAAAAATGATGTATATTTTACCAAATTCAATACATATCATTTTCATTAATTAATTTAAAAATTAATTCCTGTCGTCAAAACAAATAGCGTGTTCCTAAGAGATGATAACTATCAAAAGATTGACACTTGTTTATGTTTGGTTTAAATGTGAAATTGCATCCAATGAACAACACTGTATTAAATTGTAAAAATATATTCTAAATTTAAATTAAAACCACAAAAATTAATAATTTATCACTATTAATTATTTCGATTAAAAAGGTTGTTTTTAATTAAAATTTAGTAATTTTCACTATTCATCAGAAAATGAAAGTTATCCGAAAAGTTCCAAAATTTCACCCTAAGCTAATTTCGATATTCCGAATCCAAAAATGAAGTCTATTTTGAAAAATAAGATTTATAAAGCTTAGAAAAGTATTTATTACTTTCCATAACATCTAATTTTAATAATATTTTAATAGTATATCGTTTTTTAGTGAAACTTAGTATTGCGTACTACACACGCTATCTAGGAAGGTCATGATTGTGTGTAATGCAAGGAAAGTCAAGGATGCGTGTTGTGCGAGCTCATTTTGGTGTAGCGTACAACACAAGACATTAATGAAATGAAAAAAAATATTTTTCATAAAATCTAGGGGTGTTACATATCATCTTATTATAACAACATGTAAATTGTTATATTTTTTAAATTATGAAGGTGACAGCCTTGACATCATTTAAAATAAAATAATATAAGTGTCATAATCGGATTTATAAAGCTATAAATTTTAAAAAAATTTACCATTGGATGGTTATGGTTTTTATATATATGACCAATAAGTTTCAGTAAGGTATTTGGGCCTTTTAATGTGTATTGTTATTTTAATAAAAACTATATTATTGATTTTTCACTAAGTAAATAATTTATACATCATTATTGTATAAGTTATTAAGGTTATTAAATATTTCATAAAAATCACAAAAAAATTGCCATAATGGAGAAAAAATTCCCTCTTCAAAATGAGTATTTATAATCTAATTTATATTTGGTATATCCTTATATTAAAAATACATAAATTATTGATGTTTGAGTGAGACATATATCACTTTCTTAAAAATTAAATAAATTAAACGTCTTAATCACATCTAAGTGGGTTCTAATGGATTCAATTTCGACCCGAATATTACTCAGGAAGAAATATATTCATCATATTATATTAAGACAAGTGTTAGAATAATTTTATAATATTATATTTACCATCAATTGCCTTATTTACCGTTATCTATGGTAAAAAAATTTACCGTAGTTACTATTCGATGTACCCAAAAATAAAAAGTAGCCTATAAACATAATTTGGACCTACTGATTCCAAATATGGAATCAATTTCCCGAAATTAAAATCACAGAAGTTATAGAAATTAATTTAAAATTAATCTCGTTGTTAATATAACATGTTTTTAGAAGATCAAACATTGCAAAAGATTGAAATGATTTTACCTATGAATTCAATATAAAATCAATGCTAATAACATAAATAATATTAAATGTTAAAAATATATTTTATTTATTCTTTAAAACCATTCAATATTATAATTTAACCATGAAAATTATTACAATAAAAAAAGATGTTTTTAATTAATATTTAGCGTGTTTTTGCTATTTATTAAAATATGAAATTTATCAGAATAATATGAAAAAATTATCAAAAGTAAATTTTTATATCCTGATTCCAAATAAGAAATTTATTTTGTAAAATTGAAATTATAAACATGTCAAAAACTATATTTAATGTGGGTGCTTCATCAAAAGGCTGCAAAATATTATTTTTTCAAAAATATTTATTACACCCAAAAATTTTATTTTATTCTCAAACCATTTTCTAGAAAATGTGTAAGTTGAATAATAATGTTATAAAATTCAAAATGTAGTTAATAGTATTCATAACATCTAGTTCATAATAATATTATGACAATATATTTTTGTTTAGTGAAACCCGATATTGTGTACTATACATGCTATCGAGGAAGCTTGCGATTGCGTGTAATGCAAGCCAAGTCGGGGCTACGTGTAGTGCAAGATCACTTTTGTGTTGTGTATAATATAGTCTAAACATATTTAATTTATACATTAATCAAAATATATACTTAATGTTGTGTATAATAATTTCTACAAAACGTACATGATATTGGGTGTAACACGAGCCAAGAATAGTGTTGTGTATACTGCATGCTAATACGGTGTTGCGTATAGTACAAGATAATCTTGGTGTAGTGTACAATAGAATACATCAAATAAATAAAAAATAATATATCTAATATAATATCAGGGTGTTATATTCTACCCCCTTATAATTGAATTTCTCCCTTGAAATTCGTCGGGATTATAAATCATTTACTACTTAATGGTTTTATTCATATAAACCCACATCATAAAAAGGAATACTAAAACATAATTTTAAAAAGTGAAGTATGAAATGTAACGGTTACCCAAATTAACTCATCACTAGGTTTCCACATAGGAGAACATAGGTGGAAATTTGGATATGGAAGAAAAATATTACCATCAACTTCTGAAGAAAGAGTGGTAGAGGACATGGCTGTGAAAAAGCCAACAATTACAAAGAAATAAATTTGTGATGATATAAGGTAACATCTGATTCATCATATATGAGGGCACTAGGACAACATTTTTGGTTTTCAAGATCATTTCCCAAATGTTAACGAAGTTTTTAATTAAAAGAAATACTTACTTGATTTTTTTACAATCTCACCATTGCTCGTGCCTTGAACAATTTCCACTTCATATCTTAAAGAAATGAAGTTGAATATGTATTTCATGAAGTGTTAGCAGATCATGCGATAGAATGATAGGTCATTCACTCTATCTCAATCATAACGATAAAAATTATATATATATATATATAAGTCCATCTATGGTGAGATTAATCGTATATGGTTCCCAAAATGGACTTATAATTCTTCTATCATCATGCTTAATAAAATAAATCTAGTTTCTACTAACCAGGGGCATCCTGTAGGCTGGTGGTAGGCGATAAAGGCATGTTTCACTTCGTTTGTGGGGTTGATTCCCGCAACCTTTTCCGACACGACGGGTTGTCGCACGTCCTGCAGGTTGTCCTTTTTCTAAAACTACACTATTATCACATTACAGAAATAATATCGAAAATCGTTCTAGACATAAACAATACTATCGGATATCCAACATAATCAATTCCAATCTTATACAAAATACATATGTCCAATCTCATAGTATAAGGGAAACGATTACAAGAAAGGACACATAACATGCACGTGAATACCATCATTTATCCCCCATATATCATAAGATATATCTTGTTGATCTCATTCCAAATGAGTGAATACCTTGATCATGTATTCTATAGAAACATAAATTACCATAGAACATTAGTGAAAACATGAATGCTTTCAAAAAGTAACTCATTCAACATACCAAAATCCCCAAATTTCTATATACTCAAACCATGATATCATTTTGTCCTTTTATTAGTCATGAGATCATTAAAGCTATCAAACATATTATTTTCTCCTTATCCATTCATTATTCTCATATAATCTACCTTCTAAAAATATTTCAATCACTTATCATGGTTATTGGTACCATTCATCATATAGATTCAAATACTCAAGGAAAGACAACAATGTAACAATCCTTAAATTTTTTCTTTATTCCATAGTACCATACATTATTCTTGATAAACATGAAATCATTCCAATACCTTCTCAAACCATTGACTGAGCTTCATCATTTTATTCCTCAACACTTCTTTTATCTCATATATCATTTGTAGTGTCTTCATCATCATCAACATAAATATTACCAATGCGACTGTGATGATTATCATCATGAGATTTTCCCTTAGGTAATTGGTTTTCATAATACACATACATTCCACATTTAAAACATTTAACTATTTTTGATATCTTAGAAATACCATTATCCTTGTCTATTATGTTAAATGACCTTTTACTTTTAAATTACTAGCTTTGTGTCCTTTGATTCCACACCAAAAGCATATTACAGTTCCATTGAATCATTCTCCTTGATGCATCTTCCCGCATGACTTACAAGATGGAAATTCAACTTTCTTTCCTCTATGATCATCTTGAAACTCCATCTTTCTCTTATTAGTTGAGTCAAGAATCTTACCAAAGTTGAGATTATTGATCAAATTATGATATTTTTTATTAGGAATAATAATGATGTTTCACCTTCCAAATCCCATTTCATTTGGATGACTAGGAAGAATATAATTCCACGGCCCATCATATTCTCCATTAACATGAATATTCCACATTCCAGTAATTTATTAAAACCCAAAAAGAATAATTTGAGAGGAAAAAATAATTTTATGAAAACAAAATAATAAAGTGGGAGTACCTTTTATATATATCATCTTAGGATTAATTTTGTTATTGTTACCATAATTATAGGTCTATAACCTATACTTATACTTATCCTTGGGGACATCACTAGACATACCATAGAAATATCTCTAGAGATCATACTAATGTCTTCACATCCGAGTTTCCAATGGTTAACTAAACCTTCGCTCTAATACTAAATGTAGAGACCCAAGCTTGAAATACATGGTTATTACATTACTTTTGCGGAATACATAATACATGACAAAAACAGATTCTCAAAGACTGTATTAGTTTAGTGTATTTGGAAACTCAGAATATAATCTTCTAATCATGGTGAATGAACTTCAACATCTCCCATAAAGATCTTATCCTTTGGTTTTCTTACATAAAACCTGTCTTTATATCCTGAGGAATAGAAAACATAAAAATGGGTGAACATAAATTCTCAGTAAGGGTAAACATGGATAATATAAAACAATCCCTGAACATTTGAATGTAAGAACATGAACATAAAACATCCAAATCATGAGTAATGACATAAATCATAGCAGTGCATAAGGAATAGATCATAAAGGAACATTAACCATGATAAAATAGAATGGGAATAAAACTTGTAATTGTGGAAACTATTAAGCACATGTTATTATTTCCATAGTAGCCAATGCATTGCTACCAATACCATCATTGTGGACAAAGTCTATCACTGAACTGGGTTTAATTGTCGTTCCAGCCCTGTATTACTGAACCAGATTCACTTTTCCTTCCCTCCATGTCAATCTCATGAGATATAATTCTTTACCCAATTCATTGGAGGGAGATATAAGTCTCACCCATCTCATAATGAAATCATTCTTTCGTGTGCCACAAAATAAAAATAAATCATTCATCATAACCCAATTAATAAAATGGGTTTCACAAGCATCATCTCACCGTGACATAATCCATATTAAACAAATGGATATCATTTCATCATTATAAAAATAAAACCATTTAAATAATAGATACATTATACTTTAAACATAAAAATTCTATATAATGTTATCATAGATGGAAAATTGTTTTGACAATACACCTGAAATGAATTCTTGAGAAAAAACTTCCTTTCTTCTTCAAAATCATTTTTTTCACAAAATGCCACAAAATTTGAAAAGAAAATGATTTTATTGAAAAAAATCATGAAATACTATAGATTATTTTTCATGAAGAAAAGAAGATATGAAACTGTAAAAATATTTTAATACCGTATAAGTTAAGAAAACTATTCTCCTCGTTCTTTTACCGAAAAAGACAAAAAGTACCTCGTATGTTAAAAAAAAGAAAGATTCCTTCCATAACACAAATTTAAAGGAAAAAAGTTGTAAAAATGACTATAAAATTATTGGTATGAATATTAAACACTTTATGAAAACATTTTTATGGAAATCGATGAAAAATATAACCCTAGTAAATACTTACGTATAAGTGATCCCAGATAAAATTGAGATTGCAAAATTTTCCATTACCTTTTGTCCAGTTTCTTTTATACGTGTTCGAAACTCATTTATAGTGGGTTTAAACATATTATTAACTCATAACAGAAACATAATAATATTTATGATATCATATATGATTCAATTATGACTTTATATTACCCATTATTTTGTCAATTCCATTTTAAAGCAGCGTTTTTTGTAACAATCGCATCATTTATCGTACGTGTTTGGACTTTTTTCATGATATTATTATTAAGTATATAATTATTTACATACTTAAATAATGTAAAAAATGATTTATATATCATATATATTCATTATATATATGTATAATAGATAGATAAACGAAATGAAATACACTGTTCATGGAGGCAGTAGGTCGTACATACGCATGAACGTCATTTTGATTTCCATATTGAATTGGATGGAAGTAAGTAGATGAAATAAATATATAAATACATAAATCCAGTAGCATTATTATTCCATATAATTCATTATTATTCATTATATTTACTTTGTATTCATTATTTAATGGTTAACATTGAGAATGAATCTCATCGCATCGTGGATACAGTAATCCATATGTACGCACAAGCGATGATATCATTCACATAATTATTGAATGGAATTCGATTTGATGATATAATATCTCAGAATTAGTATCATGTTATAATAACCCTATATAGTTATTCTTTACACCATTATTCCAATCCATGTATTGTGGTGGGGTAAAACAGATTACACCACAGTGTGGAGACGGTATTCCGTACTTACACACGTGTGGTGATTTCGTTTTCCATAGGATATATAGAATGAGAAATAGGGTTGGTTAATATTTATAAAAATGTATCATTATATGAGTGATAATTATTTTATTAATTTATTATGGAACAATAAAATAAGAATAAGTAGAAGATGAATTGAATTTGAATGAATCGGTAAAGTATATTACGTCTTCTTCGACGCGCCTCTTCTAAACTACCTCTTTGGGCACTAAATTTGGTCTTTGATGAAGACCCGGGCGTCTAGTATGTTTCTAGGGAAGTGGAGAATTTAAATTCATAGGGTTTGGCCGAGCATGGAGGCTCAATGTGGAGTGAGGAGGAGAGGGAGGAGGTCCTCTTTTATAAGCGAGGAGAGGGGCACCTTTGGAAACTTACGAAATACTAATTTATAATAAATTCAAACCCCACATAGAAACCTATGAAAATGGCACAAATCCAAAGATTAAATGAGATAGGGTTTTAATAAAACCAACCAATAAAATTTATAAATTTTGGGAAACTATTTTCAACCATATCAACTTGATTTATCCTTATTTCATCTATTTATTTTTATTTGTGGTAATAATATTCTAAATTTTAAATTTTTACAAATATTTAATTATGTGTTGTGAATTGTAAATAATTGGATACTTAATGACATTTTAGACCATATAAATTTCAATTTATAAATTTTAATTATTTATGTGATTTTTAAGCAATTTTATAATATTTTATTTTTATAAAATAGGAATAGTGTAAATTTTGACACTATTCATTTATTTAAATTTTAAAAAAATCCACACCGAGGATATATTCGAAACAAAATTTTTAATAGAATCATGACATGTCATATATATCAATAATTTTTTTAAGAAAATTAATTAGTTCATATAATATTTATTTTAATATTTATAAAACCATTTATTTGATATTTCTCTTAATAATACAATTAATACATAATTATTGTATAATCATTTAATATACATATTTATTGCATAAAAATTGAAAAAAAACTATTATTATGAAAAACCTAATATATTTCAAAATAATACCTTTACTCGAATTTATCATCCTAAAATCAGAACATGTAAATTGTTATATTTATTAAATTATTAAGGGGACAACATTGACATCATTTAAAGTAAAATAAAATAAGTGTCATAATCGTTTTTATAAATCTCCAAATGGGGACACATTCGACAATTTGATGGTTATTGTTTATATATATACTACCAATAAGTTTTTTTCAGGTTTTTGGGCCTTTTATTGGGTGTTATTATTTTAATAAAAACTATATGATTGATTTATCACTATGTAAATAATTTTTGCATCATTAATGTAAATGTTATTAAGGTAATTAAATATTTCATAAAATTAAAAATAAATTACCTTAATAAAGAAAAAAAATTATCTTTAGAATTATTATTTATAATCGAATTTATATTCTGAATAACCTTATATTAAAAACAATTTATTATTGATGTTTGAGTGAGGCATATTTCACATTCTTTAAAATAATATAAATTAAAGGTCTTAATCACATCCAATTGGGTTCCAATGGCTTCCATTTCGACCCAAAAATGCCTTAGGGTGAAAAATAATCATCAAATTATATTAATACAAGTGTTAGAGTAATTTAAAAATATTATATTCACCCTTAATTACCCGATTTACCTTTAACTAAGGTAAATAAAATTTATCGTAGTTACTATTCATAGTGCAAAAAAATAAAAAGTATCCTATTAATATAATTTATACCTACTGATTCCAAATATCGTATCGATTTTTCCAAATTCAAATAATAGAATTTGGAGAAATTAATTTATAATTTATCTCGTTGTTATGAAAATGAGTTTTTTAAAGTTCAAACATTGCAAAAGATTAAAATGATTTTACCTATGAATTCAATGTAAAATAAATTCAAATTCAATAAATTATATTAAATGTTAAAAATATATTATATTTATATTTTAAAACCATTAAATATTATAATTAAACCATATAAATTATTATGATGAAAAAATTTGTTTTTATTTAAAATATATTGTGTTTCTACGATTCATTAAAATATGAAAGTTATCAGAATAATATGAAAAATTTATCCAAAGTAAATTTTTATATCCTGATTCCAGAGAAGAATTTTATGTTCTCAAATTCATCATAAAAAATTTCTAAAACTAGATTTAAAGTGGGTGCACCATCAAATGTTTGCAAAACAATATTTTTGGAAAAATAATTATTTTACCTGGTATATTTATTTTGTTCTCAAACCATGTTCTAGAAAATGTCTAGGTTGAATAATAATGTTATAAAATTAAAACTTTAGTGAATATTATTCATAAAGGCTAGTTCATAATAATATTATAACAATATATCTTTGTTTAGTGAAACCCGGAATTCCGTACTGCACACACTATCGAGTAAGGTCGTGATTGTGTGTAATGCAAGACAAGTCAAGAGTGCGTGTATTACAAGATACATTTAGTGTTTTTTATAACATAATCAAAACATATTTCATTTATACATTAAACAAATCTATACTTAATTTTGCGTAGAATAATTTCTACAAAATGAACATGAAATTTGGTGTAACACGAGCCAAGAATAGTATTGGGTATACTTCCAACTAATCTGGTGTTGTGTATAGTACAAGCTAATCATGGTTTAATGTACAAAAGAAGACATCAATGAAATTAAAAATAATATATCTCATAACATCTCGGGGAGTTATAAAGAATTTATTAGAACATTTATGTTCTTTATTGTATATGTATAAATATATATTTTATAATTTCCATAATCCTATTCATAGTCAAAAGAATTAGTGTCTATGTCATATTTGTAATTTTTATATAATCATGGATTGTTTGTGTTTGATTTTGGATATCACAAATGCTACCAGACATAATTTTTTATTAAAAAAATTGTGGCATTATATTCATCCCACTTTAATAAATTTATTCCTTTAAATTAGATCTTGATCTTAATAATAATTTTTTTCCCAAAAATATATATCTTTATTGCAAACCCATATCATAAAAGGGGTTAAAAAAATCCAGTTGAATAGTGAGAAATGGAAGTATGATGGTCATAACATAAATAGGTTTCAAAGTTTTATATAATTTTTTTAAGTGAAAACATAGACATGGAATAGAAAACCCAGACTACTATGTACATGATAAATTCAAAAAATAAAAACCGTAAATATATGATTGGTGAAGAGACCATAAACTAATAAAAAGTGATCATGATATGAAAAAAAATCTAATATAATTTACTTGTATTTAAGGAATTATTTTTCAATCTAAACAAGGGAAATAAGGAAATATAAATTCATTATATTTATAATTTAATCAATTGATCAATTTGTTTTTATTCAATCATTTTTTCAAATGATAAATACCCTATATAAACATTTTTATTCCAGGTGCACTATATTAAACTTCTAATGATACATATAATCCAACAAAGAATAACAATTTTTCTTCAAGACTTTTGAAAATCAAAGATGGTTAGTATAAAGTAAAATTATCCTGTAAATTTATTATACCATAATAAATTAATCTCCAAAATAAATTAAAAAATTAATGTATTATAATATCTCATTCCTTAACTAAATAATCATATATCCTAAATAACACAAATAAAACCGTCATAAAACAATTTTTTAACCCCATTATATTTCACACACACTTTGTATTATATTTCCATAAATAGAATAACATCTATATAATATAATCATTTAGGGTAATTTTGATGTTTATATATACCTCAATTAAATAATGTGTATACTAATATATCGCTAATCACATAAAAATAAATAAAAAGTTTACTATTTGATATATTTTCCAAAATATCATTAATCCTATCGAGATTTTATCTCATAAATATCCAAATTTGGAATAAATGATCTTAGACGTATAATCCCAAGGTTATTTGGGTTTATCACATCATCAATAAGATATTAAGGATTATCAAACCCTATATCATTAGTTTTCGAAAATATATCATTATCAGTAAATCATTTTCATAGGTTACTGTTAAAATTAAATATTTCTTTTAAATCCTTAATGAAAGAATACTATGGAATAATCCATAAATGTTTCAGGATTCATAAGTCCATAATTTTATTGATATAAAACATCTTGATTATAGTTATCTATTAACAATACATAAACACATTAATACATACACATTAATGATATCGAAATTTTAGGCTATTTTGTAGTCTTCTATTTAACCATTTAGTTAGGTCATTATCTAATAATATATATTTTCCACACATATTACTAATAATAACCAAGTGGTTCATATGACAAAATAAATTCCTTATATCATATTCTTCATTATTTTTATAGAAAAAAAATACTTATGAACTATTTTCACAAACATAAAACACGTTCTAGTTTCATTATGGAATATCCCTGACTACCACATTTTATATTTTTTAATTATATGGAACTGAATCATCCTTAAATTGTCACTTTTAGAGATTAAATTCCTTGAGATGTAATCCTCATATTCTATGATGTCTTTGGAAAAAAAATATTTCATTTTTTAGTTGTGATTTTTGAAAAATGGTGTGGAATAATGCCAATATATCTAATTTGATATCTAATCTTGTAAGGCATCTCATTTGGAAATTCTCAAATTTCCCATAACATTGGTTTTTTACTCGGTTCTTCTCATTTTCATCTATTTAATATAATAAATAGAAAAATTAGTTATAGGTAATTTTTAACTATTAAAAAATAACTCTGAATTAAATAACTATACTGGAATATCATATAAATGTCATGTATTTCCAGAACATTTGATTTTTTAGGCTTCAGTGTAATTTCTCCATGATCGATTTGTTATCAAAGACTCGTATTGAAATTATTGTTCACTTAATAATAGTTTTTAATGAGTTTTTGAATATATGGATGCATATCTTTTTTGACTATTAAAGTAGGTGTCTACTGATTCCTGATGTCGTTCAGTAGTATGGACTATGTCTTTCCAAATACAATTTTTTCAACTATAGTAATTACTGTAGCAGTACTGTAGGATTACTGTAGAAGGTACTGTGGTAGTACTATAGCGGAACTGTAGTAGGAATAGTTTGAAACTGTAGCAGCCGAATCTATTCCTCCGTTTGGGCCTTCAAGCCACCAATTTGGTCCCCGAGTCCTTTAAGGCCATTGGTCCATGAAGGACTTCGGGTTAGTAAGGCCTTAGGGCCACCTCAAGGCCTTTGGGCCACCTCAAGGCCTTCGATCCACCTTATGTGAAGATGCTTATCAGTCAACCTACTAAGAACAAGCTTCAAAAGGAGGATGATCAATGAGAATTCACCAAAACAAAATCTAGAAGGATTGTAAGAATGGCAGGGTATTGCACTTTCCATTGGGACAAGCCTGTAAATGTACGAGAAAGCCTAGCCGAATAGGCATGAAAAGTAAGAGAGCTGATATCATAATGTAGATCTTAGGGAGGAGCAATTCCAAGTAATTAGTATGGGTTGTATGTAATGTTTGAATCATATGACAATTAATTTTTATATAGGCGAGGGGACACGTAAAAATTACACCTACGAGCCTTGTAAGGGTTCCACCTCACCCCATTGGATGGATTAACGATAAAAAAACCTCTTTTCAACAAAATAGAAATTGTTTTATTGGTCAAATTATTTTAATTGGTGATTTTGAATATTTTTAGGTGTTTTATATTCAATGTTACAAATCATGAAATGGCCTAAAAAATTCAAAAATACACAGTGTATACTTTTATAAACAAATTGTGTACTATTTCCATGACACATATGGGCAAACTAGATATACACCCATGATTCCATATAAAGCATACACGTCTCACACATCCCATCTACATGTCATGTGTCATTTCATGAATCTATTAGTGGATGATGAATGTACTTAAATGACATGTATGGCTGTGCTACACATCATGTACTCTCACCTACTAGGCAGCGCCATGTTCAAAGTCAATGACGGTGTGTTAGATCACTTACCGACAAAGTTAAGATGGCCAAAACATGTTTACTAGGGTATATGCACTGTACATTTTAGTACACACATTGAACTATTAAAACCAATAAAAAGGTGGAAACCCTCCATGTTTGGTATTCATTTATGTTCATTCATTCTGAGACATTCCAAGGTGGGAACTCCAGAGACAGCCAAGATGAGAAGAAGAGAGAAAGATAGAAAAAAGTTGAGAATAATGGGGATGTGGTTCTTCAATACTACCTTCCCTAGAACCTCCACTCCAAAGATTTTTGGAGGATGAATTCAGGAACTGAATGTTGTTTAGTCACTAGCTAAACCATGAGTCACTAAATTTCCTTTGTTTTGGGGATGTAGAAAATTATGTATTGAAATTTGTCTATTTTGATATTGTAATTGTGTGATCAATTTTAGTTTCTTATAATTACTTATTAAATAATTCAAAATATCACTATAAACACCATATCATACCAAAAATATGACATCTAGGGAGCCATTAATGAATTACGATTGAGAACATCCAAGACCAATGGGTGTTTAAATCTTCTAAAAAGGGATGCAATTATTAAAATTATGAGAAATAAATTTCCAGACCGTTGAATTATTTTTTATTGATTTAAACGGAACTCACCTTACCAATGGGGATTCGTTATATTCTTAAACAAGAGAGGTGAATTATCATGAACAACCCATCTTCATAAACAAATGAATTAATAGAAACCATTAAAATCCCAAATTCTGATGCATTTCCCTCCAAATTTTAATCTAATCCAAATCTATGTGTTTTCTTTATATTTCATGTAATTTGTTAAGAAACTGAAATCCAATCACCATTTTATCAAAAAATTCATGTATTGACTATAAATTTCAGTAAAATATAACTAAATAAATTACAAAGTATATAAAAAAACAAAAATAACTCACTTTCCCTATGAATCAATCCCCTAATGGTACCGTACTATTTAGGGTAATACGATTTGGATTGTTGAAAATACAACATAAGCAAGAATGATTAAAATATTTGGCGCCATTTATGTGGAATACAAAACATAATATTGTTCTTTGTCATCATCAATTTTTATCAATTTTAGGGAAAATAAAAATAAAAAAAATTCTAAAATTTTATTCTTATGCCCAATTCTATTTATTTACTTCTTTTTATCCTCTTTTATGCTTTTTTTTACGTTTTTTTCTTGTTTATAGGTGTACGAGTGGCTGCATTACTCATTACAAGAGATCTGAGTCATCAGAGATATTTTTAATCAACACAGAGATTGAACGATGACATTTTAGGTTAATACATTCTATTATGGGTGATCGCAACCAACAATACCACATAGAGAACATAAAAGAGTGAGATCCAGCTATTTTCAAAAGTTCTAGATAATCATTTGGCCCAAATGACAACTGGACCCAAAAAAATCCATTTTTTTCCAGGGTATTTCCTGTAGTAACTCCAACTGCTCCAACCAAAGATGTTTCCATACCTACATCCATGTCAGGGGATTCTTTTCCTCCTGAGTAATACTTTTCACCCATTCCCCCTCGAGAAAAACTACTCCTGTGGAGAACTATTATGGAGTATGGACTCCCCTCCATCCAAGGGGTAGACATATGACTCGTCTGACTATTGGTGCATGCCAAGAAATTCAAAATCAAATTGTCCATTATGCAGCTAATCCCAATCACAATTCAATTCATGGGTTTAACTAGTGACGAGATTAATACTAATCTCTCCAACCTTCTTGTGATCTGTGTCACCTTCTGCTACCAAATAGTGTCATTATATGTCATCTTTCATTGCCTCTTCTTATCCTCATTAGTAGATAATGTGAAATATTATAACAACGGAATTACTCAGTGGTCCATTCTTACTGGGAAGGAATTAGCCCAGGAATTCTTGTCCATGTACATTCCAACTTTGAAGAAGGTGACACTAGAGAACAAGATCAACATATTTCAACACCATGACTTAGAATCATTATATGTGTCCTCAGAGTGCATCTAGGAGATGGAATTTGGTGACAACCACATCATTGGTGAATTCTTGAGGTCGAAATCTTACCATTTAAATAGTGAGGTGTGCTACACATCTCAAAACTGAAGGCTGAATATGTACCTTCTGTACCAAAACCCTACATGGGGAGAACATATGAACATGACATACCATATGAAATACATATAACCTCCACTCCAAAGAAATCCTAGTTATGGTCAAAAAACATACCAAAACCCATATCTAAGATAGAAACAACATGGGACTTACTAGTAGTATGTGTACCAAAACCCTCCCCCATAACCACAAAAATAGATGTAGGCCTCACGTGGTAAGGGAAAACATGAGTTCAATCCTTTTGAGATTGCCTTACCATTTCCAGAGATGATGAAGCAATGGAATATGGATCACCTATTTGGTTAATTCATTAAGTTATTCTAAAATAATCACATACACATCCCTTTCGCAAGAATCTATAGTATATATGTCCACATAGAAAATTTTAATGAAGGATATTCTATCAAATCAAAAAAATATTGATGATATGGGTACCATTTCATTGATTATAGAATGATCAGTCATGGTATAGTGCTCGCTTCCTCCAAAACTCTAAGATCATGGTAGTTTCATGATCCAATGAACCATTGGATCCTATGAGTTTGTAAAATCTCTCTGTGATATAGGGGCCAATGTTAAATTGATGAAATTATGAGTCTTAATGATTTTTGGGATTATTGATCTCAAAACCACCCAAGTATCCCTCCAGTTAGCATATCGCTCAATCAAATATCCAAAGGGGTTGCTCGATGATGTGTTGGTAAAGGTAAAAAGGATACATCTCCTTGACGAATTCATCATTTTTGACACTTAGTAAGACCATGTGGTGCCATTTATTTTTGGAAGGACATTCTTGGCCACTATAAAGGTGTTGATCGATCTCTACCAAGGAGAACTATTCATCAGATTAAGCGACGAAAGTGTCTCCTACAATGTCTTCATGGCTTTCAGGCAGGCATCATTACTCGAACATGACGATTGTTATGTGGTAATACCAATGTACATGAACTTCATATATAAGCATGTTATATTGTAAGTTATTTTTTCATTCATGACCCACTCATAACATATACCCAATATGCACCCTAGGAGTTGCCATTTCGTGAAGGCTAGGGCTGTCAGAACTGGAAACACACAATTGATCCCTCTATTTTGGAGTGAGAAAAGGTGAATCAAATTGAAAAATCGATCCTGAAGGCCCCTCAACATGAGACAAATAATCTCCCTTAATTTCTAAGAAAAAAACACTTCTAATTATACTTAATGTAGCTCTGTCTCATGAGCCTGATGATGCACTTCTACATGTTCTGATGCGATGAAAGAAATCCATTGGATGGACAGTTATAGATCTGATGAGAATTAATAACACCATTTTTTACCCATAATGTCCTACTAGAATATGGATAAACCCCCTGTCAATTATAGTGATCGGTGAACCCTCCCATGAATTATGTCATGAAGAATGATATAATCAAATTGTTAGATGCAATAATCATATACCCTATTTTTGACAACCTATTGGTCTGTCCTCTACAAGTGGTACCCAAAAAGGGGTATCATTGTCCTATCCAATGATAAAAATCAACTCGTACCTACGCTAACAGTCACAGGATGAAGTGTCTTTGTTGACTATCAGATGCTGAACAATGAAACATGAAAATATCACTTCCCACTTCCATTCATGGATCCGATGCTGGAATGACATGTGGTGCACAAGTTTTATTTCTTACTTGACGGTTATTCTAGATATAACAAAATATCCATTTCCCATAAAGATCAAGAATATATCCCCTTCACATGCCCATATTTAATGTTCTCTTCTCGAAGAATGTATTTTGGGATGTGCAACACTCATTCCACCTGCCAATGATGTATGTTGGGAATATTCCACAATCATGGATGAACACATCACAGAGGTCATTGTGGACAATTTATATATCTATGAAAAATCATTCAACACATGTTTTAGGAATCTAAATCTAGTTTTGGAATGGCGCGAGAACACTTACCGTGTTTTAAAAAACCATAAATTTCATTTAATGGTGTACAGTGGTATAGTATTAGGACATTAAATCAGTATGAAATCCATCAAATATGATCTTGTGAAGATAGAAGTAATTTTAAATATAGCCAGTCCTACTTCTATATGTGTCATCTGATGTTTTCTAGGGAATTTCAGTTTCTACATATGGGTTTTCAGATACTGTTTGAGATTTCCAAGCCCCTCACCAATATCCTTTCTAAGGATTCCATCTTTGAGTTTGATGAGACTTGTGCCACAACTTTTCCTCATCTGATGAAACGAACTGTGGGAGATTCATTGATGATTAATCCAAATTGGGATTTTAAAATTGATTTCTTGTGTGGTGATAGAAGCTATTGGGCGGCCGCAAGACTATGGAAATGATTGGATCACAAATTCCTTCTAATGTACTTTTCCGAAAGAACTCCAAATAAACACATGTGAACTAAACTACTATAGAGAAAGAAATGTTTTCATTGGTATTTTTATTTGATAGGATTCATTCATACATGGTGATTTTCCAATGTAATTATATATACTAACCATTCAAAACTCTTGTATATACTAAACAAGAAGGATGTGAAGCCACAACTCATTTGATGGGTGCACCTCCTCCAGGAGTTAGAAATGGTGATCTGTGACAAGAAGGACAATGAGAACATAATTGTTGAACACCTCTTCCTACTAGAACTGCCTCATTTGTATTAGGAGGATGAAAAAGGCATTAGGAATGACATCCCAAATTAGAAACATTTCTCAATCAATGACACCATCCTTTGTGTGAAAATATTGAAAATTATTTGGTTACCGGTGTAGTTCACCTCGATCTCACTTACCATCAAAAGAAGCTATTTTTATTCGATGTCAAGAGGTACTTCTAGAAAAAAACTCTACTCTTTCGATCATATGGTGAACCGATGATACACCACTACCTCATAAAGAATGATGTTCAACGATTTATGGAGTTCAATCACTTCTCACCTACCGAAGGACATCATGGCCAAGACCGTACGATAGGAAAGATCCTATAGTCTAGATTTTTCTTCCCTATCGTGGAAAGGAATGATCGTTAAATTGTTAATAGGTTTGATCAATGTCAAAGGATTGGTAATAAGGGACGATAATAAAAGATTTCACAACACCCCACCATAGAGGTCGAAATCATCGATGTCTTGCAAATTGAATTTATGGGGCCATTTACCCATCATATGAGAACTCTTAAATACTCATTTATGCAGACTATGAATCCATGTGGGTAAAATTCACTGCTAAAACACATGACATGTACAAGGTAGTTGAGGAGTTATTGAATAAAATTTTTTTAGGGATTTGGTGTTCTTCGAGTGTTGATCTGTGATGGGGGAAAACATTTTGACAATGCCTTAATGAATAATGAGTTACTTAAGTATGGGGTGAAACTTCACATGGGAACACCATATCATCCCCAATCCTGTAGACATGTGGAATTATCAAATCATGAGATAAAATAGATCCTGTAGAAAATGGTGGGAGCTTCATGGAAGGACTAGTGCAAAAAGAATGATGAAACCTTATGGGAATACCATACAACCTTCAAGAAACCTCTAGGGAAGTCTATATTTCTACTTTTCAATGTGAATCCATTCCATCTAGTATTGGAGATGGAGAGTAAAGCCTACTAGGCCATCAAGGCCTTGAATATTGATTAAAAGTATTCCAAAGAGAAGTGGATTTTCTAGCTGACGGAGCTTGATGTGATCCGACTGGAGGAGTTTGAGAAATCCAGATTGTGCTATGAAAAGAAATGGATGATCTGTGACTGGATGATTTCCATCAAAACTTCCATCCCAGAGACCAAGAATAGCTCTTCAACTCCCATTTGAGATTTTTTATAGGAAAGTTAATGTCCTGATGGTCTGGACTATTCCATGTGATCAAATTTTTCCACAATGGTTGGTTGCGCCCAAATTTACCCTACGGGTAAAAGCGATCGATGTAGTACATGTAGGGGTTGAGTCCACAGGGACTGAAGAAGTAACCTTGAGACGCTATGATTTGGTGAAGGATGGTCTATGAAGTATCCAACTTTGGTTTTGATTTTGGATGGTTTTAAATAACACTAAGAAAACTAAGTGAATTCAATTCAATGAAAATGGGTTGATCTAGGATTATGATCGGGGTGGATTGAATGAATTTTACTTCTTTAAACAATTTTGGTTTTATTAATTCTTGATGAATCCATTTTTCAAAAATAACACTACCTTCATCATTTTCTGGTTTGGTGCTTACTAAACACAATTACTAATCCCCTATACACTTAGAGAACCAAATTCATGATCTCTCCGAGGTATATGGTCATTTAGTAATTGAATTTATTTTTCTCAAACACAGTAAAGATGAAGAGTAGAAATAACTGAAGAACGGATGTCTTAAATTAATTATCCAATTAACAACAATTTGTTCATAAAATAAAATTCAATCCAGACTTCACATACTCCTAAGATCAAACCATTAAGGGTTTATCCCTCCATTGATGATATCCTTTCAATGGTGGGAAGAAGATGACTAACAAGAATTGGATTGAAGAAATTAAAACCGCGGAAATAACGAGCACTCCTCCGTGTGTGTGAATGAAATTCACACCTATGTGTGAACTAATTCACAACAACACAGAGATATCACTATGCATTGTGATTATAAAATATTAATAAATGAAATGTAAAATATATAAGAGAAAGAAGTTGATTAAGAACATAAAGATACAAAAAAGAAACTTACATGGAAATGGAAAACATTACAAAGGAAATTTGGAAGCAAAACATTACAATGAAACAAAGCATCCAAGATGATAAGAAAAATTTTCACACCCATTCCCTTCACCTCTAGCTCCTTATATAGGAATATTATGAGCCTTAGGTACATCCCCCAACAATTAATTCACCCCCCAACAATTAATAGAGTCAAATGGAGGGTGAATAATCAAAAGGAAATTGATGTTTCGAATTTGACCCGAAAAACTGTCCAGATTCGTCCACCACATTGAAGTGTGAATTAGAAATTGAAGACGTCCGAATCCGGAGGGGCTGTAGAAGAGAAATATATTAATCCATCTGTCCTATATGATCTGTAAAAATTTCAGAAACTTTAGCTCAGCCGTTTGGAAGTTATAGTCGAAATGGTGGGACGGATTCTTGAGCATTAATGTCATGTCCACCATTTAAATCTCAACTTCAGATCCCTTTATCATCATGAAAAAATCAGAATTAGCTCCGGTCACAGTTGAATAAAATGATCCTCATATTTGTATCTTTCTAATGTATAAATTTGAGCTTAATTGGGCTTTTTTTATGGGCCCCACATTTGTTTGATGGGCCTTAGGCCCATTATTCTTTTTCCAGAATGTTTTTTCCTTCGGGCGCAAAATTCTCCATTTTCCTTTGGGATTCATCCATCTGACCTAAAAGATAAAATGTTCCAAAAAACGTGATAAATCATATCCCAAAATTTAAAATGAAAATGGTGAATATTGTAATTTCCACAAGCAAATTATTGAGTGGTCCCAAATTGACATTTTAAGCATAAATTGCACAATGATGGGAAATGAAGTTCAATTTCTGAATTGGACTAAAATTAATGTTTATGAACATATAGAAACATTAATATTAAGATCTTAACAATGAATATTAGCCACTTTCAGTGACTAATCACACCCCCAACTTGAGTTTTGCTAGTCCCGAGAAAAATAAATTACAAATATGAAATCCAAATCCCCTTTTCCAAAAACATTTAAATAGACATTGCTCACTCAAAAGACATCATATAAATAAAATTATGGAACCCATCAAAATAATTTAAAACAATATAGGTCCATAAGCATATCCCAAGCCCAAGCCCATTCCTTTGTTCAAATTCATTGCCACATTTCATCCAATTCCAATTAAGCATGATAAAGTGTTGTGCATCATAAAAGATATGGGGCCCATTTTATTGTTCAAGGGGAAAAAATGGAAGCGCTAGGTGGGAATCACATTAAACCTTAATATGAGTATCCATTTTTTTTGATTTTTTTTTGATTATTTTTTTATCCACAATAGATATGAAAAGACTAACTCTGGGCAAGACAACTACGGAGTCACGATCCCCAAGTGCAGGACGCCACACATATTGTCAATTTCATGCTCTACAATAGAGATATAAAGCCTAACTCTGGGCAAGACAACTATGGAGTCACGAACCCCAAGCGCCGGACTCCACGCATTTGGAAAAAACATTTCTCTATGTGGTCATTATTATTTTTTTCAATTTTTTTTTGTTTTGTTTTTTTTGTTTTTTTTGGATACTCAAATAAAACTAAAAGTGACCCCAGAACCCTATGCTATAATGAAAGGGACCCAAGAACTCAAATTTACACCCACGATCCAGTAGACGTGCATTGTGGCATTTTTATTAAGAGGATGAAAATGTAAACATTGAAAAATCACATCGGACAACCGCACTTTCCAAAAACTATGCTCATGAAATTAAACTTGCATTAAAATCAGAATCAAGCCATTAAAAATTTATTTGATATCCAATTTTAGAGTTTGCAATGTGTGTTATCATGTTTATGGTTAATGGAAATTTTCTTTTCATGCATGTTTTTATTCAAAAATAATAATTTTTTTATCCCCCCCCCAACATAGAATAACACCGTCCCCAGTGTTTAATGAAAAGAAAAGTTAGAAGGGGGTAGGAGAGGAGTTCAATGAAGAAATTTAAAATGAAAATCATGGAATGAAGTCACTTGGTGGTTGATGATGATAGCGCATTCCAATGTCTCCCTTCAATCCTGTGTTCGAGTCTCAGCAGCATTGATGGTGGTGAATGGATTTTCCTTATGGATTTCAACATGACCTTTTATTTTTTTTAACCTATAAAAAAATAAAACAAAACAAAATAAACTGATGATACATTGTCTTCTTTATATTTTCTGGGTAAGGTATTACTCAGAGATCACACCACGTGACACGGATGAATATGGCGCTCCCCTTTCATACCCATCCTTACTCATAAAAGAAAAACAGGTCAACAACTTATGGTAATTTATTATATAAAAAATAAAATGATTCAAAATTATTAGAAACATGAAAACCATGGGTTTCCTCCCATGCAACGCTTTTGTTTAACGTCGTTTTCTCGACTTGAACCCCCCAACTTATCCAATTCCAACTTTCAAAATTTTTAGGACCCCATTTTTGTCCACTTCAACTTGATTAAGATTTATTTTTTCAGAATTTGATTCATGTGAAATCTCATGGTCAATAATGAGAGTAGAATTCCAAGGAAATTTGGTAATGGTTGATTCAGTTGAATTTCTATTCTTTCTTAAGACAATTACCATTCCAAAATTATTGGTTTCTTGAGAAGAATGAACTAAAAATACAAGGTTTTTCTTATCTCCTATAGTGGGATTATTCAGTTCAGAAGAAAGTAAAATAATTTTGAGCTCGGGTTCATTGAAATTTCCTAAAGGAGATTGACAAATTAAATCAAAATCAGTTTGTTCTCCAAAACATTTAGAAAGAATTGGTTCATTTTGAAAATAAGATTCATCCTGAAAATTGTCCAGTTGAATATCAGAAGTATGTATGGGATCAATGTTTGGTATTTCTCCCAATTTTTCAGCGATTGGTGGTCCTAAAAATTCACTAATGGAGCCATGTTTAGGAAACTCAATCCATGATGTCATGTTATTATCTTTTGAATTCAAAAAATCAGTTTCCTCTTGATTTAAGAACCCATCAACAATTCCTTGATTATCTTAAACTATCCCAAATTCAATGGTTGGTTCTTCAATAAATTCTTGTGAGGTTTGTGGGAGACAAGATTCTTGTATTAGTAATGAGGAAGAGACAACTTGAGTGGGAATGGGTTCCACAACCATTTCAATGCTTTGTAGTTATACTCTTAAATATGAAACCTATGAATTCATTTTATCCATTTTTTCACACAATTGTTCCAGAATTTTTTCAGAATTAGGATTTATAGATGTTTGGACATCATGAACTTCATTATGTTTGATCCCTTCAATCATCCTCGAGAGGTATGGAAATTGATCCTTTAAACAATCAGCATCCCATTGATTGTACATCTCATGTGGTGTGGTGTACTCAATCCTGGTTTGGTCAATGAAATTTTCTATGTGAGGTGATTCAAAATATTGATTTTCCAGTTGATTATAGGCTTGGTATATTAATGGGTAATTTTGAAGATAATCCATTGGAGTTGATTGAAAGTTGTTTTTTGGATTCATTGGACACGCAAAAATAGAAAGGGGGATAGAGAAGAGAAATTAGGGTGAGAATAGAGAATTTAATGTGAGAATAGATAATTTGGTATACCTGCCTGTCACGCAGGTGACCCTGGTTCGATCCCTGGCAACGACGCCAAAATTTGGTTGCGCCCAAATTTACCCTACGGGTAAAACCGATCGATGTAGTACATGTAGGGGTCGAGTCCACAGGGACCGAAGAAGTAACCTTGAGACGCTATGATTTGGTGAAGGATGGGCTATGAAGTAGCCAACTTTGGTTTTGATTTTGGATGGTTTTAAATAACACTAAGAAACCTACGTGAATTCAATTCAATGAAAATGGGTTGACCTAGGATTATGCTCGGGGTGGATTGAATGAATTTTACTTCTTTAAACAATTTTGGTTTTATTAATTCTTGATGAATCCATTCTTCAAAAATAACACTACCTTCATCATTTTCTGGTTTGGTGCTTACTAAACACAATTACTAATCCCCTATACACTTATAGAAACAAATTCATGATCTTTCTGAGGTATATGGTCATTTAGTAATTGAATTTATTTTGCTCAAACACAGTAAAGATGAAGAGTAGAAATAACTGAAGAATGGATGTCTTAAATTAATTATCCAATTAACAACAATTCGTTCATAAAATAATATTCAATCCAGACTTCGCATCCTCCTATGATCAAACCATTAAGGTTTTATCCCTCCATTTATGATATACTTTCAATGGTGGGCAGAAGATGGCTAACAAGAATTGGATTGATGAAATTAAAACCGCGGAAATAACGAGCACTCCTCCGTGTGTGTGAATGAAATTCACACCTATGTGTGAACTAATTCACAACAACACAGAGATATAACTGTGCTTTGTGATTATAAAGTTTTAATAAATGAAATGGAAAATATATAAGAGAAATAAGTTGATTAAGAACATAAAGATACAAAAAAGAAACTTACATGGACATGGAAAACATTAGAAATGAAATTTGGAAGCAAAACATTACAATGAAACAAAGCATCCAAGATGATAAGAAAAATTTTCACACCCATTCCCATCACCTCTAGCTCCTTATATAGGAATATTATGAGCCTTAGGTACATCCCCCAACAATTAATTCACCCCCAACAATTAATAGAGTCAAATGGAGGGTGAATAATCAAAAGGAAATTGATGTTTCGAATTTGACCTGGAAAACTGTCCAGATTCGTCCACCACATTGACGTGTGAATTAGAAATTGAAGAAGGCCGAATACGGAGAGTATTTAGAAGAGAAATATCTTCAACCATCTGTCCTATATGATCTGTAAAAATTTCAGAAAATTTAGCTCAGCCGTTTGGATGTTATAGTCGAAATGGTGGGACGGATATTTGAGCATTAAGGTCATGTCCACCATTTAAATCTCAACTTCAGATCCCTTTATCGTCATGATAACATCAGAATTAGCTCCAGCCACAGTTGAATAAAATGATCCTCATATTTTTATCTTTCTACTGTATAAATTTGAGCTTCATTGGGCTTTGTTTCTGGGCCCCACATTTGTTTGATGGGCCTTAGGCCCATTATGCTTTTTCCAGCAAGTTTCTGCCTTCGGGCGCAAAATTCTCCATTTGCCTTTGGGATTAATCCATCGGACCTAAAAGATAAAATGTTCCAAAAAAAGTGTTAAATCATATCCCAAAATTTAGAATTAAAATGATGAATATTGTAATTTCCACAAACAAATTATTGAGTGGGCCCAAATTGACATTTTAAGAATGAATTGCACAATGATGGGAAATGAAGTTCAATTTTTGAATTGGACTAAAATTAATGTTTATGAACTTATAAAAAAAGTAATATTAAGATCATAAAAATGAATATTATCCAATTTCAGTGACTAATCAATGGTGTAGTGTAAATTGCAGGTGTGGATGGGAAACCCTTCAAGGTGAATGGAAAACACCAAAATTGTTACCATAAAATTGGGGATATGGTGGGCACAATCTCCACCATTCCCTCCAAATAAGAAGAGGTAGGTAGGTAGATCCAATGACATAAAAAAATGATCTTTTAGTGAGGCAACCTAGATGTTATATCCCATATACCGTCTATATACACAGTTTTGTTTATAATTTTGATATTATATATATTAACTAACTTAATAAACAAGGATGATATAGGTGCTGATCGCAAGGTCACTGGAGTTCGTTCGAGTTGTCATCGGTTTGAATCTCTTTATGTCTACCTTCGGCACGAGATTCATCCATTTTATACCCATGTTTAATTACACTGTATGTATTGAATTTTCCCAAATAATACATTAATTTTTCTAAATACAAGAAAACCCCTGTTAGGGATGGACTACTTGGATAGGGTTCTGTACCGGTTCCAAAAGACATGGGTTCAAATACTGACAACCAGACCATTTCCATCATTTGTCCTTTTAATAAAACCACATGTAGTGCATTTTGATATGCATCATGTGTGACACGTTTTATTTAAATAGTAGAAAATATTTTCAAAATAAAGGAATACATGCAGGTGATGATGGAAGATTGATAGTTTCTCGGGTCTAGATTCAAAAGATCTGGTTTTTATCTTGTCTAAACTCTCTGATTCATCCCATTTATTCAAATATAAAACCACCATAAATGCATTATCCTCATCCTATGTTGTATTAGCCTTGCGAATAAAATATATATAATAAATAAACATTAGCAGTAGTACAACCCTTACTCTAGTGGTTGGGGGCATGTGTTTGGGTCAGCCGATTGTCATTTCAAAACTCTCCCTAAGCACTGGACCAAAGGTTGTACTTCTCTTTTTCCAATTTTATAACATACGGCCTATATTTCCTAATACATTATATGTATAACTTTGTTTTTAGTAAATAATATACATATATATATATATATATATATTAATTTTTATTAATAATAATTAGATAGTTTGCTATAATAATTATATTATATATGTCAGAAACAATAAAAAAGTGATACACGGTGTGTAGTTCCTAATACACCCCGTGTACCGCAACTATAAAGGTGGAGCCCTACCCGGCCTGAGATTGTGTCACCCCCACCTTCCCATTTTCTTCTCCAACAGAACCTTAGGCCTCCCCATTTTCTGTCGGTTGATTTAGAGTGTTTTCATCCAGATTTCTTCTACATTGTAATCCTCACATCATGTACGTCATTCCACACTCCTTTAATAGTTTTCATCACGTTTAGGTCGATCGTTGGATTTTCCGACCATTTTTCTTCCAGCGCAGCACATGTGGTGCATGAAGAACACAATCCATGTACCTACTATACATGGCCACTCACTGCACATTATCACTATTTGACCAATACATGGTATGTACGTTCAGTACATACCATGTACCATGGCTCCCCTCTCCTTGTAGAAAAGATGATGCTTGCTAAGACATGACCAATTCCCATGTACCTATACACAACGTGTCTCTACAGGCCATGTTGTGCCATCCAACCCTTCACAGGACTCTGTGGGGATGTTCTATATGCCTCTAAAACCATATCATAACACATGGTGTGTACCCCATGCCACATGGATCCGAGCTGAAGCACCTCTAGGATGATATGGTGAAAATTCTTGGGCAGCTAGTGCAGATTGTGGCCCATCTTCTTCACCACCATGGACATTCCATATCAGTGACCCCTCTGGCTTCGGACCAGCCCTCTTCTCCTTAGCCTCCGACCCTATAGTTCCACATACTGATCTGGCCACATATTCAGTTCTCCTTTCCACCACTGGACCAGCTACTACCACTCCTACTGCCATCCCAAGCATCACTACAGAGCCACCCACTTTGGGTCCCTCTCCCAAGGCTCTAACTACTACCACTACTCTTTAGATCATGGATCTTGTGCCTCTCGCCTCTAATGTGGCTAACGATCCTTCGCTACGAGATCCTCTAGTACTAGTGGATGCCTCTTCTGAGGTGACCCTGTGACTGGTTTTTGGTCAATTTAATTCCTTTGTATATATATTTTTTTTCTCTACATGGGATGTGATTTTGTATGTATATGCATATTAGTTTTTTCCTTCCCTCGACCATCATCGGTACACTATAGCATATTCTCCATCTCACTTTCCATTTCATTCCCATTTTTTCCATTAAATACAAGTGGATTATTTTTCTATTTTTATTTTTTCCTTTCAACTTTGGGTATACCTTTTCCACTACATCCCCTCCATTTATACCAGTTGGTTCCCCATATTCCCTCCCCTTCCATGGTATTTCACTTAGGGGACCATGTGTTGAATTAAGTGTGTGAAGGGACTCTAATTACACTGATATTTTCATTAACATGATTTAGTAGATATCATTAATAGTAGAAATATTTTAAAATGTGGATAATTTATTATTAATTAAAAAATTCATAAAATATATATTTTTTAAAAGGTAAATGCTTATTTAATTTTCAATGAATTTTAAAATGATTGCTGCTATTGTTTGATTCTAGATTTTAAGCCTGAGACATTTAAATTTATTAATCTTTTCATTTGTATTCAGATTTTGACCTGATTGACCAATGTATTTAACCATTCATGAGATGTATTCTAAATATTTTTGACATATTACATCTTATAACATCTTTCTCAAGAGATTCATATGATATGCCTAACTATTGAAACATGTTAGTTTTTTTCTCCATAACTTGACAATTTATGAATTACGTTAAAATGATTGAGGAATTTGATATTTTTCCATCCCCATTTACCTTGAGATATACTCTACATCTAATATTCATAAACACTTAGAAACTATGAACTGCTTTGAAAGGAAGCCACTTAAAAAACCTATTTTCCATTCTTACCCTAATTCTTTTATAATTTTGCATGATTTTTCACTTGACCTTTAGAGAGGGACATTTTTTTTCATTGTACAAATTGGTGAAAATATATTAACTTATTTGTGGGGGAGTTAGTCACATTATCATTTGGGAAAATGGTCCCATTTACTAAAATCTATTGTATTCTTGGTGGTCCCTCAAAATAAAAAATGATGAAATATGCAACAGAGGGACCAGATTATTTATTACATTTTATTTATGGTTTATGGTCCCATATTGGCATGGGAATACCATGGTGATGAAACCTTTGAGTGTTCCAAATTGGGGATGCATTTTTCATTAAGCTTTATCATGAATATTATTCATTATTGTTTAATAATTTAGCCTCCATTTCAAGCCTCTATGATTAATTTTTATCATTACCTACCCTCCCTTAGCCTTAGAACCATTTTAACCGTATTGAATACCTTCTTGATTTTTGTTATTTTTTTCTGATGTAGATAATGATAATAGATGCAAGCCTATGGATAGAGTTCTTATACATAATATTGATCATAACTATGATTACATAAATTTTGAGAGATGTGTATAGTGATTTTTGGTGAAGTAAATCCTCAAGTGACATTTTTATTTCTAAATAGATAATAATGTGAATGAAAGAGGATTCTAATTCTCCATTGACATATACATGAGGAAAGATTTGAATATCATGGGAATTAGAATCTGTATTTTTCATTTTTAAAATCTTCTACTTTGGATATATTATATTAAGTTATAATTAGTTAAATTCATCACTTTTTAAAGTGTGGATTATATTGATTTGATGTTGAGATCTTTCTTGAGGACAATTAAATAACTAATTATGGGGGAATTTAATATTCCTAAATATTTTATCCTTTTTTATATTTATTAATGAGCATAAAAACTTTTTTTGACCAAATATCAATCATTTTGTCGGTAAAATTATTTTTATTGATGATTATGATGATTTTTCTGTGTTATCCATTAAAAGTCTCAAATCAAGAAAGGATAGAACACATATTCAAAACTAAACGACATGTAATTTTTTATACATGCCTTGTACTACTACCATGACACTTATGGGATGATATGATACACACCCATGTTGTCTGCCAAAGAATATACACCATCTTCTTCCCATATACACGTCGTGTGGCCCTTCTAGAAGTGGTTTGTCGAATATGAATGTTCTTATAAAATGTATAGAGTAGTGTTACATGTTGTGTAATATCACCTACCATGCAACGTCATGTTCAATGTTAAAGACGACCTGTCATCTCACCTACCAGAAGAGAAATGATGTCCAAAATGCATTTATTATGGTACATGTCGGGTACTTCCTTGTATACACCATATACTAATAAATAGGTGTCTTTCCCTCTATTTTTTAGAGTAATTGAGATTCATTCATTATAAGATATACCAAGGGGAAGCACTCTGGAGATGGACAAGAAGAGAAGAAGAGAGAGAGAAAAGTGGAGATAAGATAGGATAGAAGGTTCTTCGGTTCAACCTTCCAAACAACCTTCTCTCCAAATCTTTTAAGTGGATAAATTCAAGTACTTCATGTTTTTTGGTAACTACCTACTCCATGAGTAGAAAAATTCTTTGTGTGATAGGGCTATGGACAATTATGTGTTTTAATTTTTCAATTGTGATATTGTGTTCCTGTTATTTATTTATCTTTCTCATAATTCCTTATTACCTCTTTATAAATATCACTACAAACCTTGTATTGGAAAAAGAATGGTATTTATAGGGATAAATTAAAGAATTACAGTTGAAAACATTTAGGGCCATTGAGTTTTTATATTATCTCAAAAGGGATGAAATTATTAAAATTGAGGGAAATCAATTTATAGATCATGAAATTAGTTTCTATTGATTTAAACAGAACATACCAGACCAAGAGGGTTCTGTTAAATTATTAACCTAGAGGTGTGAATTATCATAAAAAACAGAACATAATAAGAAAATTTATTTAATAAAAACATTTAAAATATATCGCCCCGATTAATTTCTTTCAAAATTTCCATTTAAATAAAATCTCTATGTTTTTCTTTATCATTGATGAACATTGTTAATAAATTGAAATCCAATAACCACATTCTCAAAACATTAATTAATCGACTATAAATTATAGAATAAATTCCCTATATCAATTGAAAATTAGATAATCAAAACAAAAATAACTCTACTTCCTATTGTATCGGCCACTTACTAGAACTATACTTGATTGTTCAATACAATTTGGATTGTCAAAAATAACACTTCGTCACGAAAAAACCAGTTACCCATAGGTATATATGAACTATATGCACATCCACTTTTAGTATCCTAACAAGGAATTATTTTATTGGTAAACAAATTATTTATAAATTACCAAAATTTTTGTATTTCCCTTTTTTTAGTCTTATCTCTATAGATATTACTGGGTATTTATAATCCTAGTCTAAAAAAAATTCTATTGAAATAATTTATAATTACCCATGTCTTTAATTAATGATAACTCATGATTTAATATATAATTCTACATGTAATACAACTCAGATGTTGAATATTTATATTTTTTTGGGTAATTAGATACATTACATAAGAACTCATAATTGGTGTTACATATCTATTATTAAAAACATATTTAACATGCTCATAATAATCCATCGTACATAAAATTGCATGCTATAACATTCAGACATAAATAATAAAGCATCGAGATATAAATAAAAGTAAGGGAATAAAAAGGAATAACGTGAATAATGTATTAAATTTTAGTAAATTTAAATTTAAATTGAGCATAAAAGTGGTGATAATCATAAATTTGAACTATAAGTCATGATATAGTATTCACACATAAAGGAAACCTAAAAAATGTGGCAATAACATTAAACATGAAATTATAAAATGGGTCACAGTTAACCACCAAGATATCATTATATATTGTTTTTAAGATAACATCTGAAACACCAAACGTGTTATTTCATGATAGTAGAACATTACCCAATGCATTATAGAGCTTTCTGGATGCACCAATTATAAATATATCATTTACAAGTATAATTTTTCCATATAAATCATCTCACATAAAAAAATAGTTCATCACATTTATTATACAATAATCAAATCTTGGTTACATATATGGAAGTTCCAAATTAGGATACTATAGTTAAATTTAGGTGAATACCCTTGAGTGGAAATGGGTATTTGTATTCACATAAAAAATGTTTGTCATGGAATGTCGCTGTGACATTTTGACATCAAAATGGGAATACAAAAATATTTATTAAATTTTTCAATGAGAGGGAAAGGGTCTATAATAACATGGAAGTAAAAAATGTACAATGATATGGATATTTAATAATATAAAAACTATTATAAACTACAAATCAAATGTAATAAACAATGGCTATTGAATAAAATCATGGAATAAAAAATCACAAGGAAATTTCATCAAAATAATGGGGGATCATAAATGTTTACAGGAATTATTAACGAGATATTAAGGGGTATATCATAATTTAGACATCATAAGAGATGTAATTGTATAAGGGAGAACATATAAAAAACTATTCTGTGGACATAATGGGAATAATATATTCAATACTCTTGAATTAATGGAATGATGAGTGGATTTCAGCATTGTAACGACTTAGGTAAATGAAATAATGATTGGGGATAAATGAAATATAATTATTAAAAAATAAATTGGAATGTAATGGTATTATTATATGTTCATGAATAAATAACTAATTTAGATTAAAAAATTCATATAAAATGACGGTTATTGAATTCAAAATAAATGGGAGAGGTTTGTAACTTTTGTCATTGAATATTGAAAGGTAATTTCAATAGAGTAACATGTGTACAAAATGGTTAATGGGAGGGATTTATGTGTTTAAAATGTATTTATATTCATGTGTAAATAATAAGGTAAGTAACAGTTATATAGGTACACATTCCCAAAAAATAAATAATAAAAAATTATAGGAATAATATAAAAGTCGTAGTTGAAAAAAACAACCGAGGGTGATCTCTTACATTGAGAGTGTGATTCCCAAAACAAGGGAGGAGAATATTGAGATCTTGGCGATCCTTAGGAGGAATACATATAAGGGTGGGTAGATTGAATATCTTATCCATGTATTTTAGGGAACATTATTGAAATATAGGGTGTATTTATATATAAAATTCTAGGGGTCATTATTATTTCCCAAACATAGGTTTTGGAATCTATATAATGAATTAATCAAAACCACAAACTATACAATGGTTTTTCACTTGTATTATACCAAATAAGAGTTTTTTTATTTATATTATTGGTAATATAGATTATCTCATTAAAATATTACCCTTGGTGAAATGGAAGCGTTTCATGTTCAAAAAAATGGATTTTAAAACCATAAAATATAATATTATTCTTGGAGGATTCATAATTGTATTGTGAAATTAATAAGATAGCTAAAAATATCATTATTTTAAAGTAAAAACATATGTTGCTTTTTTATTCCTTTTATATAATTAATTAAATTACTTTTTTGGGTCAATATTATGTCACAATACACATTATATATTTATACCATATTTAATTTCATTACATAAAAATTATAATCTCTTAGAAAATTAAGAAGCATTCACCATTGGAAATTTTCAAAATACTAATTGAAAATATAATATCTATATTAAAATATAATTTTTAAAATATTTGAATTATAACATTTAAAATTGAATCTAAATTTATTCAAAAAGCCTTTATTTATTGGACAATAATATTTTTTGAACCAATAAGAATATTACATTTTCACATAATAAAATTTAATTCAAATATATAAATAATGAATTATTTTTTATATTTATATTTTCTTTAAATATAATTTATATAAAAAATTTATTAATTAACCAATACGAGTTTAATGATTAAAATATATATTATATCATTAACAATTTATGTTTTGACACATCAAAAAAATATTTTGTATCAATGTCATTATTTAATCCTTTATAATGATATGAAAAATTATAAAAATTAATATATTGAGTTGAGAATATATATATTGAATGTCTTAAGGTAAATTTTTTTAGTCCTTACTAAGTTATTTTCACCATTAAATAAACCATTTTTCATTTACTATGGTATTTAATATTTACAAAATTTACTATAAATATTTTCCAAAAATTAAGTGAAACATATTTCATAATATTTATAAATATTATTATTCAAAATATATAATACATTTCATAAAATTAAGTTTATATAAATTTTTTAAATTAATTGAAATTAAATCCCACCAGTGTGATGGATAATTATTTTTACAAAATTATCATTTCTTAGGGAAAAGATGATTTTTTTACTCTGCAATTAGCAATCTCCATTATATGACTGTAAAATAATGATTATAGATATATTATTTATACATTAAATTTCATTAATTCCATGAATGTATTTATTCTTAATTAATTAAGAATTTGAATAATTTATGAAATTTAAATTATTTATTAGATGAATATATTTTCAAGATTAAAAAAATTATAATAAAACCTATAATAATGATCATTTATTTTAATTATTTTGATTAAATATAACTACATAATAATAATTTTGCATTATATAAATGCTATAATACAACTTTTAAATTATATTTCTAATTGATGGTGATTAATGTTTTTCAAAAAAAAAATTCTTTATTTTCTAAAAAATAATTATTTATATAAAAATCCATAATAAAACCCTATGGTAATTTTTATAATATTATTTTTATAATAATTATAATTTTTTTAAATCAATTCTCTAAATTTACTATAATATAATTAAAATATTTTTTAACAATGATAAATAAATATCTTTCTTGAAGAGCATATTTTTTATGAAAAAAAAATTCATTACATGAAGTTGATTGATCAGTTACTGATAATTTGTCACACATTTATATTGATTATTAAATGCATATATATCATAAATTATTGAATCCTATTGATGACCACAAATTTAATGGATAGCTTGTAATGGCAATGTTTAAATACTCATGGGTTGTTGGGGTTTAGTGTTTCATATCACTTAAGTTGTCAAGGTTTCGTTTCTCTTTTAAAAAATCAAGGAGTTTCTAATAGGATAATATGATAAGGGAATATCCTATTTTTTGGATTCATTTTAAAATTATAGGAATAATTTTTTTTAACATTGGGAATATAATAATCAGGATATTATGTTTATTAATGTGAGTGTTTTATTAAAATAAAACACATTTAAACATATAATAATAAAAAATAATACTAAGATATTATATTAATAAAAATAATTTACATTATGATTATAAAAAAAGTAATAATATTGGGACACATCGTAAAAATGTGAATCTGATGATCATAATTAAAAAATGATTAATATGTTTACAAGTAATACTGTTATTATATATAAAATCAGAAACATAAAAATACTCATTGATGATAATGGATTGATATAAATGATAAAAATAATATTTATTGACGTTTGAATATAAATTTGGGAAATATGACCATTGGAATATGAACTTTAAGATATGATTAATGGAATATGAAAATTAGACCGTGAACCATAGTAATATAAATATGACATTTTTTCAAATAAATATATATTCAAATGAATAAATTAATTTATTAATATATAATTTACATTTTATTATATTCAATTTCATAAATAAATCCAAACATAAATACAGACATTTAATTTTGGAAAAAATAAGACATTTCTAAAGAATAATTTTCTATTTTTTCGGTGTTAAACACATGACATAGAAATACAACCAGATTTTTCCTCATATGATATAATTATATTATTGATTAAATTATTATTCAAAAATTTAAATTAAATGCCAATATGTCATTTTAATATTATCCTACAGATAATTTTTTATTTTTTTATGATAATTTCAATATTTTTCACTAAATATTAGAGTACATAAATAATAAGTATTATCTTTTTGGACACAATTGTGATTTATAAATGATAAAAAATTATTATAATTGAATCCATGAACATAAATTATATGTTTTATTAATATATTTTTTTAATGAATTAAAATGAATTTCCCAACCCATAAATAAATTTCCAACATCTATAATAAAAAACAATGTTAAAATAATAAATAGTGTAAAAATATATTTCAATATAAAATGTAATATAAAATATCCAATTTCATTTCTCACATTCAAAAATTCAGGAAACTATTAATTGAATATCAATAGCTGTGTTAAAAACCCATTTGTAATTAAATATTTTTTCATTTTTGGCAGCCAAAATTTCAAGCACTATGATTAGATATTAATAAACAATCCTCCAATACCTTTTATAAATTCCCACCCATTGTCTCGTTTCTCAATACTCTATAATAACTGATAATGAATCCCAAATTATTAATTCTATAAAGTGTATCCCTAAGGAGTTTCATTTCATTTAGGTTCTCCTGTGAAGCATTAATGAGTGACCAATAAAGGCATGGTTCCCAAAACATATATCATTATTTAATTCAATTGTTATTTATAATTATTTTAATATTAAATTAAAAAATAATAATGAGTCCTTATTTTATGTTTTTTATTATATCATAAATTATATATCATCATTCCCACTCATTATTCAACATTATTATATAACTAAAATAATCATACATTCCAATAGTTGTAAATCATTTTATTAACCAACTCACAAGGATCCCCATAGACAATATTATGAATATTGTAATAATCCCAAGACAACTCCCAATATGACATGGTGTAGAGACCAACTCAACATTATACATATCCTACATAGTGGATATGTTATCCTAATTACCTATATCCACAAACACATCTCCAAGACCATGCAATGTTATAATAAAAAAAGACAAAAGATACCAATTCACTCATACAACTATATATCATAACTAAAGTATAAAAAAAGTTAGAATGGGACAAAAGAGGATATATAAAATCACATAATATATTTTAAATTAAATTCTACCAACTCATAAGGATGAGACTAATTTTAATTGAAATACTAGATTGAATTCAATATATTCCCACAAGAATCATAAAATCAACATTATAATGGTGAATTCAAAAGAGAATTTTAACCTACAAATATCATATAGAGAACTTTTTGGAGTATTTATATATTCAAAACATAATTAAAACACATACCCAGAACTAAACTATGATTATGGATTTGTTGTAAGTGTGCCTACAAGCTGAGTTGTTCTATGTTCACCCAGATCATAACAAGTTCTCTAGATGTCCTTATAAGCACTATCACTGTGTATATAAAAATACCAAAATAATTCCACTATAGAACATCAATGGGTTGTTCAAATCCCATAAGAACCTAGATCTATTTCATCACAACATGAATAGTGAGTAAATGATAAATAAAATCTGATACACATGTCATTATACATGGACAATAAAACTGAAACTGAAGGACATGTTAGTTATTTTCCACAAATAGATGTACCAAAAAAGGGTTTGTATGATTCTCCATCATCACCTCCACACAAAACACCGTTGGAACCATTCTCCATCTCTGAAAATGATAGCATGATTCCCATCTTTATAATATCCATTATGAGCACATCTAATAGATATTATAATATGTATGGTCTGAAATGCAATATCTCCCTTATGATCATCTCTAACATGATGTAGAATTGTTAGGATAAGAAATATATTCTGTATATTTATGTATATGTATATCACTATCCTCATCCAATATGGAAAACTGAAATGATATAAAAATATATAAAGTCATGGACAACAACATTATGCAATATCTCTTACATATAGAATTTTCCACTATATTCCCCTTCCCATGAATATAGAATATATATTTTTCATAATCCTAGTGGAACTATAACGATATGATATATCTAAATTTAAGATCCATCTATGTGATTATATTATTGATAATCTTATGGATATAGTATATGATAAACTATTAACCCATAATGTAGTATTTCAACATCATTAGGGGGATGACTACCTCTACCAAATATAGATCATGGGTCACATTTTTATACTCGTGTGGCCTCAATTACTAAGACCCATAAGAAATCACTTACATCCAATAAATCGCAACACAACCATGTATTTACCATAAGGCATAAAAAAGCACTATATACTCAAAAACCTCCACTAAAAGTGTCTATATGTTACTTTTCATCAACCTTTATCATGCCTCTTTAAATGTCTTTTGGAACCTCTCCATCCAAATGAAAAGAAACCACTTCTAGGTTAAATATATAAAATGTGATGATATCCTATTAAAATTATGAAAATATATATTATAATGTTCTAATGACTCAATGAATATTTGTAGATCCATCATTCTCTTGGGTATCTCCAAATCAAAAACTTTAGGAACCTTTACCGGGTCCACTACTACATCCTCTATTGACATGACATGTATCCAAAGGTGGACCTCTTTTATATTAAACTAACACTTTGAGAGTTTCCCATAATTTATTTTCTCTCTATGGATGTCTATTTACATTATTATTTGTCTTGTGTGCTCCACTTCAGATTCTGATTACAGAGAAATTTTATCCATGAATACTACTACAATCAAATATATAAATGGATGAAATATATATTTAATTAATCCCCTTAATACTACTTGTTAATATTTTTACTAATAAATAATTACCATGTACTCATTGTGAGTGTAGTGTAATCATAATTTCATCGCTTGTATATTCCCATCGGGTAATTAAATTTATTAATATCCACTTATATAGTAAATCATTGAGTAAAATCTCAACCCTCTCAAGTAATAATATAAGTAATCATTACATGGTATTGGATAATTTTTCTTCATATCCTAATGTAATATGTTATGGTAATGTACATAAAACATCAATCTCATATTTCCCTCTTGGAGTACAACATTGGGTTCATCTATACTAAAATGTGATGTCTAATAAAAAACCTCCATTTCATGTGATTCAATGGAAAATTAATCTATGAAAAATATACATGATCAGTTTGATATGATAGAATAGATATCAGTTTCATACCACGGTCCATGTATTTTAAGAAGTGTATCTATTTGTGGAGAGGAATCCTATAGTGTCCTCAGGAATGATGTCCCTATACTGTACCACCTCTAGAAGAAACTGAATTCCAATAGTATCCACATCTTCAAGGGAGATACTAGATGGAAATTTATAAATCAACCATATACTCCAATTCAACTTTTCACGGGTTTCTATCTAACTGATGACAATAAACGTAGATTAGTTACCAAATATATATTACATATTCTACCTGAAATAATCAATCAAGGCATGAACAATGGACCACTTTCACACACCTAAAATGAAATAATAAAGACCTGTCACTATTAAAAATGGATCACATATGATTCTCTCACATTTACGGTCAAAAAAACACAATTAGATGATGTTTGGGATCATTTATTCACCTCATGTTTGAGTCTCCCTAGACAAGGTTGAAGCTGAGGGGTCATCCATAATCTCTATATCGCAAACATGGTTAATGCTAATTTAAAAAAATTCTCATTCCATTTTACATCCACAACAAAAATAACGTAAAAAGTATAATATAATATATATGACAACATATAGATCCATTATTTCATATACCTCCATGGAATGTTGCTATATCGCTCCCTGGACACCAACTAATTGAGCCAGACATGGACCACCAGGTGGTGGTGTTGGAAACTCAAAACCTCTACCACCTACAGCTGCTCCCCCAATCATTTTTTATATTCTCCACATTACATATCTCCATGATCATAATGAAATCACTATAAAGGTGGTCAATAGATACCCTCCCTATCATCTATGTATCATGTTAAAAAATCAAACAATTTTTGTCTATAACCATTGAAAGACAAGCACCACATCACTCTCGACTGACTCAATCCATCCTGAGATCCATTTCCACTTTATCCTCTATACTAAAATCATAAACTATAATTCCCAAGATTCCCAAATCACAATTAATACCATAATCTACTAGATATCAAGGTCTTAACTCATATAATTCCACTACCATCACCCATGGTCTGTGCATTCTCCTAAAATTTGATCTCCACTAATATGGCCCACTATAGCACTCTAACATATGTCTAGATGCAAATTGATATCACACCATCATTTATATCTTGGAATAAGATGAACAAAAATGTATGTTCTTTGTATAATGGATTTCGAACATATCAAGAATGTATCATGAAAGGTCAGTGAACCATTCTTGATAGCCTTCCTTGGTTATACCACCCTATTTTTACTTCACAACATCATGAATGTTCACCTATCACAACAAGGATATATAGAACTCCACCTTGAAGAGAGACTAAAAATATAACCAGGTGAGAGTTGTATAATATCATGTATGAGTCACCAAAATCTATCATTTGTCAGAGTAACCAAGAAGAATACATACATTTAGAACCACCATCTGATCTATAGGTGGCCTCACAAGGAAAAAAATTAATTTCTCCACCAATAAATAGTACTCAAATACTTGGGGGTTTGGATCTCCCTCAACCTTATGTTTTCATATACATTCAAACAGAAGGAGTTTTTCTTGTCTTTTTGGAATCGTAATTTATATTTCTATTGAAAAATTAATCATAGTGGGCTGTGGAAAAATTGGAAAAACACATTGAGTTAGTAACTTTGGGAAAAAAACATATTCTTATGTATCATCACTCAATGAATCATCTCATGATCATATAGTGGAATCATGGAAATCATTCTTCATAAAATTACCCTAAAATAAAAAATATGCAACAAATTTAATTAGTTCATATTTGGATATGATGCATGAATGAAACATAAACCATAACTAATTTCTATACGGGTCATGTTCCAATATTATCCCTACAACAAGATCTAACTTGTACCTAGTCATCATGTAGGAATCTAGAGTCTTGATGAATGTATTAATCAACTACTTCACCAAATGTGGACACATAATCCTGAAATCCAAACATGAAACAGATTTACTCTATTATGTAAATTCACATAATTCCAAACTTCTAGAAAATACTTATACTCTTACCCAATGGTATAATCAACTACTCTGAAACCATTTTATCTTGACTAAGCAAATGGGGACCCTTATAGAAATCCATAACATGTGTATTACTACCCTGATACCACCTCCAATTAGATAAGGGTATGTACCCTATACCATGTCAGAATATCCCAAATATGGGAGGGATTAACCTATTAATTATATGAAAACACACCAATCTAAAAGAGAATACAATTAATAAATTTCAAATTATATAATAAATACCAATGAAGGAATTAAAGACTTACCACAACTAGAGTTTAAATTTTTTTGATGAGATAAATGTTTCCAAATAAAATAATACTCTAAAATAGATATAGGTACCAACCTATTCATAAATAAGAAACAACTATAAAATAAAAAACTTGAAATTACCCAAATATTTCTATCCCAAAACTATACTATTATAACACTCTGTATTCCAAATACTTATCAAAATATCTCATCATCTCTGTTAGACATGACATGTGTATGAAGACCACCTATAGTGGTTAGTATACAATTATCCATTTGGATATACTGAAATATCCAAACATAATGAATAATTAATAGTTATCTCTTAAAAGAAGGGATTTTTCAATTGATATATGAATAATTATGGTATCAATGAAAACCAAGATATACTCATAACAAAAAATATAACCTCAAGAGGTCTTCACCCATACTACCAGTAACATGATACTGCATGAGGGTATAATATATTTCTATTTTGGTTGGAATCACTCCACAAGATAAAATAAAATTTAAAAGCACCCTTATGAGTGGTTATACCCATCTGAACATGGAAGGGTGTACACAGTAGATCTATTAGGATCATTCTATCCAGATAGGATTTCAAACCATGGACTATTGGGTGACACCACCAACCCTACTGTATAGGACATCTAGATAAGCGATTTACTCCATAGTCTTGGTGTTCATGTTGATAGCATAATCTGATACTTGTATTTATGTTATATTATATCTAATACTATGCCACACGATGGGAAACTACAGAATATATCTTAAATGGAACCCAATTAAGCGATCACACTCCTATTATGAGGATATAATTCCATGACATTTAATCATATGGATGGACTATAGACCATAGTAAACTAAATATTGTCTCTACTGAAGATATGGAGGGCCTCATACTACCCAAGAATGTGTATATGGAATGTACTATGGGTATATGTTGTTCCTTAGCTTCATAGTGGTTATCCCCTCTCACATTTTATCAAATGTTGTGTCATTACCTATATACAAGGCATACCCAACATGTGTATATTTCAGGTATAGGTCTAAATAGAACATGGATTGAGAACAACCCATTACCATTTAAAACTAGCCTTTCCCATGTACTATATGTGGTACCGATGTTTTGTAGTCATTCCAGTGTTATAGGTCATGTTTGATTAATGGTATGTGATCATATACACTCTCCATGTCATTGTTCTTAGACATTTTTGTACCCATGTATAATTTGAGATACATTAACATCCACCAACAAAATTTTAATTGGTGTGTTGTATGGACCACATGACTAGTAGTAATTTAGATGAAAAGTAAACCATAGCTACCTAGCCATAGTCCCTAGACATCGTGTGTTATTAATGTAATTAAAAATTCTAATACATGGTATTTCATCAAACTACTTATCATGAAAATATAAGAGATGATTGTTTAGGGAAAAAATGTTAAAATGAAAAACTCAAAAGTGTTGAATGAATATAATACATGTCTAGGTTTGTCATCATTTTTTTAAATGAAAAATTAAGTTCCAAACAATAAAAATATATAAAATATAAACAACCATGAATCCATGAACAAATTTTTTTAGTTGAATTGGTTTTTTAGACATGAGAAATAAAAAAATGATAAATCCAAAATATGAAAACATTGTACCTCAAGTTTTGATTTATTGTTAATGAATAAAAAATATGAGTCATCATATTAGTTAGATCCTTTATCTATGATGTTTTTGGTTGACTTTGTATTATTTATATCATTAATCCTTGATCTCAATTCCCTAAAATGTTTCTCCATGCTCTAATCTAAATTCATAGAATTATTTTTCATTCTTAATGAATGTTCCATTAGAGTGTATTTATAAATGGTAAATTTGGTTAGGAATAATAATTATAGAATCCAATAAATATATAATTTATTTGATTTTAACCCCCATGTTGTCACTCAATCACAACACCTGACGAAGACAAAAAATATGTCACCCCTATGAGAAAACCCAGGTTATGGAATGAAAACCTGACTTATACTTCCCATATGAATTCGAATATATGATTTAATAAATGATTTCTTAATTAATATATCTAACTGATATTAATATATTAATTATTTATAACTTTTCTATTTCTAAATAATCAATCTTCAATATCTCATGCAATTTTAGTACCTTTATATAAAAATATATTTTGATATATTGTGAATATTGAAAAGGTAAAAGTTGATACATTAAAATATATAATATATTTCTTTCTATTTATTGAGTATTCATATTAAAATAAATTTCACCCACTTCTCGATTCTGGAAAGTTAATGAGGTTGTGGAATAGATGCACATTAGGGAATTTATATTGAAATATGATGGTAGATTATAAACCCAATAATCAAATTGTAAACTATGAGTTGTCATATGACTACAAAATTTTTTAGAAACTCATATAGAACATTATTTAGATTATTAAAATACGCTTTTCCAACAATGATTTTGGATAGTATTATAATTCTATTAAATATTTTAACATTCTTATTTCTTAATAATTACCTATATGATTTATGGGATTTTTCCTTTTTATCATTATTAGATCAATTTTTATTAAATATATTGATAATCTATATAAAACAATTTTTTATATTAGAATTTATTATATGATATGTTTTTTAAATTAAATATTCCATTTATTAAAATGTTTTAAATATGTGAATGTCAAATCACGTATATCTAAATATTATGCAATATATGATGGACTTAACTAAAAATTAAGGAACCTGATTCCGGATAATTTAATTTGATGTATTCTAATTACCATTTAATAATTAACAATGAAACCCTAGTTTACTATGGGTTGTGGTGTAACAATTTATATTAATATTTTACAAAACATATAAAGGCTTTATGAAAAGAGTTTATGGGTTATGCATGTTACCCATTTAGTCTATGGAATGATGATATGAATTATTTAGGTTATTAAATGTTGGGATTGATGAGATGTTGTTTGGAATAGTTTCTTGAGGGCTAAATGATAATGATTGGTGTCTCTCCACTATGAGAGGTTACATTATAGAGGTATCGGGGTACCGTGGTATAGTTGAATTGAGTTTGGTATATGATATGACCAATCAAGGATGAAATGATCTAGGATTGAGATTAGTGGATTTTTTTGGGTTTAAACCCAGTAGGGATTGTTCTAAAATAAAATATTAAGTTTGTATATATGGATGTGGTCACACCTATGGTTGATCTATGATCTAACCCTCATTGTAGTTAAATTTTATTAAATATAAAGGAAAAATTATTTATAAATAATGAAACATTTTGTATTGCTTTAGTATTTATGCTCGTGTAGTTGTGAACCATAATCTATTTGAATAATTTCCATTAATATGTGGTATTAGGGAAATTTATATCCAAAATTTCTTCTTAGAGGGGTGATGATTAAGATACTCTTATAGTGGGGGGAATGGAATTAGTCAAAAATATATAATACTAAAATTGATATGAGTATGGTTGCAGTTATACAAGATGGTAAAATTTTAATGTGAAATAAAGATCCCATGTGAATACAAATATGTTTTTTATTTTTTGAATAGAGAATACCTTATTTATAATTTGAACACACTGTTGATTGGTGTTCTGATTTCATCATCTATCTCATGGAGGAATTTAATTTGATCGTACTGTTGGTAAAATATGAGGTGATTCTCTTCCCATTATGTGAATAGGTTAGTGTGTGGGGGTATCTTAGAACCAAAAATCATAATTACATTGAGTTCAATTATTGAAAATCTATGTATATGTTTAGGTGATTCTGAAAAGATATATGAAATTATTTCATCATGACCGGTTGAATTGATGATGTTCCCCTGACTATAGAAGAATGTTTTCATAATGTTCATAAAATAATATAGAATTTATTTGTAAATTATGATATGTATATCAAGATAAATACTTAATTTAGTGTATTAATATACAATAGTTTTCCTTTTTTAGATGGTTTATTCAAATAGTGTGGAGCATCGTGATCTAGAATTATACATTATGAGTGAAATATTTATATGGATAATAATTTAAGAATAAAAATAAACAATTTTATGAAACATCAATGTGTCAAACTATGTGGGTTTGGCTGATCACCAAATAATTTTTAGTGTTTTTGACAATCAGGTAGCTCATCCTTCGGTCAATAATCAGCCATAGAGAAAAAAAATTTGTAGTAGAAACTTGTTCAGTGTTCATTGATATAAGATGGTGGTTTAGTGATTTATTCATAATTGAGGAGGATTGGGAATGGTTTTTAAGGAAGAAAATGTTTTCTCTATATTTGGAAGCATTACGATGGGGATTTCATAACAAAATTTGGATTTTATGACATTATGTTTTGAGAAAATATGTTTTTTCAAATAATATAGGGAAAATATGACTAATTTTTTTTTCTAATTAGTAATAAAATGTTTGGAACATCTTGAGGATTTGTTTTGTTTTTGTTTTTAAAGGCACCATAGGTGTTTGGGGAGATTAGTTGAGTGTTAGAGAAGGGATATAGTTACCATATTGATTAATTTTTTACAGAATGATCGTCGTATTGTGAATGGAATTGGTCAAGTTGTGACAAATAAATTTTAATGGATCATTACACATAAAATAATATTTTATTTCATATATTATAAAGTATACACTATTATTATTATTTTGAATACATTTATTGGGAAAGATAGAGTAGGGAACTCTATGACTATTATATTCCATGACGTGGTGATGTTTTTTATTAGTTTCAGGAATTGAAAAAAATTATAAATGACCTTTCTAATTCTAATAGAATCATTATATTATGTTGTATAATATTATTTATATTCTGATGAAATGTTATATATTTATATTAGAATTATTTAATAAAATTTTGGCCACATAAAAAAGGACTTTCACGTTGAGGTTTCATAGCATATAGAAAGATAGTTTACATATTGATGATTGTGAAAGGAGGTTTCAATGAGAAATTATAACTCCCCCATAAAAAAGGTGAATGCAAAATTATGAGGAAGGGGATACATGAAATAGATTTTATATACATTATATATTTGTTCTACCTAAGTGGGAAGGTACTGACTATATATAATAGATAATTTAAATACATAACATTTTCAATAAAATGTTTCACACCCTACACAAGACAATAATTATGAAAATATATTATAATTTAAGTATATATATATAAGAATCCATTAATAATTAGTATCTTTAGTTGGTAAATAATTTGTATTAGTTAATCTTTAAATATATATTTTAAATATATATTTTTTCTTTATATTTTTTCTTTTTTATAAAAAAGTAAAATTTGGAATTTATAGGATCTATGATTGATAATTAAAAATTATTATTTTTATTTCCTAGGAATAAAATTATCTCAAGATATGTTTTTTTTGTTTTTAAGAGAATAAATTTTCATGTTAATAGATAATAAATACAAAATTTCTTGGTATTGTCACTTTTATATTTCATAGTGTATTTTTGAATAATTCCTATATAAAACTATATTTGTAATGTTTAATAAATCATGTAAAAATACTATGATAATTTAAAAATCCCATCAATGTTAATTTATTAAATTAACTATTATTATATGAAACTATTTTACATCTATTTATTTAATTAATTTTATTATTTGTTAAAAAAAGTTTTTAAATTTTTATTATCAGATAACTCCTATTTATTAAATTATATAATTTATAATCTTACTGAGAATCAATAATATTGATAATTTCATCTAACACATTAACCCTATTCCAAAAAAAAACATTTCAAAAAATGGGGAATTATGTTTTACTTTGGAAAAAAATATGATAAATTTTCCTTGACCAAAAAAATTCTCTAATAAATTCATTATTATATTTTTGATAATAAAATTAAAATTTTATTAAATGTGAAATTTCAATTTTTGTAATAAAATTTTGATTATTAGATATAATTATAATTATCATGATATTTGTGAAATATTTATTTTAAAATTTTCCATTTATTAATATCAATAAAGATATATCAAGTTAATTAAATATAAATTTTATAAGTATTGTATCTATTATTAATTATAAACACATTAATAATTATCTAATTAATAATTTTATTGGTAACCGGTTAAAAATAAATTTATTTTAAAGGTAAATAGGAAATGTGATTTAATAATGAAAATGGTAATTTCAATAGAAGAATTATTTTTTATATATTTGATTTCTTCAATATAAAAAAATATATTTTAAATTATTATTTTTAAATAGATATTATATTACTCATATTTCAATTCCACATAATAAAATTTACATATATGTGAAATTTAAGTATATTCTAAATAGGTTTTTTGTAAGAGAAAATTCTGGATTTGTGATAATTTTAATTTTCATGATTTTATCACAAAATACGAATATCCTAGAATGATTCACAAAATTATAGAAATAAAATATTGGATTATTGAATATTATTATTTGTGATGAATTTTTTTTGATCTTATCAAACTTACTCAAAACATATTTAATTTTGAGGTATAATATAAAATAAATATATAATATTTTTTCACTTATCTATAATTAATGTACATTAAAGGTGATGTTTTTTTCATTTCATTAAAAGATTCATAAATTTGATGAAATAGATTATAAATAAATTTATGGATATAAAATCTGTGACCATGACAAATTTATCATATTTGAATATTAAATCATAATAACATTATTTTAAAAAATAGTAATGATGTTTTTATGTATAATGTGATTAAATTAATTTTTTATATATTCATTTATTATAATTGATAAAATGGTTTTTTAAATATAATATCTTAAGTATTATGTTATTTAATCATGAAAAGTATAATTTTGATCAATAAAATTAATTACAAATATTTAAAATTTGTACCATTGTAAAATATAATAAACATAACTGAGGGGGGAAATTAAAAAATGTGATTAAAATTGTTTACCAATATATTTATGTAGTGTTTAATAACCATTACCTAGCTCAATTGCTAATTTTTTTCATTTGGTATCCCATTAAAATTTATTATTGAAAAATATTTATTGTAATTGGATTAGAATTTTTCAAATATATAATTCTCTTCAATTATATGATGGTATCAATTACACCACATCAAGGATCACCTATCACTATAATTATACCACAAAATAATGAATTTTAGTTTACCTATATTACACTCCCAAAACATAATTCTGCCTTTATTCATTGTAATCATAATACCTTAAAATTCAGTGGGACTTACATTAAAAGATCATGCCTCCCATAAATATTTCTATGTCATCCTTATTATTTTCTTCTTAATTGTACTTTTATAATAATCTTATCACTATTATTATATGATGGAATAAGTGATATTATTGTATTGATATGTTTTTATATTATTTTTACTTCCATTAGTATTTTATTTCTATCTAATTGTAAAAATTGTGGAATGTAAACTATTTGTTTTTATAGAGCCTCAACAATAAATCCTTTTTTATTTTTTTAATACAAATTTTTTATTTATGAAAAAATATACATATCATTGTGAAAATCATAAAAAAAAATTAACTCACTATTTTTTTAAAATGGTAATAACTCGATAGAAACAGATTAATAACTATACACACCAATCTTGTTAAGGCATGTTAATGTTTGGGTATGTTTACCATCCTATATTAATGAGGATTTAAAATATAACCATAGATTACTATGTGAAACATAATAAAAATATTATTGTTTTAAAAATGTGGTATATTATTTATTTTATTTTTTCAAAAATTTCATGTAATATATATATATTTTTTATTTTTTTAAATCATATTTGATCACCAAAATTAATTCAATAAGTTGTCATCAGCTCAGTTATAACATCCCCTAACAATAGAACCCATTTAATGAAATAATAAAATTCTATATTAATATAACTTATATGTTTTATAATAATAATTTATATATGAATGATGAATTTTTTATAAATTTGTAGGTAATGATATCAAATTTATTAAACATTTTCAAATTGATATAGCTATTAAATCCCAATGGTAATATTTTTTTAACTACATAATTATATCATGAAAACAATATTTAAGGATTATTATTAATTTTTAATTATTATTATAAAGTTTCAATAATAAAATATTATGATAATTTTGTTTTTTACGTGATGTTAGATTTTTAATCATAGTGCATGGATGGTTAATGTTTTTAATCTCTACTAATATCCATGGAGACATATTTTAATGTCTTTAACAAATTCAATATTCATATACTGTATATATTAAAAAATGTTTTCCTATTATATCAAAATTGTATTATTTATGTATTTTATATAACCACAAGGAATTCAATATTAAAATTACTTTGGATTCAAAAATTCCCAAAGGTGAAAAGGATTTATTCCACTCAATTCCATTCCTCAGGTAATAATAACTATTATATAGCTATTACCATTCATGAATGATTTATTGTAACCTATTATGATTTTATAATTTAAATAAAAATTATTTTATATTTGAATCCTATCCCTCACGGATATCTTCTCCCACGATTTTTCAAATGTTTCATTAAATTTTATTTTTCTTAATAATAACTCACATTTCCTTTAGTACATGTTCCATTAAAATACATTATTTTAATTCAAACTAATGTCATCCATTATCTATTGGAAACTATTTTTTTAAACAAATGGTTTCTTCATCTAATTTGGTTAATTTTAAAATAAATTTTATATTAAGCTATTACTGATTCGATAATTCAATATGGTTACTTAAAATTATTCCAGTGGATTTTCCGTACTATGTAAAAAATGTATTATCATCAAAAAAAATCTTTTTGATATCCACATAATATTTTCTAGTTTCTATTATTAAATATTCTATTTAAATTAACATTTTTTCAGTGTAAATTCATAGCCCTTTATGAAAATGTTATGTCATTTTCATGATTCAATTACTATAGATTATTTTATCTGAAATTTTTTTCAATTCTAAAATTTGAAAAATATTATTTATTTTGAATTATGTATTATTAGGAACTCATTATAATATTCTTTTAAAAAATCTCCAATTTTTTACTAAAAATGTTTTTAAATGCAATTTACACGTCATAATAAAAAACATTTTTTAAAAGGTGTTGTGAAAGATTTTCCATCATAAATTTTTATTATGAACGACTTATATCCCATGAGGTGATGTTTTTATCTTCATATAGATGAAATTATATTCAGAATCATTTAAACAAATAATAGTTGAATTCTTATGACTTCAAAGGTTAATGTTATATGACAAAATAATGAAACCATGTATTTAAAATCTATTAATTATGATTCGATGAAGATTGATTTTTAGTGGCACACAATTGTACATGCTATAATATGGGTGGGACACTACTGGAATTTTTTTATATTTTTGATAGGGTATTTGTGATGGGATCATGTCGCAAATACGCTTTATCGATGGGGTCCTATCACAGATAGCCTGTTGTAGAAAATTGCGCCACAAATACTATTTTTTGCGACAGGCCCATTGTAAAAAATGGTTTTTTCAACATAAAACATCGCCATCACAAATAATTCTTTGATTATTTACATTATATATAAACATACTATTTACGACGGGCTCATCGCAAATTGTATTTACGACGACCCATTGGTGTTCTCACAAGTTATATTTAAAAATATATATTTAAACTAATTATGATGGGATCCCTTCATAATAGGTCCCATCAAAAATAATAACCAATATAAAAAATATATTTAATAAAATTATAATTAATGAAAAAATAATAATATTATTATTAAATTAAAAAAATAAAAATTCTCAATATTCTAAAAAAAATATAAAATATTCATAAAAAATTATTAATAATATTTTATGTAAAAAAAATTATAAAAGTATAATACTAAAGAAATATTTAAAAAATTATGATTAATGAAAAAATAATATTTATATTATTAAAATAATAAAAAATTATTAAAATTCACAATATTCACAAAAAAAACATAAAATATCATAAAATATTATTATTATTATTATTATTAAAATAAACAAACATAAAAAACAATTATAGAAACAATAAATAATAAAATATTAAAAATAACGAAATTATATTATGAAATATTCACACCAACATAAAAGACAAAAACTGAAAATAGTTCATATTACAACTAATCTTGAATTCAAATGCTTTTACCATAAAAAAATTCACTAGGGGTCGTCTTCTGGAGGAGGTGGCAGAATTATAGGAGATGGTGGAAGAAACACCATCCCTATAATACAATTTAGATGGAACATGTACTTCATCTACTCATGATTCTGCTACTGCCATCGACACATCTCACCATCTTGATGTTGTTGTTGCTGCTGCTTCTACTGACACATCTCTTCATGCTGCTTCTGCAAACTCTCTATAAGCTCAGCCTGAGTTCACAACTACTCTTGACATTGTGAGGTAGAAGATGATTCATATCCATGAAATCCTCTCAAGATGGACGTCAGCATCGCAATAGTGCCATAATAAGTACCAAAAGTCACATGAGAGTCGATACCAACTACTTGGCCCTTCTAAAGGCCATACTGAGTCACCTGCATCTATGACGCCTCATAGAAATGGTGGGCACTGGTCTGATCAGTCGCCTTTTCCTGACCCCCAGCCTATGTCAGAATGGTCGCAGCCTCTTATGATTCCTTTAATTAAAATTTGAAATAAAAATTGTGAATATTATACATGCAGTTATTTGTCAAACTAAAACAAACTAATACTAACCACAATCTGACGCTGGGGATCACCTATAATCTCTCCAGTGACTGGATCATTGTACATCTTTCGAGAAACGTCATGCTCTGTAATATTAGGATACTTGAATGCCTTTAAAAATATAAAATAAACTATTTATATTTAAAGATATATAAAATATTTAAAAAAATATACATACCATATGCTCTTTATATGTACTAAATATACTGCTACTAGCTCGATGCGTCACCTCATATCACCCCTCGTTCTGCTAACCTACAAAACACCCACTATAAAATCCACCACCCATCCAGTGTAAATATAATCCATCCCAAACATGAGATGAAATGTACACTGGTATGTGGGCTTACCACAGCTCAACAAAATATGTCACTCCTTGTTTAATGGTTGTCCTTCTCAAATAGTGAAAAAAAACTGATGGAAACTATCACTGATAGATGGCTCTCATGCCACATGGATTGCATAATGCATGCTATCATCGATAAGATACCCAAAACCATATAAATAATTTATAATATCAAGTTATTAATATAATGAATTTAAATATAAAAATTATTTATTTATATACCAGACAATGATTGAACATGCCAAGCTTGACATCAATGGGAATCTATTCCCAAGTGATCCAAGGCTGAAAAAATAATTATACATGGTAGTGCCCCCTTGTCCCACAGCTACATGCGCAAAAATATGAAAAATGAATAAATTAACAAATAATTAGTATGAATATAAATAATTTAAATAAATCTAAATAAAATATACAAGTTACCATACCTCCATGAGTGTGGATTGTTCCTTTTCTGAAATGAGATTTGTTCCTCCGAAAAAAGATTATCGGTTGGAAGAAATATTCGATGAAAGTAAAAAATAGAATTATTTTTTTCCATTGATGAGCATAAAGGATTTATTTTCTTTCATACAGTAAGTAGATGATTTCAGACCATGTGTACTCCAGCTAGATAACATGCCATGTGCCAAATAGTCACTAATCATCCACATCAATTCCACTTTTAATATGAAATTTCGTTTCATAACAACAACATCTATACTAACACCATTACTCTACAATTCATTTAACTCATCAATCAATGCTATCAAATAAACATAAATATTCTTTATCGGATGTCATGTGATTAATAAGGTCAAAAAGATATAGGGCTCCAACATCAACATCCCCATAGGTAAATTGTACGGAGTTATAAAGACATGCCAACTTGAATACTGACTACCATAAGAACCAAATAGACAGAAACCGTAGTAGAAAGTCCTAATCGCATGTTGTAGCTTCTAATGAAAAAGACAGATGCATATGGTCAAAATGATTCCATTAATCACCATCATATTGATGATTCAATCTTTTATCTGTTGAAATATTGGTTTTGTGCTATGACATCATTGACGATGTGTTCTGAGACATAAATAAACATTCCAGCCTTGGTGTATGGGAGAAATATCTCATCTGTTTTACAAGAATCGATCCAGACATCCCTAGTTGAGATTATTTATACCTCGATTGTCCACATGTGGGACAAGAATCCAATGGATCTTTTTCACCAGAATATAAGATCAAATCATTTTCACATGCATGAATTTTCTGTTAACATAGGCCAGATTAAGAACTAACTTATTGATCACATTGTAATTTGTAGGCAAAACATTTTATTTAGGTAGTAGTGTTTTTCGAAACGAAAATATCTGATCCAAATAGTTATATGAAATTGTATTATCTGATTTAATAGCCATAAATTTTTCAACCACTTATAATTTTCATATCATTCAACCAGGATATAATGACTCCTTAGTAGACCTCTACCACTCATAAAATTTAGGTGCTACCAACTCAAGAGTTAAAAAAATATCATCTTGAGTTTCAGTTTGTTAAACAGTTTGACCTACAACATTAAGTACTAAATTATGAAACCGTGATAGATCTGGAATCTAGTAATTAGTATCCTCTCTAGAACAGCGTTCACCTTGTTGATACAAAAAACATAATCTCGTTGAAATCAAAACCACAAGAGATGTCCCATAACCTTATAAAATGTGAAAATGTTCTCATAGAACATTTTTTACAAGGAAACATAATTATTCATTTTGAAACACATTCTTGTTTCGAGGATTCAAACGATATGAAAGCTTCAACACCCTCAATATACATAGGATTTAAACCAGAACTGTTTCTATTTTTCCACTGATTTATCTAAGTACAGTCATCTAATAATGACAGAAGTCAAATTCCTCGTTCCATATTTTTCTAAAAAATATAAAACAATCACTATTATTGAATAATTTTAAATTATAAAAACACTATATAAAAAAGAATTTAAATAAATACAACTAATTCTTAATAATTACCATTAATTTTGTGAGACATAATTTCCAATGGATTGACGGGTACTCTTTTGTTCGTCCACTCATTTACATGTAAATTTCCTTAACTAAAATCATAACAAAGAATCTACTCAGAGGTATGGATATTCATTCTCATGCATTCGAGAATGTATAAGCATACCTCCAAGAAGATTCTTCATTGTGATTTTAGTGTGATAAAGATGCATGTAAATAACCCGTCAGACAAGAGAACCCAATTTTAATCGATGATTCTTCTTTCTTGTAACTATCTTCACCTAAAACCTTATGAAAAATGTGGTCCCATGAATTGATATTCAAACTCGTGTATACGATACTGGATATGCATACGTAGAAGCATACATTTCAAAATGTTTTGAGTTGATGAAAGTTGAAAGAAGAAGATTCATCGAGCAAAAGGAGTGTCGTCAACCCACTAGAAATTTTTCCAAGTTATTACAAGATATTAAAATTTATTAAAACTGATATTATTCATAATTATTTCTTATTATAACTAATTATTACAAATTATTACTAATTATTACTAATTATTACTAATTATTCCAATTTATTCTAAATTATTTCAATTTATTCCTAATTATTTTTAATTATTCCTAATTATTCCATTTTATTCTTATTTATTCTTATTTATTTCAATTTATTCTTAATTATTACTATTTATTCCTTATTTTTACGATTTAATCCTAATTATTCGTATTTATTACAATTTATTCCAATTTATTCTTATTTGTTCCTTTTTTTATTAGTGTTATTCATTCTTATTTAATCATATTTATTCTTAATTATTACTATTTATTTCTAATCATTACAAATTATTCCTAATTATTCTAACTTATTACTAATTACTCGTATTTATTATTTTTTATTAATAATTATTCCTATATATCACTATTTATTATAATTTATTACTAATTATTACTATTTATTACTATTTATTACTATTTATTACTATTTATTTTTAATTATTACAATTTACTCAAAATTATTACTATTTATTCCAAATTATTACTATTTATTCATATTAATCACTAATTACTCTTATTTGTTACTAATTATTTCTCTTTACTTCTTAATTATTCCTATTTATTAAAAATTATTCCTAATTATTTTTAATTATTCCAAATTATTACTAATTATTCCTAATTATACCTCATTTTTCCCAATTTTTCTTAATTATTACTAATTATTACTAATTACTCCTAATTATTACTAATTATTCTTAATTCATAATAATTATTCCAAATTATTATTAATTATTTCTAATTAATACTAATTAATCCTAATTATTACTATATATTACAATTTATTAATATTTATTACTAATTATTACAAATTATTACAAATTATTATTAATTATTACTATTTATTATTATTTATTACTATTTATTACTATTTATTATTATTTGTTAAAAAGTATTACTAATTTTTTAAAATTATTACTAATTATTCTAAATTATTTATAATAACTCCTATTTATTTCTATTTATTACTAATTATTACTATTTATTACTATTTATTCCAATTTATTACTATTTATTACTATTTATTCCTATTTATTCCTATTTACTACTATTTCATCCTAATTATTCACAGTAATTACTAATTATTCCTATTATTTATTACTATTTATAACCATTTATTACTTTTTATTACTAATTTTTACTAATTTTTACTAATTATTTCTATTTATTACTATTTATTATTAATTATTACTAATTAATTACTATTTATTACTATTTTTACTATTTATAACTATTTATTCAAATTTATTTATATTTATTACTAATTATTCCTATTTATTACTATTTTGTTTATTTATTACAATTTATTGCTAATTATTCCTAATTAGTCATATTTAATACTAATTATTCATATTTACTCCTAATTATTCCTATTTATTACTCCAAATTATACCTATTTATTAATCCTAATTATTCCTATTTATTACTCCAAATTATTCCAAATTATTCCAAATTATTCTTATTTATTCCTATTTATTTCTATTTATTCCTATTTCTTCATATTTATTTCTAATTATTACTAATTATTCCATTTTATTTCTAATTATTCGTAATTAATCCTAATTATTACTAATTATTCCCAGTTATTCCTATTTGTTCCTAATTATTACATAATATTTCTAATTATTCTTATTTATTCATATTTATTCCAAATTATTCATAATTATTTAAAATTATTCTTAATTATTCATATTTATTCATATTTATTTCTATTTATTCCAATTTATTCCTAATTATTAATATTAATTCATATTTCTTTCTATCTGTTCCAATTTATTCCAAATTATTCATAATTATTTATAATTATTCTTAATTATTCATATTTATTCATATTTATTTCTATTTATTCCAATTTATTCCTAATTATTAATATTAATTCATATTTCATTCTATCTGTTCCAATTTATTCCCATTTATTCTTACTTATTACTAATTATTTGTATATATTGCTAATTTTTCCAATCTATACCAATTTATTATTATTTATTCCAAATTATTCTGATTTGTTACTATTTATTACTATTTATTTCTAATTATTCCTAATTATTCATAATTATTACTATTTATTTCTATTTATTACTAATTATTCATATTAATTACTATTTATTCTTATTTATTACTAATTATTCTTATTTATTAATATTTATTCTTATTTATTACTAATTATTCCTATTTATTTCAATTTATTGCTAATTATTAATATTTATTACTAATTATTCCTGTTTATTACTAATTATTCCTATTTATTACTAATTTTTACAAATTCTTCCTATTTATTACTAATTATTCGTATTCATTACTATTTATTTCTATTTATTAATAATTATTCTCATTTATTACTAATTATTCCTATTTATTACTAATTATTAAAAATTAGTACAAATAATTTCAATTTATTATTACAAATAAATACTGGTAACAAAAGAATTTATATCTAATTTAATTACAACTAATAAAAAATAATTAAAAATAACAAAAAAATTTGAAAGAAATGCTATATTATGTAAAATATAATACCTTTAAACTTGATCTCCTATTGATGTACACGACTTCACCACTTTTCATAAAAAAAAATAACTCACACAAATTTACACTCTGAAAATAGAATTCAGAGAGAGAGAAAGTGAGAAATGAGAGGAGGAATTGAAAAAATTGATGGGTGTATATATATGTTGGATTATTTGCGACGAGACTTTTTGGGACGTGTATACAGTTGCAAATAATACTATTTGCGATAGGACCTGTTGCAAAAACCTCCACCCACATTAATTACAGTCGGTTGTTTAAAGAGTATTTGCGATGGGTCCCATCGCAAATGGTACCTGCCAACATGGTTTTTGCGATGGGTCATCATCGCATCCCAAAAACCTAATTACCGTCACCGAGTATTTGCGACGGGTTTCGTCGCAAATAACCTTCCCACTGTTTGGCGCGCAAACTGCGCCTAACTTTTTGCGACGAGACCCCAAATCCCATCACAAATAACCAATTATTTGCAACGGGGGATTCTGCTCATCAAAAATAATATCTAGGACAAGCTATTTGAGACTGTAATCAGTCTCATCGCAAATAGCTCGTCTCAGAAAGATATTTTTCCCATAGTGGGGAATATATTTCAATTCAATGAATGTTATAAAGGAATGAAATTCATGTGGTAGGAATGTAATGGGAAAATTTTAGTGAGTATATATGTTCTAAATTTGTGATTGTGATTTTGTTTATCTCCATTGTTAATTTTGTTTGTGAGTTGGTAGGTGGGTTTCTAATATAATAGATATATGAAATACTATGTTTATGATTATCTAAAATTATTTACAATATTCCATGGTCCATCTCACATGGGTTCGTACGGATTACCGTCTTCACAACGTGATGAGATTCATTTCTACGTTCACTATTCATTGAAGATTATAAAAATATATATTACTAATATGTATGTAATATATGACCTAATAATTCTACTAGATATATATATATATATATATATATATATGTTAATGTACCTATATATATATCTTATTCACTTAGTTCCGTTCAATATGATATGAAAACAAGAACAACATTTATGCATACGTACGACTTACCGTCTACATAAACGTTGTTTTCCATTTCATATATACATATATTATACATATTTATATTCTAAATATATATGATATATAAATAATGAATTATATTATTGATTTATTTAAATCATGATCTACATGATACAATCCGGAGAAACAAGTTAAAACACATAAGATAAAGAAAGCGATTATTACCCTAAATGTTAATTTAACATGGAAATTATTATTAAGTGGGTAGTATAATGTCATAAATGAATCATGTATGACATCATAAATACTAATATGGTACTGGTATAATTTAATAACACAGTATAGTCTTTATACATGAGGTTAAACGTACCCTCAACTAATGGAATGATCAAGTTAAGGGTTAATTTCATAATCGCTTTATTATCCGAGGTTGTTTTTATGTATGTTTCTCCTGGAACTTCTTTATTATACATGTACACGTTTCATAAAAGAGTTATAAAAGGGATTATTTTTTAATGGATTTTTTTACTAAAACATTATTTTAAATTCATTAATGTTTTATTCTTCAAAATCATTCTCATTAATGTCCTTGATTTCAAAATGTTTTTGTCAGGATTTATTTATATGGACATGAATGTTTTTAAAATATTGTTTCCATTCAAATGTTTCAAAGTGGTATGGGATACATTGATTCAAAAATGTCTTCAAATGTCTTCCTTTTTTAATTTTGTGACTTTTAAATGTTTTCATGAAAAAGGTATATTTCTCTCAAAGTGTATTACAAATCATTTTCATCTATGTCAACATCCATTGGTGGATTTTAAACTTGTTTTATTTTGATATATTATGTTGTAAAACTTTCATATTATATTGATGGTTTTGTGATATGTTTTACTGGGGATTGTTATTTCATACCATTCACGGTTTAGGGTTAAATTATTGACATTTTCTATGTTATTTCTTATAAGAATATTTATGTTATGTTTCAACCACTTCAAATAAGGAATGTATTGGACATAGTAAGTGATGGGTGGAGCCCGCTATAGCTTCTTGATTCATCGATAAGTCTCATGATACAATTAGACGTTGTATTGGATGAGGACTTTCCTAATTTTATATATGGTTTTAGATGGGGCCTTAATAATTTTTAGATGTCTTGGGTGAGGTCTTGACCAACTGTTTTTGAATTAATTGAATTATACATTCCCTCATTATGAAAATAATACTGATCGTTCATGTGGTTATTCGACTAGTAGAATACCCATGACTATGTTTTATTATTGCATTCTTTACTCATCTCATATTTCTACCATTAAGTGTTCCTCTTTATTGTTTTTAATGGAATACATTTTAAATTATTCACCTTGCCTATTTTTTATTTTTCCTTCCACTAAATTATTTACCCCTTCTGAGAAACTGATCTCACCCCTTTCTTATGTTTTATTTTCACTAGATCTCAAGAAGTGTTTTATGTTTGAGATGCAGGTTTATACTAGGGTATTACTATCATTCTCAAAGGATTTTTGTATGTTATAAAGTGTAATGTAGCTTTCATGTATGTAATCTATTTTCCAAGACTGTTAAACTGATCAGTATTTTGGGACATGATTCCTTATAATCATGCCAATGTATTAAAATAATTCCCTGGATCTGTAAATCTAGGGCCGAGGCATTACAGTTAGTATTAGAGGAATTTTAGCAACAACCATGGAAATAGATTTAGATAAAATTAGATTAGATAACATTACCGTAATATAGACTTTTAAGATTAGTATAGAAGAACTTTCTAGAATTTTTGTAATTTATGGACATTGAGAGTTTTCCAAACAATACGTCACTATCTGGATATGATTAGGTATAGGTGGCTCTAGCATAGATGTTCCAAGGGGTAAATCTCAAAAACACCGCTTTGATCTAGACTAGAATGGGAATTAATGTAAAAAATGGGTCGTGCTTCTGTATTGTTTACAACACTCTCTGGGGATATGCATAGGATAATTCTCGTTTTCTTTACAAACAAATATGAAGGGTTTATGAGTATATACCTCCTCAAATAAATTTGTTATGATTATGGATTATATCCATGAACTGTTCAATTTATGTTAACTTATTTTCAAGTTTGTAATTATGCATTGTGATTCATAAACTAACCTAGAATATGCCATTTTTTAGAAATAGTTCCCAATAGATGAAATGATACCTCCAGCAATGCTCATGATCCAAAGAGTAAGAAGGATAATATCTATCTTGGTTTTAACCCAATATTTAGAAAGGAAATAGTCTCCCATATATTATCATTATATTAGGAAATAATATCATTTGTTAATAAAATAAGTAAAAAAAATTATGAGCCATATGGCATTGAAGGGAAGCCAGAGAACAAAAAGATAGTATGGAGAAACATGGATAAAGCGAATAAGGGAATGATGGATTATCCCATATGTGATAACTATGTAAAGAATCACCTTGGTAAATTAATGAAGGGAATGGAAGTTTTTTTATAATTTTATATAAAAGTGACACCAAGTACATGATTGCAAAGGTGAGAAAATAGTTTCAAATTTGCAAAGCTTCATCTGAAAGTAGTTGGAACACTATGAGAATCAATGTCGAAATCATCAGAGTATACCCCAAATGATTCTATTAGATAATAATCATGTTTTGTTACTACCAAAGTTAAAGAGGAATGATTAATTGTTCTTATGTTTTTATTAATGTATTCTGTCTTTTGAGTATTTTATTAATGATATACATGTTATAAGAATTATAGGGTATATAAGGAATGCACTGCAATAAAATTTCATTAAGGACTTGAGATTAGTGGAACCAAGAAAATTGACTCAATGGAAAGATAAACATATTGGAAAGTATGTTGTTAATGGAAAGACACAACTTTAATATGGTCCTTATTCTGAGGTATTGATTTTGTAATAAGAGATGATTGATTTGGATAAATTATATTGAATATTATTGACATCCTTGGAACTAGTTAGTGGTTTTTTATTCCATCATTGTTTGAGTTTAAAATTTTTGGATATAAGATGTATATCCATTATTCTATAATGAATAAAGGATCATTAATGTAATCAATACAGTTATAGGATAATTTTGGTTGGTAGCATGTTTTAAAAGAATACATGATGATGGTATTTTCATGTTATTACGTGGAAAAAAACTTTATTGTGTTTACCTTTTTTATAATTTTTGGACTATGAGTTTGGACAGAAGTATTTTGGATAAGTCTAAAGGTAAGAATCGATTAAGTTTTACATTGGATACTATTTTCAAGGTTAAATAATTTCTTGAGGTTATTTTTGGAATGTCATAAACAGGACAACCCGAAGGTCGAACGACTTCCCATCACGTTCAGAATGGCCGCGAGACTTGAACATCCAACCGAAGGGTGATAAGGGTGCCTAAAATACCCCAAGCCTATGTTATTTTCTATATTGTATAATTTAGTTTCTTTTTTAAATGGTCTGATTGGGAAATTCAAAATTCTTTATTTTAATAACCCTATACGATTATGATAAATCGAATATTTTTTTGAAATCTTTTGGAGTGAAAGATGAGTTTGTGGTAGGAATTAGTTAAAGGATGTAAGTCTACTTGTCAAGTATATATATATATTCCCTCTTATTCTATGAATAAATTGATTCTCAAATATTAGTTAAGGGTATTTGTCTCATTCTTCTTTCATTGAGGCATCCTTTGATTTCTAAATGACTTTCCCTTATACAATGTATAAAACCATGTGACTTTTCATTTCAAGGGGAATCATTTTCTACGAAGCATATTACTAAAAATAAAAAAAGAATGTTTTTAATGAAATATTGGGAAATGAAAATTCTACTACCGCAAGTTTTATTTGATCTTTTTCTTCCTTAACAAGCCAACATGTCTAAAAAATTAATACCATATACTATTTTTATGTAGTTTGGTTTTGAAAATAGTTTTGATAATGGATTTGTTGTGTCAATATATTTAAATGATATATTGTGATTGATGACCACAATCACTCTCTATAAATATTTAAATTTCCCCTAACATTATGTGTCTATAATTTCGACAAATTTTCTACAAATAGATATCATAATTTGGTGGTATGTTTTTCATTTTACATTCCCTCTTATTAAGAATAAATTTTATTAACCGAATTTCCGATGGGGGGTTTTCCAAAATGGTATTTCTCTATTTTTAACCATTTATTTTCGAAAAAAAAATCAGATTATGAGGACGCAATTTATTTAAGTAGGGTATAATGTAACACACAAGATCTCATAGTACGTTATCTCCTTAAAATAGTTTAATACCTTCCGCTACACGCAACACCGAGTTTGAGCACACCACAACATTACCTAACTAGTCATTCAAAAAAAAGTTGTTATAAATAGTATTAAATAAATTTTGACAATTATATACTCTATATAATTTTAATATCCATATTATGTGTTTCTTAGTCATTATATAAGAATAAATTAATTTTTTTTAGATAAAAGAAGTATTTTTAAAAAAATGAAATTTTACCGCCTCTTAATGTAGAACCCTTTTTATATCCAATAATTGACACTTTAATATATTAAATTTTAAAAAATAAACTTCTTATTTAGAATCAGAACATAAAAATTCAGTTTTGATATATTTTTGGTGTTTTTCTGATTACTTTAATATTTTGGTGAATAGTTAAAATTACTAAATTTTAACTGAAAACAATATTTTTAATAAAAATAATTTATATTGTCAAATTATAAATTTTAATGGTTTGGAATTATAATTAGATTATATTATTACCATTTAATAGAATTTTTGTCATTATATGTAATTTCACATTAAAAGTTTACATAAACACATGTCAATCTTTTGATAGTTTTTACTTTTTATAAAACTCGATTTTTTATGACTGAGGGAATTAATTTTAAATAAATAAATTCCACTTATATGTTTTGAATTTTGTCATAATGGACATAATTTTTCTATTCTTAATATCAAAATTAGCTTAGGGTGAATTTGTTTTCCGAAAACATTCATTTTTAATGAATAGTGAAAAAAATGAGTTATTGTTTAAAACCAACTTCATCGTTAAATAATTATTTTAATTTATTTAAAATAATTTTAAGTCAAAATAGATACATATTACCAATATAAGTTCATTTTAATTAATTTGTGTCATTTTATAATAAGTTTAGATATATAAAAAAAATTATTGAAGTTCTTATCGTCTTTTACCCACCTCCTATGAAAATTTGCAAATTTGCATAAAACATAATTTTACCAATTCTGTGAATTTAATTTCAAGAATCCGAGAGACATGATTTATATTATTATTTTAAATGTGGTTTAATGTGATAAAAATAATATTGGTGAATAGTTACTTTTGACTTTTATTTACCACAGTTAAAATTAAATAGTGTAATTAAAGAGTAAAATGATATTATTATTACCTAAAACATGTCCTAATTCTATTGTATAAGATTAATTATACCAAAAAACTCATTAAAAATAAAATATTACCTTTTAGGTCCACTTGGATAAGGTTAGGACATTTATTATTATTTTATTTAATGAATAGTTAAAACTGCTATATTCTTGTTTTCAGAACTAAAACATTTTAATATAGGGTTATACATATGAAAAATTAGACTATAAATATCCATTATAAATATAAAATTATTTATTACATATTTGTATTTTATTTATGATTTTTAGACATTAGATGATGTAATTTATGTATGACACAATGATGATGCAGTAATTACCTTATTAATGAATGACTAAAATAATTGATATTATAAATATCCAAATAAATGTAATTTGAAACTTTTGATGAATTATAGTAATATTTTAGGTTAATATAACATTTTAGGGTTGATTAGAAAAATTTTATTTGAAGTGATAAGGTTGTTATGACTTTCACAAAAACAAAATACCAAATAGTGTCAAAATTGACCTAAATTAATTTTTAAAACAAATACTATATTATTATTTGATATAATATTAATAAAAATCTAAGGATTGACCATAGGGATTAAATAATATTATATGTGTCATTAATGAACCACTTGGGGTAATCATAGAATTTTATAGTAAGATTAATAACCATATAATATAAAAATACAAAGATAAAATGGTAAATGTCAAAGTATTTAACTAAGAGTTAAATATAAAAGATAAGGTTAATATAGTGACCCAAAAATCTATAGAAACTATTGGTTGAGTGTTTTTCTACCCACCCCCACCTTATACATTAAAAAAAATTACCATTAGAAAACGAAAATGATTTTATTATAAAATAATATTTTAATCTTTTCCTAAGGTTCCCCTCACCACTCTTATAAAAGGGCACATCAACATACCTCAAATTCACACTTCCAAAGCCATTTGGTTCGACCAAACCTTTTAAAAATACCCTCAAATATTTCCTCAAATCACCCTAGAGGCCTTAATTTGGTCTGAATTCCAACTAAATTTCTCTTTTGATCAAATCAAAAGAAATAACCCGAAGAAGAGGTAATGATTTCACCACCTTCTTTCAAGTTCTTCTCACTTCCACATACTCATTATTTGTTATTATAATTAAAAATTAATTAATCTAGTACCTTATATATACATTTATTTTATTATAAATATGGCACAACCATATTCATTATTCTATCCATCCTATGAATGATAATGTCACCATGCGTGCGTACGTACGACTTACCATCTCCACATCGTGGTGTAATTTTTTATTCAACACTATGTTATTTGGATGGATATAATAATAAGTAATATGTATATAAATAATTAAAAAAACATGATAATGTCTCTGTAAAATAATTATAACATCCAATTCCACACCTTTATGGAAATTATATTATCGCTCGTGTGTACGTACGAATAATCGTCTCTACGATGTGATGAGATTCATTTCCACGTTCACTATTCATCGACGATTATAAAAATATATATTACTAATAAGTATGTATTATATGACATAATAATTCTACTCGATATATATATATATATATATTTATTTACATATATCTTATTCACTTAGTTCTGTTCAATACAATATGAAAACGGAAACAACGTTTATGCGTGCATATGGCCTACCATCTCCATAATCGGTGTTTTCCATTACATATATAAGTCTATTATACATATTTATATTCTAAACATATATGATATATAAATCCTGTTTTCTATTCTATAATTATTTAAATCACGATCTAATTGATACAATCAATAGTAATAAGTTAAAACACATACGATAAAGAAAACGATTATTACCCTAAATGTTAATTTAACATAGAAATTATTATTAAATGGGTAGTATTAAGTCCCAAATGAATCATGTATGATATTGTAATTATTAACATGTTTCTGGTATTATTTAATAACATACTATTGTATTTGTATAGGTGGTTAATAGTACCCTCAACTAAAGAAAAGAGAAAGGTAAGGGTTAATTTCACAATTTTTTTATTATCTGAGTTTGTTATTACATAAGTATCTACTAGAACATATTTATTATCCATCTACATGTTTTTTAAAAGAGTTTTCAAAGGGATTTTTAAAGGATTTTTTTTACTAAAACATCATTTTATAGTTTTTAAATATTTATTCTTTAAAATATTTCTCATTAATGTACTTGGTTTCAAAATGGGGTTTGATTGATTTATTTATATGTACATAATTTTTTTAAAAGTTAATTCCATTAAAATTTTTCAAAGTGGTATGGGAGACTTTGATTAAAAAATTTCATTACATTTCTTCCTTTCTAAATTGTGTGAATTTTAAATGTTTTCATGAAAAAAGGATATTTCTCTCAAAGAGTTTTATAAATGATTTTCATCTATGTCAACATATTTGATGGATTTTAAACTTTTTTGATGTTGATTTATTATGATGAAAATAGTCAATATTTTATTGAAGGTTTTGTGATATGATTGATTGTGGATGTATTATTTCTATACCATTCATGATGTATGATTAAAGTATTGACATTTCGTATGCTAGTTCTAATACAAATGTTTATGTTATGTTTCATCATTATCTTATGAAGAATGTATTAGTCACAGTATGTGACAGGTGAGGCCCACTATAGCTCCTCGAGGCATCGGTAGGTCAGATGAGACAATTAGACATTGAATCGGCTGAGGCCTTTCCCAGTTTGATATATGGTTTAGCCCGAGGCCTTAATCATTTTTAGACGTCTTGGCCAATTCCTTGAAAAAATGTATTAGAATGTATGGAATTATACATTCTCTCATTGTGAAAATAATATTTATGGTTCATGTGGATATTCGACTAGTATAATACCCATGACTATGTTTTATTATGGAATTTTTTACTCAACTCATATATCTTCCACCAAGTGTTCATTATTATACTTTGTAATGGCTTGTGTTTTCAATTATTCACCATTCCTATTGTTTATGTTATCTTCCAATAAATTTTTTTAACCTTATTGAGAATCTGAGGTCACCGCTTTCTTATGTTTTATTTTCCCAGGATACCAATAAGTGTTTCATGTTTGAGATTTAGGGTTAATCTAATGCAACAATAGCGTTCTAAAATGCTTTTTTTATGATAGAAAGTTTAATGTAACATTCATGTATGTATTCTGAATTGAAAGACTGGTAAACTGATTGGTCTTTTGGGACATGATTCCTTGTAATCATGCCAATGTATTAAAATAATTCACCTACTATAGGAATCTAGGTTTGGGGCGTTACAGTACCATCTAACTCTTTCGCAAAAGGACTGGAGAACCCCAAGGAGAATTACATTTTCAGTTCAATGCAATTTCCTAAAACTTCTACCAATTCTTAATGATTACTTGTAACTCTGGTGTAGCTATCTTATAAGGAGTAATGGACACTGGTGCCACTCCTCGAATAAGCTCAATAGAAAATTCTACGTCTCTCTCTGGTGGAAAACCTAAAAATTCATCTCGGAAGTCATCCCTAACATGATCCACCACTTGAGGAAAGTCCATCTGCGAAGTCCACTGGTCATCCAGATATAGACTAGAAATCTGGTCTATAACTCTTCCCATCCCATGTTGCTCGTGTCCAACTCTGCATGTCTGGATATACCATTATCCCATATAATGAAACGATCCACCCTATGGTGACGTGAAACTCACCCTACAATGTTAGAAACAAACAATATCTTGGAAGGGAACTAACTAGTCCATTATGGGCATCATAGATCATCATTGTTATCACATAGATGTCCTATAAGGAGTGACACCCATAAACCATTAGAGGTCACTCCATGCACTGTCGTACACTAGATATTCTTGTCCCCAATGGAGTGTCCAGTGTCAAGACATCATAATAAGTAATGATACAATGCCAAAGGCTCTCCACAACATAAAAAATATGAAACTATGGGAATCCCATTTATTAAAAAGTGTAGAATCTAAGACTGAGGAAACTAGAATCGTATATCAAACTTTAGCGGGTTCGGGAACCTGCTCCTGCTGGGTCTACTCTACTGTTAATGTTTCACATGAACGGTGACCCTATGACCCTACCTGACAACCTTGAGCTGGTCCATCCTATTTTGGATGATATCCTACTTACTAGATACCACGACCGCGACCTCCAACTCGTCCTGACCAACCAGAAGATCTCTAGTTCCCAGTCTGATAGGAAACTGGTGGTACTACTCTTGAATGAAAAGTCGTAGAAGAAATCACATCACTTGCTGCTGGTGAGAAGAACTGATAGAAACACTTAAGATAACACATATTTCCACATTATCATCACTACACTAGGTCTCTCAGGAAATATGTCCTTATATTCCCTCTATTACCACATTGGTAGCACACCACCTGGCTACCAAATGAAGTATCCTGCCTACTACGATCTCCAAGTGTAATCTTGCTAAGATGCTTCCTTCTGTCAGTCTCAGGGGTACCAACATAGGATGTCGAACCTCCCTAACTAAAAACTCCGGAATCCCTCAGATTTTTCTTAGTGATCATTGCCTGGTTGACTATAGAGGTGTTATAAGTCAACCTGAAAATATTCACCTGAGATCGGATGTCATTCCCTAGACCATCCTCTAACCTTCTCCCCAGGAATAACTCATCACCTACTGGGATAGGCTTCATGACTTGAAACAAGGTGAAGAGAGAAGAATAATCCATAACTGAAAGAGTACCCTGCTCTAGGCTCATGAACTATCGGGCTCAGTTGGCCCTCAATGTATTCGGGTAGATGTAATTGTAGGAAGATCACTGGAAGTCATCCCAATACAAACCTTGTTGGCATCCGTCCTGTCAGATAACATCCCACCATATATTTATTAAATCCCAAAGCATATACATATCCGGATTCACCACCCTCAATAGTGGCATCTCATGATGCTTGAAGATAGATAAAATCGATTCTAACCATGACTTTTTAGCATGAGGTCCTCTATCCATTTTAAAGGTAGGAGGGTGTTGATGATTGAAAGCCTGTGTCAGCTCTACCACATAAGTGTCAGGATGTGGTACTCCTTGGAAGGTATGCATAAACCTCCCGACTCTCCCTCATAAATGTGTATCATCTCCTATATTTGGAATAATGGTTGGTATCGATACTGGAACTATATGAGGATTTACTAGTAGTCCCTGATCAGCCATTTCTTGTGTCTGATCACTACCCTGTTACCGGAGTAAAACCAAAGGAAAGCTAGGCAGCATGACTCTACATGGTCAAACACACCCCTTAGATCAATATTAACAAGGACCGAAACATAGATGTTCAAGAAAAGAATAGGATAAATAAAGAACTCATTATTACAAAAAGGTGGATAAATGTTGTGTATATCCCCTACATGTCATGTTCTTTTAAGCCATCACATATGCGTGTACTCCTTACAACCCTGGAAGTGTAACACCCCATACACACAACGTGTTCTACAAAAAAAAATTGTGTACCTGAATCGTTTTCCCCTCCATGTGTTCTTCTATACGTCAAACCCACACGGTTATCCTAGAACAAGACTACATGGAATGTTTATGCCAGAAACGACATGTTCTATATGTAACATCACCAAACCATGGTTTTAGTCACATGAATAACTCTACCTGGCATGTTTGTGCCAGACATAGAGTGTACTAACTACCCAAAATCCACCCGTGTCATTAGTGACATGACCGGACACAAGGTCTAATCACACCACATGTACTTTCGGTACACAGTATGTTCCTCAAAGGAATTCCCAACCCCGTGTCTCCACCCACATATCTAATGAAACAGTTAGAGACTACATGGTGTGTACATATAGTACATTGTGTATACATAAGAGACCTAGTTCCGTCCCGAATAAAAGGATACATGTCATGTATTAATCATTACACATTGTGTATTCTGTGTTTTTCTAGACAGAAAGAATCAAATAATACTGTGAAACTATAAAAACACTGAAAAAAAATTAATGTGCCAAATTCTAATCTGTGAGGGACCATACTCCCCTCAAATCAAATCTTTTCATCTTGTACATGTCATATAAAATCATAAAAGTGAAATGATCCTCCCAATTCTGATCCATGAGGGCCCATAACTATTAGAGTACAAATATTGGCATTCAATCAAGTGAAATTTAAACATTAGAAATACCCTAAAAAACATCAAGTATTTTATCAAAGCTTTGGTCACAGCAACATGCATTTATTTCACAACATCTATCTCAATAGCCATAAATCATTAATGCACCCTGAATGGCATGGAAAGAATGAATGAAATATGATATCCAGCATGTACCTATAAGATGAATGAGTTTTAAACCCATCATCTCAACGAGTTACAATAGAAATAGAACCTAAAAAATATCATTAATAATATAAAAAAATATGTAAATCACCAAATGGTGTAATCAAATAAATTGTAAAAATTGAAAAACTATAAAATTGTCAATAATCAAGGTAAATTAGCTATTCTATGTACATGGGATCGCTACACCCAGGAACAACTTAATTTCCATTTACCTATTCATTCTTACCCCTGGGTATAGGCTCCAAAAATTATGTCAAGAATAAACTAATTCCTATGATGACTATTTGATACGTGCCAATTCCTAAAGCCACCCAGAGGTGCCATGTACCCGATTGGTCACATGGCCTCAAGCACATTTCTTCAAATGGTAGAGGCTACTAACTACCAATGAGGTCCTTGGGTGTGATAGTGGGGAAACAATGCCCACATTTGTCAAGTAACATGGTTAAAATAAATAGATAATAATAGAGGAGGCAGTAATAATTCCATACAATAGAAAATAGGTGAATATTGAAGAAATAAACAACTAGAGACCACATATAAATTATGCATGATAAATATGTCTTGTAAATCAGCCAATCAAGTCACAATGCTAGAATATAGTACTAAACCAATGTTCAAGGAAAAAAAATAAACTCCAATGTCATTGCAAACCTCTTCTTGGTCCCATTCTCTCCATATCCACAACAATCAAGTACCAAAAGTAGAAGGGTGATTTACCTTATCTAGACCTTCAACAATATAATTTTTTTGGGCACAAAATCATGACCCAAATAGGGTTTGAGCTGAATTACAATAATAAACCACCCATATATAAATGCATAATATTTAGTTAATATATACATTGTAGGAAATAAGAAAAATATAGCAGTGAACCAGAAATTACTTCGAATTAAACAATCAGACAATTTAAATTACATCCAATTTCATTTATTAGTTAAGTAACCAATACTAATAAGAAATACTCTAGGAAGTACTCACAGAATAACCTCTCAGGTTAAACCAAACAACACAATCAACCCTATGGGATGTACTCACAGCCTAACACCTCTAGTTAAACCAAAAAAACACAATCAACCTTATAGTATGTACTCACATTCTAACCCCTCTAGTTCTTCATTTGAAAAATACACTCTTAGGAAGCAATCACCATAAATTACCGCTATGGTCGGATATAAGTAACTATATTCACTCTGGGGAAGCACTCAATGTCAAATTACCCTTGTGTCTCATAACATGGAACTACAAACACTTTTAGGGAGCACAAAATCCACCTGATCTATGTTCTCACATCGTAACAGCAAACAGACACTCTGGGAAATCTCTTCGTATCCATTTCTTCTATGGTCTACTACAACAGGTTCTCAAAACCAATTTAAGTCAATAATGCCAAAAATGATATATGGAAGCCTCATTAAACTATAATAACTACATGTATAAATATTCTACAACATCTCACATCATGACAGATTATAATAACTCCATCCTAATAATACTAGGCCAAGAAAAAAAAGCAGCCTAATAAGAAAAGCTAGACCAAAAGGTCAATATCCAGAATAAATGGGAAACACATCGATAAAAAGTTAACTGACAATATTTATAATCATAAATCCTCTACTCAAGAAAACATGGCATAACAAGAATCAATAGGGAAAAAAACCATAAACACGCAATTCCCCAAACAAGGTTATTGGGATCATTTGCACCTATAACTCAATCACTAACTACAAAAAAGCACATACCAAATACATCGGCATTGTACGATTGATATACATGATCCTCAAAACCATTAATTTCCCTAGAAAACTGTATATATAAAAAAATGAAAAAAAAATCAACTGAATATAACTCACAAAATTAAAGGAATTATTTAACAAGGATCAAGAAAAATAAAGAGTTTACTGTGGCGATTCCAACACAATCAACGATGGGTTATTCAGAGAAAGGATGGTGAGTCAGGGGCAGAGAGAAGAATCATCAGCCACAAATGCTCATGGATGAGAATAGTGGAGTAGACTAGTGTTTTGTTGATTAGACACGACCCCTTTGAATTTAAGGAAATTAAATGTATGTATACAATGTTTCCTTCAAGGGTACACGATGTGAACTTTATTTAACCAAACTCCTCTTTAAGCGGTCTCTAGGTCACCCCACATGGCCATGTGTTCATCCATTACATGTCCAACACATGGCTACCCATTGATACTGAGTATGTAGATTGTACTAATAAGTACGCGTTGTGTACTTAAAAGTACACAACCTTTACTCCAAAAATTTTCAGACACTCCACCTTCTCACAAAAACAACTAGAAAAGAAAGACATACCAGAAAAAAATATCTCAATTCATAAACCATCCATATATTAATTTTTATGTATTATATGATATAATATTTCTAAATGACACCATGTTTAGAAAGAATTATAACTTGTTTGAGAGTGAAGATAATGAGATTCACCCTCAAATATAAAATATTACATGATGTTCCATTTGTACCAAGAATAGAAATGTTACATGTCTCTATTGATATGTTGTGGAGTGGTATTTTAATCTACCCAACATCGTTAGTTATGGTATGAGGATTGATATTTCACCATACATTGAGTAATCTAGATCAAGATGAATTTTTTTTCATTGGGATACTAATCTCCCATAAATGACAAAGAAGATATGGAAGGATGTTATAATGATATTGTTATAGCATGATGACTTTAATTTTCCTCATTACATTTGTTATTATATTATTTATTTTGATGATAAATTCAAATTTATATAATTTTGTATGTTAGGGAGACTTATTAAGACCCTACTAAGTTGTATTTCTCACACCATAGATATGGTCATTGATCAATGTACATACCTTATGTTTGTAATACAGGATGAAGAAAATTGTTTAGTGGATATGGTTAGAGAATCTCAAATGGTATTTAGTGGGGGGGAGGTGAGAAACTATGATTATAGTAGAGGCTATTTTATTAAATTTTAGATTCAATATTACACATGATTGGCCTATTGGGTGATCATTTGTGATGATTTTTCATATAAAATTCATAATTTATAATTACGTGGATGTAATTTTTTTAATCAAACTATAATAATTATTATTTATTGAATTTATTATTTGTGTATAAATATTTGGTTTTGATAGATGAATAATATTCTACTAAATTTATTATTTCAACCCCTGTTAGAACTTTGGTATCTCTTGCGTACAAGGAGGCATGCCAGAGTCTTTATGTTGCTCCAGATTGGATATTGATGATTTATTTTTGATATGCAGTTATAAATTAAATATATATATGTTAAATTTAATTACTCTACAATTAACATTGGTATTTAAGGTGAACTAAATCTCTTATCAATCCTAAAGAATCAATTTTAAATAATAACTCCCTTACGTATCCATTCTTGTCATAATTAATAATTATTTATCAAACCCATAAAATTTTGTTATGAATTTTTTTTATTGTCTTGAAAATGTGGACTGGAAATTTCATATTAATTCTTTTATTTTTAATTTAATTCAAATTTATGAGGTCTATCATTAACACTTCTCTGATCATTCGAACATTATACACTCACTCACTTATAATACAATATATTCCTTAAAACGTGATATATTAATTCCTTTTTTCCTTTTAAATATAGAAATTTATTACATATTTATACTAATTTATTTGTTTTATCCATATTATTTCACTCATGCTATGTTTTTTATATGTGTGTATATGTGTCAAATTCGTGTTATTTAAATATTATGAACTTTTCACTATTGAGGTATTATTTGGAAATTCAATGTCTATATATTCCAATTAATAGGGACAAATATTTTTTAGAATATTAAAATAATTGGATATTTAAATATCATAATTCATATCTAATAATTATATCATATTTCATGAGAACAATCCCCAAATATTTTTCATATTCCCAAAATATTGAATAAAATTAAGTCATTTCCTAGTTTAAATTCCAATAATGTTGAATTTATAAACAAAATCATTATATTATCAACAGTTTGTACAAATAATATTTTCTATGTGGTTTTAATATATTATATTTCAAACCTAATTTTCATTATTACATAATAGAAATAAAATTTCATCTAAATTGTAATATTTACTTAATATTCTAAAGAAACATTATTTTTATATACAAAATACTATTGGAAATTATGTTACACTCATTTTCACTAAATTATTAATTGTTTTTCTATAAATTTTGATTATATAGACATTGATTGAAACATGATGAAGAAAAAATTAAGCATAAATATATTTGCCACATAATTTTTATCAACTCATTGTTTATAATTCTATCATTAAATTAGTTTCATAATCCTCAAAGATTTTAAAATATATCAATCAAACCTTAATAATCACAATGAAAAATAAATCTAAATTTTTATTAAAAAACATATTCAATTATTTCAAGAATTTTTATAGAATATTTGTTAATAAAAAAATCCTAAACCAAGAGTTAGTATTTTTAAAACCTCCAAAAATCCATTTTTAGAATATATCAATTTTTGAAATTTAAATATCGTTACCAATAATGTTTATAATATTTTTTGAAACATTAATAACATAAAACCTTTTAGTTTAATATAAGATCCCAATATTATTCCACCTAAATTGAAAAATAATATTAAGAATGAAAATAGAATCACTCCATTAATAGTTCATGGGACGGTGACATGAATCAATGCTCAAGTCACTGTTGTTTTAAAATTATTTAAAAATTATTAATTACTAAATGTTGGGAGATTTGGAATAATGTATGAAATTTTATGGTGTTTCAATTTATTCAATGACTCGGGGAAACAATGTGAGGCTGACATGTATATTTCAAGAGTATTTATATGACAATTTTCCATAGTTGATGCATTGTTTAGTAAGTCCTATAACCAAATTGTGCATGTAAGAAATGTGTTTTCAAAGGAATCATACACATTTAATTCATGGTTTGGTAAACATTGAAATTTAAATTTATAGAGTCCAAGATTGAAATTAAATGAGAATTAACCTTTTTTACCAACAAAACCATAGGATTTTAGAAAATATCTCATTTTTGTTAAATATAAAATCAGTTATAGCTTCTGTTATACAACCCATTGAGTTTTAATGAACCACGATATAATTTAATATAATAATATTATTTAATTTGTAAAATTATAACATATTCATTATATTTTTGGGTATGAATAAAATTTAAAACAATATGAAATTTATATTGATAAAAAAATTCATTACAAATATGATGATAATATCTTAATAAATAATACCACAATTTTTAATAGTCATTTTATTCATAGAAAAATTATTTTCATCAATAATGATTTTTTATCAATTATTTTGACTGAATATGAAAATAAATTTCTATAAATTTATAAAAATTTTATCATGAAAATAATATAATATTTTAAGTCAATAAATCAAAATTATCGTATGGTGAAATATTTATATTTTTTCTCAATACATTCATTTTTCAATGAATAGTGAAATATACAGATGTTTTATGAAACTGTAATTTATTTTCATTGAAAACTTGCAATAATATTTTAAAACGTATAATAAATTAATATAAAATTAATTTATTTATAAATAATATAATTAATCAAAAATTAATCAACATATACATGATGTTGTATTAAAAATATATTTTTCTAAAAAATACAATTCTTTTTCAGAAATATTTTTCACACCGTATTCTATACTAATTAAAAAATGAATTTTTGAAACATTTATATATTGAATTAGGATAAATTAATTATATATTATTAATTAGAATTGTTTATTTTATTTAATAATATAAACTTATATTGTGGCCAAAATGAATTCGGAAAAAAGATAAAAATTATCAGCATATAAAAAGTGTTAACTATATATAAAATTGTCACAACTATATAGGCCTTGAATTTTCTTTTTAATTCATATTTTATGAAGTTGATTATACTTGTATCTCCTTATTATTTGGATTTATTTTTTTATTGGACACATTTCTGTAAAATTTTCTGTATGATATTTTATGTAAATAAAAAATGAAAAATTCCACTCATATGTTTTTAATTAAATATTAGATGTTCATATAGTGACATAAATATGTTGTAAATGAATAAAATTTAATGATATTAATTATTTTAAATTATTTTTCATTTTTTATAATAAAATTATATTAAATTAATACACAACAGAGAAAAGTTATTTGTTCAACTAACTCACGAAAAATATAAAAAATTTCAATAATATTAAAAGTAATATTATTTGGAAAAAATATTTTGTACCATATATTTTATAGATGAATATATATTTTATATTTTAACGGTGTTTTATATTAATATTCCATTATTATCAAGAGGATAATAATTTCAATATAAATGATTAGTGCCAAAAATGAAATTAATGATATTGTTTTAAATTAAATGGTTTTTTAAAAGTTCTAAAATTACCAAAAATCACAAATTTTACCAAGTTAATGGTTTAAGATTTATAATATTAACAACTATCCATTTATGGGTCACTTTTATTTTTATGGAATTATTTATGACCATAAAATATAAGAAAACATTGTTTTTTAGAAATTTTCCAAAGGGTTAAAAAGGGGGTTAAAAAATAGTGAAAATGGATAGATGACCTAATTAATTACCTAAACCTCACTGGATAAATATATATCAATTTAAGAATTATCAACACCAAATATTATACATTTTGATACATTTTCCTAGGAATGTGATATAATAATATTTTCAAACATTGAAAAGTTATAAGTGAGCCACGTAACTCTATTCTAAAAAGTCACCACGTCACATTGAATATTATAACCTCTTGATCCAAATACAATGAAAAAATAAAAATAACTTATCACCATAGAAATTATCCACATCATTTAGAATATATTATTCCAAAAATACAAACCATGTGGTCTTTTTGTGGAGACCTCAAGGAGGTTTCGCTGAGAGAAGGTATTTACATTAATAAATATCTCAAATTTCATTATTATTATACATTCTCTAAATATGGTGTAATAAAAAAAATAAAGAATAATCAATATAATTTTACGATATTACTAAAATTATAAAACCATTTTACACCTTTTTTCAATTATATAAAAAGTGAAAGATATAACCCCCATGTATATATATCTTTTAATATTCACATTGTGTTATAATTCACATATCATCGCCACATTAATTTTATGTTTATAAAGTTTTAAATAATGAATATAAATTTGATGTTTAATATAATTATGATTCTATAAGTATAAAATATCATCTACCTTTTTACCTGTATTGTAGTTAAAAAATGGAAATGTCACTGATTCATACGTGCAAAATACAACCTCCAAAAAGTGCTATGATTAATTTTTCATTTATAAATTTTATGGATGAATATAAACATATATATATTCATATATATATATATATAATAAATAGACATTATATTTATATCATTAATAACATTTTTGGATGATATATAAGGGAACAAGATTCATGTACAAATGTCTGTATAAAAAAGAGACTAATAACACATTGAAATGGAAATTTTTGTAATAGAGTATTAATAATATAGAATTTAATAGTTATAATAATATCATATATTATATTATAAATATTTATATAATAAATTAATATATGAATTATAAATTAAAATTTGAAATATATGAGCATAAAATCACTTATGAATCACGACGGACCTATTCTAGGGGGTTTTATATCAACATTCTTTAATTAAGATACATCAATTATTACTTGTTTATATTATGTAATGATTATTTGTGAATTGCTATTTTATTTAAATATTTTCAAATTAAAATTATATTTTGTGGATTTATATTTCCACGCATAATTTTTGAACATATTAAATTTCAATTCAATGATATTATCATTGAAATATATTTATTCTCAATTATCATTTGTTGATTCATTTTTTTCAATGAAGCTAATCATATTTATATGGTGTATATAATTAAATATTACATTTTATATCATATATCATTATTATATCTAGGTATTTTAGCATTAAATTCAAATTATTTTATACAAAGGTGTTTAAATAAAATATTTCTATGTGGTAAGGTATTTCCTAAATTAATTTCTACTCATAGGTTATACGTCTATTTAATTGATTTTCTTATGTAATGGTAATATTAAAAATGGAATATTAATGTATTATATTTTATTTAAACTAGTTTTATGTGGATTTATAATGTACACATGTAAACAATTCATTATTTTATTCTCACTACCATGACAAGATCATTCAATGGGATTGTGTCTCTATTTTCCTCTATTATGTCAATTTTCATATTTTAAACCCAATAAATTTTTTATGACTTATGTACATCCCTTTACAATGTTATATAATTAATTATTCACTATTCATTTTATTTTATGCTAATATTATGATTATTCTATCCAAATGGAATTGACATGAATTGTCCAAGTTTAAAATGGTTTTTTTAACTCATATTCCATTAATTTGGTTACACTTAAAATTCATTTACTATGTCATGCCTTTGTTATGTGTGAATGGACCTCATATAGTTTTATGTTGTTTTTTCACTTGTTTTTTGTTTATTTACATATTCCCACATAATAAATTAATTAATTAATTATCACATCTATGATATTATCTTTATGATGGTTAATCATCCCGCATTTAATTATATATCGAATATATTGTTTTCACAACATGGTTTTTTAGTCTATATATTGTCCCTTATGATATGGAAAATCTTTAATAACATTATATTCATTATATAGAAATTTTCATTTGATTTTATATCATTCCTGACGATTTGTATTGAATAGTTACTGTTTTCATAAGCGTTTATTTCACAATTTCATCAATATTTAATATTTGGTATGTTTACTACTCTATTAGGGAAATTATTTGTTAATTATATATTCAACCTTCTCTATATTCATCTCATTTGGTTATTTATTAATATTGTAGGTTTTTCTAATTTTTATATGTGAACAAATGAAGAGACTAAAAGAATATAATTAATTGAAATTAATTTTTGTATTCTATTCATTCAGGAATATTTTTCGTACATGTCTATATTTTCATTACTTAAATTCAACATTGATATAATTAATTCATTATACTTTTTATGTGATTGGAGGGGACCTTTAAATCCCCTTTATACATCGGTAGGTATGATGAGATAAACTATTTTTTGTATTATATTGATCCCTTACCCACTTAACCATTATATCTTAGCATGATGTCTCAAAAGTATGTTTATAATTCCAATAACTATAAAATCTACCATTATGAAATTAGTATCTAATTTCAGTATACTTATTTAAATATTAATGACATCCATTGAGTTGTTTAATGATAATATTATTATTTATATTGCACAATTTGATAGTAATTTATTAAAATAATATTATTCACATTCCCATTTTATTAGTTAGTTAAATTTTATTATTATTTAGAATTAAATATTAATTATTAAATATATTCCCATGATAGATTCTAATTTACATAATCCATTCTAAGAATCTTATATCAAACTAATTTATTTTTGTCCATAAGATATGAATTTGTAATCGTTGAATGAGTTCATGAATTAAAAATATTTATGTTCTCTTTGATTTATATTTAATTAAAAATGTAATATGGTAATCAGATAAATGTATAGTATACCAAGACACCATAATAATTCAATACATTCTTATACCACCACTTTTATATAATTCTAAAGAAATAAAAAATCGTCTTAATCTACTTTACCCAAGTTGGGGTCCTTACAATTTTTATTAAATTATTTATATTAGATACATTGAGAACTAGAGAAAAAGAAAATTAAATAGGAATAAAATCCATATTAAAAACATATAAGATATTTCTAATTGAATGATAATATCATAATAGTTATGTAATGATCATGAATATGCGTATTTCCTTGTAATGCATCCACATATGGATACTATAACTGGACAAGATTTTGGAACATATGATATTATTGTTAATAAATTAAAAAATATAAGTTAAATATAGCTCTAATATAATTACATTTCATGATCACTATTCTCTTACTTCAAACCTTCATTTATACTCCTCCATGAAATGATAGGGTTCATTCACATTTCCTTTATGAAACATTACGAATAATGAGATAATAGATCTAATTAAAACCTGTTAAATTACATAGTGATATGGGAGAAAACCTATAATGTACTTAAATAGGATCAACATACTCATACCCTGATCTATTCTTACACAAAACCCCATGTGCACTTCCTTATACGCTATAGGATTTCAACTAGAAATGATGGACGAAAATGTCTAATGGGGTGAATATTCCAACATTATAAAATAATGAAAACAATAGAAATTAATAGGAAATCAATAAAATTAATAATCAACCATAAACAATAAAGGAAAATCAACACATGAAGAATAAAAGAATAGGGGAAATGACAATAAACTATTGTAGTAGATATTGGATTCAATATATTCTCCAAGTGTCCACTAAAAAAACAAAATAGTAGACCTCTATAAAATCCCAACCATATATCGACTGAATGTTTGGATCCCTCATCCATGATATATTTTAAATAACATATTATTCATGAATCATATGGAATTTTCTCATACCCATACCATAAAACATTAAGTCGACATGGGTAGAAATTTGTGGCTCGTGTAGGGTGTTATTACAACTAATTAAGCCTCCACTGATGGTGTTTGAATTGATATCCAATATATATCAGTGTATAAAGATATATAAGGGATAATAAATTGTTAATAAAATTAAATAGGGATCACATATTAATAATATTATATCAAACACATTATTCCTCAGGTCATGGTGACACTGTAGAAAGTCATTATTTCATTATCCCATTCTTGATTTTTTACTATATCTCTTTTGTCTGCTTCATTAGATCATAAGGGTTTCAATTTTAATTTAAATCTAATTTAATTTCTGTACCATGTATTTTCAGTCCATATTCCATTCCATTTATTAGTGGAGCATCAGTCCAACATCACTGTCTCAAGTGCATAAAGTGTCATTTTGGCTCCAATATCACTTATATATAAATAATTTTCCCAGAATAATAATATCTTTCATGTAATGGGGCATAATGTATCTTTTTGGCCACCCACAGAATAGAATCATTAGTCCATCACCCACATATTTTAATGAACCAAACATTGTAAACCATTTCATTCACCAATCAGTCCCATTATTCATATATTAATATATAATTATTATGATGATAAATCACCATTTATTCATTTATCCCATTACACATCAATTATCTGACATACCATTTTCATTCCATGTCAAAAAAATAATCCTTTTTCAATAATTAAAAAATATAAACAATTTCTCTAGTATTTTAACATCACAATAACTGTAACCATATATATTACTTTTATAAATAATTTGTTAATGAAATTGATACACCACTTTGGTATCCATTATGATAAGTATCATTATCTATAACAGATCCAACATGATACATATAGGGTCTCATATATTCATAGGAATTCAATTCACTACTGTAAATTCTAATGTTAATATGTAATGTGGCTATTAAATTTTGCAACCAAAAAATGAAATAATCATTTATAATATTGTAGTTATTATATAGAACACCTAAAATAGGATCATAGATGAATTTACACCAAGAAATGGTAGTTTAGTTGAGGTAGAAAGGTTGAAATCACAATTATTGGAGAATATGAAGAACGACTCTATGATCCTCTTGATCTAGACTTGGATCCCATTTTGATCTATAGATACAACCATAAAAATAATAATTCTCAGAAAAGAACATGGATATATCAACATATAATTAGTGATAAGATTATCATATTTTTAATAAGAATTTATCTTGTATGAATAGATTAAATGAAAAACTTACTAGAGAATTTAGATCTTCAACATACATTGTATTACATAAAAATATCACTCAGATCAAAATGAATAACCTCTAGTACCTTGGGTTATAAAGTTATTTATAAATCGATTATATTATTTGAAAATGAGGCATGTATATTTTTATTTTTTTGGATCTATAAATTTTAGGATTACTACTATACACGACACTATTATAATGAATTGTTATTAAAATTGGGTTGCAACAATATGATGATACTATCTTAAGAAAACCCCTCAAAATAATGGCTCACACTATTAGGAAGACCATTTATTAGTTATTATTTTCCAAAATGATCAGAAATAATTATTTCCATAATGAATCTTATTTTATTATACATACCTTGTTCCAATTTTTTCAACTACATTCACTCGTACCCCAATCCATATGTTTTCTTATATGTTGTACTCATTTTATACAAACCATGCTTATACTGTGCATCTCCATAAAATACTCATAAACATGGAAATCCTTCTCAGATCTTCTAAAAAAACTCAAATCATGAATATATATGAAATACATATAAAAATGGTTATATTCGTAAAAAATGAATGGCCATGAGAAATTAATGATTTATAAATATCTAAATTGGGTAATAGCTATTCTTCAAGATGTACTCCCAAGAACCACTAGATTCTCAAGTGAATAGTTGGGCCAATAGGCCATCATATATAATACCCTCTACCATGTTTCCACATTATAAAGAACATAAAACCACATAACATTGAATAATGGAACAACTATTACCATCAATACAATATGATTATAATCCATAACACATATCAGGTTCTTCTTATAGGAAGTATTAGCCTCATGTTCAACAAAATCAGCCTCGATCCCTTGATAAGGGTTGGGGTGAAGCTATAAAATTAGGGATACATGGGAGATGTCATTCATTGTACTATACTAATACATAATATCCGATAAATACCCATATAGTTCAATGCTCCCTAAATCTCAAACGATTAGAAAATCCTAGATGTAAAATTATCATACATATAAATCCAATGGTGACACAATCTCGAAAAATCCAGATGGAATAAATTGTCACCCACTATAAAAACAAGTGGCTTAAATCGTAAATATTTATAATAACACATTAAACTCTAAAATATTTACATATATATATTTGAATAAATGAATAATGTTATGATGACTTCAGTATGAGACTCAGTCCAAACAAATCTAACTCACCCACCTCCATCCAATAGTAATCACATCCATATAGTCACTGGATAAATGTTATTATATGAAATATAAACCTTTTATAATTGATTCTCACAAGATCCACTGAAATCTTTTATGTATGTCTTCTACATGTACATCAACACCTAAATAGTATGCACTGAGTTCCCATATATCATTCAGTGAAAATACATACTCATAAACACAAAATTAAAAACTTTCTTATGTATGATTTCTCATAGCTATGAAGAAAAAATGGATCATGATAACATACTATACCTCATTGAACCCCATGAAAATTTACTATTTTCTGAAAATATAATTCCCCCGAACGATCAATCAAAAAATTTCTTTAATTGTCACAAAATGGGATACTTTATTAAGCTGGTCTACAATAAACTATATCCAGAAACTCATCTGAGGAATCCTTGAGTATCCAAAAAAAATATTTTGAAATTTTATCTTCATTAAAATTATGATAGATGATGACTGTAACAATAATAAAGACCATTTATTCTTATTTAAAAAAAATTAGTATGTGTAGAGTCATGTACCATAATGAACAATATCTTTTCTCATTCCTCAATAATATTATTTAATAAATATTTCATGGTACGTTTTGGTAAATCATTGATTAACTTCCCAACATGAGATATAGAACTCATGCATCAATTCATCATTAATAAATATTGGAACAAAAAATGGCCACAAATATAGATGATCTCACCATCATTTATAACCCATTCTGAATATATCTCTACACCTTAAAATTGTCTTTCAAATAAATACACTCCAATTCCTCATACATCCTCTCCATGATCTGTATCAGAAATATGGACTCAGCTGATAGTTATAAAGGATTCATCTTCAATAATCCCTCTTGAACCTACATATTCATCTTGGAAAACAATACTGTCATCTTCTACTCTATGTTAGACACCCAAACTACACGTGTATGCATCTTCTATCTCAAAGAGTAAACAACTCTATTTTCCTTCCCAGGTGTATATGATAGGTCAATGTTAATTATTTCAATGTACAAAATCCATCATAGTTTTTAGAGATTTAGATATCATGATGAAAATATGTAATTCATATATATAAGGTTAGTATACAGAACATTCCTTTCACCCAGTAGGTAATGTCACCAGAACATGTAGGAATAAAAAACCAATGCTAATGTGATATCAAATGTAGGCTAATTGATTTTTTTCCTTGACATTAATGATCTATATTACTCAACTCAATTATTTTTCATTCATAATAACAAAATTCCATTGCCTAACATATCACCCAATATGGTATACTCATCACAAGGCTCTGGTAGGATCTAAATGAGAGCAATTGTAAAACAAATATTTAACTCAGGGATGGAATTCTCATAATATCTAGCCCATTAAAATGTTATATCCTTTTTCATAATTGTTGAATGAAATGATAACAAATGATAAATTTCCATGAAGAACATATTGTGGTACCTATCAAACCCAAAAATAATTCATTATCCTAAAAACACATAGAATTATCTTAAAAAACAAACATATTAATCTTTTGATGGTCCTCTAACACACCATCCTTTGAGATTTTGTTACTGAGGAAATGATATCAATCGACCCTGAATCTACACATTGATAACATTATGTAAATATTATTCTCTCTCTATTTACTTAGGATGATTTCATCATGTTGGACATGATCATCATTGGAGTTGTAGTCCACAAAACTTTTATCCCAAAAAATCAAAACATTTATCCATTTATGTAAGAAATATAGTTTCATTAAGGAAAAATACACAGTATGAGATTTTTTTGTTCGAATGGAATCCTGATGTTCCCATATAGTTCATACATTCTTATAAAGAAGTATGTGTTATATTATATTTTCTCTTTATTAGATGAAAATACACCACCTTCAAATAAATCTTGTATAAAAATATCCCTCATCTTGGTAAAGAGATCATTGATACATAGAAAAGGACAAACTCCTTAAATTTTATCATATTCATCCCCTGATAATGGTTGAAATACTACAATGTTGTATCAAAATTAATTGAATATAAGACTTGAGAGCCCAAAATTGAATTACTTGTAAGGATAAAACCTATATCCATAAGTCAATATAGTTAATTCGTATGCTCTTGAATCAATTATAGTTCCATTATATAAGATAAAAATGAAATTTTTAGGCTCCATGCATTAGATCAATTGTAAACTCAACATCTCCCTTATGTTTCAAACCAAGTAATTATTAATGAGGCATATCCAAAAACAAATCCATTATCTATGGAAATAAACTATTATTCACGCCCCCATAATCTATCAAAATAGAAGAATCAAGGGATGTTAAACCCCACAGTTGTTGATCAATTGGACCAACAAAACTGGCACAAACTATCCAGGATACCCTGGTACCCTAATAGCAACGCCAACATTATCATTTCTTAAAAAGAATTATTAATCCCCACCGATTATTCAATAAAATATATTACAAAAAATATATAATGTAATAATGGATTTCCCATATAAAAATTGAGGATGAAATAGATACATATACACATTGTCATTGGAAACTCCTAAAATATAGAGTATATGAAGCCAACAGGTTTATGAAACCCAAAAATTACATCATCCATGTACTATAAATACAATTAGTACAACCCAAGAAATATTAAAAAAAGAATATAATTACCAAAATATCATCAGAACCCACCTTCATTTTTTTCATTTCCTTTTATCAAGCATGTTTGATGGAAATTTTCAATCACCCAAATGAAATGGTAGGGTGTGAGATAAAATCATAGTAGTGTCTCATTGTGTGGTCCATATTAAGATTACATAATAATTAACCAAATAATGCTATTAATTTTAAATTAAATAGGAATTGTATTACAAATTAATAATTAAAAAAACATTCTTTTAATTTATATTGATGGAAGAATTTTAAAATAATGTATTAATTAGAAAGTCATATATAATAGTTTAAATAAATTCAATGAAATATTTTAAGTTGTTTTAAAAACAATTTCATATTCAAAAAAAATAAAAAATGAGAACCATGGTTATCATCCTAGTGGAAGGATAGTTCCATGTTCTAGGATTCTCACGCTCTCAAATAATGATAATGGAAATGTGCACACATGTCCCTAAAACATAGGTTATACGTCAATAATCCATATCCTACTGAGGATAATACATTCCAAGGCATGTTTTTGTTTGACTTAATATTTGTAATTGTAAAGACCCAAAAATTCCGTGGAATTTTTTTTCTTAAATTCATGGTAATTTTACGAGTTTTTAGTTTCTAACGGCGCTTGGTTCTAAGGCCCGGTGTCCCCGAAATCAATTTTTGAATTTTAGTTCAATTACATTCAGTAACGATCGGTATTTTATATCATTTAAACCGATTCTCGGAATTGAAATTTGAGGGCATAGTTGAACTCATAGCTCCAATATTCGCTTAAGGAGACCTTTACCGCATTTGCGTTTTAATGAGAATGGAAGATAATTTTGGGGTTTTCAAATAAAATTACATAATGATAAGTATAACTTATCTTTATTTGATTGGTGGGTTAATCCTCCAAGGGGAGGTTTGAGGTGGGGCCCACCCTCGTATAACCTCCCATGGTAGGATATTATGTAGTGGTTCCCACAAGATCTTTTTACCGCCCAATAAATCCCAATTAATTAATTTTACACCCCTCTTCAATAATTGGACGTCTTCACCTCCCCCCTACTCTTTTGGAATTTGAACCATTACACCCATTAATTAGACGAGTTGTTTCATTTAATTAAAATAGTATAATTAGAATGTCTGTACCATCAAATAATGGAATACTTATCTATTATTTTAGGGTGGGGAATTATTTCTTTTGGGTGGAGCTTGGGAGATTATTGGAGAACGACATCCTTTCCAATGATGAATTCCCCTCATCTCTAAAGAACATTGAGCATCAACTTCTTTCCTCTTCAACCGAGGAAAGTAATGTAAGCACCGCCTCCCACAAACTACACCAATGACGTAATCGTGACTCATTTTCACCGGGATCTTCCCCCTCCAACATTGTCGGAACAACATTCATCTCCCATGACATTCATCTTCCGCGACTCCATCGTTGATCACCGAAATCGAGGTAAGGGATTTAAGTTTGTTTCTTGTTTTCGTTATTCATTGTTCGATCATGGTTATTAATTTTCCAATTGATATCATAATAATCTGGAAGGATCAGGACACAAAAACATGGTTCTACCCTATCCCTTTGTCAATTACATTTGTTGACGAACAGAGGTGGAACAACAACGACGGTTGGAGTTGGGATGACCGCGAAGAAACTGGCGGCGCAAGGCGGTCGGGTCACCTAAAAGGGGTGACATCATTATGATGCATGGAGGAGATGAGGGACACAACCAAACCATGCCACGATGGAAGATGCACACTGTCATCGCACCATGCAGAGGGCAACAGGACTGCGGCACCATCGTGCAGTAGTGGAGGAGCGGCGGCGGCGGGCTGGGCCGGCCGCCGTGGAGCGGGACAAGCAGGACCACACAAGTCTAGTGGTACCTGAATAAGTGTAATGTGTAGGTTCTATTAAAAAACTTGGGGGGGGGGGGTGGGACACCCCCCTCCCACGTGTGGCTGGTCGGGCCGCCCTTCGTCCGAGATGCTATGGGCCAGGCCTCCCCAGCTGGGCTGCTACGGCCTGGTAGCCACCGCAGGGCCGTCTCTGCCAGGCCGCCATGGGCTAGGCTACCTTGGCCAGCCACCCTTCGGCTGGGCTGCCACGGGCCATGCCTCCTTGGGGCGGGCCGCCACGGTCAGCCCTTCCGTTGGCCGGGCCGCCTTTGGGCAGGGCCGCTCCTATGGTTCAGGCCGCCCACTCGTATCGGGCAGCCACGGGGCGGGCCGCACCTTCTGGTTGGGCTGCCTCTTTGGTCGGGGCCGATCAATGGGTTCGGGGTTCCCACTCAGGTCGGTCAGACAGGGTCGGACCAGACCCGGTCCCACTATGACCATTTACACATGTAACTCGCATCTTAGTCTACAGGTGACCGATCGAAGAACCATCTACAATAATGAAATTCTTGGAGTGAAACGATTCTTTTCGCGTACAATAATTTTGGTTTAGATGCAGTTGGGTTACATTCATGTTAGTTTGAGCCTAAAAACCAACTAGGCCCCTAGAACCGAAATGACAATAACTCACCGACCGGGCATCTCATCGGTTCGTTGTCTGTCACGTTGGGTTCCTTATGATGAGACTGAACTACATGATACATCAACTCGAGACTTCGTGATAGTTGATGTATCGAAACATGGATCGAGGATCAGACCGTCGCATAATCAAGCATGTTGTGTGCGGGAACCCTCTTGATGGTTTGGACTGAGATGGTAGGATCCTCCGTGGGTTCGACAACGACGATACTGTACAAGGGTCCTCCATGGGTTCGACTGCGATGACTTCTGTACCAGGATCCTCTGCAGGTTCAATAGCAGTGACTTATGTACCGGGATCCTATGTGGATTTGACAGTGATAACTACTGTACCATGATCTAATGTGGGTTCGACAGCGCTGATATTGTTCTAGGATCCTATGTGGGTTCGACAAAAGATATTATTTGGAGGCTACATCTAATCATCTTTACCCTTCTTCTTGTGTTTTATACCTATATGAGATGAGAATTTTTTTTAGTTGTTGTTACCAGGATGATTGATATTACTTCCTTTGTGGACCGGGTTTTGCTTGGGCTCGAGAGTTGGATTCGAACTATGTTTGGTAACTTATGTATATGTATGGGCCTAAACCTAAGTAAGATTGTTTGATACTTTGTGATTGTATCTAACTACTATGGATTATCCTTATTGGATTTTGGGAGACCTTCAGGGGTCTCGGTGTCCCCTAGTGAGTATTTTTATACTCACCCTTGCATGGGAATCACCCGCACCTTGTTGTGTTCTGTGAAGACGACGGTCAACAGTGATCGGGGCTGAGGGTAACGGACGAGAGGGTGATTAGATATAGACTAGATGGGAAATACCTTAGGGATGGGCAGTTTGAGTTCCATACCTACCCTTTAGATAGGGTTCCATGTTGGATGATGTAGTGGATGTTTTCCTTTTTACTTGTACTTGTACTTGTTGTTCAGTCGGGTTTGTATATTTGCCCACTTATATTCAGCACACTTTTCTTTTCTATTTTTGTACTTGTTGATTCAACTTCTTATGTTAAAATTGTGTGATATATAGGTTAAAAGGAAATGACTTCCCTTTTTATTAGTGATTCTTTTTTGGTGGTAGTCGCTAGCTCCTGGCCTATTGAAGGAGGGCTTGGGGTAGTCACGACACAGGCCCTGAGGATGGGTCATGACAAATTGGTATCAAAGGAGTCAGTTCTACCGTAGAACATGGACTCTGATTATTTTAACAGAAATAGTGTTATGTTTTTTGGGTGTGGATATCAGTTTAGGGAAACTAGGGTTGGTGCGGTAGCTGACGTATACATACACTAGGACCTTGACTTCTGATTTATGACATAGTGCATGAAAACACAGATTACATTTGTGTTTTCTTTGTAATGTTTTCTTGATGATTACTTTGTGTCACATCACTAGTTATTTTTTTTGACTGTGGAACACCTTTTCCTTTTTAGGATGGCCCCACGAAGGCAGCCATCTTGGATTCTGAGTTTCATACGAAATGGTAACCCACCAAGCGATGAGGCCTTGGTACAGGCCCCATCACAGTAGAGGTACCAGCGGTACCACTACCCACTGGGCCACCGATACCACCAAATCCAGTATCAGAGAGTGCACGCTGTCTGAGTTCATTGCACGAGTTCCAGCGCTAGAGGCCACCCAAGTTCCAGTGAGAGACAGACCCACTTGCAACTGAGGATTCGCTAGAGGCTTTGATGAGAGTTTTCAGATTGGTAGGGACACCAGCCGACCTCATGGTGGATCCTGATGCTCCAAGTGCATGATGATTCATTATTACTCTGGGCAGACATTGAGGGTCTCTCCCAGTTAGAGTTTGTTCTAGACACCCTTTGTGCGGTGAGGATTCAGGAGCGACTTCATCTGCAGCAGGGCAGCATGACAGTAGCTCAGTACTCACCAAGGTTCACTGACCTCTCATGATACTCCAGGGATATACTGAGCGACCCATTCTTCAGGGCCAGAACCTTCGAGCAGGGACTCAGGAATGAGATCTGGGCTTTGATGATCTCCTTTAACATCCCGACGCAAGCAGGGGTGATGGAGCGAGCCCTTCTTGTGGTGATTTTTCTATCTGAGCAGTCACCAGCAGCGAGACCTACCACATGGAGACACATATTAGAGTCTTCTGTATCCAGAAGTAGAAAGATGTTGAAGTCATCCAATAAGACCAGACCATCCGGTGGGAGACCCCAGGATAAAGGTTTGGTTGTGTGGAGAACACAAGATAGATCCAACCAAAAATAGAGCAGGTAGTGCAATATATACAGAGGGCAGGGTCATATAGTGTGTGACTACCCGACTTTATATGCAGATGAGCAGAAGACAGTAGAGGGACCTCCTAGGAAGAGGCAGAGGTTCGATAGAGGTTGTCCTTCACGAGCATGTAGTCGTGGCAGAGGAGCAAGCCAGGCAGTAGGTGGTGGATAACGTTTTGATGCCCTACCCCCACCACCACCACCACCACCACCACCAGGAGGCCCACCCCAAACACAGGGAGCTGGTATACATTGGCGAGATCAGCTCCATTCATTCGATTCCTATGACCATGGAACACCTGAAATAATTTGAGGTACTATCTATGTCTACTCCACCCTTACTGCAGTACTTATTTACACATGTGTGAGTCATTATTTTTTTTCCGCCACCCTTGTTCGGAGCTCGGAGATTCCGACAGACCCATATGCTCGATCCTTATTACTAGAGACTCCTACGGGAGTAGAATCGATGATAATGCACTGTTTTCGACTATGTGAGATTACTCAGGGAGGTGAGATATTTGGATGGGATCTCTTAGTAGTGGAATTGAGGCCTTACGACGTCATCCTGGGTATGGACTGGTTATCCATAGTTCATGCTCAGATTGACTTTATTAGGCAGAAAGTGAGGTGTGTCGGTGAGTATGCGATGAGGTTTACCATCCCCGGTGAGAAGGGAGCCTTTTCAACGTAGGATGGAATTACCCAGTGGAAGGGGCATCCGATCACACATCAGTTGGCAAGCCTTATTCTCAGAGCGTTTGATGTTTGGAGTCCGAGTTTTTCTTTTTGTGGTGGATTAGTACGCGGATGTTATTCTTGAAAATGTTCTAGGACTATTTTCTCATAGAGAGGTGGAATTATACATTTACATGTACCTCGGGACGATAAAGATATCTACTCCAGCATATCGGATAGCTCTCGACGAGCTTCGTGAGATGTAGGTACAACTGGAGGACTTTCAGGGGAAAGAATTTATTCGACCAAGTGTTTCACCTTGGGAATCCCCAATTTATTTCACCAAGAAGGTGGATGGGAGTTTGCGTCTGTTTTTTGATTATCGGTTCTTAAACCAGGTGACAATGAAGAACAAGTACCGACTCCCAAGGATTGAAGACCTCTTTGATCATCTTAATGGAGCATGATGGTTCTCGAAGATAGACCTTATTCCAGGCTATCACCAGCTCAGAGGTCGAGATGAGGATGTGAAAAAGACGACCTTCAGGTTTCGATATGGCCACTAAAAGTTCTTGGTTATGTTCTTTGGCGTAACCAAGGCTCTAGCAGTGTCCATGAGTCTCATGAACATGATCTTCCAGCCTTACCTAAATCTCATTATCCCAGTCTTCATCGACGACATACTAATCTACTGGACTACTAAGGAGGAGCATTATTTCCATTTGCAGGTAGTACTAGACACACTTCGAGAGCACCATATTTATGGTAAGATCTATAAGTTCTAGTTCTGGATCCGAGAGGTACACATTCTGGGACACATCATCTCGGAGGCTAGAGGTGTAGTGGATCCAGCAATGATTCAGGCAATTTTTTCTTGGGAGCCAACTAGGAGTGTGACGGAGGTACAGAGTATTCTGGGACTGGCTAGGTACTATCAGAGATTTGTTCCAGAATTCTCTAGAGTCACAACACCTATTTTAGAATTGACGAAGAAGGAGAAATCATTCATGTGGTCAGAGAGATACCAGCAGAGATTTCAGGAGATGAGGCAAAGGTTAAATAGTTCACCCATCTTGAGGCTACCGAAGGAGGGCGTTGGGTACGTAGTTTTCTACGATGAATCAAGGACCCGACTCGGGTGTGTCCTGATGGAGGAGCGAGAAGTGATAGCGTATGGTTCCCGATAGTTGAGACAAAATGAGAATAAATAAGCTACCCATGACCTGGAAGTAGAATATTTGGTCTTTTCCTTGATGATATAGCGGCACTATCTTGTGGGAGAAGATTTTATAGTCAACTCTGACAACCAGAGTCTCAGGTACATCTTCTCAGAGAAGGACATAAACGTGAGACATCGATGATGGATTGAGTTCCTCCATAACTATGACTATGAGATAGTATATACTCCTAGGAAGGGGAATGTTGTAGCAGATGCTCTCAGAAGGTTATTAGGCATTCAGATTCTAGGATAGGCGAAGGAGAAGATGGAAACGTCGTAGATTTCCTTTATGGATCAGGATGGAGTAGACATTCTACAGTCTCTTACTGTCACAACTCCACTTCTGTATAGTGTCAGGGAGGTGTAGTGTGGGGATGTTGACTACGAGGATCGATGTGCAAAGATATCCATAGGGCAGGCACCTGGTGGATTTTATGAAGGTGGGGAGAACGTCATTCACTTCAGAGGATGTACCATGGTACCAGTTTCAGTTCAGGAGGAAGTGTTGGGGGAGTTCCACATGTCTCCCTTAACGATACATCATGGAGTGGAGAAGATGTATCAGGACCTCCGATAATGTCACTGGTGGTCAGGCATGAATAAGGATGTAGTAGATTTTGTCTCATGATGCCTCAATTTTCAGCAAGTGAAGGTGGAGAACCAGGTTCTAGTAGGATTAGTTCATCCCTTAGAGGTCCCAGAGTGGATGTGGGATGGGATATCCATGGATTTCATCATTAGACTTCCACGTAAATCCATAGGACATGACTCTATCTGGGTGATTGTCGACCGACACAACTAGTCGGCCCACTTCCTAATGATTAGAGAGAAAGTTTCAGTAGATACCATGGGACGCCTCTACATTCAAGAGATCATAAAACATCATGGTGTTCTATAGGCGATCATCTCAGATCTAGATGCTCGTTTCCCTTCCCAGCTATGGATGGGGTTGAAGGATGCTTTCAGGACGTAGCTTCACTTGAACACTACCTTCCATCCTCAGGCAGAAGATTAGACTAATAGGACTATTCAGACCCCAAGGATATGCTATGTGCATGCGTCCTCGACTTCGGTCGCAACTGATAGGATCACATACCCTTGGTGGAGTTTACATATAACAACATCTACCACGCCACCATCAGGATGGAACATTTCGTTGTACTTTACAGCTAACCTTGTAGATCACCTTTGTACAAGACTCACCCAGGTGAGTAAGCATTCATGGGACCAGAGATAGTGCTAGTTATCACGGAGAAGGTGCAGATCATATAGGAGTGGATGAAGACTGCACATAGTAGGCAGAAGTCCTTTGCTAATAGGTGATGGACACCACTAGAGTTCGAGGATGGCGACCACATATTTCTACGCATCTCACCTCGACGAGGACTTTAGAGATTTGGTTGAGGTGGAAGGTTGTCTCCACGATTCATCAGACCTTTCTAGTTCCTCATCAGAGTAGGCGAAGTGGATTACTACTTATCTCTTCCAACTCAGTTGCACCGGGTGCACGACATCTTCCACATATCTCAGCTAGGGAGATATGTGCACAACCCATCCCACATTATTGACCACGGGGAGCTGTATATCGATGACAAGGAGATATTCACAGAGGTTCTAGTGGAGATTGAGGATCGATGGGAGGGGGTCAGGTTTGGATGGTTGATACCTCTGTTGCGCATTCACTGACAACATGGGAACCTCCAAGAGAGCACATGAGATTGGGAGGCAAATAATGGTGCTCAGTACACTCTTTTGTTTCCTTAGTATGAGTTGTATCTTAAGAAGAGTTAAATCCCAGAGGTGGGGAGAATGTAAAGACCCGAAAATTCCATGGAAATTTTTTTCTTAAATTTATGGGAAATTTAGGAGTCCGTAGTTTCTAACAACGCCTGATTCCGATGCCCGGTGTGTCCAAAATAAATTTTGGATGTTTAGTTTGGGTACGTTCAGCAAACAAACGAGTTGTATTTTATATCTTTTGATCTGGTGCTTGGAATTGAAATCAGATGATACTGTTGAACTCGCAGTGCCGATATTTGCATAAGGAGACCATTACTGCAGTTGTGTTTTAATGAGAATGGATGTTAATTTTTGGGGTTTTTAAATAAAATAAAATAAATATAAGTATAACTTATCTTTATTTTATTGGTGGTTTAATCCTCCAAGGGGAGGTTGGATGTTCCCCCCCATGCATAACCTCCCATGGGAGGATATTATGTAGTGGGTCCCACCCAAGTTTCTTACATCCCGTTAACTCATCATTTATTAATTTGACACCCCTCTTCATTAATTGGAACTCTTCACCCCCTACTCTTTTTCAATTTGAACCACTCCACCCATTAATTAGATGAGTTGTTGTATTTAATTAAAATTGTTGAATTGTAATGGTTGTTCCAACAAATAATAAACTATTCATCTATTATTTTTGGGTTAGGAATTATTTCTTTTGGGTGGATCTTGGGAGATTCTTGGAGAAAGACATATTCTCCAAAGAGGAACGCCCCTCATCTCTGAAGTACAACGAGCATCAAATTATTCCATCTTCAACCAGGGCAAGGAAGGGAAGCACCGCGGATCCCGAAGTACACTGACGATGTCATCATGACTCTTTTTCACCGATATCTTCCTCCTCCAACATTGTTGGAACGACGTCTGTCTCCCACAATATCCATCTTCCACGACTCCATCATTAATCAATGAAATCGAGTTAGGGGATTTATGTTTTATTATCATTTCCATTATTCATTGTTCAATCATGGTTATTAATTTTCCAATTGATATCATAATAATGTGGAAGGCTCGTGCCACCCAAACACAGCTCTACCCTTTCCCTTTGTTAATTATATTTATTAAAGAATGGAGGTGGAATAACAAAGATGGCCGGTGTTGGGCCCTCTACGAAGAAACCGACAACGCAAGGTCGCCGAATCACCGGACAGGTGCGTCATCATCATGTCGCATGGAGGAGTCGAGGTCCGCGTCCACATCGGGTCGCGGCGGTGGCGGCGTGACGCCGTCATGTCCCGGTGGAGGAGCCTAGGCGGAAGTCTAGGCCTGCCATTGTGGAACCGGACAAGCAGGACCACCCGGGTACTGCGGCTCTTGAACCGGCACAATGTGATGGTTCCATTCGACAAATCAGGGGGGCACCCCCATCTCACGTGTGGTCAGCCAGGCTGCCATGGGCCAGGACACCACGACCCGGACTCCCTTCAGTCGGGCTACCCTTACCTAGCTGTCCTTCATTCGGGCCACCATGGTCGGGCCTCCATGGGCCTGGCTGCCTTCAGGTTGGGCCGCCCTATTGGATAGGGCCGCTCATTTGGTTTGGGCCGCCCACTCGGGCTGGGCCTCCACGGGCCGGGTCCCAACATTAGGTTGGGCCGCCCTTTTGGGCTAGGCCGCTCCCTTGCTTCGGGCAGCCCACTCGGGCTGGGATGACCAATCGGGTTGGGCCACCCCTGCGGACTGGGTCAGAACCGGGTTCAAACCGGGTCGAGCCAGACCCGAACCCGCAATGGCCTTTTACACCTCCTAGCCCGTATCATGGGCTACGAGTGTTCGATCGATGAACCCTCTATGGGGATGGAATTATTGGAGTGAGGTAATTCTTCAAGAATACTCCACTTGAGGTTCAGATGCAGTTGGGGTACGATTGGGTTGGTTTGAGCCTAAAAACCAACTGGGCCCCCGGAACGGAAATGCCAATAACTCACAGACTGGGCATCTGATTGACGTGTCGTCTGTCGTGTTTGGTTCCATATGATGAGACAGAACTATGAGATACAACACCACTATATTTAATGATAGTTGATGTATCGAGACTTGTCTCAAAGAGAGGACCCTCCCGTTATCGAGCGTGTTTTGTGCGGGAACCGTATGGCTGGCTGCGACTGAGATGACATGATCCTCTGTGGGTTCAACAACGATGATACTACACCAGGATCCTCCATGGGTTCAACGACGATGAATTCTATATTAGGATCCTCTGTGGGTTTGACAACGGTGACTTCTGTAACAGGATCCTCCGTTGGTTCGACAATGACGACTTCTGTACCAAGATCCTATGGGGGTTTGAAATCACATATATTGTTCCAAGATCCTACGTGGGTTCGATAGAGGAGATGATTCAGAGGCTATATCTAATCATATCTACCCCTATTATTGTGTTGTATACCTATTTGAGCTGGGCCATGCCTGTTAGTTGTTGTAATAGAGATGATTGACATCAATTACTTTGTAGAATGAGTTGTTCTTGGGCTTGAGAGTTGGATCTGGACTGTGTTTGGTAAATTAGGAATATGTATGGGCATATACCTAAGTAAGGTTAGTTTATACTTCATCATTTTATCTTACAACTGTGGATTGTCAATAGTGGATTCTGGGAGACCTTTGGGGATCTCAGGGTCCCCTACTAGGTATTGTTATACTCACCCCCACACCGGCTTTTCCCTCACCTTGTTGTGTTCTATGCTGAAGATGGTCAGTAGAGATCGAGGCTAAGGGTGACTGTGGGGAGGCTGCTCGGAGCTGGACTAGACGATATATACCTTAGGGATGAGTTGTTTGAGTTCTGTACCTACCCTTAAGGTAGGTTTCCCTGGGAGACGATCCATGAGCTGTTTACTTTTTTACTTGTACTTGTACTTGTTGTTTAGTTGGGTTTGTCTACTGGCCCACATACATTCAGCCAAATTTTCTTTTCAATTTTATTACTTTTTTGCTTCTATTTCTTTGGTTCAGATTGAGTAAGTTACAGGTTAAAAAGAAATTCCTTCCCTTTTTATCAGGTATTCACCTTTGGTGCTAGTCTCCAGCCCCTGTCTATAGATGGAAGGCTTGGTGTAGTCATGGCAGGGGCCCCGAGGACGTGTCGTGATAGTAATCAATTTCTAGGGAAATTCAAACCTATAATGTTTTTCCTAAATTACAATATTTCTACCTATACCTAAATGTGATGAAAAAAATAAATAATGGGAATACTATTTCAAAACAAATCAAAATAATATGACCCATTATTCCTTTTAATATTATAATTCCTCTTTCTGAAAAAATAATTGTTTTTTAATAAATTAATTAATTTTTAGGATAAAACCAAATATACGTTCTTTTATTAAAATTAATCCATTTTAAAAAAACATTATCATGTTAAATTTTCCATAATATCCATCCAATAAAAATCACATTCCATATTCATTGAAATTGGGAGATTTCTCCAAAATTCACACTATTTCAATTTAAAAACTCAATTCATGCTAAATAGAATTTCCTAGTTAAATTGAGTGAAATAAAAGTAAACATAAAATTTGTGGTAAATTATTTGGAGAATATTTTATTGAACCACCTACCAATGATCATTGAGTCATGACTCATGCAACATGATTTAAATACAAAGAACTACAAAAACAAAGACTAATATAAAAAAAGAATCAAGATAAAAAATGTTTATATCAACAAAAAAATATAGAGATTTACCAAATCCAATGGAGGGGATAAGGAGATATATATTTAGTTAGAGGAAGGTAAATTAGATTATCTCATTATATATAGTAAAAAAGACAATATTTTTTAATCTTTTATCCATGCTAGAAAGGGCTTAGAGGAGCCAGTATGGTATTTTAAGAGATTCCAAACCTATGTAATCTGGTCAAGAATATTGGTGGATGAGTTGGTGGAAAAATGCGGTTTGGAAGAAAAAATTAACATGTTTTGTAATAAATTAATTCCTCATGTTTGGCTTACTCAGTAGGGTCAAACGATTTTTCAAACAGTGTGCCATAATTGTGTTCCCATGCTATGAGGTTGTATAGTTACTCCATGGTGTGTGAATTTTGTGCCAACCCCAAAATCAATAATTAAATCCCCCACATACTATGTTTTCATTGGAATAAAAACACAGTATGAAAAACAATATGGCCTTGCTAGTAAATTTTACTTCCTGTTTTCTTTTATTTTGACATATTTTTAAAAATTTCTTGAACCCCTATTTTATTAATGTGTGGCTCCAACTCCTCTTGGTTGAAATTCCATGGTCATTGAGGGTTTCAAAGGGAGATTTGGGCTCTTCCAATCCCTTTCCATGGATGATTAATGCTTAGTGGGTGCCGTTCTATTCCTCTCTAGTAAGAGATCCTTCGATGTTCCTTCTAAACCACGAACTCTCTCTCCTCCTCCTTTGAGTTTGTTAGATCTCTTTATTATTGGGGATTCTTAATCACATTATTTTGGATCATGAATCTATGATTTTTTATGTGATCTCAATTTCCAACCGTCTTAATTAGTGAATCATGTCGTGGGTGTAGTAATCCAATGGTATATAGTATGAGTTTATATATATTTTTATAAAATTAATTAAACATAATGTTTCATAATTAATTTAATTTCGCTCAATTGAATTCCCTAAATCCAAATAACATAAAAATATAATTATAATATGAAATTGTACAGATTTTGGAGAAAACCCAATTTCCGATGAATAGGGGTGTGATTTAGATTTTATGGAATTTTTGGAAATTGAATAGGGAAATAGAATATTTTTTTTAAATCTCATAAATTTATTTTATAAGAAAATTGGATTGGTTTTATCCTAAAATGAAATAGTTGATTAAAAACTAAATTTTTTAATGAAAATTAGAATACTGTAATTTAAAATAGGGAAATTTCATTTTAAACATTTTTGAAATAAATATCCCATTATTGATTATATTTTGAGAACATGAAATCTAGTGTAGTTATTTATTTGGGACAAACATGCTATGTTGGAATTTATATAGTAATGGATTAATTTTATACCACTATAAAAAATAGTACCTCAACATTTCATATATTTAGTAGGATCTTTTTTTCCTCTTTGTCTAATGTTTGAGCCTCATGTGTTCAGATTTCCATTATCATTATATGATAGTGTCAAGATAATACAACCTGGTAATATCTTACTTATTATTAGACTACTATGTTACTCATTTTTTATTATTTCCATATATATTACATTGTTTTTAGACATCTTTAAATATTCATTTTGAATTAATTTATTTATTCTATATACTTTTTTTGAATCCATTATTTTAAAATATGTACATTAACTAAAATTAATTGAATTTTCTATTTAAAATAAGGTCATTTACGTAAAAAAAATTTAAATTTTATAACATTATTTTCCCAATTATTATGGAATGTTATTATGTAATACCTAGTGAGACCCTACTGGGACTCTAGATCACACCCTACTTTTTCTATCAGACATTTATATATTTCCTTCATCCAGGATCGAGTAAGGGGAAAAGAGCACATGGATATAGTGGTTGTTGAAATTTTTGTCTATCAATTTTGTGTAATTTAGGGAATGCACTATTTTGTAATTCTTTCTAGTACTCATATGACGTACTATTTGGGATTTTACACTTTTTTACTACTAGTATAATCTCTTTTTGTAGGTTTCATTCATCATGTAGATATGTATTTGTTTATTCTTTTATCTTTATGTGAAATACCAATTCCAGCTATACATTGAATGATTCCAGGTGATAGTGAACAATCAATGTGGATTAGTAACACCCTTAAGTCTATGTTAGTGTCGTATAGGATATCCAGGTTCCAAGTTACACAAGATAGTTCTTGAAAAACATGTATCATATTCAATACGAATCCAAAAATGGAAAGACACTACCTAGTTTTGAGGATTGTGGTCATGAATCCGGATTGTGTGCTTTAAATGGGTATATAATGAAAACAACCTAAAAAGAATCGATTTAAATGGTTAAATGTGACTAAAAGTTTCAATAAAGTGCATATTCATTTTAGAAGCCTTACTGATTATAAATCCATTGTTAAGTGTTTTTGGCGTAGTCTAGTGATCTTGATGGGTGACCTCCTATGAAGTTTCTCAAGGTGTGTGTGAGTGACCCATAAACACACTAAAGGAAGTTTATTTTGGATTTTGTGGATATTTATTTTTCTAATAAGAAACCCTAGTGGATAATTTCAATTGGTTATTTTGGGAAGGAAAGCTATTTATTTTAGGGAGACCCAACCAGTAAGGTGACATGTTCATGGAATAGGGAATGTTAGGTCATGAATAGACCTACCTAGATTTCCCATTTTCCATGATTAAAATATCTATCACCCTCAATACATTTTAAGGTTACTCTCCAATGGAAAAAAACAATGTGGGGATGGTATGATACCATCCCATCCATACCGAAAAATTATTTGAAAATAAAAATTACCTATTATATACATATCTAAAAGGAAATGATTATCAATAACCCAAAGGGAACACATTTTTCATCTCTATATTTTATTTTATCATACTAAAAACAATGTTTTTATTTTCATAATCCCTTTGGAAAAATCCATATTTAGACCCAAACCATAACATGAGAAGAAAATATAAAAAATGTGACAATCTGGCATAAATAAAGTCATATAAAGTGTAAAATATAAAAAATTATACATATAACTATGAATGCCCCATATTTTCTATAAACATGTACATTTTAAAAAAATCACCTGACTTGTCCCTCATCCATGTTCGGTAGTCTAATTCAACACTGTTTCATTGCTCTATTGATGTAGGTGCACCTTCCAAAAAGTATAACATTTTCCTAGAAAAATTATCATGGATAGTGGAACTCCAACTACACAACTGATATGTGTTAGAACAACCATTTATGGTACTATATATTAGTATAGGTCCTCACTAATTTTTCTATAACTTAAATTTCATTCAAAAACATTGTATATAACCCTTGTTGTCTGTAAGAGAATCATTCCACCAATGGTCAAGGAAACTAGCAATTAATGTGTCTATCTAACTAAATCATGGAAAAAATATCAATCACTACCATTATTGATTTATATAATCTCATAGTTACTCAATATTCAACTAATATAGTAAAAATTATTATAATTAGGCTTCCTACCACTGAACGATATATGTCAAGGATATCTAAGAGAATCCACCTTTCTCACACTGGAATCATCATTATGGTTACCCTAAAAAATGAGACCCTGCTTGACTGTATCATTAATGTTATTCAATTAGAAGATATTAACTTGGGATGTAATCTCACATTTATTTAATTCTATGAAATTTAAATACATGTCTTCATCACCTCTTACTATAGTGGGAACAAAATTCTCTATGCTGGTGAAGCGGCTACCGTAGGCCAGTATTGACATTCTACACAAGGTCCCAAACATAAATTCTACCACCCTATCCCATATAAATTCATCAGGGTAAAATATTTCTAAAAACATCAATAGGAGGTCCTTATATACTATTAGCCTTAAATTTTCATCCTGAGAGTGAATATACAATCACTACTTCACATGACCTCATAAAATAGAAGGCTACTAATTTGGTTATATTCTCAATATGAGTCTATATGTGATCATTGATTTTCAAGATAAAATAAATACATAAAGTAACATCCTCAGGTAAAATATCGCCAATTAATTTCATATGGTGTTGTAACTAGAAATATCGAGTCATATAATACATATTTCAGATAAACCACTCATGGTATCCTTCTATGAAATGTTTAAAATATGCTATGTTATTTTATTACAATAATTTCTCCCACATACTCAGAACTATAGATGCTTCTTCTGTCACTAGTAGATGTTTATTCCCATTAATTTCATTTATACTTCTAACCAAAAAACATCATCATGAAAAAGTGTAACTACAATTCCAAACGCCAAAATTAGGACATATAACACATTATTTCACATTTAAAAGTGATGGATTCAAAAAAATACATTTCAAATCATCTCACATACACTGCATCATGGCCAAATCTGTGACATTATCACTACTATATACCATCACTAAAATTATCCATGGCATATAGTGGGTAAATAAATTCATATTTATAGGTATCTCAATGTTAATAATATTTATTCTTCTTAAATCACACTATTTATAAATATTTTAACAATTATAAATTCACAACTTGGTAATATTTCATTTAATTCACTAGTATAATGATGTGCATTTTAAATTTTCACAAATCAATCATAAAATTATTTTTCATGTGTTTCTAAAGTGATGCATTCTATATATATCATGTATTTACTAGAATGACACAAACATACACAACTCACATAGAATATTTGATGATGAGTAAAATATCATGAAACAATATCATCACCCATATAATGTATCACCGAAGTTAAAATAACATTTTACTGTAATATTGAATATGAAGAATTTAAATCCCCGCCATGGGTACATGAGTAATCCCCCACAAATGGGTTAGTTACTCCCATGCATAAGCTCATGATCAAGGATTTACTACACTATGTACATAGTCTACCTTTTCTAAATAGTAATATAACCAAAAGGAAAACCTCATATGATACCATTTATCCCATCTTAACCCTAGTTCCACATAAAAGATCCCTAAGACGATTCAAAAAATTACCTTAAGTGCACCACCCCATATTCTAGAGGCTTCTAACTAGAATAAAGTGACTATTATGTTATGATAGAAGACTATATACTTATTAAAAAACTATTAAAATAGAGGAAACCATTATAAAATTTGAAAAAGAAAATAATAAACCATAACCAATTATTTTCACGGACCAAGTAAAGAATCCAAAATTAGGGTAAATGACCATAAACCCAAAATTTAAATATTTCCTCGCATTTATGCTTCCAATTTCAAATAAAAAAAATATAATGGAAAACATGGAACTCATAACGATTTCTTGGCATTATATATGGTTCTATATTCAATTATCCATCCCTAAAAATAACCCATGATTCTATTAAAGGGACCTATAAATTAAATTTATCTAAAAACATGGTTTATACATAGTTACTAACGGGCGACTCAAGTAGGTCCTTTGTATAAATTTATTGGAAACCGCCCACGATTTCTAAAAAAAATAAATAATCTATATCAGTGTAATCACACATATATAGGATAATAAATATGATATAAAGTTACCAGGGAAATAATTTTAATAATATTTAACTAAACACATTGTTCCTTTGGTTTAGAGTGACAACCGATCCAATCATTCTAGCTTAGACCCATGTAATATTATAGAAAATCTCTCATTAGATAAATAAAATTATTCTAATGGGATTTAATTTTCATTTAATTGCAATTTCATTTTGATACATAGGAGGCTCTTCCCATGTACCATGTCACAGATTCATTCAAAATCCATCCAAAACTATTATCTCATGTACTTGGAGTGTCATTCTAGCACCAATATCATAGATACATTTAATTCCATTCAATTACCAAAATATCAGTCATGTAACTAGGTCTTAGAGAATCTCTCTCAACAACTACATATGAGTAGAATCAATTCATCACCCACATATCATTTTACAGACAACATTGTATACCATTTAATTAATCAATCACTACAATGGATAATTAAATTCAACATAATTATCAACATTATAAAAACATTTTTAATTAATGATCACATTACACACAAATTATCTCACATCTCATAGTCCGATCTAGATAAATCCAAAAATTTATTAATATCTAATTCAATTAATAGAAACATTTAACATTTTTTGTAATTTAGAAACCATTTAATAATTAATTTTTAATTTCAAAATTATCCTTAAAGAAAATAGAAATACAGAACGAGAGTAAATTAATCTTGGTATCATTATCTCTAATGAATCCAACATGATCCTTGAAGGGTCTCTCAAATTTATTGGGATTGAATTCAGTACTATAATTTGAAATGTAATTATACTACTTGAATAAACAATGGTAACTATAAAAACATGATATAATCAAAATGAATATTGGAATTATCATGTATACTACCTATGATAGAGTCAATGACAAGAATACTCTAATCATTGGTCCTTGATTCATGTGAGCATGTCATAAATCATAGTTGTTGGCGAAATGAAAAAACACCATAACAGTCCACGAATTATTTCTTGGATATCATATAATTTTATAGATTCAACTATTAACATCACAGTTCCCATCACGTAACTTAGATATACCTAAAAAAATATTATATTTAGGGTCTTGAAAAATAAAAGAAAATGACATCTAGGGTAAACAACCAAAAAAAGATACTGAAATATCTGTATCTCCAACAGCCTTTGAATCAGAATTTTTTTCTTGGAATGGAGGAAATCACATATCAAGCCATGGGAGAAAAATTAGTCTATAAATCAATGAAATTTGATGAAAAATGAAGAATTATTATTATTATCCAGACATGACCCATAAATTTCAAGCTTCTTACTATACGATGTATGGTTATGATGTGTACCATGCAAAAAACTGTTCCATCCATGTGGGGATACTATCTCAGGAAAACCATTCAAATGATTATATAAACCATGAATCGACCATATTTTCACCTATGTTCATCATTTAATGAACTCCCCTATGAATATATTTGGATTGGTTATATTATTTTCCAACCATAAATAACTATTATACCTCCTACCACAAGATTAATGCGATCATTGATGGGGTTAAATGTTTATACTAACTACTTTAATATATTTTACCTCTAGAATAGAATCAAAATCATGTACAACCACCTAAGAATGTCTTAAAACACTACCTGATCATTTTATATCTTTATAATTCCCATGTAAAGGGTCATGTACCTAAACATGTTAATTAAATATCTGTATAATGGATTGTATCTTAAAAATATAATGTTTTTGGTGTTGGTAATTATATGTTTGATCATAAGCTTCATGGAAGATGAACCAATTTTGTGTTTTTATAGGTTCTATGATTGATAATATTAATTATATATATGAGTAAATTTATTTTAATTCAACATTTTGGTCTATTATAGAATTATCCTACAATTTTATTTATGTAACAATTAATTTTCTATTTAGTATAAACTTCTAATTCATTGATAATAATTTGTATGAATATCATCAATTATTGAATGTTAATTACTTTTTGAGTATTTTATTTTGAGTAAAAAATATAAATCATTTGAAAATATACTTCTTAAAAATTTATTAATGATTAAAAATATTTTTAAAAATTTTCATAATATTGTTTTTAAATTTTAAATGAATTATATTAATATTTTTTCAAAAAAATTTAACTCTTAGGCCTATAAAAAATTCTTTCTTATAGTAGTGTAATCAGGCTAGAATCCACAACCAATAAGAGAAACATTCATAATTTTGACAAACGGCCTATGTATCGTACTACATAGAATGAAATGTTTTTGACAGAAAGATGGATAAAGATTAAGATATTTAGGGGAATCATATTATATGATAAAATATTTTTTGATTTTTTAGATCTTTAGGTGATTAATGAAATTTTAGGACACATTTTTGAGGTCATGGTATATATAATAATTATTTATACCATAAATAATTTTATGGAAATATTTTTATTACGATTTTTGAGGTGTAAAATTAATCATATGTTATAAACTGGGATGTGAAAACATTAAATAATATTAATTTTATTGAGATTATTTTGTGTGGAGTGTGATATAGGGATATTTTTTAGTCATTCTGGATTAATTTACTAATTATAGAGACTATAATATTATTTTTTCGTACGCAGTCTTGCTTAATATTTTTTACTATATTACATTTTACTAAAAAAATAGTATAGGAATGCAGAATAGCAAGTTATTATTTTTTAAAATATGTGATATGTTACAAGTATATTTTACTAATTCAAGAATCAATAATGCCACTTGAATCGTCATCATTTGAAATAGAGAATGAGATTATAGACAAAGTTAATTGAGTAATGAAATTTTAATTTTAATTTAGTTATATTTCCTCATTTTTTTAATCTATATGGTAATGTAATTTCAAAATAAAAAAATGGATCTAAATAAAATTTATTCATATTTCCTTCCTTTATGAAGAATCAATTGTCTATTCACCTTATAATGATTTATAGTTTTGTAGTCATCAAAATTTTCAGGAATATGTTAATTATCAATATATATTTCTATTATACATTATTTTTTCTCCACTATGTACATATTATGACTTCCCATAAATGAAATCCATTTCCTCAAATAGAATGAATGGTATTTTAGGTAATCTCTATCTTTCTAATTTTCATTTTCATGAGATGTTTTATGTTTTGAAAATACTATGTAGGATTCCATCAAATGTTCAACCATTTGTGATTGGGTTAGTTTTGTGAGTATGTAAATTTTTTGGTTTTAGATGTAACATACTTTGATTTTATAATAATGTATTAATAAATTATATATATTTTATTTGATAATTCATGTTACATACAACACAATATTAAATGAAATGTGATATACAATTAATATATTATTATTTAAATCATATAGTTATAAGCGATTAATTAAATTAGTGGGTAATAATAATATTCTATGAAATATGAAAAAAATTTAATGTTAAAACTCAATATAGAATATTTTTTTATTAATTAGAATATATGAACTCATGTATAAATAGTAATTTATTTTTTCATAAATGGTTTTTATTTCATTTTTTATTGAATATTATAATTAATTTCTAAATTATTTTTGAAATTTTATTTTAAAAAGGTAAATTTTATTTTTAAATAATCATATAAAAATTTTCATTAGACGAAATTTTTTATTTTTTTGGAAGGGAATTATTTATTAGTTAATAGTAAAAAGGGATGATGATTTTGTTAAAAGGTATTATTTATTTCATTGAACATTCCACATAATATTTATAATTTTCTCTAATGTTTAGATAAGTACCCTATAGTATGAAATAAGATAATTATTTATAATTTAATCCACATTATAGTTAATATTTTTATAAAAAAATCATTTAGTCTATATAATACATTTCTTTTTCTGAATAGGGTATTCATCCTGCAATGTTGTTTTATTATAAAATTACAATACATGACATATAAATATTTAATATGGTAAAATGGATTAAATTATACTAATAATAATCATTATAAATTTTTAATAAAGAAATGTTAATCTATCATCATAATGAATAATGATAACATTAAACATGTCCACCAATTTAAAAGGGTATATTGGGTAAACATATGCTAAAAATAAGTGATAATGACCAGTTTTTTGTCTTTATTCTTTTTTGCTGAAGGTATTTATATCGTTATTCCCAATACTTATTAATTTAGTTTTTTATGATACATGATTGAATTAAAATTAATAATATAATATTTTAATTAATGTAATATATAATATATAACTCTATTATTTTTAAATATATGTTAAAAGTAATGATAAGGATAAATATAAATTATTATTAATATAAAAGATTATTTTGAGAAAAATGTAACTATTTTCAGGGTATTATTTTTTTCTCTTTTAGTGTATATTTAATTAACATAATTATTTATGCAACACTAATATAATATTTTTTGAATTAATAGGGAAAAAAATATTGATTTCAAAAATAATAAATGCAACACAATTTGTGAAAATTATTATTTAACATGATTTTTATATATTAATTTAACATATTTGAGATCTTTGAATGTTTTTTATTCATATTCCTTAATTATATCAAAATATATAATGTCAATATAATTGAATAGTTAAAAAAATATAAAAGATATTATATAATAAATCATTTTTTAATAATTTGTATAAAATTCATTAAAATTTAATTTTTTTTGAAAGTGAATGGTATATGGTTTAAAAAATCATACATGAATCATTTATAAGTCCGTTATCAAATAATGGTAATATTAAAGAACCATGTAGAGAAGAGAACATTGAGATTAAGGTAAATGTGAAAATGGTTAATGTGGGTTATAAATTAGTTGTACAAGATACTGAGGTAAAAAAATAATTAAACCACATTGGTTGAATTTCTATTGAACATAACTTTTTAAGAATTAAATATGAGTAATTTTTTCCCTTTTTAAAAATAAGAACACTTAATAATATATTATATCTTTTAAAAATGTCAATTATGCTCATCATGTCATTTATAATGGCGATCCTCTTCCCACACTTATTCAGTACTATTAATCTATCTATACCAACCATACCCTACCAAAATAAATCATCAAATTCCTTATCAACGTTATTTGGGTGAAAAGTCGTCAAAAACACCAACCCTCTAGATCATAATAAGGGTTCTTATGAGGTTTCTTTATGTGAAGTCCATCATTTTATGACACTTTTATATTTTTTTCATGTTCTACTACCTCAAAATCATTTCTACCCATTATAAAATAAAAACTCTAGAATTACAACTATAATAATATGATATTATGATTATGGTAAAAATAACTTTTTATCTCATTTTCCATCTTATGAAATGATAAAAACATTTTTCATGCACACATATATCTTATCATTTCTATATAACAGTGTAAATCATTTTTCATAGAAATTTCAGGTTGATTTTTATAAATGGTAAAATTTTAAAGTAAATTATATATATGATATTATTTATATTCAAGAAATATAATATATTGTTTACCTTTTCAATCTCCTAGTTATTAGAAATGATAGTGTCGCTCGTTTAAACATACAAACTACCACCTCCATGAAGATATGTCATAAATTTATTATGTAAACATTTTAGAGATGAATATATAGATATATATACTGAATATATATGATATTTATTTATATAATTAAATTTTGGATATAGAATAACCATGGTTAAGATAGAAAGAGTATAACAACCGAACAATATGTTTATAAAAATAAGGCAATTAAATCTTTGAAATAAGAAACTTAATAAAGAATAATTAATAAATGTGTATTGAATGTTTGAAGTGATTCATATAGGATATTATAGGTATATATATTGTGATATTATATTTTTATAATAAATTTAAATTCTTTACAAATGAGTTGAAATAAACATGTTACATAATACGAAACTATGGTAATATTTTCTATCTCAATTCTCCATCATTGGGTTACATCTATTATTTATTTATTATACTTTTATATTGTTGTGTATAAAATTAAAATTTATTTATTTATGTTTTACATCATCTTTTTTGTGGATTTCCAGTTTTACGCATTATATCACAAATGATAAAATCTCAATTCCGTTATATGATTTTTAAGGGAATTCATCTCAATTTTAATTCATTATGGTATACATTATTATCATGCACATAATCATTTTTAAATTGTATTGATATATTCATTTTACTTGTTATATCTTCAAAACATCACATAAAAATATATTTTAATTTAAAATTAAAATAATTTAATCTAATTGTATTTGGAATAAACATTACGACCTGATTATAGGTATTATAACTCAATTTTTAATTCATTGGGTTATACATAAACATCATTGACTATGTTATAACATGGATATACATGAAATTCAATCTAATTGTAATATAATTTTTCCACAATTTTTTATATTATAAATCATGACATATAATCACTTAATTGATTAATTATCACATCAATTATATGATCATTTTATGTGTTATCATATCAATTTTCCTACATTGGGCTATATTTTATTATTATCCACCTAATATATTTTAGATTACATTAAGACTAAACTTCTACAGGTTATATAATTAATCCTTTAAACATCATTGTATTTTATGTTTAATTTCATACTTCTTCACCCAAATATATTTTTTATGAATGTTACCCTATTGTGAGTGGTCTGTTTAATTAATTTATATTAATTGTGTAACATTTTCACATAAATTAAATTTAATTACTTGGTTTTGTATGAATTTAGACCTGATAATGATATTCATAATATATATATATTTTTTGGACTCATATTTTCCCAAAAAACTTATTTTATTAATTAACACTTCAATTACATGATTTTTTATGAGTTTCCTATCTCAATTTTAATTCTTTGAGACATATTACACGTTCACACCCAATTATTTTATTGCAGTGTATAAGAAGAAAACATTCATATGTTATATAATTGTTCTATTTATATTCATTTTATTTTATGTTTCATTTTATTTTGTTTCTTTTTTGGGTGGGTTTTTCAAATAGTATCCTATATATAAAATTCAAATTCATAATTTAATCATTATATGTGATTTTTAGGTTTAATTATTGAATAATATTCAATTTATATCATAAAACAAAAATATTTTCTTTTTCTTTGTATATTTCTGAAAATTATATGTATTTCATTCAATTTCCTCTATAAAGTAGATATGTGAAAAAAGAATGTATTAAACAGACATTAATTTCTATTCAGTTGGGAATTATTATGTTCCATGTATATAAATTCATTGAAATTATTTCATTAATGTTATAAATAATATGATATGATAATTTAATATCATAAAACATTTTTTTACTTTCTATAAATAAATATCATATAAATATCCTATGAATTTCATTAAAAATTTAAATTATTAAATTTTAAGGAAAAATTGAAATAAATCATTAGTTAAAAATACTCTGTAAGAATATAAGTTAACAATATCATAACCACTAAATCATTTTAAGAATCCTTTAAAATTCATACTTGATAATTTCAAGTAAATAATATTCCCTAATATTCTAGAAAAATTTGGTTCTTCATTGTTATATTATGATTAAAAGGGTAATTTTTTACAATAATTTTTTTCTTAAATTTTTAAAGTGTTTTTATTAATCAAAAATAGTGAAAAATTATATATCATATACCCAAAAATAAATATATTGTAAAGATACCATAATTATTTATACTCTGTATGATTAACCATTAGTTTCATTGGTGAAACCAATAATATTTCTTATGCTAATTTAACAGTGAAAATATTAATATTGATTATGTTTTCAATTTTTAATCACCCTTGTTATATGTTTAATCTATTGGAAATAGTATTTTACAAAAAGAACAATTTTATATCCCCGTAATGTGTCTGTAGGCCTCATGTTGAAAATTTAATTGGGTACTTGGCTGATTCATTTCCTATTTATAGATGATTTCTTGGAATGGGGTATCGATGGTAAGGTTAACTTGATTAATATTAGGAATTCCATTGTTATTAAATTAGTTATTGATATACATACGATTACTTGAATAGTTGAGATATCCCTAGATAAGTTACATGTTCATGGAATGATTTATATGGAAATATATAATAATTATTTATTCCTACCATCCTATTATTCATCACCATGTTATTGATTAAATGAACAAAAGTTTATTTTATTTCCCTTTCCATATTACTTCTATCTTTTTTAATGAAAATATATTTTATTTTATGTAATCATTACTAGTCATATAATCTCATCCATATTTTTCCATTCCCAAAGGCATCAAGTATAAATATTTGCATGTTTTAAAATATGGATAATATTTATATTAACTATGTTTTATAAATTATCTCCAAGGTAATATGGTATGTATATATATGTATAGTTTACCAGGTGTACTAAATAATCTGTTCATTCGGGATCTGATCTCTTTTATCTTGTGTCAATGTAATTAGTTAAATAATTAATATATGTTAATATTGTAATAAAATTTAAATACACACATTTTTTATTATTATTGGTTTTGTCCCACTTTCCACTCTAATTTCACATGACCTGTCCTTTAGGAACTCAATAGAGATATCAATCTTTATCCATCATCATTTGTGACTTCCTTCTCAAAATTCGCCAAAATGTTTCCTTGTAAAGTCATCCATTCAATATCATTACACATATATCATCTTTTTAAAAATATTTTATTTTCATAACAAGAACTAGTCTCTATAGAATTGAGATTTAGGGTTCGGTATATTATTTCACTATGTTTTGATCATTTAAGACCAGTAAATTGTGATTCATTTATTATAGTATCCAACACCATCAACGTTGATTAATTATTACAAGGATTAAGGTTGAGATTTTAATTTCATTCACTTTTTAATTATTTCATCAAATTCATGGGATTAAGAACATACTTCTGATGATATTATAATTTTGTAAAAAATATACGAAATTTCTTTAATGTATTCTTTATAAATTTTAAGCATGAAATAAATAGACATCTTTATGAATTTCAACTTTTTCATTGAAGAAATATTTTTCAACAGTTCATGAATATTTAATAAATTCTCATGATACTTAATTTAGTTGGATTTCATGGAATATAAAGTTTTTTCTCTTGTTTTAGTTATTATGTATTGAAAACATTATTCCAAAAATATTTTTGTGGATGAAAAAATGTGATCTTTTCATTTTATTTAGAAATAGTGTTTTAAATATTTAGAATTAACTAAAACGTAAATACCTTGGAATCCATAGTCAGTTTTTTTAGGGGTATACATTGAACATTATAGAATAATATTATAGATTCACAAGTGACCATTATATATAATTTTTTTCCTTATTCTTCCAAATAAGGTGTAATATTTTTTCTTTGATATTTATGTTCTGAATGAATGGGTTATTTAATGAGATAAAGTTTTAGGTGATGTGCATGTGATTTTTTCATATATTGATGTATGTATTGATCAATTTAATATTTTTCTATCATATCCACTTTATTTTATTCAATGGGATCATGGGTAATAATGTTGTTGATAATTATTAATCCTACACAACATAGGTCATACACCTGATAAATACTTATAGTGTACGCTTTTCAATGATAATGGGAGTTACTCAATGAATATAGTATCATAGACTCCAATATAATATGCTACATTAGAAAAACATAATCTATAATTTATTTCCTATATTTTATAAAATCATTACAGTAATATAAACTTATTACATTGTGTGTGTCCTAAAAAATTTATATATTGGTTGGTGTTTCTTTAAAGGTATTATTCTTTTCAATGTCAAATTACACATTTTTTGTTGTAGAAACTTTCATTTATTATCATATTTTATAAAATGATATATCATTTCCCTAGATTAATTTTTTTACTTTTCATTTAACGTTTTTTTAATTTTTATAATGGGTTATAATTTGTTTTTTTGAATTATTTTCCAAATAAAAGTGAAATGATAGTTTTAGGTATTTTTTTATGATTTTTTTCAAATAATGAAAATTTTATATATTTTATTCTACTTTTTTATGGGTCCTCATTAAAAATATATTTTTTTTCATAATTTATGTATATATTTCACTTGATTTATATAAAAATAAAATATTTCTTCCTTTTTGTTAAAAATTTTATGTTTTCTAATTTTTATGTTAAAAAACGTTGGAAGAAATTTCTATTTTATTTCAGAATATTCATTATGAATTATCTCATGAAATTATTTATATATACATAATTATGATATCATATTATGAATTTTGTCTCACTACCTATATAAAAAGTTGTTTTTTTCGATTTTTGTGTCTATAGCTCTTATACTAAATATTGGTTCTAGGTTTCAATCATGGATCAGTTAATTGTCTCTTGGGCCACTGATGGGTGTGTTTGGATGGTATGACCAACTGTGAATCAAAATTATGTACTCTTATTGCATGAAATTGAAATTTTTATACAATATAAATATCATTGTAATATCCAATTTATACTTCTCACTTATTATAATTACATATGTTTAATTGGAACATGTTGTGTTTCTATTTTTGAACGATTCCTATTTTTTATATAAATAGGTTAGAAAAATCCATTTTTATTGGGTTTTTATCATTTATATTATTCATTTTTATATTCCCTTTATGTTTTCAGATTTATATCCAATGTATTGATACTCTAGGATAGATTCAAGGTAATATATCTACTACATTATTCGATTTGATGATATATAGAAATTATTTCCATTTATTATCATTTTAATAGATTGAAAATATTCATTGGTACGTGGTGTTAAAGAATGACATCTAGGACTTTATCCACTATTACTTAAGTGATGTGATAGTTTGAGTTATGTTATTTAAAAAAACTATATTAAAACCCCATCAAAAAAATTTTTAATCTTCCATTAATATATATTAGATATTCATAATATGAGATGTTGTTGTAGGGAGAGTTTAGATAGTCATTATTCTCAAAATCGATTATCTTAAGAGTCATGATAATATTTTTTCACTCAGTTTGGATGTATTTATAGATGGGTTTGTATTTATCTTATGTAGTAGAATTTTTATAGGAAACACCATTTAGTTATTAATTTTATTTCTTCCATTCCATTTTGTTTGGGGATGAAATTAATGAAGATATAGGCCCATAATGTAATCACATATAGTCTTAAAATCATTAACAGGATCATGTGGATGACTATGAGGAACTCAAAGAGATAGTTTCATGGATCCCACATGGCTTGAAAAAAAGTAGATGAAGCATGTATATCATTGTATCACTTTATAGTTTTATATTTTCATCTTCACTAATAATGAATTTCTTCAAATGTGATTTTTAATCACTGAAAATAAATTACCTGTATTTTTATGTTATTTATATTTTATTCTTTTTAATTTTGGATAATTTAATCTATTATATATTTTTTGGACAATTAATTAATTCATTTTTTCAGTGGAATATGAGACTTTTAAAAAATATCAGATTTCAAAACCAGTTTTTTAGTTTTTTAAAAGAAAATATTTTAGAATATTATGATGAATTTTATAAATAAAATGACTTCATTATAGAATATTTAAAATCATTTTAAATGAAATTAAAATTTTTAAATAAATTATTTTAAATTTTAATCTATAATATATAAATGAATCTATCATGTTGGTTTTTTTGTGATATGAATTCACATAGTTTTGAAAAAGAGTGGAGAATTTTAAAAATATTAAAAAAAATTATTAATTTTTTTATAAGGTAATTTCAATGTAAATATTTTTTATGTTAATTATATGATATGTTAATTTTGATATACTTTTTATTAAAACTATAGTGAGCCTATTTGGCTTAAATTAAGATGTATAAATTTATTAGGGTCTTTACATTTTATCATCTAGTCAATGCATCTAAGAATTGTATGAATTAATTTACTATGAATGTCTCTTTGGATAATAATCTAGGAGAAATTTTTGTCCATTTTGATAAAATCCCATCATGTCCGGAGACTTCCCGGAATTCTAGTAGTGGGGTATACACATAACCTTTTATAGTCTAAGATATTATGTTAGACTTCTAGAAATAATATCTACATTATTTTAATAGTTTCTAGGGTTATATAAAATTTGGGGATTAATTAAAATGTATCAATTTAAATATCAATTCCAAAAAAAATTAATATTCACGAGTGAGATTGATGGTTATCATGATTTTAAAATCAATATGACTATGATGGGAGTATATTATCCTATGTCAGTTTATTGATGAAATATTTTGGGAGTTATATAAGAATATGTTTCTTCTATTATTTTATCACAAGGATGTACTATTATAGAAATATATTTATTTCATGATATAACATTAGAGAGAATAATTATAATAAAAATTCGATCATTTTTTTCATTCAGTGTAATTTAGATTTTAAATATTAAATAACAATTCTATAAAAGATAATCTCACTATATAAGGTTATTTAGGATTACTACGATTAGTATTATAAATATAATTGTTGAGGGATAAATTTTTTCTACCTAGTAGAACTAAATTCAACCCATCTAGTGTAGATATGATGAATAATTATACCATGATAGAAGTATTATTCCATGGGGTTCAATAATCTCAAGACACTGGAGAATATTATAATAATGTGATCCCTCATATCTGTTTTATGTGTAGAGATTCAGCACATTATATTTCATATTACATAAAATATAAATGTAACTACCCATGATATGTCCTTTTGTAAATTACTTATAATATTTATATATTTTCTTGTTAGAATTTCTCACAAACATGATATAGTTTTCAAATGATTATTTTTTTGGGTTTCATTTAATGTATTTTAATTTCATTAAAATTATTATGGAAATTCATTAGACATTTATTCCTCTGGGTTCCACTTTAAACTCATTTTGTGGTGTTATTGTTAAATTTTGGTCATTTTCTTTCTTAGGTGGTGGAAAATTTCATCATGATGTTTTTTATCAGTTTTATATAAGTATTCTATATTGGTCATTGGACATGTGAGTTAACACCAGTGAATCGATGAGTATCTAGGTTCGAGAGAAGAATATTTCATGTTATACATCTAATTTATGATTCATTTGGAATTTTTTATATCTCTATAGGTGTTTTTATAGTGTATTGGTCCTTAGATACCCCTCCTTTTTACTTTTTCACATGATTGACGAATGATGTCTTCCATTGTTAGGGATTATTTAATTTTATTTCTATTTTTGGTTGCTACTATTTATGGGATTCATCAAAATGTTTGATGGATTCATTATAATTTATTTTTGGGTAATATTTTTTGATGTATTTATTAAATAATTTCAATAATTTCATTGTGAATTGTCACTTATGCTGGATGGAAAATTTTATTCCTTTTTTTGTAGAGGTCATCATTTTAAATAATTGAACATCTTTATAGGCTTTTTTTCTAATTTTTGAAATTTAGATTTTTTTTAGTTATATATCCTCTTATATATTCATATAATATGGGTTTGAATTAAGTGTCCTATTTGAAATTTAGTAACTTAAAGAGAGATATTGGTTTTTTTATCAAACTAGATTTATTGTTTTTATTGAAAATCATGTGGACTAATTTATTAATATAAACCTACAATGTGTTTTATTAACCATTTCAAATTATATTGGTGGTTGGATATCACATTGATTTTTTACATTATATTATTACCAAATTCATTCATGGGGTATACATAGTCACAATGTGTAGAATTGAGAAATCCATGTTTCACTATTTAATTAAATATTATCTAATTAGACATAATTTAGGAATATAATTTGTTACTTATTTGATAAAAAAATTAATAATGTATACTTCTATATTGGAATTTCACTATATTGGTAAGGTAATCGATGTTAATCTATATGGGGTAGTATCACTAATTATAGTTGGGGTTCTTCATGGTTTGAAAAAAAAATGAACATTTTTTTTGAACCATGTGGCCTACCGAAATTCACATTAAATGTGAATTTGACCATTTACATCTTCAATTTTAAGTGGTTTTAAAATTTATAACCTCCTATTTTATGTGTCTAAATACATATAATCTTATGTTATATCTCTATATCAGACCTTCTTGATTCATGGATTCCACTTCAATATCCCTACGTGGTGTTCTGTGGTAATCCCATCAGCAATATTCTATACTCTAATCCTCTATATCCATACCTATTTACCATTATTTTTGTTACAATGAAATTTAAATTGAATATTATGTCCTATAATTATTTTAACAATTTTAATGAAAATATTAATAATATAGTAAAGGTATTTCTATTCAAAGTTCTTGTTTTAATTTCAAACCGTATTTTTAAACATACTAGGAACTTGATAAAAATTCCTAATAGGATTATTTTTATTGTTTTAATGGATATTATAGTGATTTTTATTTAATTTTACATTTAGATAATAAAAATACTATTTCAAATGGAATAAATTGGTATAGAAAAATGGTTTATAAACTTTTTTATTTGGAAATGTGTTTTTAAATGTTGATATTTAAAAAAAATCACTTGGAATCCTAACTCATGATTCACTAAAACCAATTTTTGGAACCTTATAAAATAAATTTCCATATTCTTGAGACCCTTATCTATTCCCCTTTCAAAGTTTCTACACATTATGTGTTAGGAAAAATTTATTTAATATTTGAATTACATAAATAATGGGATGTTTTTCTAGGTTATTAGATGCTAGTTTTTATGTATTCTTGTATCAAAATTATTTATTTATTGATATATTAATGATTATTTTATCACCACTATTTAATTTTTTCTACTGGAACCAGTGTAACAATGTGGGGGATATTTATTTCTACTTTACTAGTTAGATCAAACAATAGCTCTATTTCTCTTGTGTTTGTTCTTAATATGCTATTGGAATTCAGTATATGAAGTTTGTATATATAATTTAGGTTAATTATGTTTCCTTGGACTCATTTTTTTTAATTCATCCTATTTTTGTTATATTACTGTTAATATTGTATCACAATAGGACATAATGTGTGTACCAAGTCACTTATTCCCTGACTTGTAGACTAATGTGGGAGAAAATTATTATATTTAACAAAATTTCCATTCTACTTGCTGTGACATATATCTTTTATATTATCATTTTATTCATTGGTATTTTTTTTCTTTTTGGTAGGTTATTCTAATTAAATAAGGGCTGGTTTTGTATTTATAAATTATTTTTAACATTTTCTTCAAAAAAACATAAATTATTACATTATGTATGAGATTTCGAGAAATGATTGGATGTGGGGGAAAAGTGTTTAATTTGGATTTAATTATATCAAAATTACTTATATTGTATGTTTTAAAATTGTTTATTAATTTATTTAATGACTCCAATTTCACTATATAAAAGTAAATTATTTATGACTTATGTGTAAAAAAAGATGTTTTACTTCTCTAATTTTATCAATTATTTAAAATCATTTTCTATAATTTATTCATACTAGAATTTATAAACTATTTCATCAAAGATATTTCATATAATATTTGGTGTGATAATACTTTTCTTGCTATATCTCAAATACCATACACATATTTGTTTGTCTTCTTGTGTGTGGAAATATAATGAATAATGAAGGATAAATATCTCCTTATTAGATTATATATCTCCCTTTTGGGACACTGATGTGTGAGTTGAGATATAATGAGTGGAAATAGGTATGTGATAAAAATCCTATGATATACTAACATATTATGTTTATATAGGGATAATGGATGTACTGTAAAATACAACTGCTTATCTTCTTGTAATATGTTTTTCTATTTTACATTGTTTTTTGGTTTATTTTTTATAGTGCATGTATGTTGATAAAAATATGTAACATACATTTTTTTCTAAATCTTTTTCATGTTTTATTAATTATTAGTTAAAAATATTTTTTTTCATATTCATACAATAGTTAGATGATATATATAGAATTATTGGAAAAGGATATAATAGATAATTTACCTTAAATTATTTTTGATGACATTTCAATGTACTTTATTTTTACGCTCTTGGTGAGTTTGTCAGCCTATAAGGATCCAGAATGCTATTTGGGGCTTGTAACAAGAAGAATGATGTTATGATAGCGGTTAACATGGTCTGGTTCATGGAATTAAAGTCACTAATGAAATAATAAATTTTTTATGGAACAAATTATGATTTTTACGTGACATAAAAACATAATTATAAACACAATTAAAATTCAAATTATGGACATCCCCATAAATGATGGAACATAAGAAATTAACAATTATGACAAATAGGAAAGTCAAAAAATATAAATTTTGTTCAAAATAAAATATAAAAATATCTATACGAGACTTCATAAAATCCATCTAAACACATTTAATTCCTGAACTGTCATTAATTTTTACTAAACACAACCAGGTAATGAATTTTCAAAAAATTATATCAATAAAAGGATGAGTATAAAAATATACATCATTAGTTTTCCCTTTGTTTATATAAAATCAAGTATATTCTCATAGCTAATCCATAATAAAAAAAATATAAATAATAATCTAATAGATTGAATGATACAAGGTAACACTACAAAATATTGAATCCACTATATGAAATCGGCTAACTCATCCTCTACATCCCAACTATAATGCAATAGACAATAAAAATTTCAATACCCTATAAACAATAAAACTCTAATAAACATAGCTACTAAAAAAACCTCTTTTTGACCATTTAATGAAAACCAATAAATAATAACTAGTAACTCCTTAAATATAGAACTAAACCTAAAACAATTATATATTATGTTGGAATATAAAACCCCATATATCACATTGACATTTGAGATTACTAAAACACTTCCATATTGTCTTCAACAACCACATAAAGAAACATAACATAATTCAAAAAAGTATATTTAAAAACATATATTTAATAAATCATACTATATATATACATAACTTATACCCTCCACACAAATCAAAACAATAATCACAATGTAATAGTCTCAATTACCCCATAATATCTAGGATTGAACTTCCACACTATGATTCTTAAATTAACTTGTTCTAGATAAATCATCCTAAAAAATATAGAATCAAACTATATACTCCAACTAGTATAAAACCAAATTTCAACCCCCAAACAGCCATTATACATAATATCATTAATAATGAAAAAAAGAATTTTATAACTCTTCAAAATTTTGAAACAATGAACTATATGACATTACTAACATATAAATAAAAACAAATATCAAGAAATTAAACTATCTTCTTCACTTATTAAATAATACCCTTTGTATTATACTCATATATTCACTATAATTCATTCTCTTTTATATTTCTTTATCTTTCCACAATTACATAATTTCTATTAAATTGATCAACCATTCCAAATTCACTCCCACGTGAATATATATAAAATTAATTTAGATTAAAATCCCTATATTTCATTTAATTCATAGTATTTACCCATTAAAATATTATAATTTGTTTGAAAATTTCTATATAAATAGAAACTAATATCATAAAATCCATTATATCAATTCATCATCCTTGAATGGAACATATAATAAAAATATATAAGTCCTCATATGTATTATTCAATGCATAAATAACCAATCAATATCAATCATTCTAAAATATTAGTCACTAAAATATAAAACTATCATGTAGATGATGGTAGAATGAATAAAGATGAAAAATTCCATGAAATTTTTTGATTTGATTTTTGGAATAGAGATTTCACATATCAGTCCAAAAGTATTCAAAATACACAATGTGTTAATTCCAAAAAATATATGGAAGAAAATGCGAAGTCACATTCAATGCTATAGTGACATCCATTTAAATATATATATTTCAATGATAGATTTATATATAATAGAGTGGTTCCATGAACCATTTCATGGATTGTGCTAGTCAACCTAGATTTGAAGTCCATGAATTATAATTAATGTCATACCCTTAATCTTCATAGATAATTTATTTATAATTTATATATAATATTGAAATGATGAAATTAAAAAGAATCCCATTTTTTGTTTTCCCCATATCCAAATTAATAATACTGAATAAGACCACATATCTAACAATGACTTTTTTTTAAATGTCAGTAAAACACATTGAATTTTTTCCTCTTTCCAACAGTTGATAAAATAAACATGTCACAAAAACAATATACACTATGACCACTAACCTAAAACATTTCCTATAAGAAAAAAAATAACATTATTTTATAACCCTTTTTAACTCAAATAACTTTTAATTTCATATATTAGATAATTATACCCTGCCACTCTGATATTATATGATTAATGATGAAATATGATAACAATGATGCAATATATAAATAAAAATGGAGTGGTTTCTTTTACATCCAAAATTTCTTTTTAAATCCCTGAATTCACCATCAACTCAACATTTCATACTATAATACATCAAATTTAAAAATTTATAGTTATAAAAATTTATTGTAAACTATAAAATATACCAATCACATAATCCTATTTATATATAATTAGAATGACAACCCGACATAATAAAAAAAATAACCCATAATATCAACTACTATATCAAAATACATATAAGTAACAGTTTTAAGATCTTATATCATATGAAATATTAGAAAAAAATAAGTTGAATATAAACATTAATTTGTTAAATTAAAATATCTAGAATCAGGATAACAAACACTTTTAATAATGTCTTTATATGTTAAAATATGATGTATTTCAAACACTTCCACATACAATATTCATAACAACAATGGTTCTATAATAAATACATTTATGGAATAACTAATTATTTGAGGGTTATTTCAAGATGGTACTTGTTTTTAATGGTCCCTCCAAAAAAATCACTGATTTTTAATGTACATCCCATCATTATGAGTAAAATTATATTTTTCAAAAATATATTTCTAATTCTGGGATATAGAAAAAAACATAATCAACTCATGACAACAATGGTGGAATTAAAAACCTGTATTCCACTTGAAAATTTTACTCTATCGCCAAGAAACTAAAAACTGGTGATAATAATAATTAACCACTCTAAAATTCATCCTCACATTATGAGGGGTAAGATCTAATAATAAAATAAATTTATACTCAAACATCTAGGGTGACCTTTAGTAATTTTCAAATGAATACTAATGATGAATCCTGATTTCCATGAACTCATAAATCACCAACAATACATATGTTATATATAAATATAATTATGAACTAAAAATTATTTTCTACCCAACATATTCTAATTGAATTTTCATATATATGACTTTATGTTTACATCCAAAAATGGTTCCTAGCTAAGAGAATATTGATAACAATTATAATAGGAAAATTTCATAAATGAAAAAAATCGAAATTTACTCTTAAATAAAGAAAATATTAGTGGAACATGTTATATATACTCAAAATATTCATTTTAATCTTCCCATCAATTAAATGATTAAATATTCATTTATTTAAGCATAATTGAAAAAATATGTCAATATTATTTTACACACTCATAAACAAAAATATAGATATTGGTCACATATGATCACTCTTCAAACACTATAATGCCTTTATACTCATAACTTATGCATCGTGGTATACTCATACATAAAAAAGAAAATTTTAAAAACTAAGAAATTATTGAAATATAAAAAATGATTAATACTATAACATAATTTTTCATGTCATCAAAATTCACATTGACAGTCAATTACAAAAACCATTGATATAAATTTCCTTTATATTGAGGAATTTCTATAGGTTGTATCAAATAAGATGAAACACGATTCTTGACATTGACCTACTAAAAATAATTGAATTTAGGTATTATAATTTTAACACAACTAATTATTTTATATTACCTGAGACACCCTAGGAAATAATTTTTCATGATATAAGTACTTAGATGAACTAATATATTTGAGTTAACTGATTTTTGTGATAAAACCTCTCACATTGTATATACAAATATATTTTCTTAAGGTATTTAATAATGTTATCAAAATAATAATTATGAATAATAGGATTTCTCAAAATTATTTCCTTCATATAATATTCTTAAAATTACTTCACTATATAAATCTAACAATAATTCATAGACATTTTTTTACACAACCATATCATCTAAAAACATCATCCAATTAAATTTATATATTTTTAAACTTCTCTATCATCCGCCCTTAATTTATAGCTTTAGTGACAACATTTCCATCTTTCATTTGGCTCAATAAATAATCTTATACATTTACCTTTCCTAGATTACATGAGATCACAAAATTTTCGCTATTAATTAATTAAATCTAATAAATATTTTCCCAATATTATTAAGATAATATAATGCACAGAAATAAAATGTTAGTAAATACTAAAAAATATTTACTACTAATGTAAATTCATATAGAGTAAAATTAAATAGAAATAAAAAACCTATATCATATTACACTTAATTTCATTTTTGATTTCACAATAAGTGAGAACTATAAGATATAAACAGCACAACATTAATAACATACCCACATAAAACGATTTGATAAAATATAATAAACTTGTGACAAGATATATTTCTTATGTAAATAAAATATATGTGTCATATTTAGATTCATCATTCAACTCTATCATATAGACTAAAAATGTGTCAATAAAATTATAAAATAATCAGTCATGGAAATTTCATAAAAGGGCCATGAAATTTAACAGAAATATAATAAAAAACAATTGTAATACACAAATGTATTGATTAAATAATACATGTCAATGAAATATTTGTAAACCCTCTTAATCAATCCTAGAAATATTTTTTGATTGGTTAATAACTACTCCATTCAATAAAATAGAAACACCACGTAAATAATCATATGAAACCCTGATGATACACTTTGTTATAATTGAATATAATTAGTGAAAAAATAGTTCTCATAAAACCATATGTAACATCTCAACATGATCTTCTATAGCTCTAAAATAAATCATTATATAATAAATACATACAAAAAACATTACCCTTATAGGATATAAACACCAAATTAAAAAAATAAAATATTGTCTTTAATTAATTGGTAATAAAACAATTCTTCATAAACATATTAAATGTATATATAGATATAAAATATAATATCATGAATCCCCTGTACTTTTATGATCACAAAAAGGATAAATACATAAATTATTTCATTATAAATGAATTACATTACTTTTTATATCCAATGAAATAATTTGTAACTAGTAGTTTTCATAGATTCTATATATCATTTTATTCGTCCATCAATGATAAATATGTATCCTCAAACATCATTCAATTTTCATTTCAAAAATTAATAGGTCCCCTTATGTAGTCATTTAATAATTGGTAAAACCAAATTTCATAATGTAATAAATCTAATACTAATGTTCATCATTCTTGTAAGGTTTAATCTAGAATGATTGCATTGATGTATGATGTGTTATCAGAGAATGATCATTTTTAAAAATTATATTTTTCTTTAGTGTTAAACTCACTATATTAATATATAATACATCAAAAACCCACCTAATGCATAATTATCCCTTCACTCTATCCTTAGATACTCAACTATATAAAAACTCATACATATAATTTATTAATTTACATTTGACAAAAAGAAACATATTTGATTGATAACACTCCCCAAAAATCAATACAAAATAACTAATCACCATGTTCTAATAATAATCAACATATGATCATTCTAAAAAATATAAAAATAATTTGAGTACAGTTCTACACTAATATAAAATTTGAAAATATATGCCTCCTCGTTTTATTTCTGCGTTCTACCAATTTGAAAATATGTATCACCAAAATTAACTAACATTATAATTATACATAATTAGAAAACTCATGTGTTAGATGAGTGTACCTGATCGATAAGTCTATCTCTCAAAAAATTACTTATGATAAAATTGGATTAAAATAATTCCAAATATAAAAAATTTATAGAATCTAAAATATATAGATATTTCCACTAAAAAAATAAATCACACTTAAATCATCATATTCAGTGACATGTTGTTAATATTGGTTAAAACTATTACCACTAAAACCAACATTTATTACACCCTTACAATTTATCATTCTTGTAAAATAAATAATGATGTATATTTATAATCAATGTTTTACCACCACCACCTTTCATAAAGGTACCATTAAATTTCTAGAATAAATTTTGTTGAATTAATCAAGATAGATGTGGTGATAAATAGGGTTTCTCATCTAATATTATTTTAAAGTATTATACTTTTAATTTTTAACATATTTTTTTTCTTTAGATCCATTTTATATGTATTTTCTGATGTATTACATTCCAATGATGGATTTTTTCTAAATTTTTAGTTTATTTTATTTTAGTTACATTTTGTTAAGGTGTATTTTTTAGATCATGTGTTAATATATAAGTAGTTATAGAATCTGAATGATTACAACCTAGGTGCAGTAGAGTAGGAAATGCCATAAATGTTGTTTATAAAAGGTTATTTACTGTAGATAAAAAAGGGTTTATCATTTTAATGAATTAAGGATTCTGGGTTATCTGAAAAAACATATTGGACATCCATGCAATGTAAGTTGAGGATAATTGTAATTTTAATTGGAGTTTTAGAGGTTCCACCAACTAAGAGACCCTACAATACTCTATTTGATCATATTAAATAATAAATTTCTATATTAAAATCATTAAATGATATTTAACACCATTTTAATATTTTTAGGTTTTTCTAAACCCATATTTTTACCATGTTTTGGTTTTGTTTCATTTTTTGTTGTTTTGGTTGAGAACTTTAAAAATTTTGGTACTTTTATAGTTATGCATAGTTCTATGATGGTTTGATAGAACATGAACCCTATTAAGTGATACTTTTCAGCCCAGGAAAATGGGATCACAACTATGGAGCACAGATTGGTCCAACCACTTGTACCTTCCTAGATAACAATGTATATGATATTTTTAAGTAAAAAATATATTTTTAAAATTCCTGAAATAACCTTTTAGGTCTCTATAGACCTATATGACTGTATATCAATATTTCTTTCTATAAGATATTCTATGTGGTGTTTTTTTTCAACTATTCATCCTCCTAGAATTGTATCAAACTAATGGAAATGATGATAAATCTTCATTAGGTTAGTTTTATATTCCAATTTTCTATTTCTCACTCTCTCTCTCTCTCTTAATTTTCCCCCCTAGGGATTTTTAGAACCTTATGTTGGTTGGAGGATTGAATTTCCATTTTTTGGACTAAAAAAATATTTTAGATTCTGAATTTATGTTATGTTCATTCTACATTAGAAAATACCGAATATGGTTCGGTGTTTTGAGGCCTATCTATTTCAACGTTGGTGGTTCCATAATTTTGGCCCCTTTTTTATTAACCACAAACTTCTTTAAATAATTTTAGGTATTTATTTAATTAAAGAGCATTTATAAATAAAATTTTATTCAATTTAATGATTAAAAACCAAATTAAATTAAATTTGGGTTCATAGAAATTAAACTTTGTCAGGATAATTTAAACCCCCCCCCCACTTACCTTGAATTAGAGTGTGATTGTGAAATTGGTTTAAATTGTGGAGACATAAATTGTTCTATTAAATTTTTGAAATTGATGGTAATTTTTTCAATTAATCTTTTGAACTTAATTTTTTGTTATTTCTTTTTTAATTATAATTGTGAATTTATTTCAAAATTCCACTTTGAAAAAAAAATTCAAGAAATTGTTTTTGATAGTGTCATTTGGGTTTTATCTTTGAAAAATGAATGTTATGGTTAAAAAAAATTTGGATTTTAAATTTAATTTTGGAATTTTAAAATGGTAGAATGTGATTTAATTTAATTTTATTGTTGCTTAAAATTAATTCCACAATGCGGATTTGTACTATAACACATGAAATCCATTGTAATTTGTGTTTTATTATTGCCATAAAATCTAGGGTGGGAATTCCCTAGAACTTGATTTAGTTTAAAACTATGACATAAAATATTTGGAAAAGTTTATTCTTAATTATGAAGTTGATGATTTTACTTTGACCAGTGTTAAGGGATGTTTGTACAAAATGTTGTTATCATTATACAAGTGTGTGATGATCCCATTACCTAAAACTATTGTACTTCTTGGGATATAAACATGTTTCAATCATGTTAATTTGTTAGAAATAAATGTATGCCACTATTTCAAACTGCATTATATTCTTTATAAATATATATAATCAATTTTATATAAATAATTTATTTAATCCATTTGTTTAAAAGTACATCATTCATTTGAAATGTAAGGCATAAATTGATAAAATATGATTTTGAATGGAAATCCTACTTATTTAAAATTTAAATCTATTTATTTTGATAATTAAATTTGTAATATTATTATGGAATCCTTGGTGAGACCCTTAATTTCCATCATCTCACACCTAACGTGTGGGTTTGGGTCTTTGTAGTTTGTCTCATTATAGGTTTGAGTAGGGGTAAGCACTACATAGATGTGTTTCTATATGATGATATGTTAAAATGGTGAGTTGTGTAAATTATGACATGGTAACTTTTACATATTTTCTTATACCTTTCTGTATTACATTATTTTTTATAACAATTCTAATTCTAGTTAACTTCTCCCTATACTATTTTTCATACATGCATACTAACTTATTTGCCTTTACATATAAAAATTTTGATCAAAAAAATTTCCTACGATCAATTTGTATGATGTATGGTGCTAGTATCCAACATGAGGGGATTGGGAATTCCCTTTTAGCTATGTTAGTTATGGATTAATAATTTCATGACTTCGATACCAGACCAGGTTCATGATAACGTGGCAATAATTGTCTCGGTTGAGCTTCACGTCTTGAAGTCAATATTCCTTTTTCTATTTTTTTCAATACATAGGATGTAGTTCTGATTTTGTGCGGTACCATATCTCAAAAAAAATGAACCTTAATTAATGAGGGTTGGTTTGTTATATATTTTTTGATGATTATATGTAATATTTTCCATACATTTTATTTATATATCTTGAAATCCAAAGCCTTCTTTTTTAATATGTTGGGATTAATTTCCATTTTTTAGTGTTAATATGATGTATTATTTTTTTGAACTAATTATTTGTAGTATCTTGCCTCCAAGAAGATGTGGGAAACATATCTAGGAGGAATACTCTAATGATCATCTGGGAGAAAATCTAATTTTGGACCATAATCTGGTTATGGTGATTGTGCATACTGTCCACGCTTTGGTAATAGCATATCAAAGATATCTCGTTAATTCTCCAACAAGGGAACCTCAAAGGTATGATACTATTTATCTATCTAATGACTTCCATCACTATAGTCTAGTATAATTCAATGTCTAAAATGATTCTAAAGAGGTAAATGAGTGGTTTTGTATGATAGAGATTTTGTTTGTTTTATTTGACACACCTAAAGGAATCAATTTAAATTATTCCGCCTCTATGCTTCAAGGAAAAATAAGTAGATGGTGGTACTTGATGGCGACATTGATAAATCATAAGTTCATAGAGAGTAATTAGTTAAATGTTCTTTTCCCCAACCAGTTCTAACTAAATTCAATGTTTTTGGCCAATTCTACAGAGTTTTTCAAACATGATCAAGCTGAAATGAATATAACTAAGTATGAAAACTGTTATGTTGGGAATATTCATTTTTCATAAGAGATATATTCAAATGAGAAGATTAAGGCTCTATTTTTCGAGTTGGGACATCAATATAATATTCACCATCATATATTGAAGTTTATTATTCCCAATTATGATGATGGGAAAGATAGATCACTGATTGTAAAAATGGATCGGGCTGGAAAGCTAGTGATGTTGGGTGTCGTTTTCTCTCCATGTGATGGTGCAAGTCCCAAAAAAGGAAATTCTACGATTGATGATCCTTATAGTTTATCTTGATATCGAGGTTCTCCTAGACCTCTTTCGTGTCTATCTTATGTATGTTGATTTGTTACCAGTGTGGAGTGTTAAGAAATTAGTGAGGGTTTCTATTGAGTCTCCAAATAAATATAACTCATTTGCACACTTTAGTCATTTAAAAAAGAGATTGTGTATCTATTTCATTCACCATTGTGTCATGAGATCCTCAGATCCATTTATAAATTTTTGGAAAACATTTGATTGATGTAACCAAGATTTCTTTCCTCAATGATCTGGAATGATGATTCTTAATGTCATTATAGAGTCTCTAGGTGAAGCGTATGCAAGTTCAATGATTTTGAGAAGTGTCATAGTTATAACTTCATCATTAGTGGTTATAATATTTGATATAATCACATCTCATTCATTTATTTAAACCCACATTTTTATTATGATAAATTATACTATAGTGATTTTATATTATGTGATGTATATTACTATATTCCATAGTACTAGGAGAGATTATGATATCAATATTCTTTCTTGTTTTTTATCCATATATTGGGGAATTGATATATTTACCTATTTATCTTGAGTTTTAATACTTTAACATTTATCTCCCTCTAATTCTCATCGAGTTTCCTAATGTGTTTTCTTTTGACCTCAATGGGTTTTCACCGGTAACAGAGGTAGAGTTTTTTTATTTAGTTGATGTTACTCAACTAGTTTGTATCCCCTATTACCTAATGGATTAATGAAAAATGATTGGGATGAGAAATAAATAGGATTATGTTCTATAGAAAGGCATTGTATGACCAATTGTGTCACCATAAGCATTATTGATTCACTTTGATAAGTAAAATGATGTTTCACACGGTCCATTGTGTTGATTAACAAAAAAAAACATCATCATGGTATAAACAATTATCTTCCACCATAGATTAATGATATATTTGATCAGTTGAAAGGGTCAGTGTGGTTCTCAATGATATAACATCAATCTAGTTACCATCAATTGATGATAAAAGAATCCAATTTCTAGATATCCACCATCCAGTGTATATAGAACAATTATGAGTATCTTTCCATACCCTTTAGTCTAACAAATAATTATGTATTTTTTGTGGTTTTAATGAATTTAATTTCCCATGAATATCTTTGTTCTTTTATATTAGTATTTTTATATGATGTTATGGTTTAGCCTTTGTCCATGGAGGATCTTGTGATTCATCTAAGCGAAATTATAGAACTTTTGAGTAATCACCAAATTGATTCTCCTCTTTAAAAATGTGATTTCTGAATTTGGTAGGGGGAATTATTGGGACGTGTAGTTTTGAAAAATGATATTTAAATTGATCCTATAATTTTAATGGCTATTATGACTTGGAAACAACCTTGTATTTTTTTGTATCTGGAGCATCATAGTTCGAACTAGTTTTTACCACTGTTTTTTTAGACACTTTAAAATATTTGTTATTTCATAACTAATCTAACTCATAAGGGAATACAGATTTATTGGGATGAAAAATTATAAGGTCTATGGTTGGGATAAAATGTATTTTGACTTAAATGATGGTTTTGACTCTTCTAAGGGCTTTGTGAAAAAAATTTTTCTTCAATAATGCATCAGTTTTAGGTATGGGATTCCATTTAATTCAAGGTGACCATGTCATTGATTACAGTTCTCAACATCATAAGCCATGTGATAATAATTATATGACCTGTGACCTAGAACAATAATATACGATGAAAACCCATAAATATTAGTGAAATTACATTTATGGAGAATTGTTTTTGGGTTTTCTATTCAATGTTTTTTGAGTTATATATTCTCTAATGTTTTTATAAAATCACTTCCATAGGAGTGACAATACATGAATACTTCATATTTTCACATCACCTATAACTCAGGGAATGGGTGTGTCATCATTAATGTTGTGAGAAGGAACATTCTGACCCATGTAGTGATGGAATCATCAGAAGAGTTGAACATGTTGGGTTTCATTTAAAAATTACAAATTGGAGTCCAATAATCAAGAGATGAGTTTACTTGGGCCAATGTTCAGTTGACATCCACTCTTCATAATTTTATTATTTAGGAACCACCCCATGATGATGGGATATGAACAATTAGAGACACTCATTATAGTGGAAGGACTATTCCTGATGGGTCATTCTCAGATGTTGGAATTCTAGGTAATGAGAATCACTTTTTATGGAATTAGCGTTATAAAAATAAAATTTATGGTATTTCCATAATTCCTTGTCAGCTATGCTCCAAGGAACCAAAAATAGGATCTATGATATTCAGTGGATGTTCTTGTGGATGGGTATGAGATAAGGAATTGAAGAATTTGTTTCACACTATTATATATGCAACAAATCAATGTCGTGTATAAGAAATCATTTGTTTTTATTCACTAACATCCAGTTCCTACTAGTATGTGGGATGATATATCAATTGATATTTTTTGGGTTACTGCATACCTAGAGAATTAATGATGTAGTATGTGTTCTGATAAATTTAATGACTAAATTGTCCCACAATATAAAAATTCATGATACAATGATAGGTGAAGAGTTTTAAAATCCCTATGTGAATGGAATTATTCATTTTCATCCAATTACATCTACTATATTCACTGATAGTTATCCTTCATTAACATATCGTTTTTGGAGACACATTCATGAGGAACTGGGAACATAGGTTCGTTTCATCATGGAATACCATCAGTAGTCAGATAGCTAAACAAAAAGCACTATTGAGATTCATGAGGATATGATATGTGCTTTTGTTCTCAATATTTGTTAGGCTAGGGATGATTACATGAGGCTAGATGAGTTTTCATACAAAAAAGATACTAGTTCATGATCATAATTCATAATTTTGAGGCCATATATGGATGACTATTTGTATATATGTTGTGTTTTTATGTGATTGGTGAAAGTTATTTGAATAGACCAAATATGGTTAAAGAAAAGACAATATAGATTCATTTTATTCATCATTAGACACTGATGTCACTGAACTGGTATACGTTTTATGATGATAAACAACATAGACAATTGGAAAATTCCATGGACAGACTATGTATGGATTACCATAATTGTGTTTTTATTATAACCCTTCTATAAATGGAAAAAACCAACTCCCATTATCTATATGTAATAATATCTCATATATATGTGAAATCCTTTTAGGATTCATCACAAATTGCACATATGTGGAAATGAATTCTGGATAATAAAACCATAATTCCATGTGGTGCTATTTTGTATGATAAGAATGTGTAGATAGAAAATTTAAACATTAACATAGATATTCAATTTAAATCATATTGATTTAATGAAATAAAAAATGAATTGTCAATTTACGTTCATGAAACTAAACTACAACACATTCATGTTAAGAATATTAAATTCAATTAGTTCCATGAAATCTTTTCTTAATATTCAAAATAGTTATTCTCTTCCACATATATTTGTATCCTTTTAGAAACCATAGATATTACCTATTGAAGAATAATCCTAATATAATCATTGTATCCTATTAGAAATATATGAAGTATCTATATTTTCATTTTCATAATCATTCTTGGTTCATTATTCCATTTTTTCTTTTAAATACTACATGTGTGGAGTTGTTGGATCATTGTTGGAAGGCTGGGCTGGGTGCTCTGGATGTCATGGTTTTATAGTTGCACAACCAGTTGGGCTACGTGGATAGGCTTGGCTGGCAGAAAAAACTATGAATGTCTCGTTAATTGTTCTATAATGGAATTCACATCTGACTAATTTTTATCTACCATGATTTTTTTTCATATTATTCAACTCAAATTTTTCGGATTTGATTTATCGGCCTTTTGATATCTTAGTCTAATGACCAAACCCGTTCCAAATACTATCACATGCCTGACTTCCTCTTATGTGGTCGGGGAGTTCTAGAATTACTAAAGTTGTGAATAGGATGCCCATACTATAATTAGGGATAAAAAAAATCCATATATCCTTTATTCATAAGGATTATCCAAAAATGTAATATAAAAATGTTATTTTAGTGTTTTTTATTTATAAAATAAAAAAATTCCTAAAATTTTAATAAACATTTATAGCAATTTTATCATCAATTTCCTTATATATAATTATATGATACTTTTCATTTTTTTCTACTTCTTTATCAATAGAATTTTTTAGGATGAGTGGGTGGAGATAGATGACAAAAATGGACCTCATCAAAACCACTAGTGGAGTGATCTCTTAGTGCATTAAGTTTTCCTCAATCATTTTTTTCTCTAATAAATTATACCCTCGATATGATAAGGTATGAGGGTATACATACTGAAACTAGATGTAAACAAAGGATTTTGTAGATTCTTCTTATAAAAAAATTTAAATAATACTTAAGAAGGTAAATATATATGAAAATTTTCAACATTATATAATTATGATAGTAGAAAGTATTCAATATGTCAGATAGAAAAAAATCTATTTATTTTCATCATTAAACTCATACTTGATGGATGGGTTTTCATTTTGTTTATTTCCTAACACATAATTTTTTTAAAATACATTATAAAATCATTGCATCGAACCACCGGTATAAGGCCCCAGCCTTAAACATTACTTAATCATGAGTTATTACAAGATTACACATTGAGGATCATTTCGGGTTTAGAGTTTTAGAGAATTAGATCATAAAAATTGCATTACATTCCAAATATAAACAAAGTGGTTACATAAATATAGTATTCTTCGTTCTCATCAATGGAAACATATTTAAAATAAAACATGGATTCTTTCTTGACACTTCTTTGACACTATCATCATATCATGTACCTTTCCCTTGACCTGTGAAAAATATTTCAAAAAAACATGGGATGAGCATAAAAAGAACAATAAGGGATATAAAAATATGGAAAGGAAACATGGGTACATATGTACATAAGAAAGAAATCATACTTTACCCATAAAAATTAGGCACTTTAACATACCACATCAAATCATGAATAAATCATAGAAATCAGAAGACATAAAGGTAACTTGAGGCATTCATAACATACTTACGTAGTGAGTAACCCTCATGGTTACGTTTGGAATACCCATCACATTATATTCCCTAAATCTCTTCGGAGAAACCTTAATGTTTCACTCATTCGTGTTACCCGATGCATTGAAGAGCTATGTTGGGCTCACCCGCCCTTAGTCTATCACGGAACCACCCGTCTTCTTAATAATGCCTATGAACCTCAACATAATCGTATCACATAAAACATGCATAAAGGAAACATAACATTTACACCTTTCAATCACAATATATCAACACAACGCATTGATATAAAAAAATTATGAAAACAATTTTCAATACCAAAATAAAAGAAAAGTAAAACATGATATTTATTTTTCTTTTTAAAAAAAGTTATGGCTTATAGAGGAAGAAGAAACTCAAATAATGGTCACGGCGGTGGAGAAGTCGTTGTCGCCGCATACGTATGAAAAAAACATTCCCTTTTGTCATTTATTAAACGCTTCGTATAAAAAAGATTCCTTTTGAATAACCATAAAATTCAATGGCGTTTATAAAACGTATAAAAGAAGGTTGTGTATAAAACAAAATATGCCTCAATGAAAGGAGATTGAGACGAAGTCCCATACCTCAGGTCTAACTTGACTCGGTCCTTCTTTAATGTCCAGAATAATAAACTTGAGTTAATTTCTAATTTCTTAAGAACCTTTTTCAAGTTCAATATTCCTTTTATATCACTTATTTCCATGTCATGAACACTATGTAATTATTTAAGTTAATAACGGTCGTTTTAACGATCATTGGTACTTGAGTCAAAAATAAGCCCTTTATAATTAAAAGTTGTTCGTGTATCCATTATATCCAGAATGGTATTCATGATGTAGATATCATATATGTCATATATATCCAATACATTCATGCATTTATAATATTAAATAATCATTTAGAGCTAAGAAATGAAATGCACTGTTCATGGAGACGGTAAGCCGTACGTACGCATGAACGCTACTTTCATTTCAATTTCGTATTTTATAGAATGGAATCATAATGATATAAAGGTATATTATAATTCCAGTATAATATCATATATAATATCATAGTTCCATCCTTTATACGTCCCACATATGGTATTTAATGAATCAAATCACTTTGAGGTGGCGGTAGTCCGCACTTCCTTAAATGAAGATATCACGTTTACCCATAATGGAAACCATAAAGGTATGCCCAAAATGAAGAATAAATAATCTTTAGGAAAACATAAACATATTATATATCATATATAAATGTAGTTACATCTTAATGGCCACCTTTGAAGGTGTTAAAAGAATGTTGAACAATCATCGTTTCGGGAGGCATAAATTCACCATCCACGGAAACAGTATGTTATTTAACCATTAGATGTAGGTGTGTGTAAGTGTATCTCGAATAATTCTTATAAAAACATACTAATATATTGAATATACTAGAGTTGTTACAAAATAAATGAATAAAAAGAGTTTAGGGGGTTGGAGAAGAAAAATAAAACAAAAGGACTCAAGTGAAGACATTACCTTAAAATCGGGTAACTCCCCTTGGTTTGAGCTCAAAGGCTTCCTTGGGAAGACTTCTTCCCAAAGTGAGTCTTCAAGGAGTAATAGAGGGATGTTTAGAGACAAAATGGGCAGGGTTTGGCCGAGCCAAAGGCATTGGGAGTGTGGGTAAGGAGGTAGAGGTGGGGGTCTTTTATAAGTGGAGAGGAGGGGCACTCTTGGAAAGTAAAGAAATGTTACATTATTTTAAAATGAGTTTCGGATTCAAAAGGTCCCACATTTAATTAATTAGAGGGTAAGGTGATAAGGGTTCGAAATACACCCATAAAATAGATTTTGGACTTATGTAGATCATATATTTTACATTATCATTTCATTTTATTTAAATCCTTTATTAATGAGGTAATCGATGCATCATCATGATGTCATAAATAATTTAATTTATATAAAGTTTAAAAATTATAAAAAAACTACTATTATGTAGGAAATCGTTTTAGCTTTCCAATGACTATTTATAATAAATAATCTGACTTGTATAACCCCATGTAAAAATTGTTTTAGTAAAACATCTCATGTTTGTGTCATTTTTACTTTAACATTAAATAAAAACTTATTTATGTCATTTCCCAACCAATGTGGCTCCATGGGGTCCCCAAGTTGACCCATGGATTTTCTTTGTCGGCCATGACACATACAATGAGGGTAGGAAATTTTTCAAGCTCATCTCGTATTATTAAAACATTATTTTTAACTTAAACTACACTAATTACCACTAATCGCGATTAAGAACTTAAAAGTTACTATTCCCCAAAAATTATTTTAATCTCATTGAACCAAATTTTACTTATAGATGACAACCATTTATGTCGGATTTTTTAAAATAAAAACATAGAAGTGGAAAATTTTCATTTAAACAAAAAAATCAGTTTCTTTAACTACCTCTTAGTGGTTTCACTATTCATCAAAAATTGATGTTTTTCAGAAAGATATCAAAACTTCACCCTAAGCTATATTTTATATTACGAGTTCATAAATGATGCCTATTTTAAAAAATTCAAAACATGTAAGTTGCATTAATTAATTTAATAACTAATTACAGTTGTCATGACAAATAACGTGTTTTTATGAAACAATAAGTATCAAAAGATTGACACTAGTTTAAGTCCAATTTCAAAGTGAAATTGATTCCAATGACCACCATTGGATAAAACGCTAAAAATATATTCTAATTTCACTTCAAAACCGATTCAAAAGATAATATAATCATATAAATACATTATATTTAAAAGAGGTTTTGAATGAAAATACAACATTTTCCAGTATTCATTAAAAAATGAACTTTATCGGAAAAATACCAAAATTTCACACAAAGTAAATTTTCATGTCCAAATCATAAATAATAAGTTTATTTTGACAAACATAGCTTATAAAATTGTCAAAAGATAGATTTAAAAAGGGTTTTCCATCAAAAGGCAGTAAAACAATCTTTTAAGAATATTAGTGTATTCCATGCATAAGATTGTATTTATTTTCATTTTAAGCCTCTAAAACTCTATATTAATCATTAATAGACATAGAAAAAAATATATATTATTCATTACTTACATGGGATATTACATCCTTCCCCCCTTTATAATGTTATGTCCGTGCAGTTTATTTACTTATCGAATAAATGGGGGTACTTATCCCTCATTGCATTTTCAGATTCCCATGTTGCATCTTCCATCATGTGGTTTTTCCAAAAAACCATTACCTGATTAATCACCTTATTCCGTAACACTTGGTCCATGTGGTCAAGAATATGGATCGGTTGTTCCTCATAAGATAGGTTCTCTTCCAGCTGGACTACCTCTGGACTCAAAACATGAGATGGATCTGGAATGTACTTTCTCAACATCGAAACGTGAAAAACATTGTGTACCTGAGATAAAATCGGAGGTAAAGCCACTCTGTATGCAACTGATCCAACTCTCTCCAGAATTTCATATGGTCCAATGAACCTTGGACTCATCTTTCATTTCTTACCAAATCACATCACACTTTTCCATGGAGAAACCTTGAGAAAAACATGATCACCTACCTCGAAAGATAGATCCTTCCTCCGGTTATCCGCATAACTCTTCTACCTGCTCTGAGATGTTCTCATGTGTTTCTGAATTAACTGAACTTTTTCTGCCATCTCTTCAACCAATTCTGGTCCCATCAGCTTCCTTTCACCCACTTCATCCCAAAATGTTGTAGTTCGACACCGCTTCCCATATAATGCCTCAAATGGTGCCATCTATATACTGGAATGAAAAATGTTATTATAAGAAAACTCAACCAAAGAAAGATGTTGATCCCAACTTCCCTGATAATCCATCGAACAAGCTCGTAGCATATCCTCCAAGGTCTGAATTATTCATTCTGTCTGCCCATGTGATTGAGGATGAAAAGCTGTACTAAAATTTAATTCAGTACCCAACGACTTCTGAAAGACTTTACATAAGTTAGAAGTAAACCCGGGATCACGATCAGACACAATGGAGAGATGAACTCCATGTAACCTGACTATCTCTTTAAGATACAAACGGGAAAGTTGATCTAGTGAAAAAATTTCTCGTATAGCAAAGAAATGAGCAGATTTAGTCAAGCGATCAATAATAACCCAGATTGCGTTATTACCTCGAGATGTGCTTGGTAATCCCAAAACAAAGTCCAAGGATATGTTTTCAAATTTCCACTCTGACACTGGTAAAAGCTGAAGCATCCCTTTCGGTAACTGCCGCTCTTCTTTAACCTGCTGACAAGTCAGAGACTTCACATTAAAATCAGCAATATCCCTTTTCATTCCATCCCACCAGTAATACTCCCGCATATCACTATAAATCATAGTATTGCAGGATGAACTAAAAATGGGGAACTATGAGCCTCACATAACAACTCATTCTTCAACTGTGAATCAAAAGGCACACATAATATCTTCCCAATCCTCAAAACATAATCATTATCAATGTTGAATTCAGGCAACTTACCCTTATGAACCAGCTCTACATTTTTTTGCAACTCACTGTCTTCCCTCTGTGCTTGCTTAATTATGTCTGATAGGGATGTTCTCACTGATACCTGAAACAAAACAGAATAACTTCCTGCACCAACAACTTCTATAACAAATTTCATCAAATCAAAAACCAAAGGATCTCGTTCCAAACGTAACATGGTTAACGAAGCATTACTTATTCGACTCAAAGCATCAGCCACTTCATTTTCTTTTCCCGGATGGTAGTGAATTGTACAATCATAATCCTTGATTAATTCCATCCATCTCCTTTGTCTCATGTTCAATTATTTCTGAGTGAATATATACTTTAAACATTTGTGATCAGTATATATTTCACACTTTACTCCATACAAATGATGCCTCCAAATTTTTAAAGCAGAAACAACAACAACTAATTCCAAATCATGTGTACGGTAATTTACCTCATGTGATTTCAACTGAAGTGAAGCATAAGCAATTACCTGATCATTCTAGATAAGGACAAAACCAAGTCCCTTCAATGAAGCATCACTGTATATAACAAACTCACCATTCCTGGAAGGAAGTGCCAAAACTGGAGAATTAACCAATCTTCTTTTCAACTCCTGAAAACAATCATCACATTCTTTTGTCCAGATAAACATAACACCCTTCCGAGTTAGATTAGTCATTGGACTAGATAACCGTGAAATATTTTCAACAAACCTTCAGAAATAACCTTCCAAACCATGAAAACTATGGATCTCGGATACATTTGTGGGTCTTGGGAATTCTTCAACAACTTTTGTTTTAGCAGGATCAATAGTTATTCCATCTTTTGAAACAATGTGACCCAGGAAAGAAATTTGTTGTAACCAAAACACACACATTATGAATTTCACATACAATTTCTTTTCTTTTATGGTTTTCAAGATAACCCTTAAATGTCTTTCATGCTCCTCTTTACTTTTAGAAAACACAAAAATATCATCAATAAACACAACCACCATTTATCACCTGATTCAACTGAGCCATCAGTGCAGTAAACAGATCAATTATGATTCATACCATCTCTGGTTTCTGATTCGAAAGGTCATTATACTCTGTATTCCTTCCTAGAAAAGATGCTATGTTTCCTCTATTGAAAATCATTCTTAACACTGAAATATCTTAGGCGAAGCAACATTTTAATCTTTAAATGCTATATCATTTCATTCATACCATAACTTAATTTATAATTTAACAATTTTCTAATGCCTAAAGTTGTCTAAACTGACCATTGATACCAACTATAAGGCCCCAGCAATAAACCTCACATAATCTTCAGTTATTACAAGATTACACATTAAGGATCTTTTCGGGTTTATATTTTTTGATAATTAGATCATAAAACTTGCATTACATTCCACATATAAACAAAGTGGTTACATAAAGATAGTATTCTTATTTCCTATCAATGGAAACATTTTTAAAATAAATCATGGATTCTTTCTTGACACTTCCTTGACACTATCATCATATCATGTTCCTTTCCCTTGACCTGTGAAAAACATTTCAAAAAAACGTGGGATGAGCATAAAAAGCTCGGTAAGGGATATAAAAATATGGAAAGGAAACATGGGTACATATATACATAAGAATGAAATCATATGTTACCCATAAAACATTGGAACTTTAACATACCACATCAAATCATGAATAAATCATAGAAATCATAAGACATAAAGGTAACTTGAAGCATTCACAACATTCTTACGTAGGGAGTAACCCTCTTGGTTACGTTTGGAATACCCATCACAGTATGTTCCCTAAATCTCTTCGTAGAAACCTTAAAGTTTCACTCCTTCACGTTACCCAATGCATTGGAGAGATATATTGGGCTCACCCTCCCTTAGTCTATCACGTAACCACCCGTCTTCTTAATAATTCCCAAGAACCTCAACATAACTGTATCACATAAAACATGCATAAAGGAAACATAACATTTCCACCTTCCAATCACAAGATATCAGCACAACACATTTATATAAACACATTATGAAAACAATTTTAAATACCAAACTAAAAGAAAAGTAAAACATGGTATTTATTTTTCTTTTTTAAAAAATGGTATGGCTTGTAGAGGAAGCCGAAACTCAAATAATGGTCACAGCGGCATAGAAGTCGTTGTCGCCGCATACGTATGACAAAAACATTCCCTTTTGTTGTTTAGTAAATGATTCGTATAAAAAATATTCCTTTTGAATAAATGTAAAATTAAAAGGGGTTTATACACCATATAAAAGAAGGTTGTGTATAAAACAAAATATTCCTCAGTGAAAGGACATTGAGATGAAGTCCCATACCTCGGTTCCGACTTCACTTGGCCGTTCTTTAATGTCCTGAATAATAAACATGAGTTAATTTATAATTTCTTAAAAACCCTTTTCAAGTTAATTATTCCTTTTATATAACATATTTCCATGTCATGAACACTATGTAATTATTAAACTTAATAACGGCCGTTTTAACGATCATTTGTACTCGAGTAAAAAATAAGCACTTTATAATTACAAGTTGTTCATGTATCCATTATATCCAGAATGGTATTCATGATGTTGATATCTTATATGTCATCTATATCTAGTACATTCATGCATTTATAATATTACATAATCATTTAGAGGTAAGAAATGAAATGCACCTTTCATGGAGACGGTAAGCCGTACGTACGCATGAACGCTACTTTCATTTCTATTTCATATTTTATAGAATGGAATCATAATGATATAAAGGTATATTATAATTCCAGTATAATATCATATATAATATCATTGTTCCATCCTTTATACGTCCCAAATATGGTATTTAATGAATCAAATCACTTTGAGGGGGCGGTAGTCCGCACTTCCTTAAATGGAGATACCGTGTTTACCCATAATGGAAACCATGAACGTATGCCCAAAATGAAAAATACAGAAGCTTAAGGAACACATAAACATATTATATATCATATATAAATATAGTGACATCTTAATGGACACCTTTTAAGGTGTTAAAATCATGTTGAACAATCATCATTTCGAGAGGCATAAATTCACCATCCATGGAAACAATATGTTCTTTAACCATTAGATGTAGGTGTGTGTAAGTGTAGCTCGAATCCTTCTTATAAAAACATCCTAGTATATTGAATATAATTTACTTGTTACAAAAGAAATGAATAAAAAGAGTTTATGGGGTTGGAGAAGAAAAATAAAACAAAAGGACTCAAGTGAAGACATTACTTTAAAATCGGGTAACTCCCATTGCTTTGAGCTCAAAGGCTTCCATGGGAAGACTTCTGCCCAATGTTAGGCTTCAAGGAGTAATAGAGGGGTGTGGAGAGACAAAATGGGAAGGTTTTGGCCGAGCCAAATTCTTTGGTAGTGTGGGTAAGGAGGTAGAGTTGGGGGCCTTTTATAAGAGGAGAGGAGGGGCACTCTTGGAATGTAAAGAAATGTTACATTATTTTAAAATGAGTTTCGGATTCAAAAGGTCCCACATTGATATAATTAGAGGGTACGGTGATAAGGGTTCTAAATACAACCATCAAAGAGGTTTTGGACATGTGTAGTTCATAGATTTTACATTATCATTTCATTTTATATAAATCCTTTATTAATGAGGTAATCGCTGCATCATCATGATGTCATAAATAATTTAATTTATTTAAAGTCTAAAAATTATAACAAAACTACTATTATTTAGGAAATATTTTTATCTTTACAATTAATATTTAAAATCAAAAATATGACTTGTATAACCCCATATAAATTTTTTTTTAGTAAAACATCTCATGTTTGTGTCATTTTTACTTTAACATTATATAGAAAATTATTTATGTAATTTCCCAACCAAAGTGGCTCCATGGGGTCCCCAATTTGACCCATGGATTTTAGTGGTCGGCCATGACACATCCTAGGAGGTTTGGACATGTTTCAAGCTCATCTTTTATTATTAAAACATTATTTTTACCTTAAACAACACTAATTACCACTAATCACGATTAAGAACATAAAAGTTACTATTCACCAAAAAATTATTTTAATCTCATTGAACAAAATTTTACTTATTAATTACAACCATGTATGTAGGATTTTTGAAAATAAAAACACAGAAGTGGTAAAATTTCATTTAAACGAAAAATCAGTTTCTTTAACTACCACTTAGTGGTTTCACTATTCATCAAAAATTGATGTTTTTCAGAAAGATACCAAATATTCACCCTAAGCTATATTTGATATTCAGAATTCAAAAAAGATGTATATTTTACAAAATTCAAAACATGTAAGTTGCATTAATTAATTTAATAACTAATTCCCGATGTCATGACAAATAGCGTGTTTTTATGAAACAATAAGTATCAAAAGATTGACACTAGTTTAAGTCCAATTTCAAAGTGAAATTGATTCCAATGACCACCATTGGATAAAATGGTAAAAATATATTATAATTTCACTTCAAAACCAATTTTAAAGATAATCACTTCATATAAATATATTATATTAAAAATAGTTTTTGAATAAAAATACAACATTTTTCACTATTCATTAAAAAATGAACTTTGTCGGAAAAATACCAAAAATTCACACAAAGTAAATTTTGATGTGCCAATCATAAATATTAAGTTTATTTTGAAAAACATATATTATAAAATTGTCAAATGATAGATTTAAAAAGGGTTTTCCATCAAATGGCAGTAAAACAATCTTTTAAGAATATTAGTGTATTCTAGGCATAAGATTGTATTTATTTTCATTTTAAGCCTCTAAAACACTATATTAATCATTAATAGACATAGAAAAAAATATATATTATTCATTACATACTTGGGATGTTACAACTGGCAATGTATGTCAAAATTTAATAATTTCATTTTGTTATTCAAAATTGAATGTCATATACAATTGAAGAAAATAAAAATTAGGCATTTAAAATATATCATATTTGGAAAATAAGATAAAATAAATAAAATGATATATTATACCATTATGGGATCCCAATGATGATATTTTGAAATCTTTTCGATGGCCTTCTAATAAGTATATGAAATGTCAATACTACATTGGATCTACATGAAGATATATGAGTTAATTGTGTTCCATTAGGTCTAGTAGAATTAATATTATCATTAAAAGTAATATGTAAATTCTTATCACCACGATCAAGTGACAGTTTTGTTAAACATGTAATTACCCATTTAACGACATAAGAACAAGATTTCATAACAGTAGATAAAGATGAATCCACTACTGAAGTCTCATCAGCAGTCCTTCAATTATTTTTTGTAAATTTAATGTATGTTTTCATTAAATAATTATATTATATAAAATTTAATGATATGAAAAAAAATACCTTGACACATGTTCCTCTTCCAAAATATATGTATTTAACAAAGAAAAAGTAAAATTTTAATGATATTCTTATAGACCTTTATATTAATATAAAATTTAATAAATAGAAAATCAAAAAACAGGAAGATATAGGTAACAAAGGGAACAAATATTTAGGTTAAAGAAAAAATAATTATGTTATTATTTATTGTTAAAAAGATATATAACGTAAACTATTAAAGAAAAACATTTCTTCTAAATTGATAGAATCATTTATGAACTTAATTTTATTACATTTATTAAATTAAACACTTTTTACACATGTACATTTTGAAAAACAAAAAAAATTAAATAATTACCTAACAAATTAAGAGATTAATTTAGTGTTTTCCTATATCCCTTAATCATGATCATTTTGTACTACTATAACTATGTCTATTTTATAATTATTTTTAACTAGAAATTGTGTAATAGTCAAAGAATCCCAAAATAATTCAATAATATCACCATCATAATCATCCTCCCCAATAGCCAAATAGATTATTTTCCCTTTCGTAACAACAGACTAGTGATCATTCTATGGATCAATGAAAGAAATATTTTTTTTTGAATGTGTGGCCCTAATAAGTGGATCTTAATTGAAACTAAATCATCTCAAATAAACTAGTTTAAACCCAAGTTCATCATGTTTCAAACCACTATTACTTGAATCCCAATTACACATAATCAAATTAAATTGAAATTTAATATAATTAATTTCCCACATGTCTCCATGATCTCCAAAATATACCAGTAATTCATAAATTGGGTTTTTATCTTTGTCACCCAAAAAATGTAGTTCTTTATTTATGACTGTTACCCCAATATTTTGAAGGGTACTATCATCATCCATATTATTTTTGGTAAAATATGGACCATTAATATCAAAACTAGACTATGTAATCGGACTAAGATATGGTACCCCTTCCATCCATTCCAATTTTTTAATGCATATATATCTGTGATGAATTGATCATTATAGCATGAAAAAATATATTTTCTCTCAATAATCAGACAATTTTAATTTATTTTTTGATATCATAAAATTAATTCAGCAATATGAGGTGATATATATCATTGAACATCATCTATGATTAAAATTTATAAATGTGAATTCATCACATCATCCTGAGGAATTTTCTTCTCCTTTAAGCCTTGAATCCCTCTACCTTCACTATTAACTATCATATGTCTAGATTCTAGGAGACCAATATGCTCCAAGTCAAAAACAAAATCAGTATAGAACTCAATCACCTATTCTACTAAATAATATTGAATATTATTGGCCTTTAGTCAATATGTATGTTTAAAATATCCCTTCAAAATTATTATATATCTTTTTAATGGATATATCCCTCATAAATAAATATTACCAAAGATTCTTATCTCATGCACCAAATGATTTACTAGATAAATCATATATCAAAATTCAATGTGGGATATACATTTATTATTTGAATATAACAATATCGTCATTATTATAAAACACATCTATCAATCTTGGATCAAAAAATTTGATACAAATTGTTTTCAAAAAATTATATAACATGATGTTTTTTTTCTGATTGATTTTGATATTATACAATGTTGTGCTACTGGTAGATGTTTTTGCATCAATATATTAAAATCAATAGATTTCATACCTATTTATTTATAATACTTAAATGTAATAAAATTATTCAAATTTGATCAATTACCACTAGGTTATTTTATAACATGAAGACACCGAAAAAAATTCATCTTCTCAATCATTATTGAAGTCTGAAAAGATACAGGTAAATATGTTTGGATTCCATTCATAGTGGGAAATAACAATAAACATATTCCCTATGATATAATGTCTAATCTAGAAATAAATAAATAATTTTTATTTTATTTTATGTCTAAAAACTCTCTAATCAAACTGTAACATATTTTTATCAAAATTTGTATAACATCAATGTTATGTTTTTCCTCTAAAAATCTATAATAAGGTAGTTTACAAAATATAAACTGTCTCTTCTAGTTATTTTTTCCAAGACCAGAATAAGTTTTCAATCCAAATATTGAATCAATATTTTCCACATTTTTATAATATTATTAAACTAAAAATATTCACGATGGAATATTTCATTCCTATAAAATATTAAAAAATTTCCCAATATATAAAAAAGATGATCAATTATAAATAATTATTGATGTCACCTATACAATGTCTTTCTTCTAATCTACAATTGATTATATTATATCCCTTTTAAAAAAATTGGAAATTATTTATATGGATAATCACATTGTCCAGATATGTCTTGATATGGAGGAATATAATTTATTGTGAACATTATCGTAGCAAGAAGAAGGGCATACTCTTTTTTGTAGAAATTGAAAATATTAACACCTCTCTTCCATTTTAGTTTGAAATCATCAATCGATGGTGAATGATACACAATAATACCAGTTCTCGGCTTTTTTGGTACTAAAATAATCAAGATCCTCATAAAATATTTTTTCATCATGCATATATGTGTGGGAAAGTTGTAAAATACCAATAAAATAGGCCATGAACAATGTAGGCTATTTAGGTTCCAATATAGATTCATTACATCAACACACAATCACAATATGAGATTTCAAAATTCACGTAAAAATAACAAAATTGTTTATCAAATCTCTTCCACTATGCTGAATTAGTAGGGTGACATATGTTAACATAATGTATGAACTAATCATAATTCCATATTAAACTTTTTCCATTAATTTAATATAAAAATAAGCTATTAAATAATGGAATTATTAGATGTTTCCAAATTTATTTAATAGAATATATGATTTAGTACCTCAGAATGAATCACACTTGAATTATTAGAATAATATGATTGGATTATTTGATGAAATTATAAGAAAGAATAGAAAATTTATTTTTCATGATGTTAGATGATAATACCTGAGAATAAATTTGAGTTCACTTTTTCATCCATCTTATAGCGTGATGTCACACAAGTCAGAAAATTTGATAAATATTCATATTCATTCATATAGAACACACATTCATTGTGGAAATATTGTATCTTTTTATACCTGAATCCCATTGGGAATTATATTTTCATAGAATTGTAATTAGAATATGGAATCTTGTTTCCTTAAAATAGTATCTAATTTAAAATCTCAAGTAAGTTAGAGAAACTTTTATCACACCATCTATTCATTTCTTTTAAGATATATAATATCAAAGCAGCTAATAACATTGTATATTTACAATAACCGGAGAATAATGGTTTCTCATAATCTCTATAAATACATTCAATGGTTTCTATTTTTTCAATGGTTTCCCACATAAATCATGAATTATTCTTTAATATGATCTTGTGCCTCATTATAAATATTTTAATTAACATTCAATGTTCGTTTCTTTGTTCATTCACCCTACAGATCCAACATGTATAACTAAGGCCGAAACCATAGAAAATGAGATTATAAATAATTTCAATGGAGTTTAACATTCTTATATTAAACCACATCACACATGGATAGAAAATAAAATCTATGTTTTGATGATTTCATTTATAAAATTCCATGAAATCATTAACACCTTTTTTATATAAAATGGTGGTTCTTCATATATCCATCCAAGGACGAGTCATTCAATAATTGATATCTCAATATAACCACTGAAAATATTAAAACAATTAAAAATTTAAATAAATATATATATATATAAATAGATAAATTCGAAGAATAAATTTTTTTAAAAATGATTAGTAATCATATAAGAAACTTAAATAATTAATGTGAATAAAATAAAAAATAGTCAATTAGTGATATTTATTTTATGTGATTTGTGTGATGATGTCACAATAGAAATAATTTGCAAGGACCTAGAAGAGATTTCCTACAGAAAATCAGGATTTTTTAAACTAATCTATTGATTGGTTTTAATTTATTAACTTTTATTACTTTATAAATATTTGATATTCCTTGTAAAAATTATTGATTTTGTTAGTATATGTAATTTTTTCCATACATCATATTATAATATTAGGCTGTTTATTTAATTTCACATAGTGATTTTTGTGGTTATTCATAGTAAATGTGTATTTATATTACTAACTAATAGTATAAAATAGGGGGTACACCCGCCACATGGTAAATACTTAGACCCTGACTACCCTGGAAAACCTATTTTTATTAAAAAAATTATTAATAATTATTTACACAAAAAAACATTTTTTTGAAAAAATCCAAAAAACATATACATTGATAAAATTGAAAAAAAATCCATGATTGATCTCACCTTTTTTAAATAAAATTTATCCAATTATATTTATTATTTTCAGTATTATATATAATTTAATATATTATTTATTGAAATATGACCAACTGAATATTTATTGTTTTTTTAATATTATTTAAAAAGAATATGAAAATTAATTAATTCTAATATATTATTTCATGTATAGAAATATCATATTTTGTTTCAATCATATAAAAGTAGTCATCTTAATTTATTAAGGACAGTTACAAAATATTTCAACATATTTTAAAAGAAATAATACGATTGTAAATTAACATAAATATATTTTCAATATAAAATATGTAAATTATATATTTTTATATTTTCTACATTTACATTATTATTATTCTAATTTAATTAGTTTAGATCATCTAACATGTATTAGATCATTTTACATAGTTGTTCCCTTAGTTTAGTGTTGTGTGTATCAACATTTATTAATGATTATATTAATTTAATGAACGAAAAATATAGATTCATTAAATGTGATGTACATTATTTTGATGAATGACGACAACATATATCATTTTTTATTTTATAATATCATCAAGAAAATTTGATAATATCCAGAAATTAAAATATTTCTGAAATAAAAAAACATTAAAAAAACGTTATAAAAAACAATATACTACATAGAAATAATTGAAATACTAACTCCAAAATATAACTAGTTGATAATGTATTTAAATTTAAAATTAAAAAAACATAAATAAATTGGTGTTAAAAAAGGAATATTGTCCACAAACCTTATGTTTCCCCCCATGAATTCATTGCAATAATAAAAACTGTATGATCATACACCAATGATTGTTGAAATGAATAAAAATGAAAAAAAAATTCATGCCAAAGTTGATTTTCAGTCACAAAATGGATTATGAAGAGAAATAATTTAGTGGGTTATGAAACAATGATAGAGAATGAAGAATTGAGACCACAGATCATGAAATAATGATAAAAATTAAATAAAATCAAGAAAAATGGTCATTGATGTCCAGCGGGTCGTTTTAAGGGTTATCAAAATTCATGAGAAGTGAATTACATATAATAAAATGAGGTTTCTGTGATTCTAGGTTTTATTAAAAAAATTGGCATCCATTTTTTACTTAAACTGTGGCTGAAAATTAATAATTATTATATTATCGATGACGGTTTTTATTAAAATAGATGACACATTAATTATTTTTATTTATTGCATCATTTTTTAAATAATTGACACTATAAACATAAACACTAATGTTTTTTACCTTTTTTTAAACTACTTATACCAAAAATTAAATGTTAATAATTTTTAGAGTCATTTTATATTACAAAAATACACTAAAAACATATTGTTGATACATTTTTCAGCAGTTTATAAAAATACAAAGTGATTGCATCAAAATTGAAGCCACTATTTATAAAATTCAATGATCTATGTATCCAATATTTAATGTATCTATATGATCCATCTCATATTATGAACTAGATTGATCTTGTGGTTGAACATAATGTATCTGTGACTTAACATATAGCCTAAATAATTGATTATGAAAACTAGGTACTTCAATTAGGTATGATACTATTAGTTCAAGTGATACAAATTCTTTATTATAAATCTAATGTTACATGGGAGAGGGTGGATTTGATTAGAGAGAAGTGAACCCATATTTTTGGAATGGATGATTCTAAGAAGGATTTGTAACGAAATGAAGATTATATAGTGGGGATTTGGAAAAACCATATCTAATGCGCCGACCCCAGTTACCCAGAGTCAGTGCATTCTTACATTACATTAGCATGATCATAAAAGATCAAGTCTCAAAAGACTGATTCATTTAGTAGCCATGGAATCACTAGATAAATTCATAAGGATTACATTACATCATAAAGTGAAAAACTAAAATAATTTAGTCTCCATAGTCCACACTCATATCCCCTTCAGACTATCCCTGCAGGCCAGTCATAATATATATTCTTCACAACTTGGAAAAAATAAAACATAGAAAGGGGTGAGCTCAGATCACTAGTACAAAAACATTTTTTTACGTCACCATTTTTCACGTCAGTTTTCTAGAACCGACGTGAAAATATCTAAAAATGGATTTTTCACGTCGGTTATTATATAACAGACGTAAAAATACATTTTCTCTAATTTTTCACGTCGTTTATATAAGAACCGACGTTAAAAATCCATTTTATTTGATTTTTCACGTCAGTTATTATATAACGGACGTGAAAAATATATGTACATCACTTTTCCACGTCGGTTATTAAATAACCAATGTGAAAAATCCTTTTCCAGGAAAATATATTAAAATTTTCACTTATTTTTCACGTCAGTTATAAAATAACCCACGTGAAAAATCAATTTTCAGGACTTTTTCACATTGGTTATTTAATAACTGACGTTAAAAGGTATTTTTTACGTCGGTTATTTCATAACCAACGTGAAAAAGGTTAAAAAAATGTATTTCATTTCTCAATATTTAATTTGACAGGTCACGGAGCTCAAACAGAGATACGGATTAAAAGTTATGGCCTTCAGAAGTTGATCATCTCTAAACGATGTCTTAAGGATGTCCAATTTCTGAAGGCCATAACTTTTATTCTGTAACTCTGTATGAGCTCCGTGACCTGTCAAATTAAATCTTGGATTATGAACTACATTTTTGTAAACTTTTATCACGTCTGTTATTAAATAACTGATGTGAAAAATACCTTTTAACGTCGGTTATTAAATAACAGACGTGAGAAAGTCTCGAAAATTGATTTTTCACGTCGGTTATTTACTAACCGACGTGAAAGAGTGAGGAAGATTGATTTTTCACATCGGTTATATAATAAACGACGTGAAAAATCCTTTTAGAGGAAAATAAATAATAATTTTCACTTATTTTTCACATCGGTTCTTAAATAACTGACATGAAAAATCAATTTTCAGGACTTTTTCACGTCGGTTATTTAATAAACGATTTTAAAAGGTATTTTTCACGTCAGTTAATTCATAATAGACGTGAAAAATGTTAAAAAAAATGTAGTTTATTTCCCAAGATTTAATTTGACAGGTCACGGAGCTCAAATGGAGTTATGGATTAAAAGTAATGACCTTCAGAAGTAGATCATCTTTAAACGATGTCTAAAGGATGTCCATCTTCTGAAGACCATAACTTTTAATCTGTAACTCCATTTGAGCTCCGTGACCTATCAAATTTTATCTTGGATTTTGAACTAGATTTTTCTAAACTTTTTTCACGTTGGTTATTAAATAGCTGATGTGAAAAATTACTTTTAACGTCGGTTATTAAATAACCGAAGTGAAAAAGTTCCGAAAATTGATTTTTCACGTTGGTTATTTAATAACCGACGTGAAAGAGTGACGAAGATTGATTTTTCATGTCGGTTTTATAATAACCAATGTGAAAAATATGTGAAAATTTTAATATCTTTTCATGTCGGTTATCATAAAACAGACATGAATGAAAATATTAATATCCTGTGAACGCGAAATTTCAATTTTTTTACATCGCGACATCGAAATTTTGAATTGCCGCATAAAATTTTTCATAATGTGTTTTCTCATAGAATATAAATTATATGTTTCTATTATACACGCATCTTAATTTTACGATCATTTATTTCAACCATTATCATTCCCCCAAATCAACACTTTTTCTCTCAAACGTGAATCAATTATTTCTTCTTTCCGCGATCTCATCAAGGTATATTTAATCATACATCCATGGTTTATGGTTTTTATGATTTGTTTTCTTAATTCACATACAATTTTACGATCATTTCATTCAACCATCATCATTTCATCGAATCAACTTGTTTTATCTTCAACGTGAATAAACAATTTCTTATTTCCGCGAATTCATCAAGGTATTTGTAATTATTTTCCCATGATTTAAATTTTCTATGAGTAGTTTTCTTAATTGATATACCATTTAATGATTGTTAATTTATTATAATTATGGATGATTCTTTATATCATGATAAAACTAAAAATCCTTCTACGGATTCAAAAATTCTTTCTAATATGAAACTACGGTTGGCTCATTCAATCTTTCCTCAAAAGAAATATCAAACTTCTAATGGTCATAACTTTTGATCCGTAAATCCGTTTGAGCTCTATGACCTGTCAAATGAAAGCTTAGAAAATTTTCTACAAGATAGTAAACATTTTCTATGTCGGTTATTAAATAACCGACGTAAAAAATGACTTATAACGTCGGTTTTTTCAAAAACCGACGTAAAAAATGGCTTCTTATCACCATTTCCAGAATGTATTTCACGTCGGTTTTTTAAAAACCGATGTTAAAAACTATATTACCCCATTTTTTACGTCGGTTATTAAATAACCGATGAAAAAAATCATATTTTTAACGTCACTTGCAATAACGTCGAATAAAAACCGACGTTAAAAAGAAAAATAACCGACATAAAAAAAGGTTTTTGTACTAGTGGATGCTCAGTAAGGATAAAAATATAGCGTAAGATTTCAAAAATAAGAATAAACATTTGAGACAATGTATAACTAAAAAAAAGCCTTTAAAACTTGAACTTCAGAATAATATTGAAAAGATAAAATGAAATAATTCCATTTACTTATTCAATGGATATTATACTAGTCGAATAATCATGTGAAATATTAATAACCACATTCATAATGATGGATTGAATAATGCCGAACTTTAATTTTTGTGTCAATGCCTCGTTCAATGTCCTAAGGTATAACTGTAACTGGAACCCAACCTGGAGATCCTATGTAACCGGACTCCAACCCAGAGTGTCTCTAATAACCGGACACTAACTCGGAGTGCCTATAATAACCGGACACCAACCCGGAGTGACTCTAACAACCAGAAACCAACCCGGAGTGCCTCTAATATCCGGACACCAACCTGGAGGATCTACTGTAACTATACCCCAACCCGGAGGGCTTACTTTTACCGGTCCCCAACCTGGAACATACTAGTCTAACATATTCATCTTAAGAAGAGGATGAAATATAACATAAACATTCATATTAAAACTATCATACGAAATGCCAAAACATTAATAATAAATTATTAATGACTTAAAAAACTCATCTGTAGTCAAACATATAACAAAACCTTACATACAATATGGATGATTTGTATCATAATAAATCAACTTCAAATAAGTGTAAAATTTATCAAAGGATGTTGACATAGATTAAATCAAAACTATTTGATAGAAATATCTCTTCTTTGAAATCATTTAAAAGTAACATAATTACAAAATAAAACATTTACATTGAAAATATCTTTATTAGCTTGTAAGGGAAGATTTGAAGATTTTATAACAGCGGAAAATATCCGCACCCACCGTATAAGTTAAAAAATACATTCTTACCTTAACTCTATCGAAAAGGTTAAAAAGGACGTTGTTTTGAAAATGACGGAATGATTCCATTATAAAATTCTTATAAAAAGTCAACATGGGTAATAATGAAATTGAACCATAGTCTATAATATATTAATAATGATTTGAAATAGTTTTTAATGAAACTTGGATGTGGATGATAAAAAGATCCAAGTAGATAATTACGTATAAACAACCTCAGATAATGAAGAGATTGTGAAATAAACCCTTGCAAATTTGGTAACATACGAAACATACAACCCATGAAATAGGTATCATACAATGAATTTGTAAATACACATAAATTAATGTGTCTAACACAATGAATACAATTATGGGCAGTACATAGACCACACAAAAGGTAATAGTGGCAATATGGCATGAATCTCACTGGAATAAGGAGTGACATGAAAACCCCTTACCTTTTACTTTTCCTTGGTTGAGGGTATACTAACCTCCAATATAATGGTGAAATAATTGTTATTAAATTATACAAGAATCATATACATTAATATGATATCATATATGATCTTTTAACATTTCTTTGTTATTAATATCTTAGTATTATTGTCGTTTTTGGTGTTAACATACTCGTTTTCTTTTATATGTTTTGTTACATAAGCCATGTTTTTTATGGATAGGTTTTATCTTATTTATATCTAGAATATTATAAAGTCCATAAACATTATTCTTAATCATCAAATGAGAATTATACTTGAATGTATACGATGGGGAATGAATGTCATCGCGTTCATGGAGACGGTAGTCCATACGTACGCACAAGCAACAATATCACACATAGGATATTAAAATAAAATATAATTGGTTATTATATCATATATATAAAGAATAATTATCATGTTATATTTATTATTTACATGAATTACACATCATTATTATACACATCCAAATAATAATGTTGTGAATAACAATTACACCACGACGTGGAGACGGTAAGCCGTACGTACGCACGTATGGTGACATGTCATTCAAAAGATGGATATAATACTGAATATGGTTGTATCATATTTATAATAACATCATAGTATATCGAGGATACTGGAGTTATTATTTTAGAATGTGAATAAAAAATATATAAGATGTTGATGATGAAAGGAACTTGAAAAGGGTGGTGAAAGCATTACCTCTTCTTCGGGTTCTTCCTTTTTATTTGATCAAATGGGATCCTTAGATTGGATTTCTGATAAAACTATGGGAACTAGGATGAAGTGAGGGATGTTTATAGGATATTTCGGTAGGGTTTGGATGAACCAAAGGGATTTTAAGGTATGAATTTGAGAGAAGGGGGATTTCCCTTTTATAAGAGGGGTGAGGGGCACCTTAGGAAAATCTAGAAAAATTATTTTATAATATATTCATATTTGGTTTATAATGGCTCAAAAGTGGATTATTTAAATTTTAAGGAGGTTATAGTTTGAAAAAAATTCAACAAATAGGTTTTAGATAGGTTTGGGTCATTATATTAACCTTATCTTTTAGTTTTAACTCTTAGTAAATTAGTTTGTCATTTACCAGGTCACTTGGTATTTTTATATTATATAGTTAATAAACATACTATATACATCAATGTGACCCAAAAGTGGTACATTAATAATACACCTATCATGATATAATTCCTTTGGAAGATCTTTATATTTTTGGGGATATAATATCAATTAATAATATAATATTTGTTTTAAAAACTCATTTATGTCAATTTTCACACTATTCAATAAATGATTTTTTTACAGGCCTAACAACTTTACTAATTTGATCCAAACTAATTTAAGAAATACTATCATGTCATATTGACCAATAAAATTCATTTATGTCATAAAAAAGTTCTAATTATATTTATTTTAACATTTACAAAACGAATTATTTGATTCTTTCATTAATAAGGAAAATACTGCATCATTATTGTGTCATAAATAAATTTAATTATTAAATGTCTAAAAATTATAAATAAAATACTATTAAGTAGGAAATATTTTTATCTTTCTAATTAATATTCATAGTCGAAAATCCAACATATATAACCCTATGTAAATTTTTTTTTCTAAAAGTTATATGCTTATGTCATTTTTGTATTTATTTTAACTTAAATAATATAAAGTGTCCTTATCACCTACAAGTGGCTCCATGGGGTCCCAAAATAGACCCAAGGATACCGATGGTCAGACATGTATCAGAAAATAAGGGTTGGACACATTTTAGGGTAATTAATTATTATAATAATATTATTTTTTCACCCTTATTTACCAGATTTACCCTTTAACCATGGTAAATAAAATATTTACCGAAGTAATTATTAAAAATGTCAAAAAATAAAAGTTACTTATTTACACAATTTGACCATCCTGATTCCAAATATGGAATCCTTTTTTAAAAATTCAAAACACAGAAGTGGCAGAAATTAATTTAAAAATAATTTTCATTGTTAAAACAAAAGGCATGTTTTTAAGAGATAATAACTATCAAAAGATTGACATTTGTTAATGTCTGGTTGAGTTATGAAATTATGCGCAATGAATAGCATTGTATTAAATGGTAAAAATTATTATTAAATATACTTTAAAACCACTCAAATTCATAATTTATTTTTGTTAATTATTTCGATTAAAAAAGTTGTTTTTAATTAAATTTTAGTAATTTTCAGTATTCATCAAAATATAAAGGTTATTCGAAAAGTACCAAAATTTCACCCTAGGATAATTTGGATATTCTAGTTCCAATAATAAATTCCACTTTGAGAGATAAAATTTATAAAATTTAATAAATTGGGTATTAATATTCATAACAACAACTTTGATTTGTCGTGGTGTGTTAAAATCTCGAAGTTGCGTACAACACACACTACTGTATTATTCAAAGAGAATCATATTGTGGAAGCTTTGGGTGTTACATTCTCCCATCCTTCAAATAATTTCATCCTCGCAATTTGAAATTTTTCATTGAAAACAGAAGGTTGAAAATAGAAAATACCTTTGTGGAAAACCCATATCGGAAATAGGGTTAATAAAATTTAGTTTTAATAAGAGGGAAAGGGAAATAAGAATGTTACAAAAAAATTAGGGTTTCGAATAGAAGAACATTGGTTGAAATTATAGACATTTAATTAGAGGGAAAATGTAAATATTTATAGGTAGTTATTGAGGTCATCATTCACAAACAAGTTTACAATTTAGGGCCTCAAAGCCATCAATCTATGATGATTTAAAATATCATCAGTTCAACGAAACATAAGGTATTAGGATAACATATTTTTGGCCTTAATATCCCATCTCTAATGTTCAAGAATTAATTTCATCATAGAATAAGATATATATATATATATATATCTTGGCAAGTAATGTTTTCATCCTTCAACTAATTTCCACCACAAACTCATCTTTCACTTCAAAAGTTAATAGAAGTCAATAATATAAAATTTATCCTAATAATATAAGGTTACAAACATTAACACATACCATTATAATGAAAAATATATTTTTTAATAACCATGGAATTTCTGTAGTATAGTGGTAGGTAGTAATGGCATGTCACACTTTGGTTGTCGGTTTGATTCCTACAGCTTTGTCAGATGCAACGGGTTATCACCCGACCTGCAGGTTTTCCTTTTCCAAAAACAATAGTATCATAATTTTCCAAAAATAATCATAAGAAATGTTTTAACCTTGAATAATAATATCCAATGTTAAACTTAATTGATTCCAAAACATTATAGTTATCCTAAGTACCTCTGTCTAGACTCTCTATAAAAGGTATCTAAATTCCAAAATTAATCACAATATCAGTTTCTCCAAATCGAGTAAAGTTTCTCATATTGTCACATACTGAAAATATGATTATCTTAGTCATATTTAAACCTTAATGAAAACAAAAAGTACTGCAGTAAAATCATTATATATAACATATTATTCCCATAACCAGAATATAATCCTTGATTCCAAAAACACAAATACATTAAATATTCCTCTTCAAATGTTGTTACAACATAAGCTTGGCCTTGATCCCTTAGCCTTTTCGGAGGAATGATTCCCTAACGCTTAGGACAATAATTTTCATAATGCCTCATCTCTCTATAATTTTAGTATTCAACATTGGCAGCCTCATTCTTTCCCTTGCAACCACGAGTCTGGTGACCTTTTTCTCCACATTTGTAACAAACTCCCATTCCTTTTAGGAAATTATCGGGGTGTTTCTTCCCACAATTTTCACATAATGGGAAATCCTTATTTCCCTTTTTCCCTTTATCTATCTCTTTATCCATTGTTGTCTTATTCTCTTGCTTTACTTTACTATCATATAATTTAGAGAATTCTTTTTCTGTCTTGATAGCACATTAGACTATATCTTCATACATTGAGAATGATTGTGAGACTAATGCTCAACGAAGAAATGGTTTTAACCCATCCAATAAAAGATCAATATTATTTCTTGGGTAAAGTATAAAATCTATATCATTCCTCGCTAACCTTGTAATGTTAGCCTCATACTTTGCGTGTAACGCCCCGACCCCAGCTACCCAGAGTCGGTGCATTACTTCGTAACATTGGCATGATCACAAAAGATCAAGTCTCGAAAGACCGATTAGTTTAGTAGCCTTGGAAACACTAGATACATTCGTAAACGTTACATTACATCATAAAGTAAACCAAAACAACAACAACATATTGTCTTCATATCCCCTCAGACTATCCCTGCAGGTCATTCATAATATACTTCTTCAAATCCTGGAAAACATTAAAACATTGAAAGGGGTGAGCTCAGATGCTCAGTAAGGATAACCATATTGTGGAAGCTTTCATAAATAAACATTAGCATTTAAGGCAATATATAAATAAAACAAAAGCCTTTCAAACTTGAACTTCAACATAATATGGCAAAAGTAAAATGAGATAATGCCATTTACTTCTTCACATGGATATTCTACTGGTCGAATAATCACATGTAATATCAATAACCACTTTCATAATGATGGAATGCATAATGCCAGACTATCATAACCACATAGCCAAGGCCTCGTGCCAAGACTACAAATAAGATTTTGTCAAGGCCTTGTGCCAAGACACTAGTTTGTCTCATGAGACCTGTCGATGCATCGAGGAGCTATAGCGGGCTCCACCCGTCACTTATTAAGTCCAATGCATTCCTCATATGAATAGGTTTAAACATATCATAAACCATAACATAATTGTATCACATAAAACATGCATAAAGGAAACATAACATTTCCACATTTCAATCACAAGATATCAATACAGCACATTGATATAATAAAAATTCTTTCAAAACCATTTTCAATACCAAAATAAAAGAAAGTTAAAACTTTGTATTTATTTTTCATTAAAAAAAAGATGGCTTATAGAGGAAGCCGAAACTCAAATAACGGTCACGACGGCGGAGTAGTCGTTGTCGCCGCATAAGTACGGAAAGAAAAACATTCCCTTTTTGTCGTTTAGTAAAATGCTTCGTATAAAAAAGATTCCTTTTGAATAAACTTAAAAGTCAAAGGGGTTTATACACCGTATAAAAGAAAGTTGTGTATAAAACCAAATATGCCTCAATGAAAGGAGATTGAGACGAAGTCCTTAAAAAGATCATTTTTAAAATAAAATAGATATATTATGTTTATTCACTATAGGTACACATAAAGAAAGTAAAAATACAAAATAAGACATAATAATATCATGACATAATTTGAAAGTAGGAGATTAACCCAAAGAATGGAAGTTGGGTTAAGAAGTTCCCTTACAAATAAAATAGATCTATTAGGTGTATTCACTATAGATACACATAAAGAAAGTACAAATACAAGATATGACATAATAACATAATGACATAATTTGAAAGTAGGAGATTAACCCAAAGAATGGAAGTTGGGTTAAGAAATTCCCTTACCTCGTATCTGACTTGACCCGACCGTTCTTTAAACTCCTGAATAATAAACTTTAGTTAATCTCCACATGATTATGAATCTTTTCCAAGTTCATTATTCCTTTTATACCATGTTATGAACATCATGTAATCATTTAAGTTAATAATGTTCATTTTGTCGGTATTTGGTTCTTAAGTCAAAAATAGGCTTCTTACACTTACATGTTGTTAATTTGGTCAAAGGTTCATTATATCCAGAATGGTATTCATGATGTAGATATCATATATGTCATATATATCCAGTACATACATTCATTTATAATATTTCATCACATTTAGAGGTAAGAAATGAAATGCACCGTTCATGGAGACGGTAAGCCGTACGTACGCATGAACGCTACTTCCATTTCTATTTCATATTTTCTGGAATGGAATCATAATGATATAAGAGTATATTATAATTCCAGTATAATAACATATATAATATCATTAACTTTATCCTTCACACATCCCACATATGGTATTAACGAATCAAATCACTTTCAGGGGGCGGTAGTCCGCGCTTCCTAAAATGAAGATATCGTGTTTTACCCATAATGGAAACCATAAAGGTATGCCCAAAATGAAAAAAAACAGAAGCTTAAGGAAAACATAAACATATTATATATCATATATAAAAATAGTGACATCATAATGGCCACCTTTGAAGGTGTTAAATGAGTGTTGAACAATCATCGTTTCGGGAGGCAGAATGTCGCCATCCACGGAAACCTTATGTTCTTTAACCATTTGATGTAGTTGTGTGGAAGTGTAGCTCAAATAAATCTTATAACAACATCCTAGTATATTGAAGATACTGGTGTTGTTACAAAAGAAGTAAATAAAAAGAGTTTAGGGGGTTGGAGAAGCAAAATAAAACAAAAAAACATGAGAGAATGAATTACCTTAAAAAGTGTAACTCCTTTTGAGTTGAGCCTAAAGTCTTCCTTTGAAAGGATTATGCCCAAAGGGAATCCTCTAGGATGAGGAGAGGGATGTGGAGAGAGCAAATGGGCAGGGGTTGGCCGAGCCAATGGCTTGAAGAGTGTGTGAAATGAGGTAGAGGTGGGGGCCTTTTATAAGAGGAGAGGAGGGGCACTTTTGGAAAGTAAAGGAACATTACATTATTTGAAAATGTGTTTCGGTTTTAAAAGGTCCCAAATTGATAGAATTCGTGGATAAGGTGATAAGTCATCGAAATCCACTCATCCAATTGGTTTTGGCCATGTGTAGTTCATAGATTTTATATTATCTTTCCATTTTATTTAAATCGTCAAATAATGATGTCATCGCTGCATCATTATTATGTCATAAATAATTAAATTTATTTAATGTCTAAAAATTATAAAAAAAATACTATGATATAGGAAATCTTTTTATCTTTCCAATGACTATTTATAATCAAATTTGGACTTGTATAACCCTACTTAAAAATTGTTTTCGTAAAACATATTATGTTTGTGTCATTTTCACTTTAACATTAAATAAAAAGTAATTTATGTCATTTCCCAACAAAAGTGGATCCATGGGGTCCCCAAGTTGACCCATGGCTTGTCTTGGTCGGCCATGACACAACCAATAAGGTTGGGACATGTGTCTAGGTCATTTTATATTATTAAAGCATTATTTATTCCTTAAACTACACTAATTACCACTAATCGCGATTAAAAACTTAATAAGTTACTATTCACCAAAAAATTATTTTAATCTCATTGAACCACATTTTACTTCTTAATGACAACCATGTATGTCGGATTTTCAAAATTCAGTACACATTAGTGGTAAACTTTCATTTAACTGAAAAATCAGTTTGCTTGATTACCACTTAGTGGTTTCACTATTCATCAAAAATTGAAGTTTTTCAGAAAATTACCAAAAATTCACTCTAAGCTATATTTGATATTCCGAATTCAAAAATGAAGTCTATTTTAAAAAATTCAAATCATATAAGTCACATTAATTAATTTAATAATTAATTCCCGCTGCCAGAGCAAATAGCGTGTTTTTACAAAACAATAAGTATCAAAAGATTGACACCAGTTTAAGTCTAATTTCAAAGTGAAATTGATTCCAATGACCACCATTATATAAAATGGTAAAAATATATTCTAATTTCACTTCAAAACCAATTAAAAACATAATCTAATCATATAAATAAATTAGATTAAAAGTAGTTTTTATGTAAAATGCAGTATTTTTCACTATTCATAAAAAATTGGAAGTTCACAGAAAGTTACAAAAAATTCAACTTAGGATAATTTCGATATTACGAATACAAAAATGAAGTCCATTTTGAAATATAAAATTTCTATAATTTTAAAAGGTGGTTATTACTATTCATAACGGCTACTTTGATTAGTTGCGGTGTGTTAGAATTCGAACTTGCGTACAATGCAAGCTATTGCATTATTGAAAGAGAGGCGTATCGTAGAAGCTCGGGGTGTTACATTCTCCCCTCCTTCAATAAATTGCGTCCTCGCAATTTGAAATTTTTCTTGGAAAATAAAAGGTTGAAAAGAGAAAATACCTTTGAGGAAAACCCACATCGGAAATAAGGTTAATAAATATATAACATTAAAAGAAAGCAGGATAAGTACAAAGGTCACCCGATATAGCCCATTCTAGGATTCTATGAAAATATGGATATGGAAGAAAAACAAACCATCAAGGTCTGATGGAGAGTTTTAGAAAACAGGATTAGGAGAAAGTTTAACCATAAGAAAATCACAAACTTGTGATTGGTTAAACGGTCATTGAATCCCCAGTTGGAAAAGTTAACCGACAAAATTTTTGTTTTAAGTTACCTTTTATAATGTTGAGGAATTTATTTATGAGATTTACTAAGAACGTAAGGGAATATACATACTTGTTATGTATACTTTCATTCGTTAATAAATTTTTACCACAAACCCAACTTTTACTCCAAATGGTAACAGAACTCAAAAATATTCTATTTATCCTAATTGTATAAGGTTCCAAAGGTTAACACATACCATTTAGATTAGTAAAATTATTTTGTAATAACCAGGGACTTCCTGTAGGCTAGTGGTAGGAAATAAAGGCCTGTCGCACTTTGATTGTGGGTTCGATTCCTACAGCTTTGTCCGACGCGACGGTTTATGCCCCACCCTGCAGGTTGTCCTTTTCCTAAAACTATAGTATTATAATACTCCAAAATAATCTTCATAAATTTTTTAACCTTAAACCATACTATCCAAAAATCAACTTAATCCACTCCAACCTTTATAGTTATCCAAAATACCTCTGTCCAGACTTTCTCTAAAAGATCTCTTAATTCCAAAATCAATTTATCAGATTCCCCAAACAAAGTAAAGTTTCTTTTATTGTCACATACTAAAAATATAATTACCTTCATCATATTAAAACCTTACTGAAACCAACAAGTACTGCAGTACAATCCTTATATAGATCACATTATTCTAATAACCAGAATATAATCCATGAGTCCAAAAGCACCAATACATTAGTTATTCCGCTTCAACTGTAGTCACAACATAAGATTGGCCTTGATCCCTTGGCCTTTTCTGAGGTAAGTTTCCTTGACGCTTAGGACATTCATTTGCATAATGACCCATTTCTCTACAATTGTAGCATTCAACATTGACAGCCTCTTTCTTTCCCTTGCAATCACGAGCCTGGTGACCCTTTTCTCCACATTTATAACAAACTCCCATTCCTTTTAGGCAAGTACCAGGGTGATTCTTCCCACAATTATCACATAATGGAAAATCCTTCTTTCCCTTTTTCCCTTTATCTGTCTCTTGTTCCACCGTTCTCTTCTTCTCTTGCTTTACTTTGTTGTCATAAGACTTAGAGAATTCCTTTTCTGTCTTGATAGCACACGAGACAATATCTTCGTATGATGAGAAGGATTGTGATACCAAAGCTCGACGGAGAAATGGTTTTAACCCATCAAAGAAACGATCAATCTTACTCCTTGGGTTACGTATGTAATCTGCAGCATACCTTGCTAACCTTGTAAAGTTAGCCTCATACTTTGCGACATTCTCATCCTCCTTCTGCCTCAGACTCAGAAATTGCCTTTCCATATCTGCTCGATGGTCACGAGGAAAGTATTTTTCTAAGAAAAGCTCTTTGAACTCCCTCCATTCCATATTCGATACGTCATCATCTTCCTTTGTGTTTTGAATCAGCGACCACCACTGATCGGCATCTCCAGTGAGGCGGTAAACGGCCATGACAACCTTCTCCCTTTCACTACTCCCCAAGGCATTGAATATTTTCTCTAAGGAATTTATCCATTGCTCAGCTACTATAGGATTTATAATCCCATTGAAGGTTGGTGGTTGTTGCCTCATGAAACGGTCTAGCATTGATCCTCCACGTTGCGAATCAGGGTGCTCCATACGAGTAAGGTTGTTATTCATAACCTGCGTGAGTTGTCCCAGTATGGTAATAAGTTGATCAGCACCAGTTGTATCTCCAGGTCCACAATAATTATCTTGAGCAGGAGGGAAATCCCTACACGGAGTTCGTGCATTGATACAGTTTCCATTCCTTCTACTAGGCGCCATTTCTAAACAATGGCATAATCCAGATTAGTTTATGAATCAAAATACCTAATTCCATACTTGTATAATACTTAACATAAATTGAACTATTTATGGATATAATCCATAATCATAAAAAGAAATGTTTCCTTTGAGGAAGTATGTACTCATAAACCTTACATAATGGTTTGTAAAGAAAATGAGAATTATCCTAAGCATATCCCCCGGGAGTGTCGTAACCAAGAGTGCAGCAAGGCCCGTTGTCGTGCACCAGTTCCCGTTCGAGTCTAGCTCAAAGCGGTGTTTTCGGGTTTTACCCCTAGGTACATCTGTGCCAGAGCCGCCTCTACCTGCTCGTATCCAGACAGGGATGTATTGCTCGGAAAAGTCATAACATCTCTATAATACCAAAATTCTAGGAAGTTCTTCTATACTAATCCTCAAAGTCTATCTTTGGGCTATGTGCTCTAATAAGAGTTTATCTAAATCTAGCTTCCAAGGTTAGTACTAAACTGCCTCTGATACCAACTGTAACGCCCCGACCCCAGCTACCCAGAGTCGGTGCATTACTTCGTAACATTGGCATGATCACAAAAGATCAAGTCTCGAAAGACCGATTAGTTTAGTAGCCTTGGAAACACTAGATACATTCGTAAACGTTACATTACATCATAAAGTAAACCAAAACAACAACAACATATTGTCTTCATATCCCCTCAGACTATCCCTGCAGGTCATTCATAATATACTTCTTCAAATCCTGGAAAACATTAAAACATTGAAAGGGGTGAGCTCAGATGCTCAGTAAGGATAACCATATTGTGGAAGCTTTCATAAATAAACATTAGCATTTAAGGCAATGTATAAATAAAACAAAAGCCTTTCAAACTTGAACTTCAACATAATATGGCAAAAGTAAAATGAGATAATGCCATTTACTTCTTCACATGGATATTCTACTGGTCGAATAATCACATGTAATATCAATAACCACTTTCATAATGATGGAATGCATAATGCCAGACTATCATAACCACATAGCCAAGGCCTCGTGCCAAGACTACAAATAAGATTTTGTCAAGGCCTTGTGCCAAGACACTAGTTTGTCTCATGAGACCTGCCGATGCATCGAGGAGCTATAGCGGGCTCCACCCGTCACTTATTAAGTCCAATGCATTCCTCATATGAATAGGTTTAAACATATCATAAACCATAACATAATTGTATCACATAAAACATGCATAAAGGAAACATAACATTTCCACATTTCAATCACAAGATATCAATACAGCACATTGATATAATAAAAATTCTTTCAAAACCATTTTCAATACCAAAATAAAAGAAAGTTAAAACTTTGTATTTATTTTTCATTAAAAAAAAGATGGCTTATAGAGGAAGCCGAAACTCAAATAACGGTCACGACGGCGGAGTAGTCGTTGTCGCCGCATAAGTACGGAAAGAAAAACATTCCCTTTTTGTCGTTTAGTAAAATGCTTCGTATAAAAAAGATTCCTTTTGAATAAACTTAAAAGTCAAAGGGGTTTATACACCGTATAAAAGAAAGTTGTGTATAAAACCAAATATGCCTCAATGAAAGGAGATTGAGACGAAGTCCTTAAAAAGATAATTTTTAAAATAAAATAGATATATTATGTGTATTCACTATAGGTACACATAAAGAAAGTAAAAATACAAAATAAGACATAATAATATCATGACATAATTTGAAAGTAGGAGATTAACCCAAAGAATGGAAGTTGGGTTAAGAAGTTCCCTTACAAATAAAATAGATCTATTAGGTGTATTCACTATAGATACACATAAAGAAAGTACAAATACAAGATATGACATAATAACATAATGACATAATTTGAAAGTAGGAGATTAACCCAAAGAATGGAAGTTGGGTTAAGAAATTCCCTTACCTCGTATCTGACTTGACCCGACCGTTCTTTAAACTCCTGAATAATAAACTTTAGTTAATCTCCACATGATTATGAATCTTTTCCAAGTTCATTATTCCTTTTATACCATGTTATGAACATCATGTAATCATTTAAGTTAATAATGTTCATTTTGTCGGTATTTGGTTCTTAAGTCAAAAATAGGCTTCTTACACTTACATGTTGTTAATTTGGTCAAAGGTTCATTATATCCAGAATGGTATTCATGATGTAGATATCATATATGTCATATATATCCAGTACATACATTCATTTATAATATTTCATCACATTTAGAGGTAAGAAATGAAATGCACCGTTCATGGAGACGGTAAGCCGTACGTACGCATGAACGCTACTTCCATTTATATTTCATATTTTCTGGAATGGAATCATAATGATATAAGAGTATATTATAATTCCAGTATAATAACATATATAATATCATTAACTTTATCCTTCACACATCCCACATATGGTATTAACGAATCAAATCACTTTCAGGGGGCGGTAGTCCGCGCTTCCTAAAATGAAGATATCGTGTTTTACCCATAATGGAAACCATAAAGGTATGCCCAAAATGAAAAAAAACAGAAGCTTAAGTAAAACATAAACATATTATATATCATATATAAAAATAGTGACATCATAATGGCCACCTTTGAAGGTGTTAAATGAGTGTTGAACAATCATCGTTTCGGGAGGCAGAATTTCGCCATCCACGGAAACCTTATGTTATTTAACCATTTGATGTAGTTGTGTGGAAGTGTAGCTCAAATAAATCTTATAACAACATCCTAGTATATTGAAGATACTGGTGTTGTTACAAAAGAAGTAAATAAAAAGAGTTTAGGGGGTTGGAGAAGCAAAATAAAACAAAAAAACATGAGAGAATGAATTACCTTAAAAAGTGTAACTCCTTTTGAGTTGAGCCTAAAGTCTTCCTTTGAAAGGATTATGCCCAAAGGGAATCCTCTAGGATGAGGAGAGGGATGTGGAGAGAGCAAATGGGCAGGGGTTGGCCGAGCCAATGGCTTGAAGAGTGTGTGAAATGAGGTAGAGGTGGGGGCCTTTTATAAGAGGAGAGGAGGGGCACTTTTGGAAAGTAAAGGAACATTACATTATTTGAAAATGTGTTTCGGTTTTAAAAGGTCCCAAATTGATAGAATTCGTGGATAAGGTGATAAGTCATCGAAATCCACTCATCCAATTGGTTTTGGCCATGTGTAGTTCATAGATTTTATATTATCTTTCCATTTTATTTAAATCGTCAAATAATGATGTCATTGCTGCATCATTATTATGTCATAAATAATTAAATTTATTTAATGTCTAAAAATTATAAAAAAAATACTATGATATAGGAAATCTTTTTATCTTTCCAATGACTATTTATAATCAAATTTGGACTTGTATAACCCTACTTAAAAATTGTTTTCGTAAAACATATTATGTTTGTGTCATTTTCACTTTAACATTAAATAAAAAGTAATTTATGTCATTTCCCAACAAAAGTGGATCCATGGGGTCCCCAAGTTGACCCATGGCTTGTCTTGGTCGGCCATGACACAACCAATAAGGTTGGGACATGTGTCTAGGTCATTTTATATTATTAAAGCATTATTTATTCCTTAAACTACACTAATTACCACTAATCGCGATTAAAAACTTAATAAGTTACTATTCACCAAAAAATTATTTTAATCTCATTGAACCACATTTTACTTCTTAATGACAACCATGTATGTCGGATTTTCAAAATTCAGTACACATTAGTGGTAAACTTTCATTTAACTGAAAAATCAGTTTGCTTGATTACCACTTAGTGGTTTCACTATTCATCAAAAATTGAAGTTTTTCAGAAAATTACCAAAAATTCACTCTAAGCTATATTTGATATTCCGAATTCAAAAATGAAGTCTATTTTACAAAATTCAAATCATATAAGTCACATTAATTAATTTAATAATTAATTCCCGCTGCCAGAGCAAATAGCGTGTTTTTACAAAACAATAAGTATCAAAAGATTGACACCAGTTTAAGTCTAATTTCAAAGTGAAATTGATTCCAATGACCACCATTAGATAAAATGGTAAAAATATATTCTAATTTCACTTCAAAACCAATTAAAAACATAATCTAATCATATAAATAAATTAGATTAAAAGTAGTTTTTATGTAAAATGCAGTATTTTTCACTATTCATAAAAAATTGGAAGTTCTCAGAAAGTTACAAAAAATTCAACTTAGGATAATTTCGATATTACGAATACAAAAATGAAGTCCATTTTGAAATATAAAATTTCTATAATTTTAAAAGGTGGTTATTACTATTCATAACGGCTACTTTGATTAGTTGCGGTGTGTTAGAATTCGAACTTGCGTACAATGCAAGCTATTGCATTATTGAAAGAGAGGCGTATCGTAGAAGCTCGGGGTGTTACATTGCGACATTCTCATCTTACTTTTGTCTCATACTCAGAAATTGCCTTTCCATATCTACTCGATGGTCACGAGGAAAGAATTTTTCTAAGAAAATCTCTTTGAACTCCCTTAATTACATATTTGATACTTCATCATCTTCTTCCATGTTTTGAATCAACGGCCACCATTGATCAGCATATCTTATGAGGTGGTAAATTTCCATGAAAACCATTTCCCTTTCGCTACTCCCCAAGTCTTGGAATGTTTTATCTAAGGAATTTATCCATTGATCAGCTACTATAGGATTTGTACACCCATTTAATGTTGGTGGTTGTTTCCTCATGAAGCGATCTAACATTGATCCTCCATGATGCAGGTTAGGGTGCTCCATACGGGTAAGGTTATTATTCATAACCTGAGTGAGTTGTCCTAGTATGGTGATTAGCTGATCAGCACCAGTTGCATCACCTTCTCCACTATAATTAGCTTTAGCAGGAGGGAAATCCCTTCATGGAGTTCGTGCATTCATACGGTTTCCATTTCTTCCACTAGGCGTGATTTCTAAACAATGGCATAAACTAGATCAGTTTAGGAATCAAAATACCTAATTCCATACTTGTAAAACTCTTAACCTAAATTGAATAGTTTATGTATATAATCCATAATCATAAAAATGTTTTCTTTGAGTAATTATATACTCTTAAACCCTTCATAATGGTTTGTAATGAAAATGAGAATTATCCTAAGCGTATCCCGGGAGTGTTGTAACCAAGAGTGCAGCAAGGCTGGTTGTAGTTCACCAGTTCTTGTTCGAGTCTAGATCTAAGCGGTGTTGTTCGGATTTTACCTCTAGTTACATCTATGCTAGTTCTGCCTCTACCTTCTCGTATCCAGACATGGTTGTATTACTCAGAAAACTCACAAAATCTCTATAATAAAAATATTATAGGAAGTTCTTCTATACTAATCCTCAATATTTATCGTAGGGCAATGTGCTCTAATCAGAGTTCATATTAATCTACTTTCCATGTTTTGTACTAAAATTTCTCTGATACCAACTGTAACGCCCTGCCCCTAGTTACCTAGATCCGGTGCATTATTACATAACATTGGCATTATCATAAAAGATCAAGTCTTGAAAGAATGATTAGTTTAGTAGCCTTAGAATCATTAAATACATTCATAAGGTTTACATTACATCATAAAGTGAAAAACTACAATAATATAGTCTCCATATTCCACATTCATATCCCCTTCAGAACATCCTTGTAGATCAGTCATAATATATATCTTCACATCCTTGGAAAAATAAAACATAGAAAGTGGTGAGCTCAAATGCACAGTAAGGATAACAATATAGCAGATGTTTTCATAAATAAGAGTAAACATTTGAGGAAATGTATAAATAAAATAAAACTCTTTAAAACCTAAACTTCAGAATAATATGGAAAGGATAAAATGAAATAATTCCATTTAATTATTCACATGGATATTCTACTTGTCTAATAATCACATGAAATATTAATAACAACTTTCATAATGATGGAATGCATGATGTCGAACATTAATTTATCTGTCAGGGACTCGTGCCATGAAATAAGGGATAACAGTAACTGGAACCCATTCTGGAGAGCCTCTGTAACCGTACTCTAACCCAGAGTGCCTCTAATAACCGGAAACCAACCCGGATTGCCTCTAATAACCGGACACCAACCCGGAGAGCCTCTAATAACCATACACCAACCCGTAGTACCTCTAATATCTGGACACCATCCCGAAGGGTCTGCTGTAACCGGACCCCAACCCAGAGTGCTTACTATTACCAGTCCCCAACCTGGAATATACTAGTCCAACAAATTCATCTTAAGAAGAGGACGAAATATAACATAAACATTCGTATTAAAACTAGCATAAGAAATGCCAAAAAATTAATCATAAACTATTAATGACATAAAAATAACTCATTTGTATTCATAAATATCACAAAACCTTACATAAAATATGGAGTATTTTTACCATAAGAAAATCAACTTCAAATAAGTGTAAAATTTATCAAAAGATTTTGACATAGATGAAATCAAACCTAATTGAGAGAAATATATCTGTTTTGAAATAATATTTAAGTAATATAATTATAAAATAAAAAGTTTACTTTGATAATATCCTTATTATCTTGTAAGGGAAGCTTTAAAGATTTTATAATGAAGTAAAATAGTCTCACCCGCCGTATATGTTAAAAAAGACATTCTTACCTTAACTCTATCGAAAAGGTTAAAAATGACATTGTTTGGAAAACGACGGAAAGATTCCTTTATAAATTTATTATAAAAAGTCAACAAGGTTAAAAATGACATTAAACCATATTCTATAATATAGTAAGAATGATTTGAAATAATTTTTTTATGGAACAAGCATGTGGATGATAAAGAGATCCTAGTAGATAATTACGTATAAACAACCTTGGATAATGATGATGTTGTGAAATAAACCCTCACCAGTTTGGTAACTTACAAAGCATACAAGCCATGAAAGAGGTATCATATAATGAAGATGTAAATACACATAAATTAATGTTTATTACACAAATAATACAATTATGGGCAGTATATACACCAAATAAAAGGTAATAGTGGAAATATGGCATTAATCTTACGGGAATAAGGAGTGAGATGAAAACCCCTTATCTTTTAATTTTCCTTGGTTGAGGGTAGATTATCCTCCTTTATAATAGTGAAATAATTTCTAGTAAATTATAAAAGAATCATATACATTAATATGATATCATATATGATCTTTTAACATTGCTTTGTTAATAATATCTTTGTATTGTTGTCATTTTGGGTGTTAACTTACTCGTTTTATTTTATATGTTTTGTTACATAAGCCATGTTTGTTATGCATAGGCTTTATCTTATTCATATCCAGAAATTTATCAAGTCCTTAAACATTATTTGTAATCATCAAATTAAAATTATACTTGAATGGATACGATGGGGGATGAATCTCATCGTGTTCATGGAGACGGTAGTCCGTACGTACGCACGAGAGACTATATCAATATTTTAATATTAAAATTATATATAATTGGATATTATATCATATATAAAGAATAATTATCATGTTATATTTATTATTTACATGAATTAAACATCATTATTATACCCATCTAAATAATAATGTTTTGAATAACAATTACACCGTGACGTGGAGACGGTAAGCCGTACGTACGCACGTATGGAGACATGTCATTCAAAGGATGGATAGAATACTGAATATGGTTGTACCATATTTATAATAACATCATTGTATATAGAGGATACTTGAGTTATTATTTTATAATGGGAATAACAGAGAAAGAAGATGTTGAATAAGAAAAGAACTTGAAAGAGGGTGGTGAAAACATTACCTCTTCTTCAGGTTCTTCCTTTTGATTTGATCAATAGGGCTGCATTGGTTGGATTTCTCATAAAACTATGGCCTCTATGCTGATTTGAGGTAATTTTAGAGGATATTAGGTCAGGTTTTGGCATAACCAAAAGGCTTTGAAGGTATGAATTCGAGAGAAGGTGGTGTGACCTTTTATAAGAGGGGTGAGGGGAACCATAGGAAAAGCTAGAAATATTATTTTTTAATAAATTAATATTCGGTTAATAATGGCTCCAAATTGTATTATTTAAATTTTATGGTGGGGATAGGTCGAAATCCATTCAACAAATAGGTTTTAGATAGGTTTGGGTCACTATAATAACCTTATCTTTTAGTTTTAACTATTAGTTAATTAGTTTGACATTTACCATGTCACTTCGTATTTTTATATTATATAGTTAATAAACATAGTATATAAATCCGAGAGACCCCCAAGTGGTACATTAATAATAAACCTATCATGATATACGTCATTTTTCTTAACATTATATTTATAGGAATATAAAATCAATTAATAATATAATATTTGTTTCAAAAAATCATATATGTCAATTTTGACACTATTCAATAATTGATTTTTTAAGTCTTATCAACTTTATTAATTCGAAAAAAATTCATTTAGGAAATCCTATCATGTCATATTAACCCATAATATTCATGTATGTCATCAAAACTTTCAAATTATATTTATTTTAACATTTATAATACCAATTATTTAATTATTTCATTGATAAGGAAAATACTTAATCATTATTGTGTCATAAATAAATTTAATTATTATATGTCAAAAAAATTATAAATAAAATACCATTATGTAAGAAGTATATTTATATTTCTAATTAATATTTATAATCTAAATTCCAACATATATAACCCTATGTAAAAATTGTTTTTTTAAAGTTATATGCTTATGTCATTTTTGTATTTGTTTTAACTTAATTAATATAAAGTGTCCTTGTCACCTACAAGTGGCTCCATGGGGTCCCAAAATCGACCCAAAGATGCCCATGGTCAGACATTTATCAACCAGTAAGATTTGGACACGTTTTAGGGTAATTTATTATTATTATAGTATTATTTTTTTACCCTTATTTATCGGATTTAACCTTTAACCATTGTAAATAAAATATTTACCGAAATAATTATTCAAAACGTCCAAAAATAAAAGTTACCAATTTACACAGTTTAGGAATCATGATTAAAAATATGTAATCCATTTTTAGAAATTCAAAACACAGAAGTGGTTGAAATTAATTTAAAATTAATTCCCATAGTTAAAAAAAGCGTGTTTTTAAGAGATAATAACTATCAAAAGATTGACACTTGTTTATGTCCGGTGTAATTATGAAATTATGTAAAATGACCAAAATTGTATTAAATACTAAAAATATATTCTAAATATACTTTAAAACCACTAAAATTCATAATTTATCACTGTTAATTATTTCGATTAAAAAATTTGTTTTTAATTAATTTTTAGAAATTTTCACTATTCATCAAAATATAAAAGTTATTCGAAAAGTACCAAAATTTCACCCTAGGATAATTTTGATATTATAAATCCAAAAATGAAGTCCATTTTGAGAGTTTAAATTTATCAAATTTCAAAAAGTGGGTATTAATATTCATAACGTCTACTTTGATTGGTCGCGGTGTCTTAGAATCTCGAAGTTACGTACAACACATGCTACTGTATTATTCAAAGAGAATCGTACTGTAAAAGCATGGGGTGTTACACCATATTACTATTTTTGGGTATTCTTATACCAAAATTTTTCCCTTGATTGGTATTTTTGGGGGTTGATTTAGGTGAGAAATTTGGGGATTTTGAATTTTAAAGGGCTTTTCTTGGTTTCCACCCAATTTCACCAAACCAAGAGACCTCTCAAGGAATACCCTAAACACCTGTGCAATGGGTTTCTTCACTATTGTCACATGCATTAGCAAAAACCATGGAACCCATTAAAATGGGAGTAGGTCTAGGGTTCATGGATTTTCTAATCATTTTCCACTTCTTATATAATTGTGCACTTTAGATTTTTAATCAACACTTTTTTTTAAAAAAAAAATAACCAAACCACCTTTTTATATCTCTAAGGGACCATTACGATCCCAAATAAATTTATCCATATAAGGGAGATCCCATGAGAAGTTTTTATCTCATCAAAAAACCCTTATTTGTGGATCAAATCTTTGTGAATGAAGTTTGATCTTCTCTTAGTTATTTTTTATTCATATTATCTATCTCCTGCTATATCTATTTTCCTCCCAATGTTTTGTCGATCTCTAGGTTGGTTGGAGGATCTAATACCCACTATTTTTGGATCATAATAATATTTATTCCCATCATCCATTATGGATATCCTCCATTGGAAATCCTGATTGGGGTTTGGAGATTCAAGATCAATTGATTTTGAGGGAGGTGGTTCCATCCAGATGCCTAATTTTTATTAACCCTAACAATGTTAATTTATTTTTTTTAAATTAAATTTCTATTATAAATTAAATTTTTTAATTCATTAATTTAAAATCCAATTCCATTTAGATTTTGTTTTTAGAAATTTAATTTTTTCATGAAATTGGTAAACAAACAAATTTCATTCAATTGGGTCATGTTTGTGAAATTCAAGGAAGATTACAGAGATATATGCTGTTGAATTTAAATTAAGTAATTGATTTAAATTTATCTAATTAAATTATTGAAGTTAATTTTTGAAATAGAATTGTAAAATTGTATTTTGAATTTATTTTAAATTCAAATTTTGGAAAATTGGATTAAAATGGTTTTGATATAAATCCTTTTATTTTACGGTAGAAAAATTTATGTTAAAATAAAAAAATACTTTTTAGTTTTTAAATGGAAAATTGTTAATTTTGAAAGGGAGACTAATATTTAATTTCATTTTATTGTTTCTTGAAATAAATTTCCCATCATTGTTTTGAACAAGATATCATGTAAGACTAGGTATTTTGTGAGTTATTAGGGATCAACGTGCTTGTATGGGAATTCACGATAACTAAATTGACAATTTAGAACTCTAAAATAATATTTTTTGGACATATTATTCCTATATAGGATGACGATGAGTCCTCTTTTTCTGGTTTCAAGGGAAGTGTGTAAACATTTTAGTTATCATTACACAAGTGTGTGATCATCACATAACCTATAACTATCATATCTATTAGAAGATGACCATGTTATATCATTTTTTATATATGATATATAAATATATTACAATTTTTGTGGACTATATTATGCGACCTTTGAATTTATATAAAATATTATATATAAAAAAATTATTTAATCCATTTTTTAAAATGTACTTATATTATTTGAATTGAAATTAATTATGTTTTTATATATGATTCTAAAATTTCAAAGAAGTTTATATAAAATTGAAAAATAATTTTTTAGCTAATTTAATTTGGTATCTTATTCTGGTATCCTTAGTGACACCCTACTTTGATATTAACTCACACCCTATCAGTGCCATCAGGTGTTTTTAAATTATATACTTCCAGATTCAACCAACAGTATAACACCACTTGAAGGTTGTTCTATTTGTTGATATACAGATATGGAGAGTTGTGTTCAATGGTACATGGGATGTTTTACCAATTATCATGTACTTTCTTTTAAATCATTATGTTCTTGTATCTATCTGTCTTTTAAAGTATTTCTCTATATATAGTTCTTCAGGTATGTATATTTTTTATTTGTCAAAACTTGTACACTTTTTATGGAGAAATTCCCCCAATTTCATTATGTATGATTCAAGGTGATAGTCACCAACTCTTGGGGATTAGCAACACACTTCAGGATATATTTTTGTCATCTCAGTTATTGGGTTACCAGTGTACCCATGCTAGATCATTACATGGTAGAATTAAAATGATTGGTGGATGAGATAATTTCAATGGTTTTAGAATAATAGGTATCTTCATTCAATAATGTATGTTTTCACTAAAAACCAACAAGTGTTAAAATTTAATCATTAAAATAATTATTATGTGGATATTTGATACACCGATAAATATGAATGAAATCTACATGTTCATTATTATAATATCAGGTGGATATAATGTTATGATTTATCTGGATTTTATTAGAGAGAATTGTATTGGAAATTGAGTATTTATGTAATGGATTAGAATAATTTTTCATTGAATAATCCAATACAAAAATATAAATGTATTAGAATGATCCTACCACAAATTATGTTGATTCACTATAAAGATATTTAACCCCAAACAGTATACCATATGATATTTATTTTACAAATTGTGGGATATGGTTAATTTAATGACATATTAATATTACTCAAAAAGTTTGATCAAAAATACCTTTAAGTGGGATCCATGTAGATATTCGTGGAACATGTTTTTTATATTGAATTACATGATATATAGGCTAATAAATTGGAATATAATTGATATATATATATACTAAATATCTATAAAAGAGAGGACATTAAATATATGTAAAAAAGATGAGAGAAAAAATCCCCTTAAATATTAGGATGTGAACAATAACGTGAAGTATAATAATAAAACTATAACTATATATTATTTTTGTTTCGAATAATAATTTTATATAATTTCTATATCACATATATATTTAAATAGTATATTAACACATCGTTAACATATTATCCTCATAGTGTCATATTATAGTGATCCATGAAAAATAATATGTTCTCTGGGTTTTTTAAATATGGATTTGAATTATACTTGTATATAGAGATTTTAAGGTTAATATTTTTCTTTATTACTAGAGAAAAATACCTAATAGTAAAATAAAGATAATTAATCATCCCAAATCACCCCTACATAGTATGTATTGGGACTATGGGTGATAAAGGATATCAAATTGTGGTAATTTCAAGATGTATTTGACTATAATAGGGTTGTTGATAAGGAATAAATTATTACTATAAAATGGTTCCCTTTATTTTATTGAAATAGTTTTAATTTATATATAAGAATCATTCCATATCTCAGATAAAATATCTGAATCCTAATGTTTACATATAATTACATTAAAAAAGGCAGTAATGTTATGGGAATGTTATTTATTATTTACCATAATAGAACATTTGATAATAAAGTGAATTACCAAAATAAATCATTTAAATCCCATTAAAATCATATATATATATATATATGAGGATGATGGAATTCAAATCACATGAGATATATATGACAAAGATATCTATTTTTGAGGAAGCGTAAATCAGGGTAAACGATGTTATATTACACGTGTTTCATAATATATTTTATTTTTTATATATGAACCCATATAAGATATTAATTATTTAATCAATTTTATCATTATAATTTTGAATTTATTCAATGGTGTTAGATATTATATGAATGATATTTTAATTTTGAAAAATATTCCTTGATGAATAAAAATCATATACATTGTCGATATGTTGGCTCATGACGAATAAGATATTAAAAAATATGATTGATGATGATCTTCATAGCATGTTGTCAAATATGAGAAGTGAGTAAAATGAGAGAACACATATTAAATATCATTGAATTATAATTATATAAAATATATAGATAATTTAGAAATATGAAAATATGGGAACATCATGAATAATATTATCATTTAATTCCTTGATCAAAATGAATAAATGTAATGTTTTATGGTAAAAATAAATTTTGTTATTTTATTTATTTAATCACTAGATTATTGAATATATATGGAAAAATAAATAAAATAAAGGTGATTAATATGATAATCAATAAAAAATATATTTTGGGACTCCTTCAAAAAACCTAAATAATGAAGTTCTATTGGAATGAAATTTCAATAAAAAACTTTTTGAGGAAACAATAAGAGTTATATGACCGGATACGTGAATAAGATTAATTTGATTTCATTATATATGTAGTTGGTAAAATTATAGAAATAGTTCAAGGAAACATGTTAAAAGATTAGTGTATTAGCCAATCCGAGGATGTTATTTTTTGAAAACATGAAATCGAGGGAGTTATTTAGGTGATATAAATTAATAAAAAAATTTGAATATTTTGAATATTATTAATTCAACTACCCAAACATTCATGAAAAAAATTTAGTTTGTTTTATTTAATTAAATAACTTATGGATATAGAAAACACATGCACTTTTTTATTTTATCCAACTGGTCTTAAATAACCATTATGTACGTTTACCATTAATAATATATATATTGAAAAGTTTTCACATGACTAGTATATGTGTTGGGTTTTAACAGATAATTTTGACACATACCAAGGATGTGATGGCATCGATTAGTCAGATCATTCCCTTTTAAGACCATTTGTTGGATATTTAGAGGGTGATAGAATTTTTGGTATTTTCCTAGACCAATCCAAAGCCCTGATCCATCAACATAAGCATGAGTGAAACCGTTTATAGAAGAAGTTTTGGCTCATCAAAACCAATACCCCAACAATGTTCACTAAATGGCCCCATGAAAGCCCCATCGTTGCACACCATACTCTTAGGGAATATTTTGGTGTAATAATGGGATAGGTAACAAGACCCTGACATTATGATTATATGCATTATTCTTGTTTTGAATAACGAATATACATTCATTTTTATTATTGTTTCCTTATTAATTGTTTTTAAAGAACAAAGAGCATTTTTCATTAATATTTAAATTCAATTATGAAATATATTTGGATGATTTAATGGAATTTTTAATTTAATAATAATTTAATAATATATTATTAATAAATTAAATTTTATATGACAGTGTTATTTTTATTAATACAATTTTAATTTATATTATGGTTTGAAAACTATTTGTGTCAAAAAACATGAATTTTCAATAAATATCAGTTTTCTATTTGAAAATAATAATTTCAAATATTTATAATATTTTCTAGATAAAATAAACAGAATTTTATGAACAAGGACATCGAATTTATTGAAAAGTGATTTTTTCATATTCTCAGAGAGAGTCGAATTTTTGGGTAAAAATTAAATAAATAATAAATATATAATGTAATATATGGCATCATAATGGCCCATTCATGCTGTAATAAAACACTATAAATATAATATTGTGAAAATATATGTTTTACATTTAAAATATTATGATTTTATAATTTTTTATTATTTTTATAATGACTTAGTGGGCCCTCTAAGACTTATAAACTGTTAACATTTTAAAATGATTTTCTTGAGATTGTGACACACCTCTACATAAGAAAGCATAATATATTAAAATGTTCGGACCATTGAATTATAAAGTATTTTATACCAATTCCCTTTGGCCTAAAAAATGTGATGTATTGTTGTTTTGATTAGTATAATATGTAGTTTCGAAAACCTAAATAATAACGAATTCCCTCTCATTTAATATATAAACACACTAAATCACGCATTTCCCTTCACTAAAACCATTTGGAGCTCAACTATCCTCTAAGATAATCTCTATTTAATCCTCCCAAGATCCCCCAATATCCCAATAATCCTCTCTCATGCCTCTACAATTCCTTTGGGGTCACAATTCCATGTAAGGTATTTCTCTCATCCTCTTTGATGTTAAGCTACAACATTGAGAGTAGTTCCTTTAAATTCAATCACATTCATTGAATTTCATTTGTAATCATTAAATTAATATAAAATTGATTTTATTTAAATATTGAATCAATTATACTTCAACATTAGGACCCATACCTAAGTTTTTACTAGGCCAAAATTTTGTACAGGTTCTTACACGCTCTTCTTTTATCGATCATTATTTTCATGTTATGTATCGTAATATATTTAATTACTATGTTGGGATATGTTATTTAATAACCCCAATAATTACTATTTTATTTATATGTGATTATATCCCCTTTCACTCTCATTTATCCCTCTTATGAACCCTTATGTACACCTGTAACTAGGCCAAATTTTCCTAAGGGATTTCACTCTTCTCATTTCCATTCAAGCAACTCTTTTACATTTTGCTTCATAATTTCCATATTTAGTTATTGGTTTATGATGTTGCACAACCCCCATAATTTCCATTTTGTGTATATAGGATAAGATATTCCTTTCACTCTCATAAGGTGCCCCTATTATCTTTTAATCACACCTGTTACCATACCGAATTTTTTTAAGGGATTCAATCCTTTATCATTATTATCCAAGTTTCATTATCTCGTAATACCATTTTACATTAAACTAAAAATGTTTAATTTTTATCACCTACTCCATACATCCATACATAGGTTTTGAGTATGATATTTCACTTTCATTTTCTCATTAATTCCTTCTGTGCACACTCGTTACCATGTTGACATTTTGTAAGGTATTTCTCTCTTCTTATTTTAATTCAAGTATTTATTTCATATTATGCCACTATATTATATTTAATATGTTGGGATATTATGTTCAATGATACCCTTACTATATATTTCATGTATTAATTATAACATACCCCTTTTCCTCTCATCAACCTAACTTATGAATTTCCATATAATGACGTTATGCTGCCGAAATTGCTTCACAATTTACCATGCCGAAATCATCGTATAGTGAAGACCATACCCATTTATCTAAAAAGGGTATTCATAATTATTCAAAAATACTTATTTAATGGTACTTATATGTATGTATTCAACATTCCTTAATAATGGAATAACTTATGTTTTTGAATGATTCCATGTTATATAATTCATGTGGCACACTTTTTCCTGGTATGAAATGTTTGTGAAGGGTATGCCATGATAGCACTCCAATGCATCAAGTACTATTTTAATCATGATATTATATGTGAAATTAGGGATTAATCATGATAATTAAAGTGAAATGAAGGATTAATTATGATAAAACAATTGAAATTAGTGTTCACTAATGATAATTCATGTGTAATAATAGATTACTCATGAAAATTCAAGTGAAATGAGGATTTAATCATGTTAATACATGTGCAACGACCATTGGATCATGATAATATCATGTTGTATGTTGTTTCCACACTTCTGTGTTATGATAATCATTCTATATCATGCCCTTTTGTTCATAATTCTCTTATGCTCCATTGATATGCCTTTCCCGAACATGCACTGTATTTTTCATGTTATTCCTTGTTTACACCATTATTGGGATTTATATCTCACCCTTTTCTTATGTATTTTCTTTTTTACATCACATGAGATTCTTTGTATGAAACAAATTTTTTTTCATCTAAAAGAAGTTTTCAATAAAAATGTCATATTTTATCTTTTAAGTTGTTATCTATTGTTCATAATTTCCCATGAAACTAGACCTATTGTTCATCATAGTTTTATTATGTGACATTTTAGGAAATAAATTATGTCTAAATATGTAATAAATACTATGGTTGTTATAGTTGGTATCAAAGGATTAGTTTAAATATTTTAGGAATTAGGATTAGAAAACACTAGTGAATGCCTTATAGATAAGACTATGTATAATGAAAACATTCCTAAATTATGGTGAGTATAGTGTAGGTGATATATCAAGAAAAAAATCCATATCTTGATATGAAAATGTATAAGTGGATTTGGAATATATGTATCTATGGGTAAGCCCCAAAAACACCTCTTTGATCTAGACTTGAACAAGAACTGCTACATGACAATTGGTCGTGCTGCACTCTTGGTTCGCCACTCCGGAGGGATATGATTTGGTAGATTACTAATATTAGTATGAACCATTATTACCGGAATATAAAAAAATTCCCCTAAGAATATATGTTGGGAAGTAGATCATGGATAACATAAATTTAAGCCTTCAAATTCATAAATTAAGGAAATAAACGTAATTTAAAAGTGACACCTTTTTTACTTTAGATTCCCATCTATGTGATAAAATTTTTAAGATACTCATATCTAATTTTCATTTAATTCTAGCATATGGCTGGTAATACGAGGAATATGGATAAAAACCATTGTTAAGGGAAACATGATGAATTTACCAACAAGATTCCCAATCAAATTGGATCTCAAACAGGATATATCATTATTTTTCCATACGAGTGTTCATAAATTACGATTAACAATAGGATGTTTTTTGAATGCCCAAGGAAATCATGGAAAAGGAAGGATAATACTCACAATAGTTCATCTAATAATTGTGACAAGGGAAAGAAGTCCAAAATTGCTTCATGCACTAAGTGTGGAAAGAGGAAATATTGAAAATGTCCAAAAGGGACTATGATATGTTTTATGTGTGGAAAGGAAGGGCAGAAATTATCAAATTTCTATTAAATAATGGATAATGTGATGGATGGAATCAAACTTCTATCTAAGGAATCTTACACAATTATATTCTATAAATGTGGGGAAGTAAAAAATTACCAAACACAATTCTTTATTACAAGGTATGAGAAGCATGATGAGCATAAACAATCTCCATGATCAATTGAGCTATGGAAGTCATATGATAAGATGCATAAGGATGTTTGAATAACAAGTAAACACTACATCATTGTAGTGTATGTCGTAATTTATATAATGTCATGTCTTATTATTATATTTATTATGTTTTATAAAACCATAGAATCCCGAAAAAAAATAATGAAGAATCGTTAGGGAAAAATATATAAGTGTTGTATCACATATTGATGCTTGTGGGAATGTTCTTGAAGAAATTTTTATAAGTCAATATTTGATGGAATTTGAGGCTAAAAGAAAAATACATTGACTATGATTCAAGGTAGTTGAAAATTCAAGAGCACAACAACACCATGCATGATCTAGAGTTGGAAGCAGTGATATTTATCTCTTTGGGTAGAAGTGTGAAATATATACAGATAAAAAGAGTTTCAAATATATATGGACATATAAAAATTTGAAAAGGAGGCAATAAAGATGGTTAGAGATGATTATATACTATGACTACTCAATTCACTACCATTCGAGGAAAGTGAATCAAGTGGGAGACGCTTTATGTATAATGGATCTAGAAACTCATTCATTGTTGAGAATTGTAAATTTTCCAATCTTATTAGATTTGATGATGATGGATATGGGAATAATAAAGATGTTAACATCATAAATAATTTCACAAATTATTTCTCAATCTTCTCTTTAGAATGTTTAATGAATTCCAAAATGGATGATGCAAGAATTTAGAAGTATGTGGAAACTATAAAAAAAGAGAAATACTTGGAGATCAATGTTAATGAAAAAAATAATTATGATATTTGGGGCCATACTAAGTGTTCCATCAATGCTTGAGGTAAGTAATGAACTTTTTGATGATGCACATAGTCTGAATTTCTCCATCCACCCATGAAACACAGTGATATATCGAGATCTCTGAGAGAATTATTTGTGAGATAACATGATGAAGGATATTGCTGAGTATACATCAATGTTCCTGGAATGTTATCAATTGAAGGATGAGAGGCATACATCTATGTGGATGATTCCTCCATTACCCATACCATGATGGAAATGGGAGAACATCTCCATTGACATTATGACTAGAATTATAAAGATATCCAAAGGAAGCAATGTTGTCTGGGTTTTTATGGAACGTCTAAAAAATACTTCACACATCATTTCAATTTGAGATTATTTTTCATTGGACCAACTAGAACATATATACATAAGATAAGTTTTATGGCTCTATGGATTACCACTATCTATTGTATCCTTTAGAGATCCAATATTAACCTCTATTTTTTGTAAGAGTCTCTAACATGCTCTGGATACTAAGCTGAACTTCAGTTTGACTAATAATCCTCAAACATATGTCCAATATGAGCTGACTATCCCAACACATGAGGACATGTTGAGAGAAAACTCAATGGACTTAAAAGGATCATGGGATCAACATATTCCTCTTGTTGAGTTCTCTTACAATAATAGTTTCCCCTCAATCATCCAAATGGCTCTATATGGGGCCCTTTATGGGAAGAGGTGAAGAACACCAGTATGTTTGGATTAAGTTGGGGAGTGAAGAATACCACGTCTATAAATGGTTAAAGAAATGGTGGAGAAGGTTAAGACCATATAGTATCACATTAGACTGGCTCAGATTCGACAAAAGAGTTTTGCTGAAAAATGTTGAAAAGACCTAGAGTTCGGTGTTGGAGAAATGGTAATCCTTGCATATCACATTGTAAGAGTGTTATGATATATTGTAAGATGTAAATGCTTATTCCAAGGTTCATTTACCATTTTGAGATCCTTGATCACATTGGAGCAGTGAACTATCGACTTGAACTCCCACCAAAACTCTCTCAAGTACATGATGTATTTCATGTATCACTCATGAAAATGTACATACATGACCCATCTCCAGTACTAAATACATAGGTGGTACCATCAGAGAATGAACTGTCCTATAAATAAAAGCTGGTGAAGATCGTAGATTATAGGTAAATAGTTCTACGAAAAAAATTTCCCTCATTAATGTGTATTGTAGAAACCAAATGGATAAAGAAGCCATGTGGGAACCAAAGGAAGTGTTGAGAAAAGGTTACCCTCATCCGTTTTAGAGTGGTAAGAGAAAATTTTGAGGGTGAAACTTCTTAAGGGGGAAGGTTGTAATGACCCAAACCATCATGAATACAATTATGATTCTTCTATATATTTAAACTTATTGTAGATATAGAAAAAACACGCACTTTTTTAATTTATCCAATATGATTTAAAAAATAATTATGTTTGATTACCATTGATAATACATCCATTGAGTAGTGATCACATGACTAGTATATGTATATGGTTTTAAAAAGCCTTTTGAAACAAACAAAAGAGGTGGTGAAATCAACCAGTATGATAATTCCCTTTGAATCCTTTATATCAGATCATTAGAGGGAGATAATGTTTATGTGCTTTTTTTAGACCAACCCCAAGGTGAGATCCAAAAACATAAGCTTGAGAAAAACCATTTACGGGGGATGTTCAAGCTCATCGAAATCACGGCTCAAATAATGTTCATCGAATGGCCCAAGAAAGGCAGACCATCACACACTATAATCATAGGGAATATTCAAGTGTAGAAAAGGTATATGTAAAATAACCCAATAATTGTGATTATGTTCATTATTTTTGTATAGAATAAAAAATATAGCTTCATTTTTATTATTTTTACATTATAATTGATTTTTAACGAAAAAATAGTATTTTTAGTTAATATTTAAATTCAATTTAAAAATATATTTTGAATAATTAATGTTTTTTAATTAAATAATATATTAATAAAATATTATTAATAAATTACTTTTTATAAGATCATACAAATTTTATGAACACAATTGTATTTTTTATTAAGCCTTGATAACTTTTTTGTAAAAACCCATGAATTTTCATAAAATGTAGATTTTTATTTTAAAATTAAAAATTCACAAACATAGAAAATTATTTAGATTGAATATATATTATTTTTAGAATGAATAAATCAAACTTATCCTAAGGTGAATTTTTCATATTTTTCTGAGACATTCGAGTTTTTTAGTAAAAAATAAATACCGAATAAATATTTAATGTGTTTTATGACGTAATAGAGACACAATAGTGATAGAAAAAAACAATATAAAATGGAAATTCTGACAGTATATGTTTTACCTTTATAATATTATGTTCTTATATTTTTTTGATGTATTTTGTAATGCCATAGTGGACCCTCCGAGCCATGTAAAATATTTTAACATTTTAAAATGATTTTCAGGAGACTGTTCTCACCTCCAAATAATAAAGCCAAATATTTTAATATGACAGGGGATTGGAAACATAAAATATTATATACCACTCCCCTTTGGAACAAAACATGGTCAAAAAACCTGGGATGGTTTTTGGTTTTGATAAGTTTAATGTGTACTGTCCAAAACCTAATTAATAAATAATTCCCTCTCCTTTCCTGTATAAACCGAATCAATCACCCAATCCTCTTCACCTACACCATTAGGATCTTAAAAAACCTATAACAAACTCACCATATAATCCTCCCATGTTTCCCCAAACTCCCTAGAAGCCTCTCTGGGATCACACATCCAAGTAAGGTATTCAAATCCTCCACTTTGAATTCAAGAATCTCCTTTGGGAGTAGTTCTTTTAATAACAATTTCATACATTGAAATCATTTATAACAATCAACTAACAATAAAATTTATTTTATTTCAATGAGAGATAATTTATCATCCCCTATTTTTACCCTTACCTAAGAAGTTACTATGATAAAATTCTGTAAGGGGTATTCCACCATCTTCTTCTATAAAGCATTCTTTTCATATTATGTATACTAATTTCATTAATTTCTACTTTGGGATATGTTATTTAATATCCCCTTAATTCATATTTAATTTATATATGATTATAACCCCATTCACTCTCTTTTATCTCTCTTATTAACCCTCATGTTCACCCGTTACCATACCAAATTTTCAAATGGGATTTTAGTCTTCTTATTTCCATTCAAGCTTCTCATTTAAATGATAATTAGTATGTTACATATTTATATGTTGGGTTATGATGTCACAAAACCACCATAATATCCATTTTATGTATATTTTATGTTATCTTCCTTTCACTCTCATCAATCCCTCCTATGATTCATTAATCACACTTCTTACCCAGCTGAATTTTCATAAGGTATTTATTCCATTCTCATTGTTATCCAAGTTTCATTATATAATAATACCCTTTCACATTTACTAATAAATTTTATCATATTATTTTGAACCTCCCCCAAACATCCCGCATTATGTTTTAAATATTATATTCCAATTTCTCTTTCTCATAATTTACTTTTGTGTAAACCTGTTACCATGGTGAAATTATATAAGGGATTTCTCTATTCTTATTTACATTCAAGTATTTATCCAATATAGTGCATCTGAATTCCATTTAATTTGTTGGGATATTATGGTCTATGATCCCAATACTCTCTATTTAATGTATAAATGATGAGATACCTATTTCTCTCTCATCAACCACTATTATGAATTTCCATCAGACGATATTATGCTGCTAAAATTGAACTGTGATTTTCCAAGACAAAATCATCATATACCGAACACCATACCTATTTCTCTATATAGGGTATTAAACATTATTAACACATACATAATTAATGGTACATATATCTATTAATTCAACATTCTTTATTCACTGATTAACTTATGATGTTGAATGATTCTATGTTATATGATACATGTAGAACACTTAATCATGATATGAAATGTTAATGACGTGTGCACCCTAATAGTTCTCCAATACATTCGGTGATGTTTACTATCATGATACGCCAAGTGAAATTAGGGTTTACTCATGATAATTAAAGGTCAATATGGGTTTAATTTGGCTAATTTTAGTGTAATAAGGGCCTAATCATGCTAATTATAATGCAATGAGGGTTTACTCATGCTAATTCAAGTGAAATGTGGGTTTACTCATGAAAAGGATTGTTTAATAAAAATTTACTCATTCTAATTCAAGTGAAATGAGGGATTACACATGATAATTCAATTTCAATTATATTTTACTCCTAATAATTCATGTGTTACGAGTGTTTAATCATGCTTATCCATGTACAATGAGCGTTAAATCTTGCAAATATCATTTTGTATGTTGTTGTCACATTTCCTTGTTATGATAATCATGTTATATCCTGCCATTATGTTCATCTTTCTATTGTGCTCCATTGATATGCTTATTGCCTAAAATGTACCGTATTCTTCATGTTATGCCTTTTTACTCCCTTACTGAACATTATAGCTCACACATTTATTAAGTATGTCCTCTGGTTATCTCATGTAATTCAGAGTATAATGTAATGTTGTGGTCATGTGAAAGAATTTTTCAATAAATAAGTCGTATTTTATTTTTTATGTTGTTATGTAATGTTCCCAATTTCTCAAAATACTAGATCTCCCGACCCTCAGATTTTTCTTATGTGAATTTTTATGTAATAAATATTGTTTACATATGTTATAAGGACAATTTTTGTTATAAATAAAATGATCAATATTATATGTTATTCATAATGTAGATATATGTTTTTAGTTTGGAAAATTTATTGATATGATTTTTTCTACAAAATATAAATTTGGATTCTGATATATTTTAATGAAAAAATTGAATAACTTGTTAAAACAATTATTAACATAAATATCCATTTGGATAAATGATGTAAAATAATTAAATTTCATCATGAATAAGTTTTATCCTTGGAAAAGAAGCTTGAGGGTGAATAAAATATAGAAGATGATAAATAGAGGTTACAACTTGTGAAAATTTTAGAAAAATAGACCATAAATAAGGTATTACATGGAAAAATATTGTTCAAGACAACATAAATTAACTTTCAAATATGTGTATAGTACGGTGGGGTTGAATTTGATGTTGGCATAACCAATTCTCATGAATTTACAGTAAATAACTATAGAATGTTTTTTTAAAACACTATAATGTTATCCCATATGTCATGATACTACTCCCATGTTTTATGCATATTGATATTATTTTACTGATATATCTTTTATTTGATGAAAATACATTTCTATGGAACGATCTGAATTACCATGACCTTTATCATAGAATCATAATTCTATATAAGAGGTGAAGTTCCCATGAGTTAATAAACATGTACGATGCTATATCATACAACTCATATATATAATTTTTTTAATGTTCATTGTTATGAGTACTCTAATTTTGAAACCAATGAATATAGTGAAAATTTGGAGTCCAACAAACTATAATATGATTCAATGAAGTATTGTAGCAAAATATTCATATGTAATTCCCCAACAAGTAAATTATCACCCCTTACAAGGAAAATAGTATGAAGTTGAATCTTACAACAAAATAAATTAGATGAGACCATCATGTTGCAAATGTCAACATGAAATATCATTAAAGGGGTAGTGGAAATGTTAAATAAAAATATTGGAATAAATTAAACTCATGGAAACTAAAAAATTATAACCTCTATATATCAATATAGGTTATTATCAGACATTAAAATTATAGGGTGATAACTTTCTCATGTAAAAAAAGTTTTCTATTACTCATAATATAAATATATTAATATAGAGAAACAACTCTAGATACCCATATTCAGTGTCTACTACCATTACATTGGGATTATTATAAGGAATAAAATACCTAAGGAAGAAAGAGTTTAGTAATCTTTATATACTAGATATATACTTGAGTCTTGTATTAAAAATAAATAGACTATTTATAGCATTTTTTCTTTCGAGGATAATTTTATTACATCTACAATATGTTTTCTTATCATTCATTGGATAACTACTGGTATCCTAGTGAAGTTAGGATAACTAAGGGTTTTCTGAAATTCATTTTAAGGGTTATCTTGAGTGTACAAAATAATGAATCAATAAGAAAAGTCAATATATAAAGATAATAAATGAACAAACAAGCCATATAATCAATAAAATTAATTGAAAAATTATGTTAAGGTAATTTTGGAAAACAAATTCCATTAAAATAACTAGATAAATAATGTCCTATATAGAATGGAAAATAAATTAATCATTTGTAATTTAATAAATGAATGTAGAGTAAAATTCATCCATTGATATGTCTGCATTAAAAATCTAGGATATATATTAATTGTGTCAAAATAAATTCATTGATTGTTTATATAACTTCATGTTTTATAGGAACATAGTACCATTACTGTAAAAATAGATTAAAAACTAGATAAAATCCCTTATATTTGGATATAAGTCTAATTTATTCCCCTAAGACTGTTGATGCATAATGTGGATCACATTAACCAACATCTAACTTACAGGTATTGGATGAAATGGACCTCAATTGATGTATTTCATTTAAAATTAATTCCTTATATACCGAATATTCCATTAAATAACACAATATGCCTTATAAAAATGTATCCAAATTATGTAAAAGATATAAATTTATCAATATTTAATTACATAATCAATTAAATATTAATGTAAAAATTGTTTTTACAAATGATATATGGTTTAAGAAATAAAATTATCCCTAAAATGATATGGGATAATAGGGTATATTTAATTTTCAATGATCATAAGAAATTCATTATTTCAACGGGATTGTAAATGAAATCAAAGACGTGAGATTCAATACAATAGATGGAAATATTATTAAAAATCCATCTAGTGGACGAATAAGAATTTTATCAACAAAACATACCCCATGTGAGTAAAATAATGTGTGATTATTAATGATGAAAATAAATACTATAAAAACTTCATTTTAACTCATTCATGTGGAATTTATAATTTTTATTTAGAAAATCATTTTAAAAAAACATTAAATGAAAAAATCATTTAAAATTTTGTTTGTTAAAAAAAAAATTTATTCTGACAAAGTAAACTTCATTTAAAATATGGTAGCTAAATACATACATTTATTATGATGTAAAATGAACATTCCATTTCCAAGATAAATGGTTATAAAAATTCTTTATTTGGAAAGAAACATAAATATTATTTTGAAAACATTTGTAAAAACATTTGGTACAAATTTATTTAACAAATTATTTCAGAATGGTTAAAAAAATTTCATATACCTTTATTAAAAATATTGTATATATATGAAAAAATGTTCTCCAAAAAAAGGTTGACATGATTTCAAATTTTATTATAAACATTATCAGAAATATATTGAGTACCAAATATTCGGAAAATAGTATTATTACTTCTAAAGATTGATGAATACCCATATGAGAAGAAAATTAAAGGCCTTATTTGAAAATGATAAAATAATTTCCTCCAATGGAAATTAAAATTTAAACAATCCCAAATAATATGATATTGTGAATTAAACCCTTGAAAAGACCATAACATTGATGTGGAAATCAGTCAATGAATATATTGTGTGTCTCAAATTTAATCCACATTAAAAACATGAAATACAATAATAGAAATTAAAATTGTCATTACACACATAATCATAAAATAATAACTACAATGATTATGTTCTATAACGAAATGAAAATTAATTATGTTATGAAATATTATTCCTCATTGGTAAATTTAAGAGTAAATCCATATAGATGGTATAATTACAATCATAACATAAACTACCATGAAGAAGGAATTAATCATGATATAACATATCAAATTGGTATATTTTATATCACATATAAGAAATTATTTTGGATTAAATAAATTATTCCTCAATAAATGGAATTACCCATGAAATATTATCAAACAATTTCTTTTGGAAATAATATTTAAACATTCCAATATTTCCCATACCACTTTGAAACATGTGATTCATAAGACATGTGAAGGAATAAAATTAGTAAAAATTTTAAATAAAATAACTATAAATTAATTTATTATATAAGAAATAAACGGTTATTGTTGGTACTCCACACAAAATAAGTATGTGGTGTTTATGGGATATGCCTCATAAAATGAAAAGTGATACAAGAATACCTTACTATATGTTTCCTTTTCGGTGAACATCCATTTACATCATTTATCATGTTTAAAAATATTTCAATAAATTATTAAATAAGAATAATAATATTTATATGATTATATATTAACTTAATATAATATCTTATTACTACTTTGTTAGTAATCATTTATTATTTTAAATATTTCATTTGTAAATTGCCTAGTTTCTCCAATGTGTTTTGAAATGTTACATGTTTTTACTATCATGAATTCATCATCTTCAAAATTTAGAACATGATTTGAATATCATATATATTTATTATATTTGTATTTATAATATTCCATATTATTTTGAGATATTAAATTGAATGAACCCTTCATGGAGATAATAGGTCATACATACGCATGAACACAACATTCATTCGTTTTTAGTAATAAAAGAATAAAAAGTAATTTTTTATATGTATATTATAATTACAGTATAATATTTATTTCATATATTACATATATTTAAATAAAGACCATATTTTAGACATTCCATGTCTATCATGATAGAATCACATCATTATGATGAGTTAGTAGTCCAATCTTCTAAAAATGATGTTATCTTATATACAAAAAATAGAGTTCATAATGGATTGAGTTATATAAAATTTATATAAGAAAATATAAAAAATAAATATCATATATATATCATATATAAATGTTTTTTACATCATAATTACCAATCATGAGATGTGGTATTGGAATAATGAATGACTTTATTTTTTGAGGAAGTAGTTCATCGTACACATAAATGTTATGTTCATTACCAAAATGATGAATGTGTTTCTAGTTATAGGTATAATTAATAGATTGAAAACACAAAAAAAATAATTGATACTATTTTTATTATATAATCATGCAATGTTATGAGTGGAAGTGTAGATAATGAAAATAAATCAAAATTTCATAAGGAAGGGTGTTACATTTTCATTGGGGAACTCCATTTGGTTTTCACCAATGGGAGTTCCCTTCCCGGATGAGGCATCGGGATTTTATAGAGGTAAATTTGTAGATTTTTTTTTGTTTTTTAAGACTAATATACATGATAAGTGTAAGGAATTATGAGGTGTGACTGCCTTTTTGTTGTGCAGGAGGAGTGGAATTCATGTATATTTTTCAAAACGGATTTCCACTTATATTTTCATATTAAAATTGAATATAATAATGATTGAAAAAATGTAAATTAATTATACTGTAGAAATATTAAATGAAAATGGATTTTGGATATTTTTATAGGTCATTTTTTCCCTTAATGTTTATGGTTTAGTCTGTTGTTAAGCTAATTTTTTTCTAAAATTATATAAGAGATATTAATCATAGTAAATAATATATAATTAAAAAACTATTTTGAAAAGATGTGGACATTGTAGTTTATTAGATTCCAAATATTTAATCCATTATTAAAAAATTAAAAAAAATTGTGGATAAATTAATTTCATTTTAATCTCGTTGATCTGTTGACAATGCAGGGTTCTAAAGTATAAATGTTAACATGATTAATGTGTTATTACATCCATTTACAATTTTAAATTGATTTGAATTGACGAAATTTTATATATTTATATAATTTATGTTATTTTAATTTTAAAACAATTTAAAATATAATTAAACAATATAAATAAATTATATGATAAAGCAGTTTTGAATTGAAATTCAGTATTTTTCACAAGTAATCACAAATTGAACCTCTATAAAAAAATAAAAAAATAAACCCCTAACTTAATTTTTATGTTTCAATTTAAAAATTATAATTATTTTACCATAATAATTTTGTAAAATTTCAAAAAACTGGATTTAATATACATTCTCCCTTAATAGGCATTAAAATGACATTACATAAGTATTGATTTTTATCGAGAATAATGGGTTTTCAAATTCCTTTGGTGTATCAAATCTATTGTATTAATGTTAAATATATTTTATTTAATATATAATATATATTTCATTAAATTATCTCTAAAATTATAATTTATTTAATTTATTAGGAAAAATATCTTTGTTGTTTAAAAATATTTTTCTATAAAAATATCCACAGAATGTTTAATTGGTTCTTTTGTTCATTCCATTTAAATTTTTAAAAAATTCCACCATTTTGTATTTTTATAAAACATATATTTTCATATTTTAGATAATAATATTGATTAATTCAAATTTAACAACAAGGTTATAACTTATTATGTTAAATAGTAATGTTATATTATTATATTTTTGTTATATAAAACATGGTATTGCTTGTAATATAACCCATTGAAGAAAATAATTACTTCCTATGACAGATACTAACTCTCTATCATGTTAATTTCAATATTTATAAAGGGACAATTTTACTAAAATACTAAATCTATTATAAGTTCTCAGTATACTATATTCCCTTACACGCATAGTGTTTTGTGCCATACATGCAACTAAATAAAATGTACTTAATTTATAATTTCTGGGTGATTCATTCATAAAATATTAAATAAATCATGTCGTAAAAATTTTAACTTGATCCTGATAATATAATATGCGATATTTCTTATGTTGAAATCCCACATAATGGAAAGGTTTCTAGAAACATCCTCTATAAAATAAAGAATGGGAAGTAAAATGGTTACAGATACTAACATATTACTAGGTCTCTATATATGAGACCATTAATGGAATTTTGAGATATGTACATTGTGGAAAAAAAATAAATATTTATAGGATGTTATTGAGTAAATCAGTCAGAGACAAGTTAATGATCAAATGAAATTTTATGGTCCCAAATACATAATTCCTTAATGATTGAAAAGACCATTAGTTAAACAAAAAATAATGTATTTCTATATAATTTTATTTCTTGATCATTTTAATAATTTTTTGAATTTCATTTACTAAGTAACGGTATAAGGAAATAAAAATTACCATACATATTTATATAAACATGAAAATTCTTTTTTTAATGATTTTATTAATTTATAATTCATATAATAAATCGTGAAATGGTTATCTACATATTAACATTGATGAATAAATCACTAAAATAAACTTATAGTGGATTATAATTCCAATAAATGTTGTAATATCAATCTATGTGGCTCTAACTATTTTAAAAAAACAATATGGTTATTAAATCAGTCTCGATATGAACAAGTAACACTGCTGGATCATCATTAATATTTATTTTTCATATTTTTTTACAAAAAATAATTACCCATTAACCAAAAACTCATGTAGCCCAGTGGTAGGAAGAAACCATTGTAATCCTTTAGTGATTGGTTGATGTCCAATAGTCTTTCCATATTTCATGTGTTTTCATCAGTCATAAAAAAATTTCTTTTCTAAAACCATAATAATATATTCTATATAACATTTCATAAATTATGATAGATATCATTAAAATAATATTAATCACTAAATATCATTTTAGTTATGGTTTTTAGTAAATCCTCAATACATAAATACTTAAACTATTTTATTTCATCATAGGTCCTTCCTAGGTCTAAAGTTTAACCATAATATAATTTTTAGAATTTCTAAATCGAAATAAATTATATTAAATAGATAATTCCTTATGATAACCCTACGTTGTTTATTTTAATTATATATTATAATCCATCAAAATAGTTTGTAAATAAATTATTATTTATCCAAATAGTATCCTAATGGCGTTTGAAACGATGTTTGTATTAATGCATGTTTTTCTGTACCAGGATACACCGAGCGAGTCCTGACAAACATTGTCTTAGTTGTTACCTCCATGTACATATGTTCCATAACCATTTTAAATTTTAGTATTCATAACTTTAATTATTTCTCTAAAGACCCATATAATCTCTACATTTCCTAAATTCACAGATCTTTCACGATAATAATCATTACAGTCTACAATAGGTTTATGTTCTCCAATCTAGTTTTTTATAAATATAGTTTCCATGGATGCTACTAAAATTTATATGATACAAACTATAGTGACCTGACCCAATAATCCCAAGCTAATGTATACTTATATAACATTGGAATGAGTATAAGGAATAAAATAACAAATTATTCATGAGTTTGGTAGTATTCATAATGTAGATACATACAATAGTCTTGTATTAAAAATAAATATAGTAATTAAAACAGATTTTTTTTTATTTTTTAGAATACATTACTCCATCTATGATATGTTTACATATGACTCCTAGTACACCTCATAGATTCTTAAGGAAGAGAAACAAAATAAGGGTGAGATCAAATGCATAGTATGAGTCAGGTAAATAATAATAAAAAAAGAAACCATTAGAATATTCAATATAGAAAGGTAATAATTGAATAAAAATTCAATTTAATCAATAAACCAAATGGATAAAAAATATAAAAATATAATAACTGAAAACTTGTTCCATTCAAATAAAAAGATGAAGCATAATCAATATAGAAAGAAAAAAACATAAACACATTCTATTTAATCAATGAACAGAGAATGAAATGAATCTATAAATATTTTGACACAAAATATCAATTGTAAATGAGATGTAAATTAAAATTATTGATATGATTAATTATTAATAATAATTTTTTCAAGAATACGATACCATTACCATAATGATGGTTTAAAACATACAAGGTAACACCCCATTAGCTTAGGCTAACTGACTAATTTTGTCTCATTAGAGTACTGATGTATCATGGTGTTTGAATTAACTAGACCTTATCTAATAGGTCTTGAATTAAGTGGTCATAAACTCATGTATTTCAGGACTAAATAATTCCTCATATTTCAAAAAATATACTTATACAAGACTGTTCCTGGTTAAGATGTATCTGTTTTGAGTAAAAGATACATATTTATCAATACTAACATAATTAATAAAATACTTATAAAATATATAAATATAAGTTGATATGATATAAATTTTAGGAGAAAAACATATCCATGATAAATTATAAGTAAAATTAGTTTAAATTCAATGTTCAATGATGAAAGGAAATTGAATATTTCAATGGGAATGAATATTATTCAAGGATGATATTTTAAATACCATCCTTATAAAAATAAAGAAATAAAATCTGATGTATGAATGAGGATGTAACTAATACAACATATCCCATGTAGATAAAAGTAAATAGTTTTTTCTATTGATGGATAGAAAAACTAAGAAAATATCATTTAAAACATTCTTGGGTAAATATCCTTTTTATTTTTAAAATCATTTTGAAGATAATTTTCATTGAGAATTACTTTTAGAAACATTTTAATTATAAATTAAACTTTAATATTTACCAATTGAACATAATAAAAATTATGGAAAGTAAATTCATATATTTTCAATGAGGTAAAAATAACATTCCCTTATCATAGAGAAAGGTTTGACGAATCCATTTTTCATAAAGCGGTAGGAACATTCTAGTGAAATGTTTAGAAGAAGAAAAAATGTTAAAAATTTAACTACTAAATTTATATGAAATTTTTTAAAAAATTTAAAAGGATTTTTAGAAAATATGGTTTTAGAAGAAAATTGATCCTCTTACTAAAGAGAGAAATGATGTCTCGTTTCCTTAGAAACAATCTTCTTCAAAATTTTGAGTACCAAAGAGTTGAAAATTGGTGTTATTATATAATAATTTTTATTTAATTCTAGATGTGAATAATATGAATGATTTTTTCAGAAAATGACGATATAATTTCCTTTGATTGATCATTAAGTGTGACCAATCATGAAAAAATGATATTGTGATGTAAACCTAAGAAATTAACATAACATTGATGTGAAAATTAATCAATGAATATATAATTGCTTTTTTCAATTTAAATCCTCCTAATATTAGTGTAAATAATAAAATAGATAATAAAAATGCGACTTAGATATATAATATTATAATAATAATGATAATGAGGAAGTAATGTATCCTAATGAAAAGAAATTGGGTTATGAAATTCATTTCCAGTTTGGTGACATTAAGTGTAAATCTCCTTAGATGAAATAATTCAATATAAAACTCAAAATATCATGTATAATGAATAAGTCCTTATATTATATGACAAAGTTATATAATATGCAAAATATATAATAAATTTATGGAACAAAAAAATTATTCGACAATGAATGGAAATTCTATATAAAGATCATTAAAATTATTCTTTAGAAAAATAATCATTAAACATTCCAAAGTTTCCCATAACACTTTGAATAACTTGAATCATACTACCAATTATTGAATAATAATAAATTAGAGTTTTAAATAAAATTAGGTTAAAATAATTCATGATATAATATATCAAAATGGGTCACATGTATAGCACACAAAATAAGTAAGTTGTCTTAATGGCCTATACCTCAAGAAAATAAAATTGTGAAAAGAATCACTTTCCATGCATTTAGTTTTGAGTGAATATAAATTAACTTCTTATATAGTGGTTTTAAAAAAATTAATTTCTTTTAGCAGAATAATTATCATATTTATAAAATCATATATTATATTATTTTAATATATTATTACCCATCTGTTCTCAATCATTTTTTATTTTCACTATTTCGGGTGATAATTGCATGTTTTTTCAAGTATGGTTTGGCATGTTTCTTTTTTCTCATATGGTGGATTAATCTTTCTATATTGTAAATAGTTATTTAAATAACATAAATGTTAATTATATATGTAATTATAATAATACATAATATTGGATATAATAAATGGAATGCAAATTTCATTGAGATGTTAAGCCATACGTATGCATGAACTCTACTGTAATTTTTTCAAATTAAAAAATTAAATGGAAATTTTATATAAGTATATTATAATTAAATTATCATATTCATTTCATATATTTAATATATTATTTTTAAAATCATCCCTCGTATAATGTATATATGAGGTGAACAAATCACATCCCTTTGAAGAGGAAGTAGTCTACACTTCTGTAGATGATGTTATCATTTTAACACAAAATGGATGGACAAATGGTCTGTGTTATAGTGAAATTATGGATTTATAAAAAATTATAACAATTATATATATCAAATATAAATATAATTTACATCATAACTCTCAAAAATTAGATCTGGTAAAAGAAAAAATAATGACATCTTTTTTGGAGGTGGTAGTTCTATATAAACAAAAACAATATATTCATTTCTCATTAGATGGAAGTATGTATAATTATAGGTATAATACATAGAATAAAAAATAACATTATATTTACTAAAATATTTTTATTATCTAATAATTTAATAAAATTATTTTATGGGGTTTCTGATAAAAATAGTGTAAAAGAGCTTGTAGAAGGATGTTACCACTTATTCGATTAACTCTGTTTGGTTTTCACCAAATGGAATCCTTAGATGGATTTATTGAGAGTTTGAGATTTCTAGGATTTGATTAGGGATCTTGGGAGAAACTTTTTATTTTATTGACACAATATGTCTTGAGTGGTTTGACGAAGTGGTACTGGTGATTTCCTTTTTATAGCGGCACAAGAGTGGTGTTCATGGAAATTTTTTAAATGGGCAATACACAAATGTTTTTTAAATGAAATTTGGTAACAATAATGATAAAAAATATAGATAAGGGCATATATGGTCTAAAATGGATATAAAAAATATGTTTTTATAAGTTTCTAGGTCATTTTAGAGCATCAAAATATGGTTTAGTCCCCTATTTATCAAATTTTTTACTTAATTACTTCAAATTATTTTTAATCACATTCTTAGATATGTTTTGAAAATATTAATTTTACCAAACTATAAATTATAATTTATTCTGATTCCAAAAATGGAATACAATTTTCCTAATTTATACATCCAAATTTGTGTAAATTTTTTTTGTTTAATTCCACACATGTGAGGATAATGCAGGTTTGTATTGTAAAAAATGATAACACGTTTCTTATGTTTTTATATTCAATTTAAAATTGAAATTGATTAAAATGAACTAATGTGTATTAAATGTTATATATTGTTAATTTAAAAACAATTTAATATATCAATTGACCTTATAAATAAATTATATGAAGAGAAGTTAATTAAAATTTAGTATTCTTCAATATTTATCTAAAATTGAAACGTCACAGAAAAATAAAAAAAATATCACCGTAACCTAATTTTTATTTTTATACACAAAATATGAAGTTTATTTTAAAATATATAATATGAAATAGTTTCAATATTTTTATTTAAAATAGCTTCTCCATTAGGAAAAATTAATGTACCTTTAGAAAAATATTGACTTTGATGCAAAATAATTGTTTTGGCTTTAACTTATGAAAATATAATTTATTGCATAAATGTTAAAAAAATATTTAAATTAATAATATATATATATATATATTATATTAATATCACTCCATATTTTTAATTAATATAATTTATTAGATTTAAACAGATTTGTGGGAATAAAACTAGTTTTCTATATAATCATTTCATTTATATTCTATTGGTTAATGTATTAATTTCAAATTAATTTATAACCAATTTATTCATTTTTATATTTTAATATACTATTAATTTTTATATGTTATATTATTAAATTAATAATCATTAATTTAACAGCTTGGTTATATCTTATTATATAACATATTAATGTTTTATAATTATATTTTTATTATATAAAACTCGGTCAATAAAATAGTACAACTCCTTCAAGAAACTCATAGTTTCATATGACCCGTTATAAGTAAATATTGAGTTCATTAATAGAAATATCATTTTTTATTTTGTTAAAATATTAAATATATTATAACTTATCTAGTTCTTGTGTGGTATCATGGTCTTGCATTTAAATAAATTCATTGAAGAAGATCATTATTGTATGTGACCCATGGGAACTTATCCTGATGTCAATTGAATGAAATATCATGGGTTAATTTTACTAAAATATAAAATATATTATCATGATTATTCAAATTATATTCCCTTCAATTCCTTATGATTCGTTTCATACACATTATTCAATATAATATTCTTTCATTATATTTTTTTGGCTTTAAATTAGAAAATTTAAAAACTTGTATTGATTAAATGGTGTGATTTGAAAGTAATGGATAATTTAAAATCATGGGATGTGTAAATATGTGGAGATTTATATATAAAATAAATAATATAGTGGTTTTTTATGTGTAAATCCATTATTGTTTCATTTTTATTTTGATCCAAAACTATAACATGAAATTGGACGTCCCATTTCATCGTTAATAATAGTAAATCAATTTATAAATAAATGAATCTTTTTTGATGTGATATAGAATACATGAAAATTATTAAAAATTATTTTAAAAATACAACAGTAAATTATTTCTTAGTTTTTATGAATAATACATTGTTTGTATCACAGGATTAATAATTGAAATAAAAAATCCATAGAATATATATAAAAATCAAAGGTCACAACATAAAATCCAAATTTATAATTAGATCGATAGAAAACCTATGATTACAATGTTATAGGAATCTTAGTGAGAAATCCCCACTACACAAATATGAAGAGGGAATCAAACCTTATTATGTTAGACCACACTAATATGTATAGTCCCATGAAATAACCCGAAACATATTGTCAATATTAATTCATATAAAGAGGTGATACTTATATAAGATTATGTTTTATTAGGTTTATCCATTCCAAAAAAAAGTTACATAATGCAGTGGGTGGTTCTAAATGACATATGATAAATAAACTATATAGATAATAAATTTTCATTTATATAATAAATCAATGTGTAAACATATAACGTGGTTGAAAAATAACTAATTAATAATTGGATAAATTATATGATTCATTAATATGTCCATCCTAGAAAAAAATGGCACCAAATGATGAAATTCAATACTAAACATAATGTCTAAATATTTAATTATTGATAGTGAAATATCGAATCACTATTAGAAGGAAGTGTATTAAGTAGTTTTATATAAATTGAATCAGGAAATTCTAAGATCTAAAGGGAATGTATCATTATATTAGTTATTAAATTTCAGTAAAATAACATTGATGATCATTAGAGTGATTATGTGATTATGTTACATTTAAAAAAGTAAGGCTACCAAGTGACATTGATCATGTCAAAGATATTTTCATTTTATTGAAATAATATTTAAGGATAGAATATTATATATTTTTAAAAAAAATTAAAAATATTATTGAATGAAGTGATTTTATGATTATTAGATAATGATATATGAATAGATCTAGAATTATAAATATTATTTTATTAATACATAAACAAGATTAATCAAAAAAATTATAACTAATACCTGAAATCCTAGATATGTGTAATGATTTAGAGGAATAATCTGTATATTAATAAACCATATAAATGACTAAAATTGTGAACACATATAGAATTAGATATCTTTTGTTCTAAAAATAAAATATAATTACTGATAAAAAATCTCCTAGACCAAGTTATAGGTTGGGAATGTTATAAAACATTTATTTATTAATTTATGTAGAACATTCTTCATTTTAAGAATAATAAATGAATAATTCATTGGTTGATACCATAAATAAGGAATTATATAAAATTGTGTAAATTCAAATATGGGAGCATATAGATAGGCTAGATGACATGTGATCAAGATGTATACTATAGAATAACTATGACGGGATAGGAAAGATGATACGAATTATTGAATATTTTTGTGTAAGGGATAGCTTCCTAATACTCCTAGAAACTACACACATGGATCAAGGTAAAAAACATATTGTTTTAGTTATATATTTGATAGAAATAGTAATATCGAAAACAAAACCATCCGTATGTATAATATCATTAAAAAATATTTGATTTAATAAATATTAAATACTAATTAGGATAGGAGTTTATGATATTTTTTAAAAATTATTATGTATCAAATATTATACAAAATGGATTGTTTCCCAAAATATATATGACATGGAAATCAAAATATAAGAATAATGGTCCAAAATTCTTAGAAAGTGTAAAATGAGTGATAACAACCAAATATCATATGATTTAATTGGATGGGTATATCAGTGCATGATCATAATCATGGAGAATTAAAGTAGTATTTGGAAATCATATCCAATAAGTAGAATACTCTATTTTATTACCTATCCCAAAGGGGCCCAAGACGCTACTCCCTAATCTCACCTCCAATATGCCAGGTAATGTAAACGAATGCTGAGGATGTATATCACTAACACGGGAGTCATTAACCTATGTAAAAGTACACACACAAAACTATATTCTCATATAACACTGAATTTTAAAAATAATAGAACAATCATGGTTTATGATAACTAAATCCCACAACTAGAGTATGATATGATGTAATGGAATATATATAGATCCAAATAAAAGACCACCACAATGTGGTTCATAAAAAGTATAATCTGATAGAAAATATGGTTGTTGTTATCCATATATAGTATAAACACACCTCAATATATCTAATCTCCTTTTGAACTATCTAATCTAGGTCACTATAGGACTATGTAAACTGGTATATAATCTACACAAGACACGAAATGTGTGGGAAAATCCCATGGCAAGGAGGGTGTAACAATACCTAGTACAAAACAACCCAAACCAAACACCATTTCAAAAAGTATAACAATTTCATATATATAGGAATATTTCTACAAAAATTATAATAAGAATATAAAAATATATAAAACATAGACATACAATCACAATGAAAAGTCCCAAATATAATTCCAAGATAAGATTTTTATCTTAATAGTTCTATATAGAACTCATTTAGAAGAACACACACCATGAGTCAGATATCTTGGGTGACATATGTCTAAGAGGTTGTGCTCATTAGGTCACACAATTAGATGTATTTATCAGAAATATGATGAGATTTGATTGAATAATGTGGAAAATTCCACATTCAATGCATTATACCAACAAATTAATCTATATTAACTCAAAATATAATGGATCAACACTAAAAAATTGTTAGTCAATAACTCCAACTAGTGATTTTAAGAGAGAAATGATCCAATTTTGTACTTAAAAAAGTTATATTGAAAACTATATCCATGTATTCCTTCTAAAGGGATCAATTTAATCTCTGTATGAGATAATTACATACTAACCCTCAGGTAATGGATATAGGAAACAAATACTTAATGAAACACATTTTAGATATATATTAAAAGGGCTCCAAGAAAAGTTGGAAGTCTTAAATAACATTTACTTTTAGTACACAACAAATCCCATTGGCACTGGATCTTTCTTATATATAATTTTATCTGTTCATATTCTTGTGAATTTATATGGCATGATATTTCCTGTGTAATTCTTTATGTGCCCATGTATAGGGATATTCTCATGAATATCAAGGATTTGTATGTCCGAGTTAGATTACATAATATTCATATTGTCATGTACCCCTTCTGATGTTTGTGTACTCTCCGAGGTAAACTTCACGCTACACGAGTGGGGTCACAAGCCATGATTTAGGGTCACACACCTTTTGATCCTTAACACCATCCTAAAAACCCTTTCCACTTTGTGGAGGTCCCTACACAGTGTGTTCCCTATAACATATGATATGTAATTCATAAATCTAAAAAATTATAGATCTGGATATCAAACATATCTTATTCTCCTCCAGTCTTCCATCTAGCAGTTACCTATTCCAAAATTAATTGGTTGTATCAACCAAGCATTACTATTTTCAAAACATTTATATTCTGCCATCAATTCAACTAAAAAAATAATTGGAACATAGATCAATGTTTTTGTTCTCATGAAAACAACTATTTATGCATACCATATTATCCAATAAAACTGTCATCGTTCTCTCATTACTTCAACATACCAAGACCTGATATGTGATTTTGAATCATTTAACCCTGAAATGGGTGCACTACATTTGATTCTCAAGAGTTCATCAAAACACAGGACCTGAAAATTACCCGCAATAAACAATAAATTTGAAAGAAATTAAAAATGAAAGTCTAGAAGGAATAGACAGTGGAAGATTCTCTTGTAGTTCTAGATTAATTTTTTTTTATAATGATAAAATATTTATTAACAGTTAATCAAAAATAAAATTATCTGATTCCCTAATAATCCTAACCAAACCCACAATACGTACAGTCCATGAAAGAATTTTTTTTAAATAATTGTTTTTTTAGTCGGAATCATAATCTAGGATGAAATATAACTAAAATATACCCATAACTCTGGTTGGATCAATTGATATAAAATAAGAAATCCTAGTTCATGTACTCTACTGAGATCACTGGATCTTATTTCATATCAATATCTGGTCCTCTATTTGGCTAATATTTCCTAAGAGATATACTCCAATTATCTATACATGGGTTCAACAGTGGCTCTAGGATATTCTGGATAACCCTAGAATTCCATCAAAATTGTATACTAGTAGATGTATTAATCAAATTGGGTTACGAGATAAATAAAATAATTTCGATTAATTGTTTTTTTAATTTTACACCCCGTGATTAATTTTCCACAAACACCTCAGTTGAAAAAATCTATATTTCACCTATGATAAAACCCATGTTTCGAACACAATCATTCCCTTTAATTTCTAATATGCGTCCCTGTTTAGATTTTATTCCGCATTTTTAGAAAAAATAACTATATCTACTATTAAATATATTTATTATATTTTAATCATATATTTTGGGAACTATGACCTTTTGAATCAAACACTATCTTAATGATTGGAATAAAAAATTATTTATAAAATGACAAAAATAAAATATGTAAAATATTATTCATTAAATTATCCCAAAATTATTGATTTATTTCTTATGAAAAAAAATGAGTCTACATAAAGAGATGTCGGTACAAAGAATTAATATGATCATCTTGCTGTCAATGCTATCTTAATGATTATTATGTTACCAAAAGACTTGTAATAAAGGAATCACTCACCCCTGAAAAATCATCTCATAAAGATCCTCATTCTCTACTAGGTTCTCACCAATGGCCTATATATCCTTGATTTCTAGGTCACCCTAGTTGCTAACATTTGATGGGTCTTGCACATAACTCCTCAGCTTTAAAAAGTGGAATATATCTTGTACACGGTATAAGTAAAATAGTAAATGTAAGAAGTATTATTCCTCTCCAAAAATTGTTCTCAGAGTGCCAAGTCTCCTGGGTCCTCTTAGAAATTTGGTGACCCACGAGGTTGAAAATGTAGCCCTTAAATGGTTTCATACTAATGATGTATTGTTGGGTATTTCTTGTGAAAGCTCTAGCAGGGGTGGGTGATCGTCCAAACTATAAACATTTCCCAAAAATCAATCTGGTAGCATTTCCTATAGAACATGAATGTTCCAATCAATCATGTCATCATATTATGGGGTGAAATGTTGTGTTCAATAATAATTGAGTCCAAAAAACCTCCTATAATCCCTTCCATAACAGAGTTTTGTGGAAACTATAATTTTCAATATTTATCATCAATAGAACTCCATAATGATGTAATTTGTACTACATTTAGAGGTATCCCATTCTCGTTATAAAACTACACCTCAGATGTCTAGGATGTTGGTTGACATGGTGTCTTGAAATATGATCTCCCAAATCGCATCATGTCCCTTGGTAATTTTTTGTAATACCATCAAACTGTCGATGTATATCTCATCCCACTTCTACTATGGCACCTCAAGGGGTTGAGTGAAACCTCAAAGAATGTGGTTCAAATATTTCACTTTCTGTAAGGTAAAAAATTTATAGAAAAACAATTCAACTCCCTTCTTCGTTCCTTTCCACCAAACGGAAGTTGGAGGTCCTTATAATACTTTTAATGACCTGGATGTATCGTAAAAGGTGATGTATGAAACTCCCATAAAACCACCTCTAGTGGAATCATTAGCTCCTCCAAGAAACCTCTTAAAATAATAACTTTCTCCCAACAATCATAAAATCTATCAAGAGTATTTTTTGATATATATCTTAGTATGTTGGGTCTCACAATTGGTATCCACAAGTTATTCTTCCATGAATCACTATAGATGTGCGGGTGTAACAATCATTTATAGAGGTAAGAATGTCCATGTCAATACAAAATTTATATCTACATCATGTGAAAATCTATGAAACCTCATTCAGCAACTATGAACCTGATATTCTGTATAGAGTATATACTATTAAGACCCCTTCCCATGAATGTAAATTTTTTTAAGGTAACATTCCAAGACTAACACTAGAAATCACCTACGTCTTATGTTATGATCATTCTGAGAAAACAAATAATTGATACATTTTTGTAAAAATAGACAATAATCTTCATTACATTTATGTAGTGTCCCGACATTTTAGTGTGAAGTCCTCTACTTCTAACTCAATATAATGGGTTGAATTTATTTACTCGTGTGCTATCACCTAGATTTAACTATCGTAAATAAAAACTTACATGTACATTGAAAGGAAACATAATCTAGACCTAGATACATTTCATAACAATATATAAGTGACAACCTCCATTGGTAATCATAATATTGGAGTTATCATCAATCACTAACTAAACTGATGAAAACTAAGTTGGAAATTATACGTCCACATAAAAGGATTAAACTTTCATGTCCATAATGTCATGGGTGATGATATACTGGAGAAATAATGTACAAATCAATAGTATTATCCTACCAAATAAAGGAGGATCTTCACCTCCTTCACACTATTGGGTGTCTCCCAATATAAATATACCCTAAACATATCCATGTCCACTTAAAATTTTTTTCCTGAGATAATATATCCAACAATTTGAGCGGATATATAATTTTTTTATATTTGATAGATATTCATAAAGTTGGTTCTCTTAAAGTTAGCCCCAAACCATCTTCTAATGTCTTATGTGATCCTCCTCTGATGCTGAGTATAGTAGGATATCATAGATGATGATTACCTTCAATGAGTATATGAACAGAAAAAATATCTAGTAAATAAGCCCCATGAACACTACTAAGGATTTTTTTCATGAAAATTGAATCAATATATCATCCCCAAACCCAGTATTCCAATGCAAGTGCCTTATGTCACGACCCATCCTCGGGGCCCGTGCCGTGACTACCCCAAGCCCGCCTTCCATAGGCCAGGGGCTGGCGACTAGCACCAAGGTGTAAATCTCGGAAAGAGGGAAGGAATTGCCTTTGAAAAGTAAACAAGCACCACAGAGTAAGCAAGTGGAAAAATAAACACTAAGTAAAAACTGTAACAAGCTATGCTGAAAGTAAAAGGGGCTGGAAATACAAGTCCAACTGTAAAGTACAACTGAAAGGGAAAAACAGTAACTGAAAAGAAAAGCCGCAGCGTCGAGCCGTCCTCTAGAATTTCCACCTGAAGGGTGGGTACAGATAGCCTCCACTGCTCCTCGGGTCCACCTAACCGCTCCGAGTACATCCCGCCCAGTGGTCCACCTCCAGGTACCGTCCTGCTCCGCACGCCTCCACCAGGATTAGCGCTGTCCGTCGTCTGCAACCAACACAACGTAGTGCGGGCAAATCCCGTGCAGGGGTGAGTATAAGCTACTCTGTAGGGACCCTGAGACTCCCTAAGGTCTCCCGAAATCCACAAAGGATTATCCACAAAGGAAAGATACAATCATTAATAAACAACCGAGACAACTTAGGTATATGCCCATACATATACCTAAGTCATCAATTCCCGTTCGGCTCCAACGTCCGATCCCAAGCACAACCCAGTCCACACAGGAATGCAAAACGTATACCCACACAGGATAGAACAACACAGTCCACAAAGAAGAGTAAACAATATATCCACATAGGATAGCTCAACACAATCCACAAAGGAGAGTAAACAGTAAATCCACACAGGATAGCTCAACACAATCCAGAAAGGAGAGTAAACATGATTCAGCTCACACAGGTATACTTCTTCGGATGACGATAAAGATGATCACTGGTCCATCTAAGTCGTCGGACCCACAAAGGATCGATTGGTAACTAACCCCCGCAAAGACCCACACAAGATCGGGCCCACACAGGACCTGTAGGCGCTGGCTCACATAGAACCGCTGAGCGCTGACCCACATAGGATCGGACCCACACAGGATCAGGCCCACACAGGACCTGTAGCACTGATCCACGTAGGATCGCTGAGTGCAGTAGTCATCGCAGTCCACTGAGGATCTCTACACAGTCATCGTCACAGTCCGCTGAGGATCTCTGCACGGTCGTCGCCGCAGTCCACTGAGGATCTCTGCACGGTCGTCACTGTCGAAGTAGCAGTCGCAGCCATCAATAGGGTTCCCGCACACAGCAAGCTCGTTCGGGAGGGTCCACTCCACGAGCCGAGAGGCTGATAGATCAACGGACAAAAAGTCCGAAGTTGATGTATCCAAAAGTTCTGTGTCGTCAACAGGAACTCAACGTCGCAGACGGCGCGTCAATCGGACGCCCAGTCTGAGAGTTATTGGCTTTTTCGTCCCAGGGGCCCGGTTGGTTTTTAAGGCAAAACCAACCTGAACGTACTCCACTTGCGTCCAAACCTCAGGCGGAGTGAGACAAAAGATCCGTCTCACTTAGAGGAATTTAACGAAGCTGACGGAACGCCAATCAGACGTCCGTAGCTCCAGATATGAGTGTTTCCGCTCTGAGGGCCCAGTTGGTTTCGTGTACGAACCAACCAGGCCGAACTCAAAGTATTCCGAAACCTTTAGTGCGATACACCAAAACGACCGTCTTGATCCAAGGATCGTGTTTCCATTGACAGCGCATCGTTTGGTGGCCCGTAGCTCATGTTACGGGCATTTGACCGAAACGGTCCGAAAACGGGGGTCCGGGCCCGGGCGGACCCGAACCGACCCCCCCTGGGTCGGCCGATCCGGGTTGACCCGGCCGGACCCGGTCCGGCCCGCCCAATGCGTGGCCTGGCTGGTCGAATCTGCCCGGCTCGGTCCGCCCGGCCCGGCACGGCCGAGCGACGCGGGGGGGAGCCGCCGCCCCCGTGTGACACCCCCGCGGCACCCGCGGGGTGTCGCCCTGGACGACCAGAGTGACGCAGGGGGGGAGCCTCCGCCCCCGCGTGACACCCCCGCGGCACCCGCGGGGTGTCGCCCTGGACAGCCGAGCGACGCGGGGGGGCGCCGCCGCCCCCGCGTGACACCCCCGCGGCACCAGCGGGGTGTCAACCTGGACAGCCGGCGGCGCCTCGGCGCGCCGCCGGCAGCTACCGCGGGCCACCGCAGTCACTCCGGTGGTCCGTTTTCTTTCCCTTCTGCGCCGTTTTTCCTCTCGGGACTCGTTCTTCCCTGTGGAACCATCAAACATCCATTGTGGCACGTTCCGTCATCGCCCGTCAAATCTGCACAACAACGATGAACGAAAGAGGGTTGTCGAGCCGTGTTCGTTTGGCCCTCACCCTCCGCGTTAGAGATAAAAAACGGAAGAAATATATTCAACACATGAATCAACAAATTTTAATGGATTAAAATTGTTTTTATTGTCTGATTCTTCACTTTTAAAGGAAACCATCACAGGAAAAAGGAATTAAAATTCACAACAACACCTACCTCATTGTCGTCGTCGCACGCACGTTCTTCGCGGATTTGTTCGTCGCGGAAGGAGGGGATCGTCGCGTCGTCGTGGAAGGGTGTCGCGTCGTCGCGGAATCCGGCATTGCTTTGAAGAACTCAACGGACCAAGAAACAACAGATTTAATTAAAAATAATTAAATCTGTGTTTCATTAAAAACCACGAAGGAGATTTAAAGAAAATCCCAACGTCTCTTAGCTCAAACAGTCGATCGAAGATTTCGTTGCGGAGGAAGAGATGTCGCAGAAGAACGTTGCAGGAAGGGAACGTCAGTGTCGCGGAACATGGCGTCGCATCGTCGACTTCCGCGGGTTCGACATTCTTCGTCGTAGGCCGGCGTTCTTCGCGTTCTTCGCATTCTTCGCAATGGAGGATGAAGGCTCAAGAAGTCTGACAAAACCTCTCAACGAGTAATCCTCCAAAAAGACATGTTGGTCTTATTTTATTATTACGCCAACAAACGAAAAAGGGTAAGTAAGAACACATCAATTCGTTGAATTAATTCAACGAAAGAAACCGCCCATTTAATTCATGAAATAAAACGCCCAATTAAATGGTGCGTTAAGGATTTAAAAAAACGCGTCAGTTGACTTTCATAATGACGGGTTTTCGCGGTTGCGTTACTTAGTGAAAAGAAACAGAGGGTCTCATACGGGCCCCACCTCAAAAATATCCTATCAAGAGGGTAAGATATTTCTGGATAGCACCCTATCTGTTTTAACTCTGTTTAAGTGGATTTCAAGTGGCTTCAAGTGGCTTAAGTGAAATAAAATAAAGTTGTCGAACAAATTATTTTATTTTTAAACATTAAGCCCAAAAATTAAAAACCACACCCGAGAAAATTCAACTCCGGAAGAGGAGTTTCTAAGAAAATACCGGCGCTGTGATTTCATCGGTACCCTCAGAATTCGATTCCGGGCACCTATTCAAAAGTTAGAAAAACCCGCTCGTCCGTTCACTGAACGTACCTGAGACAAACTTCGGAAAATGATTCCGGGCACACCGGGCCTCGGAATCAGGTGCCGTCAGAAACTACGTTCTTGTAAAATTCCAAAGAAAATTAAGAAAAAAAATCCTTGAAATTTTCGGGTCTTTACAATACTCCCATCTTAGGACTTTACGTCCCCGTAAAGATTCATCATAAACTAGGGAAAAAATGTGGGTACTGAGCACGCATCTGAGTCTCCCGCTCCCATGTGCTCTCCTGGAGGTTCCCATGCTGCCATCTGATGCACACAAGAGGAATCGATCACCCATGTAGGACCCGCTCCTGTCGATCCTCTATCTCCACCAGGACCTCCGCAAAAGTCTCCCCATCATCCACGTCTAGCTCCCCGTCGTCAATGATGTGCGTCGGGTCGTGCACGTATCTCCTCAGCTGAGATATGTGGAAGACGCCGTGCACCCGGTGCAACTAAGGTGGTAGATCCAGGCGATAAGCCACCTCGCCTACACTGCTGAGGACCTGGAATGGTCCAATGATGCGTGGAGACAACTTGTCACCTTGGCCAAATCTCCGCATACCACGTCGAGGTGAGACACACAAGAAGACGTGGTCGCCATCCTCGAACTCTAGTGGCCACCGCCTCCTGTCAGCATAAGACTTCTGCCGGCTCTGAGGTGTCCTCATCCGCTCCTGGATGACCTGGACCTTCTCTATCATGGCTCGGATCATCTCTGGTCCCACAAGTGCTGACTCCCCAGGGTCTGTCTAGCACAAAGGAGATCTTCAAGGCCTGACGTACAACGCCTTGTATGGTGCCATCCCGATGGTGGAGTGGTAGCTGTTTTTGTACGTGAACCCCACCAAGGGTAGGTGGTCCTCCTAGCTGCGACCAATGTCAAGGACACATGCGAGGAGCATGTACTCGAGAGCCTGAATGGTCATCTCCGTCTGACCATCCGTCTGAGGTTGAAAGGTGGTGCTCAGACGTAGCTGCGTCCATAACGCCTCCTGCAACCCCTTCCAAACCCGGGAAATAAAACGAGCGTCTCGATCAGAGATGATAGTTTATGGCACACCGTGAAGCAGTAAAATCTCTTAAACGTAGAGACGGCCCAAGATCTCTACTAAGCCCTCAACTATGATGGGTATGAAGTGTGCCGACTTGGTGAGTCGGTCAACAATCACCCAAATGGAGTCGTGACCATTGAAAGTGTGTGGAAGTCCAGTCACGATGTCCATAGATATCCTATCCCACTTCCACTCCGGGACCTCCAAGGGCTGTACCAAGCCTACTGGTACCTGATGCTCTGCCTTCACCTACTCGCAGGTGAGGCACTGTGAAACAAAGTCTGCCACAACCTTCTTCATGCCTGGCCACTAGTGCTGTCGTCTGAGATTCGGGTACATCTTCGCCACTCCAGGATGTACCGCCAAAGGAGAAGTGTGAAACTCTCTCAGAACCTCCTCTCGTAAAGAGACTGGTACCAAGGTACGTCCTCTGAAAAGGATTTTGTTCTCTGCTCCAAAGTAGAAGCCATCAGGTGCCTGTCCTGAGGATATCTGTGCACGCCGTGTCTCACAGTCAGTATCCTCACGATGTGCCTCTCTGACCTGTTGCAGTAGTGGAGGGGTGAGTGTGAGAGACTGAAGTAAGGCTGCTCCATCCCTATCCATGAAGGATATCTGCAAAGCGGATAGCTGCTCTGTCGCCTCCTCAAGTAGCTGGATGCCCGTCCTCCTGCTGAGGGCATCGGCTACCACATTGCCCTTCCCAGGAGTATAGACTATCTCAATGTCATAGTCCTGGAGGAACTCGAGCCATCGCCGTTGTCTCAGGTTCAGGTCCTTCTGCGAGAAGATGTACCTGAGACTCTGGTGGTCATAAAAGAATGTAAAGCGCTCACCCATAAGATAGTGCCACCATGTCTTCAGTGCGAATACCACTAATGCTAACTCCAGGACATGGATAGCGTAGTTCTACTCATGCGGCCTCAACTGACGTGATCCATAGGCAATCACAGCCCGCTCCTGCATCAGGACACACCCGAGTCTGGTCCCTGATGCATCACAATAGACTATGTATCCAAATCCCTCCTCAGGCAACCTCAAGATAGGTGCACTGGTCAATCTCTGTCTCAGCTCCTGGATGCTCTGCTGACATCTGTTTGACCACATGAAGGGTTTCCCCTTCTTCATCAAAGTTGAGAGTGGCGTCGCAACCCTGGAGATTTCCGGCACAAATCTCAGATAGTATCCGGCTAGACCCAAGAAACTCTGCACCTCCATCATGCTCTTGGGTGGCTCCCAAGCTAGCACTGCCTCGATCTTTGCGGGATCCACAGCAACTCCCGCCTCAGAAATGACGTGCCCCAAGAAGTGGACCTCATGTAACCAGAACTGGCACTTCGAGAGATTTCCATAAAGTTGGTGCTCTCGGAGTGCGTCTAGTACAACCCGCAAGTGGTAGGCGTGCTCCTCCTCCGTGGTCGAGTACACCAAAATTTCGTCGATGAAGACCATGACAAATCGATCAAGGTATGGGTGGAAGATCCTGTTCATGAGGCTCTTGAACACTAATGGAGCGTTTGTTACGCCGAAAGGCATAACCAAGAACTCATAGTGGCCATACCGACACCTGAAGGTCGTCTTCTGCACGTCCTCGTCTCGAACTCTGAGCTGATGATAGCCTGACCTGAGGTCTATCTTCGAGAACCACCAAGCTCCCTCGAGGTGATCAAAGATGTCATCAATCCTCGGTAGCGGATACTTGTTCCTCACTGTCACCTGGTTAAGGCGACGATAGTCGACACACAGTCGCAAGCTCCAGTCCGCCTTCTTGGTGAACAATATCGGCGAAGCCCAGGGTGAAACACTGGGTCGGATGAACCCCTTACCCTACAAGTCCTCCTGTTGTACCCGCAGCTCTCAAAGCTCAGCGGGGGCCATCCGATATGCTGGAGTGGATATCGGGGATATCCCGGGGTACAGATCAATATAAAAGTCTACCTCACTGCGAGGAGGTAGCCCTAGAACGTCATCGGGAAAGACGTCGGCATACTGATCCACCACTGCAGGAAAACTAGGACTTCGCACGTCAACTGCTCCAAGGATGAGGCTAGCCAACTGATGAGTGATGGGCTATCCTCTCCACTTCTGGAGTCCATCCTATGCTGCGAAGGCTCCCTTCTCACCGGTGAAGGTGAACCTGCTCCCATCTGTGCGCACACATCGCACCTTGCGCCTAAAATAGTCAATCTGAGCATGGACTGTGGATAACCAATCCATGCCCAAGATGACGTCGTAAGGCCTCGATGCCACTACAAGAAGATCCCAGATGAAGCTGTCGCCTCCTAGAGTAAGCTCACACTTCCGACACTAGTGCGTAATCATTGAGTTTGCTCCCGTAGGGTTCTCTAGCCATAAGGATCGAGCCAACGGCTCTGTCGGAATCTCCGAGCTCCGAACAAGGGAAGCGGCTATAAAAGAGTGACTCACTCCTATGTCTATAAGAACTAAAGAAAGGGTGGAATAGACACAGATCTTACCTCAAATCATCTCTGGCGCGCCGTGTTCGTAGGCCTCCGCTGCCTGGAGTTGTGCCTGTCTCTGCCCGCCAGCCCCCTGTGGTCGGGGCGGGCCTCCTCGTGGTGGTGGTGGCAGAGCCTCAAAGCATCTCCAACCATCTGCTGCTCGGACAGATCATCTGCCTCATCCTCCTCCACCCTGCGGACCGCCACGGTCGACCCTCTGCCTCTGCCTGGGTGGCCCTTCCACCGTCTGCTGCTCCTCGGTACGGCGGGTCGGGCAGTCACGAGCCATGTGGCCCTGCCCGCCGCACGAGTAGCACTGCCTGCCTCTCGGAAGACTGGCTCCACGTTGTGTTCCCCGCACTGCTGAGCCAGTGTCCCGAGCTCGTCTGCCGGAAGGTCTGGTCTGCTTGGAACCCTGAGTCATCCGTCGGCTACCTGCTGCCAAAGACTCCGCTACCTGCCGCCCTCCGGTAGGCCTCGCTGTGGACTCAGCCAGAAAGCTCTCGATCAGAAGGGCTCGCTCTAGCACTCCTTCCTGGGTCGGGATGCTGAGGGAGATCAGCGATGCCCTGATCTCATGTCTCAATCCCTGATTGAAGGTCCGGGCCCGGAGGAAGGGGTCTCGTACCATGTCGGTCGAGTAGCGAGAAAGATCAGTGAACCTCGCCACGTACTGGGAGACCATCAAGCTTCCATGCCGCAGCTGAAGAAGCTCCTGAATGCACACCGCAGGGAGGGTGGATGGGACGAACTCTGAGCGGAAGAGGCTCTCGAAGTACGTCCAGATAAAAGACGTCTCATCGTTTACCTGGAGCATCAAGATCCACCATCTTCCTATTGCTGCGTGCAGTAGGCTCGCCACGAGGATCACCATGAGGCCTGCTGCTGTCCTCACTAGCCTGAAAACTCGAACGACCGCCTCCAGCCAGTCCTGGCTGCCTGGGGGTCCGTCTCCCCACGGAACCTTGTTGGTCGCTGGCGCTGGAACTCGTGCAGAGCTCCGAGGCATCGTGCATCGTCAACGGTCGGTGCTGGAAGCATCGGGGGCTTGGCGGGTAAAGGTACCCCCGGTGCCTCTGCTGTCAACGGGCCCTATACCGAGGCCTCATCGTTCGGTGGGCTGTCGTCGCGATCTACTCTCGGAACCCTAGATGGCTGTTGTCGTCGGGCCATCCTGAAAAGGAAACAAGTGCGCCATAGTCAGAACAGTATACCTGGTGAGCTGACACAAGTAATCATGATGAAAACTTGAAACACACATGCAATCAATGTTTTCGTGCATTAAGTCGGAAATCAGAAGTCAGGGTCCTGGTGTACCGATACGTCGGCCGTCGTACCGACACTGGACTCCCTGGACTGATAACCACACTCAATACGCTAAACACTATTGCTTTACATAGAAGAAAGATCAGAGTCTGCGGTAGAACCGACCACCTCTGATACCAATTTGTCACGACCCGTCCTCGGGGCCCGTGCCGTGACTACCCCAAGCCTGCCTTCCATAGGCCAGGGGCTGGCGACTAGCACCAAGGCGTAAATCCCGGAAAGAGGGAAGGAATTGCCTTTGAAAAGTAAACAAGTACCACAGAGTAACAAGCGGAAAAGTAAACACTATGTAAAAACTGTAACAAGCTGTGCTGAAAGTAAATGGGGTCGGAAATACAAGCCCAACTATAAAGTACAACTGAAAGGGAAAAACAACAACTGATAAGAAAAGCTGCAGCGTCGAGCCGTCCTCTAGAAGTTCCACCTAAAGGTTGGGTACAAATAGCATCCACTGCTCCTCGGGTCCACCTAACCGCTCCAAGTACGTCCCGCCGAGTGGTCCACCTCCAGGTACCGTCCTGCTCCGCACGCCTACACCATTATCAGCGTTGTCCGTCGTATGAAACCAACACAACGTAGTGCGGGTAAAGCCCGTGCAGAGATGAGTATTAGTTACTCAGTAGGGACCCCGAGACCCCCGAAGGTCTTCCGAAATCCACAAAGGATAATCCACAAAGGAAAGATACAATCACGAAGTAGCAAACGACACTGCGTAGGTATATGTCCATACATATACCTAAGTCATCAATTCTCGTTCGGCTCCAACGTCCGAGCCCAAGTACAACCCAGACCACACAGGAAAGCAAAACGTATACCCACACAGGATATCACAACACAATCCACAAAGGAGAGTAAACAGTAAATCCACACATGATAGCTCCGCACAATCCACAGAGGAGAGTAAACAGTAAATCCACACAGGATAGCTCAACACAATCCACAAAGGAGAGTAAACAGGATTCAACTCACACAGGTATACTTTTCGGATGACGATAAAGATGATCACTGATCCATCTAAGTCGCCGGACCCACAAAGGATCGATAGGTAACTAACCCCCGCAAAGACCAACACAGGATCGGGCCCACACAGGACCTGTAGGCGCTGGCTCACACAGAACCGCTGAGCGCTGACCCACACAGGATCGGACCCACACAGGATCGGGCCCACATAGGGCATGTAGCACTGATCCACGTAGGATCGCTGAATGCAGTAGTCGTCGCAGTCCATTGAGGATCTCTGCACAGTTGTCTTCGCAGTCCACTTAGGATCTCAGCATGGTCGTCGCCGCAGTCCACTAAGGATCTCTGCACGGTCGTCGCTGTCGAAGTAGCAGTCACAGCCAGAACTAGGGTTCCCGCACACCGCAAGCTCGTTCGGGAGGGTCCGCTCCACGAGCCGAGAGGCTGATACATCAACTGACACAAAGTTCGAAGTTGATGTATCCAAAAGTTCTGTATCGTCAACAGGAACTCAACATCACAGACGGCGCGTCAATCGGACGCCCGGTCTGAGAGTTATTGGCTTTTTCGTCCCAGGGGCCCGGTTGGTTTTTAAGGCAAAACCAACCCAACCGTACTCCACCTGCGTCCAAACCTCGGGCGGAGTGATCCAAAAATTAAAAACCACACCCGAGCAAACACAACTCTGAATGTGGCGTTTCTAAGAAAATACCGGCGCTGCGATTTCATCGGTACCCTCAGAATTCGATTTCGAGCACCAGTTCTAAAGATAGAAAAACCCGCTCGTCCGTTCACTGAACGTACCCGAGCCAAACTTCGGAAAATGATTTCGGGCACACCGGGCCTCGGAATCAGGTGCCGTCAGAAACTGTGTTCTTGCAAAATTCCAACGAAAATTAAGAAAAAAATTTCCTTGAAATTTGCGGGTCTTTACACCTTATATTATACATTGGTAATATGAACAAGAGATCTGATCATGAAGAACATAATAGTATAGTAGCATTGGAAAACTAGATGAAAATATATATTATGTTAAATAATAAAAGAAAAAAAAACATACAAAATCAATTATAAATATTGAAAAAGTCTTATATTTTTCTTACATGTCATTCAAAATATAAATATTCACATCGTGGTGGAAAATAATACTTATATAAGGGTTGATCTCATATGCTCAATATCGGTAATCAATAATGATGATGCTCTAATAAACATGCATAAATGATAATGTGATGGTGGTTAACTAAAAAACGTTCCATTAAATCAATATCGCGGGCATAAAATGTAATAGATAATAACTGATTAGATAATTCCATATAAATAATCATATGAGAATGAAACATAACCATGACTATTCTATAAGGAGAATAATCACATGTAATATTAATTTCTAAAATCATAATGAGGGGATGCATAATATTGGACATCATAAAAATACAATCAATTACTTATCCAAGAAGACTATATTAGTGTGTAAGGCCTTATCAAAAACCCAATCAAGATTGTCTCATTAGACCTAATGATGCATTGGGAGGCTATATCAGGCCCCACCCCTCACATAATAATTGAAATGAAATATTCATATGTAAAATAATAGATATAAATAGATATTTATAAATCAATTTTACTCACTCCATAATGAAATATTTCATTCATATTCATAGATGAAAGTACTCTACTAAAATAATTGATAAATTCTAGATATAAATACTCTTTTATTTTGGAGGGAAGATTTATTTTTGAAATTCAATTTAATTTTTCATAAAATCACCTGGATTACATGAATATCCCAGAAATGATAGGGTTTGTGAAATTTAATTATTATTGATGTAAAAAAAATATGTCCAAATGTAGGGAAAACATGTAATATTAGTTTTTTATAGACCTCAGAAAAGTTCCACTTCTGTGCAGTTTGATTGAAAATATAAGTGTTCTTAAAATGGAAGGAGACATTATTGTTTTTATAAAATCTTGACTGAAAAAATATAGTTATTCAAGAAAAAATTATTTATTTTATAAAAATACTTTTATCTTAAAACATGTTATGGATGATACATGAATATGGATAAGAAATTGGGGTGATACCTTTAATTGAGCATGCTTACTGGGATGAATTGAAAAGAGAATAAATTATGTATTCCACCATTAGAGAAATATGAATCGACATGGATAAATAAATTTGGAACATATTAATACCATTTAAAATAAGTATATTAAATTAAAGGGAAAATTACATTAGGTTGATGATAGATAAAGAGTAACCTGAATGACAACTGGTAGTTTGAGAAGAAACCCCTACCATTATAAAAATAATCAAATTGTATGCCCCATAAAATCAATAATCATTAGATGAAATATTTAATAAAACTAATATAAATATATTTATGATATAATTAATAAAATATTATTATAAATAAACCACATATAATAAATAGTGATTAATATGGAATATCTTACTGAAATTAAACTAAGATGTGAAAACCCTTACCTAAAGTATGAAAGCATAATGTTGTTGTACATAATATCCTAGATAATGAAATGTTATTATTTATTAAATAATTTTATGACATATTAAACTTTTATGGGTTTTATTGTTATATTATAATGTTCGTTTTTTACTTTTTGATGAGTTATATGATTCAATTTAGTCATTCTAATGTTTTCATTTACTTGGTTTTTGTGATTGGTTCAATTATATATATATATATATATATGAAATATCATTTGAAATTGGAATATTTATATAGAATTTAAATTATATTATTTTAATAACCATTACAAATTTTTAATGGTCTTATATATAATTTTTTTATATACAAGGATGATTCATTATATAAAGCATTAATGATAACTATTTGGATTAATTTTGGTGTTTTTATTAATATCATTTATATATAATGGTTCTAGAATATTAAATAGGATATAATAAATATTTTATCACTATTTAAACCATATAAATGGTTTTAATAAAAACCTCGATTGTGGCATTTAAAAACAAAAACACATTGTCCTCAAAAATTGAAAATCAGCACCTCACAAACGACATTTTCTTCTTTAAAATAAATGGAATTTGAAATATAAATGATGGAGGAATTCCTATTGAGAAACATAATTCCAATTATATATTATATAATGGAGTTAGAATAAATTTTTATGGAAGTGGTTAAGAAAGTAAAATAAAATAATATAAAAATAATATTATAATGGAGAATGTAAGAGGATTTTACCTCTTGAATTTCTTCTTCATGAGTACCTCCCCATAGGGATTAACTTTTAACTTTTGGTGAGATAAAATACACTTAGATGTGTGTAGTAATATTTTTAAGATTATTGGTTAGTAACTGGACATACTTTAGTTTTGAAGAGGTGTGAGTTTAAGAGGTGGCGAGGGTGGTATTTATAGTGGAGGATAAGTGTGTTTTCTCATTATTTTAGTATTTAGTTTATTATTTTTCCTCAATACTATGAATATTTTGATAAATATCACTAAATATATTAAATAATATTTTTCTCGAATTGTATGCCAACATCATCCATACATCATCTATGAACTAATAATGCATGTATTTATTAAATTCTGTAATTTTACATATTTCATTATTCCCCAAAAAATCAATTATTTTAGAAATATACCAATAAAATTAACCCTAACCATTTTTCTCTTGTATAATTATAAAATATACTTAATTTTATGAAAATAATTTTTTATGAGAAATCTTTTAATTAAAAATACCATTTACTCAAAAAAAATTAATATTAAAACTACTTATATGACACTTTCAATAATTAATTAGGGTCTGATAAAATACTATTAGAATCATATGAAAAAAATATTAATTTATAAATATATTTTATGTAATTAAATTTTATTTTAATTAATTATATTAGTTATAAAATTTTAAATAAACATTTATATTTCATAAAAATACCAACAATTAATTCATCGTTTTCAAAACAATTATTTAATTATTTAATGATATAAATTTAAAATATATTAATTTAAAAGTTAAATAAATTTTATATATACATTAATAAGTTAGGTAACAATTCAAATCATAAATATAATATTAATAAAAAAATTACGGCTTAATAAATATCGAAATTTTTCACTAATCATAGGGAAGTCATTATTTTTTGGATAATACAAAATTTTACCTAGATAAAATTTGGAAATTACTCCTTTAAAAATAATAAATATTTTTTAATGGAATTTATAAATTTATCAGAAACTATTTTTGAAAAAAGTGTTCCATTAATAGTTATTAAAACTCTTTTAATGAAATATAGTCATTTAGGCGTAAAATTAGATTTATTTTAACATTAAGCACATAAAACACATTATTTGAATGTAAAAACATTGGATGGATTATGTAACATATAAGATAAATTATGATCTTTATATAATTGTTATTAGTTCAAATTATAAATATAATTTATCATTGTGTTCATATTAAAACGTTTTTTTAAAAAAACCAAACTTTTATGTTCAATTGATTTTTGTTATAATTTATAAAAAATTGGTAACAAATGAATTCATATATAAATATGTGTAAAATTAGTTTTCATTATTAACCTAATATCTTTATTCCCTTCTATTTCAATTGAAATGTGATAACTATCCCAATAATATTTAATCATTTTTGAATCTCATTATTTTGAATAATGTACACTATCAATGAAGATAAATATTAAAACTGACATATCAGGAAATTATTCAGTGTTACATTCTACAATCCTATAATAAATTGTGTCCCCATAATTTGAAATTTTAATATGATAATAAATTATTTATACTTCAAAATTATGTTGTGGGAATCCCACATCAGAAAAAGATATAATATAAAATCCTAATAAAAATAGGGAAAGGGAAAAGTCAAGGGGACCACGAACGTGGATTTTGGGTTTGAAATTACTAGTGTAAAATGATATAATGGAAATGGAAGAGAAATATAATTATAATGTTATTATTGATAGTTATATTGAATAATTTTATTAGAATGTGTGCCATCACAAAACCTTAAAACTAGTAATCGATTAAAAGAGCATTGATTTCTGGGAAAAAATTGTAAACAATTACCATTTTTTCCAAAAATCCATTTACTATTAATGAGGGATTATTTTACTATAAATATATGCACATCAAGAAATAGACGTTCATTATTCCTTTAAATGTCATAATATTATCTTTTATATGTCCTTCAATCTATTTTCACAAAATCCCTTAAACATAGAAATGAATATTCAAGATGAATATTCACACCTAAAGCACTTTTAACGAATCATATGTTATTTAAATAAATCCTTCAACCATTAAATTTTCACTGAAACCAAAATTCTAATCACATGTTTTAATTGAACAATAATTTTCAATGTTTAACATTATCAATTCTATAATAGTTACTCCATAGACTCATCAATAACATGAATTTTCGCATTCAAGAACCCAAAACAGTTTGAAGGATGGTCACTAAATTTACCAAATAAAATTTACCTAAGATTCTCCATATAATCTATCTATTAATCACATATAACAAATATATTAATACATTGAACCCCTTATAACCTTAATGAATAAATTAATTCTTCCAAACCCAATTGAATAAGTGTTTCAATAAAATTCACATATATCTCCTGAGTCATTGAACTATATAATTATTGATAAATTAAAAAATTACATAATTCATTAATCCATATATAGGAATATTATTAATTTTTCATTGTGTGATATAGTATCATAATATATACCATGATCTGTTATCTTCTTTTGGGGTATACATATAACACTCCATGATATTGTGAATTAACTTTTTTAAAATTAATTTATTTTTTGGTGTTTTTCATTTCATGAAAAACATAAAATAATTTATTTGATATTAGATAAGTATGTTTGGATTTTGTTTTATACAATTATTACTTTTATCGATGGCTTACATAACATGCAAGACCATGTTTTTCTAAATAATAGAATATCATAAAATTGTTATTATATAATATATTAAGATATTAAATAGACATTAATTTAGAGTTAATGAATAGTATTAACTATTTGATTATAATATATGTATTAAACATGTATTTTATTAATTCATAAATTTCTAATTAAATAGAAATTAATATGAAAATTGATTGAATGTAAAGGTAAATATTAATATATTTAGGGCTATAAAGCTGTTTCTCCACAATAAATTTAATTAATAATAATTATTTTGTGATATTAATGTAATAAGTATTTCATATGTTCAATCAAATATTTTTTTATATTCATCCAATATATTTTATATACATAAGTTATGAACAAACCCAATTTTATGCATAAATACTTATATTTTTTTTAAATGTACATTGAACTCCTTTTAATAGAGAACCCCTGTGAAATTCAATTATTGGAACATTTATATATTGAATATGTAAAAATAAACTTTAACATTATTGTTTAAAAATAATAATTAGCTTAGGTTAATTTTTTGGATATTTTCTGTAGGGTTTCATTTTTAATGAAAAGTTGATAATACTGGATTTTAATTCAAAACTACATATTAATATAATACATATAAAAGATTTTATTATATTTCAAATTGGTTTAAAAGTTTTTGTATATAATATTTTAATCCTATAATTTAATTTTGGACATTGTAACTAATTTCCCATTGAAATTGGATATAAAACGTCAAAAATATTTTGAATGTTTTAACATTAAAAACATTTATTGTCGACCCGTCGGTGGAGTTAGTTTTTAATTAATTTTTGCCACCCATGTGATTTTAATTTCAAAAATCAGATTCTATATTTTGAATCATAATATGTTATATATTATAATAAGTTAAACATTGTTTTTCACCATAATTATTTGTGAATGTTATTTAAAGTAATTAGATAAGTTAAGTTAAAATTAAGAACAACTAAGGGATAAACCATAAATTTAAGACAAAAAATAACCCAGAATCATATAAATGATCTTTTATATGGAAATATTTATTCCCTAACATCCCATTTCTATAATGTGATCAATTATTGGAAACTAGTTCGACATGAAAAACATGGGTAGAATTCCCTCATTTGATATTTACAGAAGTGCCACTCCTCCTCTACTATAAAAGGCCTCATCTCCTCCCACTTCTAAACACCTCTAAATACCCTTTTCTATTGAAAACTATTATAATATAAGATCCAAAAATCCATAACTTACTCATATAATCCTCCCTTTTTAAGATGGAAGTCTAAGGAACTCTTTTGGCACAATCCAAAATGAGTTAGTGAATTAAGTGGTAACATCTTCTCTGAAGATCATTTCATTAATTTTCATTCCCCACCACTACAATACCATTATCAGAAACTTTTATAACAAAAATTGTATCATCAATTTTATATTATGTTTTAATGATATGGTTTTTACCTCTACTGACACACACCTCCATCTATTGGGTAATGAACATATTGTTTACATGTATTGCGAGCTACCACCTCACTGAACAATGACGGTTCATAATTACTTTTCCACCTCTCTTGGGGAGTATTTATAAAGAAAAAATATTTATATATGTAATATATTATATTTATTATGTATTTACACTTATTTATTTCTTTTAAAACACATATATTTTTACTTTCTATTTTATGTAAATACAATAATTTCCTTTGAGGAAGTGTGGACTACCGCCCCCTCAAAATGTTGTAATTCCTTCACACACCACATGGAATGTCTTAAGGATGTGATTAGTGAAATTTAATGATATATGTAACATTATAATTATAATATTATGATATTATACAAATTTATAAATTTATTTCATTTTATTTCATTCTATCAATATAATAATAAAAATGAAACAATTTTCATGTGTATGTACGACTTACCGTCTCAATGAACGATGTATTCCATTTCTTACATATATATTATATAGATTTTTATGATACAAATATACTGAATATACATGACATTTATATCATGGTTTATATTCTGTAATCCTGATTTAAGCATAAGGGCCGAAGATATAACAAATTAAGACAGATCTGAAGAACAACGTAGATACTACACAAAGTGAAACATTAACTTGGGATTATTAACAAGAAGTTAATGTAAGGTCATAATCAACCATATATGGTATCCGATAAAATATTTAAGTTATGTAAAATATGTATAATAAATTTATATTTATTGTAAATCTGGTTTGAATGAGTACATCAGGTGTTAAGATGCAAGGTATGGGGACTTGAACATGCGTTTTTATTTCCAAGAGATACATAGATTATTCACCACCCATTCCTTTTATGTGGTGTGTATACTAGCCACATATTTATTCAATGTTTATTATATTTACATTTATGGGTAATCATATATCCATTATTTGAACATTATTTTATTGGGATTATGTTTCAAAAGTTACCAATCGATATAATAGTTTTGTCTCAATATCCCTTCTTTGAGATTGAAGTTTTTTTATGCACATAAATTAGTTTTTAGGTATATATACATCCCTTATAAATTATTTATAATCAATCTACTTATTTTAATGATATTATATTATTCATTTAGTTTTAATTTATTGCATATATAGTATCATCCCAATTTACCAAGTGATAACACATTATTCAAAAATATCATCTCTTTTAAATATTGTAAATGTTTATGCTTCAATTGATGAAATAGTACAAACCGTATATCATAATGTTTCATTAATTTTGTAATCCTCTTGTTATTCATGGTATATTAATGTATTGGTATGATTTTGAAACCAATTGGTATGTGTTATACATAAGAAATTGTTTTTATGAAATCCAAACATTACCCTCTCTTCTGTCAAAAATCAATGTTCATTTAAAACCAATTTTTCAAATAATTATGTCAATGAATATTATACCATTATCCTAAAATAATAAAAATAAAATTTTATGTAATTTTCATTCTCCCAATATCTACAATTGACAATTCTTTTCACCATTAAAACATGGTATTTTCAATCATTTTAACAATGTAAAAGGAATGTTCATTTACCTCATACGACATTTACAAATTTAACAACGTTCATTTATTTTAATCATACGTCACATTTTTAATAGATAAATTTCAATAAAATTTTAGTAAAATTAATTTTCATTGAAAATATTTTTCAAAAGAATTTATTGCTTGATTTATATTTTTTTCTAGTAAAATTGTTTTGAAAATGTCTTGAAGCCTTCATTATTATTTTTAGAATAATATTCAAAAAATGTTTTTTAGTAAAATATTAAAAAAATCATATGTTTTCTTGTAAAAAGGTTATCAAAAAAATTTTATGTCTTATTTATAATTTTTCAATATTTTTCAAAGAAAAATATTTTTAAAATGTTTTGAGCTTATTTTATTAGTTTTCAAGGGAAAATATTTTCAAAATGATTTAAAGTATTCATTATATGTTCTCAAGGTATTTTGGAAGCCAATGATTTATAAATTGTTTTATGTGTTAGAAATAACTTTTCAATGATGAAATTTTATTTTCCTCAAGAAAATATTTTAAAATATATTTCAAAATTAATTTCCTTCTTAGAATAAATTAGTTAATGATACTCCTACGCTTCTAGGAAATGGTCTAAACCTTCTGTTTATATTATTTATATGAATGGTTCTTGAATAATTTCTTGGTCTTTATGAAATTCATTTCTCTATTACATTTTATTTGGTTATGAAATCCATTTCTATTTCATAGGATAATAATTTGTTGAAATGATTATGAAAAATGTATTTTTTTAGAGGATATGATTAGTTTACATGTTTGTGATACCCATTTCATTTGATAAGTTATTATTTGATTGTTTATGATTTTGGGGTTTTTTTATGTTTGATTTCATTATGATATGAGTGAGACCTATATCTCCCTCTAGTTATTTTGGTAAAAACTTAAATATTATGAGATAAACATGGATGTATTTGGAAATGAACTCGGTATAGTATTATATGGCTAGAATGAGAAATTAAATCAATTTAGAAATAAAGGATTGGAATGAGGAGTGAAATTAGTTCAGTAATATAGGGATTGAATGAGGAGTTAACTCAAAAACATAATATAGGGCTGCAATGTGGTATGAACCTCAACCATTAAAGGATTTTTTCTATCAATATTTCTTTGGAAGATATGCCTTCACTGCTATTGTAATTTTATTATATTCGTATATGTTTTCCATAATTACATTTTTTATTCATACATTATTATTTCTTGGATTATATTCAATATTTTATTAGATATAATGTCTTATGAACTGCAACATTTTATTATATTATTAATGTTTTTGATATTTGATATACATGGTACAATAAACAAATGTTTTGATCATGTTCTCATACCCTTATTCTCATACCCTTATTATCCATGTTTAGGAAAACATATATCCTTATATACCCTTACTGAGCATCTCTTCTCACCCCATAATTTGTTTTCTTCACCAGGTTATGAAGATATGTATTATTAATGATCTGACTATGAATACTTATGGTCATGAAAATCCTCATGCGAGATAATATATCTCACTTATATTATAGTGTTTATTTTTTCATGTATACAGATTAATTACACTAATAAAGGCTTTGAGATTATATTTTTATATTATTTTATTTTTTAGTCAAAATTTATGTAATGCCTTTGTATAAAAAGAGAGGTTATCTACCATTGGTATGATATCATAGGTTTAGTTTACATTTTAAAAGAATTATGAGAAAACATTAGTGATATACCTAGGTATATTTATAAGGATATGTCTAGGGATGTCTCTAATGGATATGTATAAGGATGAGATATCCATTACGAAAATTTCTGGGAATTTTGGTAAATGAAAGAGTAAGTGGTTTCCTAGAAATACATCCAATTATAGATACTACAATTGGATATGGATCTAGAATAGATCTAAATAGGATTAAAAACACCTACAAGATGTCTCGGTCCTATATCTAGTTATTCGGTACACAAAAGTGGGAATTGATGGACACCTGTTTTGACATTCTTAGGGGATATTATTTGGAAATTCATAAAAATCTTCAAAGACCACCACAGATGATTCACATATGAGATGGTTATGAATAAACTTCAATAAACATGAGGATTACAATTTTAATAAACGTGACATAATTTAGACATCATAAAATTTTTTTTGGTAATTATATGTTTCATCACAATGATAATAATCTCCTACTAATATCTTTATAGTTTTAGTCAATCGATGGAATTAGAAAAAACTTGATTAACATTGACTATAATGGTTAAGTTATTGATGTTATGTAAAATGAGATAATCACTAGTTTGAAGTATATTGTGATCATGCCTAGTCATTTTTCATGGAACATAATCAACAAACTGTACCATAACCAACTCACGAAATCACCATGGGGAAAAAGGAAATAATTTTCTATGATTTTGGGAAATGGAGAAAATAGAGGATAAATTATTACGTTTTCTCTATTTCAATAATGTGGAAGGAATCACCAATTCTTATATCATTGAGGAACGAGAAGGTGTTTTGAATTTGGTAAAGAATGACACAAAGAACATAACTATAAATAATAAATGAGGTGTTAATGTAATGAAATGTATGAGAATGATATCCTACCTAAGTCATCATCGAATTTTATCTGTTTTATGTTTGGAATAAGTGGTCAATGGGGGACTCAATATCCCATGAAGTATGTTCTTGAATAGAATCTAAAAGCTGGTATGAGTAATGGTTATATATTTAATGAGGATGAAACTACTGATGAAATGTGAAGAGAAATACTTATTAAATAATAGCACAAGGTAAAATTTATATGAATTCCAGATGAAGTGGAATAATAATTTTTTTATATTATTAGGATTCAAATAATTTGTAATATTAATGAGGAAACATAAAAGTATTATTTGGTTTAAGTAATTTTCTTAGTATTTACAACATAATATTGAATTTTCCCAGTTGAAAGGTAATCTGATTTAATAAAAATGTGATATTTTGACTATGGGAAGATAACCATTAATACATTATTTAAGTAAAGAAAATGTTTTTGGATAAAGATTTCTGGGATATAGATATGTTAATGGGATGATATCTATTACCTCATAAGTAAGTAAGGACCGGTTGAAATTTAGTTTATTCTATCATTAATGAATTTTCCATAACTCTTTAAATTATGTAATATATCCAATATAAATTGGATTAAGGAAACACACATGTTTTTTATATGGTATTATTGTAATTTAGGTCTCTATGTTGTTTAAATAGAATACTTGATTATGGTATTTGTATTTTGGGAAAGTAACAACAAAGATATATTATATGATATATGCGGGATCCACGTTAAATTATTTTTCCATATTTCATTGTAATGTTTTGGATTTTTATCATTTTGAAGGTTTTTAAGGCTAACCACTCATGAAAATATTATTATCAACTTTAGAGGAGGTGTTTTATAAACATTTTTATTGAAAAAAATGGATAAATTTTTATTTAGCGATAATTTTATTAAGTATTACCAAATTATTTATTTTTTAAATTATATTTGTGTTCTTTTAGAAAAGGACCTCATTTATTTCGGGTGATATCCAATAATTTCTGGAAAGACCTATTGTCTTGAACCCACTGTCAAAATATGATGTGGGTTTCACACATAACCTTGGCATATGTGATCTCTAGGTTAATGTGTAATTATTTGTGTTAAATAACTATTAATGATTAACTAGTAGAGTTACAATTTATGTTTACATATTAATGTATTAACTATATTGATTTTGAAGAATAGTTTGAGGAAAATAGTTCAACTTTTAATTATATTATGGGCCTTAAGATCTATAAAAAGTGTATTTTACACTTCATGCATCAATGTAAATTTCTTGACATTCACTCCATAAGGTAATGGATATACTATAAATTAAAAAAATCACAACAGAATTATGAAATTTTGATAAATTAAATATATCAATAAAAACTCAACATTCTAAAAGTGATAAAAAATAATGTTGTCAAAATAACATAAATTTTGTTGAATCGGTGGATATTTAATTCATCATAGATTTATGAATTTGATCCCCTCATCATTTATTTGATCATTAATTATTTCTTAATTGATTACCTATACCCCTCCCTATAAATATGTATGATTTTAATCCATTCCCAAACCTCAATCCCAATATATGTTATGTCGTGTGGATACCAAGTTACATTTTACTTTTGTAACCATAATGGTTCTAACAATTCGTTTTAATGTTAAGTGTTAGTATTCATTTTTACAATGATATTTATATAGATTGAACATCTATGAATTATTAGTTTGATAACCCAGATGAATATCAATGGATAAATTCATTTCAAGGGGGATAGAACAAAAGAACCATATATTTATTGAATTATTATTTTCAAAATAATTTTTACTTTTTGATATTTTTTATTTCACTAAAAATTAAAAATATATTATTTTATATTAAATAAATATGTTTTTCTTGTATTTAATGCAATAATGAATTTTCTACATGGGTTCTCTAACACGCTGGACCGAGTTTTAACGAATAATATTATATCGTAAGGATATTATTACTTAACATAATAAGGTTTATCCCAGTTGTTAAATTAGAGCTTATTAATATTATTAATGAATTCATAATAAAATATTGTTTATAAAAAATATATGATAAATTCCTAGGTTACCAATTAAATAGAAATGAATATCAAAACATATTTAATTTAAAGGGAAGTATTATTAATTTTATGGTCAAAAAGTAGTTTCGGCCAAATTAATTAAATTAATTTTAAATATTTGTGGATATTTATATAATATATATGTTATATATTGAATTAAATATATTTTATAATCATCCAATATATTTTATAGACATAAAATAAGAACTTACCAAATTTTCTACTTAAAAATTATATTTCTTATAATGATATTTTTACCTTTATTTATTGGAGAATTGATTTTAAATCCAATTTTCTCAAATATATATTTTAAATATGTATATATCAAAAAAATTTGGAGTAATATACCAAAAATTAGTCTATGATAAATATTTAGTATTTTTGTAAGGTTTCATTTTTTAATGAATAGTTAGAAATATAGTATTTTAATTTAGAACGTCTTTTTCATATAATTTATTTATAAAGATAAATTATATTTTCAATTTCTGTGAATGTCTAATGAGATATTTTTTTTCAATTAATCCAATTAAGGCATAGGAACCAATTTTTATGGAAAATTGATATAAAAACAAAGTAATATTTTGGATATTTTTAATTTAAAACCAATAATTGTCGACTTTACTACATGATTAACATAAATGTAATTCCTACCACTTATGTTATTATAATTTTTAAAATGGATTCCTTATTTGGAACCATAATAAATAATTACTTATATTGTGTCCAATATATTTTTTGAACAAGAACTTCAATGATGGTACTTAAATTTATTTACATCGATTTAGGTATAATTAAGCATCACTAAAGCCTAATTATTAATGTGTGACTCAAGAAGACCATGAAATATGTCCAATATCAAGTGTAGAGTCATATTTTTGGGCTATCTTCCCCTTTAACTAATTGTTGAACTATTTTAACTACTTGAAAAATGAAAATCTTGGGGGGAATTCTCTCTTCAAATATTTACAAGAGTGCCACTCCACCTCAACATAAAAAATTTATCATATCCTCACACTTCCCCAAAACTCCCATGCCACATGGATCACCCAACATATTCTCACATAAGATCCAAAAAACCTTGAATTAATCCTATAAGACCCCCCTTTAGCATAAATAAATCCAAGGATTCCTTTTGTAACAAACCAAAAGTAGATTCCTGATTAAGCGGTAATGTATTCTCCCAAGATCCAGTATTTTATTTTCATTCTCCGACCCCTTTACTCTATATATCACATTGTTCAATAAATAAACCGGTATCCCAAATAAAGTTGAACGTTTTTATGCTAATTTATTGACCTATCCTTATATACCCCACTATCTAATAGGTAACTATCATACTGTTCATATTTATGGCAAACTATCGCCTCAATCAACGATGATTGATTAATTTTAATTTAGAGCCTCTCGTAGAGGAAATTATTCTTGAACATATTTTTACAAATGTCATATATTTTATTTATTAGTTATTAATTTTATTTTATAGTTTTACCAACTAGATATTTTTTACCTTCGATTTTGTGTAAAAATGATAATTTCAATTGAGGATATGTGAACTACTGCCCCCTCGAAGTGATTACATTCATTCACACAATACATGGAATGGATTATAGATGTGATTACTGAAAATATATGTTATATATAATATTATTTTTTAAATTTAATTACATTATATAAATATATAAATAATTTCCATCTTATTTCTTTCTTTCAATGTGACATAAAAAATGGAAGCATTGTTCATTCGTATGTACGAAATCCCATATCCATGAACGGTGAATACTATTTCATACATCTATATTCTATAGAATATTGTAATAAAAATAAATTAAATATAAATGATATTTATATAATGGTTTACATTATGTAATCATGATATAATTATTCCATCTGAATATATATAAGAAATTAAGACACATGTAAAAATGAAATAAGATATTACAAAAAGTGAAACCAAAAAATAGAATTTTTGAAAAGTGTGTAATATATGGTCATAAAAACCATATATGCTATCATATATAATATAATTTATATAACAAAGATTTATAATAAATTTATATTTGTTATATAGGTAGTTTTAATGAGTATTATAGGACTCAAGACACAAGGTAATGTGAATTCATCCCACGTTTCTATTTTCATTATATACATGATTTATGCATCACTGATTCCATATGTGTTGTGTGAATACTACACATGGATGTATTCAATTTTTTTTATATTTTAATTTAAGGGTAGTTCAATATCAATTATATTATCTTTATTTCATTGGTTTTCTGTTTCAAAAGTTATAATATCAGTAAAATAGTTTTGTCTTCATTAACCTTCCCAGAGACTCATGTTTTTTAGCACCTAAATTCATTTTGAGTTGAATATGAAACTATTCTACATTATAAATAATCAATATAATTATTTTCAAGATATTATTATATTCATGAAATATAATTGTTTTTAACGAGGATTGTGATCCCATGATACCATGTTATAATAGTTTTTTTTACAAAATCTAATCGCTTTTAAATATTTTTTATATTTAGTCCCCCTTTGATGAAATATTATAATCAATATCTCAAGAACATGAAAGAAATTTGATCAACTATGGGAATTCATTAAATATTCATGTATTGGTATCATTTTTGAACTCTACTCTATATGAGATAATTATTAAACTATATTAATGAATGTTTGACATTATCCTCTATTCATCCAGAAATCTAGGTTACTAAAAAACAATATGTTTTAAATCTATTCATATGAATTTTATAAAATTATCCTATAATAATTAAAAAATATTAACCCTTCTTTCTTTTACAGATCTCTTTAATGTAAAATTGTTGTCCCTTTTTGAACAAGTCTTTTTTCTAACCATTTTACCATCCAAAAGGAATGTTCTATTTCATAATACTACATGTACTGATATATATGATGTAATTTAATTGAATCATCCTTTTCATTTTAATATGGATATTTTTTAAGAAAATTTATTTAAATTTTATTTTCAGATAATTTTTTATCATAGTATAATCATCATTCTTTTAACTATTTTAAAGGATTTTTTTCAAATTATTTCCATGATTATTTAAAATATTTTAAAAGTATTTAAAAAATGGATTTCAAAAAAACTGTAATAGTATTTCATATGTTACTAGTAAAAATGTTTTGAAAATATATTAATGATTTATTTTTGGGTTTTAAAATTATTTTAAATGAATAAATTAGTTAATAATTTTTTATTATTACATTATAGTTCACATAGGATAAAATATTTCAAAATTATTTCATGTATTATTTATAATACTTCTATTTATTTTCTATGAAAATTATTTTATATTCAGTTTATTTAATAAAAATATATTTTCAAAAAGGAATGGATATTATCCTCATGAATAATTCATCAAATATATTTCAATTTCCTATTCCATATGAGACGAAATTTGTTGATGTAACTCATTACTTTATAGGAAATGATATAAAGGTTATATACATATTCCTTTTGTGAATGGGTTATGCTTAATTTAATAGTCTTTATGAAACCCATTTCTCATTCACGGGTTATATGTTTATGATATTTATTTCCCTTTTGTGGGTTATTATTTAGATGAATTGATTATGAAACATGTATCTTATCCCAAAGGTTATGATATGTTTACATATTTATGATACCCAATTTATTAAATGGGTTATGATAATATTTGTCATGATTTTGCGGAATATGTATATATTATTTCATTATGAGATGTATGGGACATATATCTCCCTCCAATGCATTGTGTAATTATTTATATTTCATGAGATTAACATGATTGGAATGATAAATTAATATGGTTTAGTATTATAGGGGTGGAATCAGAAATGAACTTGGTTCAATTATATAAGGCTATAATGAGGAATGAACCAGGTTTTGTAATACTGGTCAAAAATGAGTAGTGAACACAGTTAGGTAACACAAGGCTGGAATGGCATGTGAACCAAGTTCAGTAATGGAAAGTGTCTTGCATAATAGCCTTGGTAGTATTTCATTGAGTAAAAAATGTTTCATATTATATTCTTATTTTTTTTCATATTTCCATGATTTATTCCAACACATTGTTTTCCCATATTACATTCCTTATTTCATTCTAATTAATGTCTTATTAACTATAATGAATTTTTCCAAGATTCATGTTTATGATATTGATATTCATAGTATGATCCTTTAATGGGTAGATCATGTTCTCATATCCATATTCTCATGTTTCTTATTACATATCTCCCTTATTAACCTTTATGTGTAATTTGATGTCACCATTTTTTATGATTCTTTACCCATGTTATGAATACCTGTATTAAGTATGATGTGTCTAAGAGGGGTGATAGATGTTCAAAACATAGTGGCAGATAATATAACACACTTATGTACCACTTCTAATGTTTCTTTGTTTCTAAGGGAAGTGACCTAATTTGACCTCTGGGTGTTTATTTTTATGACATTTCAAGAATTCCAAAAAATTTATGTAATGTCTATGTATGAAAAAGGGGGTCAAAATACGATTTCTTTGACGCATGATACATTTATTAACAATGTTTACCATATCCTTGTAGTTGATGTAATTAACATTGGAAAATTATTTCAATTCCATACCTTCATACACATGGTGGACTTTTTCTACACACAAAAAGGAAACTCCAATTCCTATTTATCATTTATCATTGTTTTTACTTACATGATTATAAAACGTGGAAAAATACTTATTTGCCATTATCTCATTATCATTATTTTTCTTCAAAATATATTCATCATAATTTACATAAATTTGAATCTATAAAACATGGATAATTAATTCTCTATCTTTTTAAACCAAGATATTATTTCTTTATATGAGGAAAATATTTTGGGAGACTTCTTTTATCAAATTAATAGACTAAAAACATCGAAAAAATTATCATTTCAACTCCATGGATTATATGAATTGGTGTGTTTACTATTCCTTCCAAATAAACCTTTTTTAAATAATAGAATACACTAAACTAAATCATAACATTATGAATAATAATTTATAATCCCAATAGTAGTGAAATAAATGATAGAAATTAAGAAAAAAAATTCATAGCGAATATAATAGTCATAAACATGGTTTCATTGTGGAAATATGTACTATTAAATCCATCATAATATGTTTTAATGAAATTGTGACTTATCCTATGTATATCCCCTAGGAGTGTCAAACGAAGTGCATATTATGGACTCATATTATTTACCAGGCTACCCTAGGTCTAGCCTAATTCACCTTGTATGAGTTTCTACCCCTACACACATATGTAATGGACAAAATTAAATTATAGTATCCACATATAGATGTATTTCTTGGAGGAACCTCATAATATCAACTTTACCAATATTTTAGGATGTTATTCTATTCTTATCATCGTTGTATATTATAGGGTTATATACCCTAATCGATGTTATCAAAATATCATTTCCATGGAATTAGATAAAATTCCTCTGATTTCGACTATAAATTCCCAGAACACAATATTCAAGTTTCATTTTTTTACATTATTAAGTAGATATTATTTTATTATTATTTCTGTTTATATTGTGCCTCTGTGGTTGATTGTATCTAATTGTATATGTTGTTCCACTCGGATATGAGGGTATAGTCTACCCACTATGCCACCTATACACCAATAATGCTATTCAGTGGCCTTTGGTGTTCAATGAGGTGAGCTTGAGGCAATGTCACCCATGATTTGGATAAATCCTGAGTTCCTTATTTTATAACTAGTGTTCTAATTTTTTCCATTTTTATATATATCATTTTAGTGTTGGTTGATACATATGATATATTGGGGTTAATATTGTGTTTTTTTATTGTGGAATATTTTTCTCCATGGACCAATGATATGTGGGAAAATTTTATTGTTATATAAATTATCATTAGGCACACATGGAATGATATTCCATTCATATTTCCATGTCACGTCTACTTCAGTGTTCACTATCTAGTTTCATATTTATAGTTCTATTAATAATCCATGAATAATCCTAATACTTCTTGTAGGGAATATAAAGGATAATAGATACAAAATGGGCTAACCTTAGTCCAACATTGTTCCACTTGACTGGTTAAATAGGAAACCATATGTAGTCAATTATGGGGCATTGTACCATGAACCACAAATCAGATATGCTAGAAGGTGTTTTGGTATGAGGTGACTAGATATCATCTTTAGGATCATATGTTTTATGAGAAACTTTTGATAAAAAGTGTTATATCATCTATTTCAACAATTTTACATGATTTAAATAATTAATAATCCAAAAATAAAATTTGGTTATTGAATATAAATCTAAATTGGAGATCCAATTGAAGTGAATCAATGAATTAAACCTGAACCCGACTATAATAGAGGGTAGTTGTGTATATATTATATTAATATGAACTATTTTGGTCTCTTAATATCATTGAGAACAAAATTTTTATGCATAAAGAGTGGTGTGATAATTATTATAAGAAGGATTTAATATTTTCCATGTTTTTTAAGAAATATTCTCGAATTTTTAAAAATCTTCAGAGGTGTGGGTTTGTAATTTTAGTATCCTGAATCCACGATGATCTCCAGTCACACACCCTAATGTCTATAATGAACAGAAAAATAATGTGTATTGCCACTAGGTGATAATTAATCATCTTGATGTTACCACAATGGACCCTCTTCCTATACCCGATATAGTAATAAACATCATGTTTCATGATGTTTTTCTAGGTATAATTCATAATATTAAAGGATTATTTTTAACTTCCAATAGTATAGTAGATTCAAATAATGAATTTTGGTAGTATCATCTTCCCACATTTTGGGGGATGGTATACCTCAAGATGTGAAGTGTTATCTAGAAGATATCCTTTTTATATTGGATAATATAGATACACAGCTAGAGTAATTATTTAAAAATTAAGTTTATATGATACCTCATTCCAACATATGATGGTGGGACATAATCGCCATGGAATATCTATATCAATATATAGTTTGGGATGATTTTTAGACCATTTTCTATAACTACTTTTTTTCCTCAGACTCTTAGGATTGATAAAGCTAATGTGATCATAAACCAACATAAGGGGAGTATGTCGGGTATGGAAGAATCTACTTATTCTAAGGATTTGTAATTATTAATTATTAATCTAGCTTCAAATGATATTGTGATAACTACAATATTCATGGATGGGATGGTACACAAAATCTGAACACAGGATAACATGTTTATGTTGCGTAACATTTTTCAAATCATCATCCAGCCCCTTATTATTTAATAGAATATGAGGTATTCTAATGGGTTGAGTCAGAGTAGTTCAACACATAAAGAATGAAATGGCTATTATTTTCGGTGAAATGGTTATATTGAGGTTTCTCATTATGGTATAAGAATTCATGTTCCCCAAAGATATATATTTTATATTTTTCACCATTTTGGGGATCCAGGTCACAAAAACCCTTGATGCATATAGGATCTGTTAGAGTGATGTTGTTATAGATAGATAGGTCATATACAATGGTTCTTTTGGAAATTCCATATAGTTCATAATGAGCTGGGATCTACTTGTACTCCTTTATCAGGAGTAGGTATAATTATATCATGAGAGAAAGGTACATGGAATACCACTAGCCTTTCAGGCTGAGGTGGTAGTAAAAAAAAGGTTGTCAAACTTATGATTCTCAGTCCCTGTAGAGTGGGATCACATAGGCTAGTTGGGTAGTGCCTTAGGGACATGTTATAGTTAGGTTAAATGCAATACATCCTATACTAGAGGATTCATCTACCTAAACTCAAATTTTATTTTGAAATATTGTTTTTTCTTCCACTTTAGTGTCTACTTTATCTAAAAAAGGCATGTATCACTATTTTATATCTGAGAAAATCACTAATAGTATGAGATTTTTTTTTGAGAACTACTATAGATATATAATTCTAGAAACCACTCAGGGTATCTTTTGGTAGTCTATTCGTTGTTTTATTGACATTCCCCTCGAGACAGGTGGTTACCTTTTTATTTAAAATTTCTACACCACCAACATGACTGTGTTTGTATTACTCCTCATGATAGATTGGTTAGTTCTGTATTGTTCCAATATTTACTGCTACCATATAAGGATGATGTTTACATAACTGGAGGGTGTTAGGAACATACATAAGTAAAAATTCAATATCAATGTGACATACACAGGACCAAATCAAAAGTTTATGGGATGTGTGATAGATTAGATTTTCAATATATTCTACAATGTCTCAGGGTTATGAATTTATATATTTACTTTTATAGTATATTTACTTAGGGATATCCTTTCTACTAACTAGTGTAGTCTACCAACAGAGATATAGGTAATGTTTAGTATTATGTTTTTTGATGGAGCACCACCAATTTCAAATAGTTTTTATAGGATTGGTCCTTCAGAGCCTCTGGAGATCAAGAATTAATTTCATGATATGGTGGATAAGTACATTATATTCCCCAAAACATCTCCATAGGTTCATTGGTCATTTTCCCAAAGAAGTTAGATAGTACTAATCATGACCATACCCATGCGAGGCTCAGGTTGAAACTACCCCATGCTTGACTCTATAGGTAAGGGGGTGGAGACAAGTGCCAAAGGCACAAAAAAACCAAGAAGGGCTTTGAATATGTAACTATACTCATGACCATTTCACACTCTCTGAGAAAGTGCAAAGGGAAATATGTTAAAGATAAACCTACTATAAATAAAAGAATAATGCATGAACCAGTAAACATTACAAATAAAATAATGTTAAGTGAAAAGGAATGTAGAAAAACACAATCCCAACCTAAAAACTTTCCACACATTACAGAGACTAGAAAAAGGGACACAACAGAGAGAGCCCTACTCATAACAACTAGGATATGACTACCATACTTGGTCCAAGTATCTATATCCCTAATCTTTTTAAAGATCAATCTAACTTGTTAATAATATTCATAAGGCACCCTATCTGTAGGAAAATCCCAAGTAGGTGTGAGTATAAATATACTCAGTATGATGACCGGAAAATTGGATTGGGGTGTAGTAAGAGAAATAAGATAAAAAACATGTATAATATTGAACCATGGTACAGAAAAAGATTGTAGCTCGACCCACCATGAATGTGAGGTATGATCATCAAAATAATGTATATAGAGATGTTAATAATATGAACTTCTTGAATAGTCTTCACAACCTATGTTAGGATAGCATATTCATCCAATAATGAGAAGCTAGTCAAAAAATAACATGTAATAATTTGGGTGCCTTTTCCTCTCAAGGAAGGAGAGTAACCCAACCCATGGAGTGGGTAGTAAAAATAGAAAATATATATATTCAGTACCCAGTCCATGGGTTTGGTTACTCCCATTACCAAGAGAGGTGAAAATGTGTGGGGTTGACCATGAGATTTATCTATCTAGATTATCATTGTTGTATGCATATACTCTCATACTATAGGAAGAAAATATTCAATCAGAATTTCATATTCTCACTATCATTACATCCTTTTTTATATGAGATTATTTCATACTCTTTGTGTTTTGATATTCACACTATTAAATTACATTGTTTTAATCTACTACTTCTCATTACAACTGTATCTCTTACTACTCCCGCTTCTGCTTTCGGTACATCATACTAAGTATTTTTATAACCAACGAAACATGAGATTTTCTAACACATATAATTCAATTTATACAGGTCAAGGAGGTTTGATAAATATTTATGGAGCATAGGGATACAAGTTCATGGATCACTTATAGTGGTCATAGATTGGTATTTAAGATAGCAGTTCTGTCAGTTTTTTACACTTTTCCATTTTCTTTCAGGTTGGGACACTTTTTCGGTTGGCCATTTAATTTTTCCCTTTTCTATTTCAGTTTAAATTTCTATACGGAAATATTTAGTTGTTCAATATCACATTGATTATTTATTGATGTATGAATAATTTACTTTGTTCCATCTTTGCATTCATAAAGTGTTAGTTATGTGCATATGTACAGGTTCATAGGAGAAGGACTCCCTGATTTTTGTGTGCCTTCAATTCTTGTCACCAACCAAAGCCTATGAATGTGGTCGTGGTGCATTTCTGGATTTAGCTCTGGCATGGGTTGTGTCGTGACAGTATAGTTAGTCTCTACATTGACTACTGTCATTGAAATCATCTCACGATAAAGGACTGATGTCCACTGACTATAATAGATGAACTCTTTGAAGAGATCTAATGGGTGAATGTTGCTTAAAATGTTGATTCATGGTCTTTCTATAATCAGGGTCATTTCACATCCCTATACATAACTCACACAAATTTTTGGAGGAGGTATAGTCTATACCGGTACCTAGTTATACTTTTTTGACTCCCAAACACACTTAGAGTCTTCATATATTTTATGAATAATGTTTTCCACCCATATTTAAATTCATTCATTGTATTATTAGTTTATGATATCTTAGAGTGTTCATACTCTTGAAAATTACACGAAAATAATATGTATTCATAATGAATACATAGAGAGATCATAATAATTATGTTAAGATGACTAAATTTTACATTCCAATCAAGGTAGTCAACTTATTTGGTTAGATTATCATAGATTTAGTAGTTCTAGTATTCCTTGAAGAGGTTATTTATATAATTTAGTATGATAATGACATGATCTTAATCAAAATAAAGATTATTTTAGGGACATTAATGTATTAAATAATCTTCATCTATGATTTCTTGAAGAATCCAGTGCTGCATTCAAGCTTAAAAAATATGGGAGTGAAATTCCTATGTTTTGAAGCTTGTGAGGAATCCTTTAAAGATTTTATGGGCCCTTTGAATTTAGTTCCAATATTGATTATTCCAGATCTTGGAAGAGGATATAATATATGCCCTGATGTGTCTAGTATTGATCATTAATATTGTTTTAATGTAATTTGGGTGAGTCATCATACATCGGTCTCATAGTTTTAGGTGTTATGAGTTGAATTACCTGACCCATTACTTTGATATCATTTCATCTAAACATGTTTTATACTATTCAAGACACTATATACTTGTGGATCTTTTTTTGGTATTTATTGACCAAAAATTCTTACATAAATATTTACATTATAGTACATAGATCTCAGACAACACATGTGGGTTGAGTACCTATATCCGTTTCTTTCAATATTTCCTACACACTAGAAAAGGAAATTCTGGGGCGCATGCTTTGAGTTAAAAAACTCAGACACATGTAGTTCTGGAATATAGTGTATAAAGGAAACATATGCTTTTTGTTATAGAGATTCAGATTTTGGATTAAGAATATTTGGGTCAGAATATCCTATTAGCCTTTGTAGTGACATACACTCTTTTAAAATAGTTGAGAATGAGATAGTTATCTCATCATGAAGGCATTGTCCTATCAGAAACTGATTCATATAATGATTCACCATCATATTGTTCTATGTATTGGGATGAGAAATTACTATTCCATGGGTGTGTATGGGTACCAAATGATATTAGAGTGGTGATGATGTGGGAATTTCATGCCTCATTATGGATGGTTTCCCCATTGTATCAAAAATGTATCAAGATATATGAAACAGGTATTAGTGTCCTGGTATGAAACATAAGTTTTTTAGCTTCATCACATAGTCTTCGACCAATCAGTAAGTAGAGGCATAACATGAGTTGGATAAAATTCCATTATATCCATTTTCTATTCCATGTTGTAATTGGGATGATGTTTTGATGGATTTCATGATTGATTTTCCCAAATCACATGGGAGAAACGATACATTGTGGGTTTTCATTGATATTATAATTAATTTATCATACTTCATACCTATGAGAGATAAATTATTGATAGATGATTTGGGAACAATGTATGTCAAGAATTTTTTATATATTCTTGGAGATCCTTTTTCTATCATTTTTTTACAAATAAAATCATTTCATGTCATGGTTCTAGAATTGGTTGCAAAAGGCCTTGGTTACACAGGTGCATCTGAGTGTTGAACTATCTCCCATAGAATAATGTAAAGACAGAGTGTACAATTTAGTTTTTACTAGACATTATTCATGCTTGTATCCTTTAATTTTGGAGTCCCTAAGAGAATCACATTCTCCAAATTTATATCTCTTATAGCTAGAGATTTCATGATACCATCGAGATCGCTTCTTATAAATCCTTGTAAGGTATGTTTTTCCTCTAACATTAGTGATAGCTTGATGTTTTGGAAGCATATATCTTGGAACATGTCTCATGAAAAATAATACAAATTCGGTCAAGTCGATCAGAAAGATATTGTTAACATTTCTTTCCAAACAGTAGACATATGATAATAGACTCCGAAGGCCTCCAATGTTTGAGTTCATCGGATAGATTTCCATTAAAGTCTCTCTCAGGTTATGGACTATATTTATTTTGGAATAGTATAAGATATCACTGAGGATCCATGGTCCCTTTGAGGTTGTGAAACAATTCATACCGGTTTATTTCAAGTTGGAACATCTTCAAAGATATTATTATTTTCATGACTCCTTTCATATGTCTAAGCTTCACTGATACAATCCAAACCCTTCAGAAATCATTTAGGCTGATGAAGACCAATTGGTTGTATACAAATACTTCTTGGATTATCATGTCTGAATAGTTGATTAGATCATGAATACACTCTAAGGTAGTTATTTTCTTCTAGTATGGGTATTCAGGTAGTACATATGAGTATTAGAATAAATATGGAATGATATCCCAATATATTGTCTCAATGGAAATGAAATTTTTTTGAAAATACATTTTTACTCTCAGAAGTCCAACTCGAGGATAAGTAGATTTATAGTGGTGAAGGAGAATGACCCATATTTTCATTAATGTACATATAATTTTTTTCAAATTGAATAATTTATATATTCATGGTAAAGGTGTAAGATTTCATAAGGAATGACCCAGGATCATCTGGTTATTTTCAAATCCCAGAGTTCTAGAAAATGGTCTAAATAACTAGGTTGTACTTTAAGAACAAATTATGCTTCCCAAGGCATGTGGTTAGTTATATATATATTGGGGAATAAATAAATTAAACCAAACCATAATTTTTTGTCTCTTACCCTATGAATCCATTTAATAAACCATGGGAGAATTTAATTTTTATTTATCCTTTCTCTAATGGATCGGAATATTATTCTCATCTCATGGCTTCATTTCTCCATCAACATAAGATCCCATAAAACTCCTTCCACTTGTTTTAGTTACTTTATACATCAATGAAATTGGTTCCCATGAGGTATTCTCTATAGTCTCATGATATCAAATCAATTATTTTATTAAATCCACTATGCAATTTTGGTGAAATACTATTTTCCCTATATTCATGGAGTTCCACCATTTCTCATAATTCTGCCAATACTAATCAAATATGATTCTGATATCATGTGAGGCATCGTCTAGGCCATATTTTGGGTGGCCACATCATTTTCCCTTTGAGTTTTCATGTTTAATAATTATTGTTTTGTTGGACATGACAAATTTTTATGAGAATACCAATAATATTGATTTCATAATGTTTAATTGATCCATTAACCTTGATAAATATATTTTTATCCTTGCTTTGTGAGATTAAGGATTCGAACAATGTTTATGGACATCCATGGGTGTACCTAATGGATTTTCTACTTAATTGTAAATTTATTAATTTCCATTAAAACCTAAGTAGATTCTATCATATCGATTAAATATAATTACACTTGAAACATGAGTGTTATAGAAAACCCATGGAACCTTATAATTTATTTAACCACATATTTCATGGATATTCCCATGTAAAAGATTGAAATATTTGACTAGGTATCCTTTATAATTGACTCTTTAATCCTTATGTGTCAAATTTACATGCTTTAGTGAATTATACTACTTGAATTGAAGTGAATGGAATACCCATAATGTATTTCCATATATAATATGGATTAAATGAATGATTTCAAATCATGGAAACTCTATATTTTTTTATAATTTAAATAATGCTTCTTATGAATGGTAATTATTTAAATGGAATTGATGTTTAAAATAGGGACATATGGGATGTGTTTCCTGAGTTTTTATTTACTCAACATGATTATTCCATATCTATATATTGAGGTTTGGTAAACATTTTACATGAGAGGTATTCCATCATGCTGAAAATTATAATTTTGAATATGAGATTATAGAGGTTTTAGTATGATGGTATGGGATGTGGAAAATGATATATAACCACTCTCCCTTATAGCAGGTGTTGATTATGGAGTGTCACACAAGTGATAAAATATATGCATTAGAATTTACATTCCATGTTCCATGATTTGAGTGATGACTAGATAGATTACTAACAATCACGAGTGTCATGCAGGGCATGTCCCGATCTTCTTAGGATATTTGAAATTTACCTGATTTCATGAGTTTATTGACTCAATACATAGGTTATGGATGTTTATGATATCCCCCAATCAAGGTAGCACTAGTATTCTATATATATGACCAATTACATAACCAAATATTTGGTTTAAATAGGTGGATACAATGGATATATATTATTAATCTATATACATATTCATAATATATATATAGTGACTGTTCAGACATTCTTTCTAGGCATGAGATGAAGCTGGCGAAAATTCTAGCTATCCTATTGGTACATTAGTGGAATGTTTATTAATTTTAAATTTTTTTCCTACTATGGTTATAACTACACATTATTTAGTTTAAATCGGTAACTTATTTACACATAGACACCATTGGTTGTGGCCTGTTGAGATTTTTATCTAACACCGAACTCGAGCATACATTGACACCTAATAAAATTACCTTTTTATAGGTATGGGTAATGAAAAATATCCATTGTATTTGTTTTTATGTAATTTTAAGTATAGATAGAGATTATGATAATAGGACTATGAATTATGTCGAGATTCTTGTGGATCGATTTCGTATATTTTTGTAGTTTGTATAACATGTGTGTATCTTCATGACCCATGTTCTCATTTTAATATCAAAATAGTATGCAAATTTATTTTTGGGATTCAATATATTTATTTTGTTTTTATATTTATTTACACATTATACTTTTATATTATATCAATTATATTTTTTCTTCAAAATCATTATTATTTTTTCTGTATAAATTGTTCTTCTACGGGTGATTGTATATGATTGTATCTATTGTGAAACTCAAATATGATTGTATTGTCTCACCATTATACCACATTTAAACAATCACTACTAGTTTTTAGACTCTATTGTAAGGGTAGGTTCTTTTGAGGAAATGTGACATAGTGGATCAGGACACATATTAAGTGAATCTCGTGTTGTTATGTTAGAAGGAGATATAAATGTGTTATTTAAAATATTATGTAATCAACTTAACAGTTCAGTTTCATTTATGACTACTTATAAATCACATAAATAATTGATATTTATCCTATGATAAAAATATTAGTTTCACATATGTACTATAATATTATTATTTTTATGAAACCAAAATTATCCTATATTTTTTAAATCAAATAGAATGTGAATATATTTCTCGTGGGTATGTACACCTTACCATCCCCATGTATAGATACAATTCATTTTTCAACACTATATTTTATGGTTTCATTTTATGAAGGGTTTAATGTTTATATATTGTATTTATGAAATAGTTGTTCTTATATAATATTAATATTTAGTCATCCTTTATAAACTCTAAACTGTTTATAAATTATCTCATCGCTCATGGATAGATATAGAATACTACCTCAATAAACTGATGTGATTCACATTTAATTTATTCATTAAATATATAGTTATAATTGTGGATTTAATTAATAAAAATGGTATATATTATAATGAATTTCTCATTAAATGTTGATTATTATTTGCATTACTTTTATTCCATCCATTCACTAGTGAGTAAAATATACTTGTGTATGCACTACTTATCATCGCTACAAATGATGCAATTAATTTTTCCACAGACATCATTTCTAGATGACTATAAATATATAAATAATTTATATATATGAAATTTGTTGAATAACTAAAATATAAATATTTTAGAGTAACGATCAATGTTAATGGACCAAAATAATCAATCAAAAATTGACCTAAAAAAATTATTTATCATCCAAAACTATGATTTTATCAGTGAATTTTTAATAAATACGATGGTAAAATATTATAATAAAATCATATATTGTATAATATATTTTATTATGTTTTTAAAATAATCATATAATAAATATATATTTAAAATTATGTACAATAGAACACATGTGAAGGAAATTTGACAAGAGGTAAAGGATTATTTTCAAATAACATTATTATTCAAGATTGTTTATTTTTAAACCTCGAATAGGAAAAAAAATTCATAATTATAACATATCTTAAATATATATTATTATTACCTAGTAATTTCAAAAAAATAGTTTTTTTATTTTTTTTCCTCGCTCAACTACTTAAGATAATGAAATAAATTTTTTATGGAAAATAACGATTATTTTCTAACATGTTAGGAATTATTCTATTCCAGGTCCATATATTGCTTAAAATGAGTAAATTAATTTTTTAATATTCTCTAATAATGCTTGATTTATTTTTTTCCCATTTTTATTTTCATAGAAATTGATAAATTTAATCTTCTTGAATTTTTAATTATGGGATTCATTTTTACCATTTAAAGAAGTGTGAAATAATTATTTTTTACATAAAAAATGAAAATAATTTCTATCCATCCTAACTGCTAAATTTTTAGAATATTCAATTAAAATTTTATAGTTATCTTTTCAAATTATTTTTATCTTTTGTGTATTAGATTTTATTATATTTTAAATATTTTATTTCATTTGAAATTGGAATTTTTTGCCAAAAATTTTGCATTAATATTTCTCATCTGTTTTCATCTATATAGAAATATTTCATTGAATCATAAACTCAAATAAGTATATAATCTACTTATCATATCTAACATATTTATTGGTGTGTTTTATGCAATGTTTTACATGGGAATGTATTGATATTTCGTATAAAAAATCATCATATATGGATAGTTATTTTTTATTAAGGTATATTGATTATTGGGTTGTTTTTTCATATCATGGATACATTCAACTTATAACATGATCGATGGTGCCTAAAATATAATATCCACTCGATTCATTTTTTGGCTATCTGAGAAAAAAAATATTTGGTATTTTTTCTAGTCCTTAAACATTTAGGTAGGTGTCTTGGAATGAGGACTAGATGGAAGTTTTAGATTTCATGGAACAATGCCAAAATGTTTTGTTTTATATATTTTGAATTTTCATTACATCACTATAAATTAGTTGATTATTTCCATGTGATTATTTAAATATTAACGATATCAATACATATATTCGCATCTAATGTGACTATTTTTTGGTATTAGTTGGTTATAATTTATTATTTAAATGTTATTAATAGCATATTAGATAGTAAACATATTCTTTCTCATCATTTGAGATCACACCTTTCTTATGATCTTATTGTCCATAATTCTTATAAGTGTATTATGTTTGATATGTAATAGAAATTTAAAAGGATACAATATTCTTAATAATGAAAATAATATATAGAATTTCATTTTTTGAAACATAATGTAACATTTAATTATTTATCTATTTTTTCAAGACAACTAAATAATTTGTTCCATTGGAACTATGCTTCATGTATCCATAATTTGAAAAGAATATAACCTATAACTCTGGGATACTAGGGTAACAGTCTTATAGTTGGTATCAGAGGTAGTTTGAGGAAACATTGGGAAATTTATTACACAAAAATTATATTATGGGAAATTTCCATATGTATGATTTTTATGATATATCAATGTAAGAATGACTAAGTATTTCATAAAAAATATTAAAAATTAATTTATTAAATGTTAACACATAATAATAAAATAGTCCCAATAACTAAATAAGTATTTTGACATTAGAGATGAATAATAAATATTATTATTTCTGAAATAACATTATCATTTCCCATAAATATTTTCACCTATACATCTATTTAAAACCATACCCTATTAAAAAATTCCATATTTCCTATGGAAATGATCCATGTGAACAGGTGATCTCAAATCCCTAGTAAGGGTTAGTTTTCAGAAATAAATTGAAAAATGCTTAAAGAAAATAATATTATAATAATTATATAAGATAAAAAAATCACATAAAATTTCATTCCCAATCTGAAAAAGATCATAAATCATGAGTTATTTAATAAAATATTTCCATTTTAAAAAACATGAATCTTAAAATGGAATAATCACCATAATTAAACCATGAACACTAATTTCAGGTTATAATCTTATGTTAAATCTATATATTTATAGAAAATAATTTGTATAGTGTTCAAGGTCATTTTACATGGCTATCATTGTGGAATCATCTCACTCTTCAAACAATCATAGCGGTCTAGGTTCACTCCAATGACTATGTTAATAGATATTGTCCTGTACATAATTGGGTTCACCCCCATTCCTTCCATTTTTATCAAATAAAATATCAATATTTACAAAAGTAATTGGAGTGTTATATAGGTACCAATCAAAAAATATATCAACTTTAATATACGTGTTCTATAATATGATAAATCATTCATCACATTAGAACCATGAAAATAAATTCGTTTCATAAACATATCATCCGCACATAAATCATGGCAAAAATGGGTTTTATAAACATATTCCCATCATAAATATAAAAAATCCTAAGAAGGATTAATGATATAATCCTTGTATCATATCTTAATTGAATTATATGTAACATTAATTAATGGTATCTTAATGTCAATAAATTTTTAATGTTCACATAGAATAATTATTCTAGAAGATAACATTCCATTTTTAAATAATTTATTTTTCTGAAAAGTAAATAAAATATAATGAAAAATATTTTATTTTTATATATTGATGTAAAGTTGAAATGGATTATTAAATGAATTACAGTTTTTTTAAAGGGGTAATTTTTTTAATCCATAAAATTTTAAAATAAATCATTTAGTCATTTTTTTCTGAATAGTCACAAAGTATCTCATTGGGAAAATGCTAAAAATATTAAATTCAATCCTTCTTATAACAAGTCAAACATGGGTAAAAATGAATCTAAAAATATATTAAATTTTATTAAAATCATCTTTGAAAAAAAAATTTGAATAAATTAGAATGGAAGTGGAATATTCCTCAGCTGAGACTTAAAAATATACAATCCGAAATAATGATGAGATTTTGCAATAAACCCTTACATCATGTCTGTCCTTTCTTTTATCATGTAAAAACCAACATTATAATAAATTTTAATTTATTATAAATTTTATAAAAACAATATTTATATGTTTCAAACGATGTATGATTTATTTAGAACATATTATCACCCATTTATTAGTAACATGTTATCAAAATCAATATTCTTGAGGGATAGTTACTTATTTCAAGAGTATTTTAGTATGATAGCCTTAATCCTTTTCTATGTATATTTATTCCAATACATTCATAATTTTAATTATATTTTAAAAATAATAAATAGTAATTATATAAATATTTATAATAATTCAGTAAAAATAGTGATAGATAAATAAATTTCAATATTCATGGATATTAAATGTTTTATGTACACTTTAATGATGTATTTAAATTATTAAAATATGAAATAAAAGAATGGTAATTTTTAGTAACCATAATATAATAATAATTATATAATTAATATCTATAATTTCCCATAAATGTGAAGGACCCCGGGACACCCTGAGAGGGGAGGGGTGAATCAGGGTGACCACTTTTTCTTTTAATTTGTTGGATCTTGTTCCCACGTTGGTAGGAACTTGTTGAACCTGTATGATGATTATGATCAAAAAGGAAACATTCACATGCACAGAGAAGACACAGTCATTTTTACTTGGTTCACCACTAAGGGCTACGTCCAAGGAGCATACGCCAACAGGTTTCCGGTCGTACCTAAATCCACTATGCTTCACTAGCTGCGGATACAAATGTTCGGGTACAGACACTCTGTCCCAGGCTCACTGCCTTTACAATAGTTCAGGGATAACTCACTGCGTCCCTCGGGTCACTCCCGTTGACTCCCCCTGGCTCACTGCTGTTGGTGAAGTCCCACTCAATTTATAGACGTGTAGGTCTCTTCTTCATTTGCATAAGAGTGCATCCTTTGTTGAATGTAGATGCTCTATTGAAGTCCGATTCTCACCAGAAGAAGAATATCACTTTTCCTCGAATTAATCGAGTAGTTTATCGGCTTTCGTGCAGCTCCAGCAAGGCAGGCGTGCTTCAATAGTGTCTAGGTCTCCTTTTCAAGCCCGGCGCGCAAGTCTCCCGGCGGCGCGCAAGACAAAACTGGCGCGCAAGTGTCACTGAAGCACCTGCGCGACCCTGCCTTCTTGAACTAAATACTTGCGCGATCCACTTCCTTTCTCTTCCAAACTGCCTTGGGAGAACAGCCAAACACCGGCGCGCAAACTCTACTTGCGCGACAAAACAACCACCTGCGCGACTCAACCAACTGCGCGACGAGAGCTCGAACAATCTCTCGGCCTTGAACTCCGTTAGAAATGAGGAGGGGTGGTCCAGTATTTATTGGCAAACTGGACCCCCTGCGCGGCGGCGCGCAAGTCCCTCGACGGCGCGCAAGTCCTGTCTCCAGATCCACTGTCGCGCAAGTTACTTGCGCGACCTTCTTTCCTTAGCCAAATTGTGATGTTCTGATCCTCAAAAAACATATGGCGCGCAAGTCATTCATCCTCCAAGAGCTCGGCGCGCAAGTATCTTTGCCAAAAACACTTTACTTTATTTACGGATTTTCAGGCCCAAAAATTTGGCAAACACTGGGAAACAGCACCACCTTCACTACTGTTTTCTTCCTGAACGGTATGATCGCTTTGTTGGTTCACACCCTGAACTTGTACTGAGGATTGACAACAAACACAAACCACACACCAAATCATGCTTTGAAGAACCTGGTTCCAACAATCTCCCCCTTTGGGTTTGTTGGCAATCAGAAAAAATTCAATAGATCTCCAACCATGAGCAAATCCAAAACTCAAGAATCAACTCAGCTAACACTCTAAGTCTACGTGAGCAATGCTCGGTGTAGAAAACAAGAGAGAAAGCTTGAATTGGGTCTTAGTGTGTTGAAATCGTACACGAAATTCTCCATCCCGATGTTATCCTTATTAAACTTCTCATCACAAGCTTCCATCCCGATGTTATCCTTATTAAACTTCTCATCACAAGCTTACACTTCTCATCACAGAAGAATTTCTTGCCTTGAATTTATTCCTTTCTCCCCCATTGACAATAAAACCAAAGACCGAAAAGTTTGTTCAACGTTCAGCTCAAGCCATACTCCCCCTGGATAGTATCTCCCCCATAAACCCGCATCATAGCCATAAACATATAAAAACAGTTAAAACAAACGGGGAGAGGGGACTTCCGGAGCCTCCTTATGCAGTAGGAGGTGGTTGAACACCGAGGTTCAACCGATGCTTCTCGAACACAGCCGCGGACAATGGCTTGGTTAGGATATCAGCCACTTGCGCATTAGTTTCAACATGATCCATTTTAATCACGCCTTGTTCAACCTTTTCTTTGATAAAATGATACCGTATTTCAATATGTTTTGTACGAGAATGCTGAACCGGATTTTTCGTAAGATCAATTGCACTTTTGTTATCACAATAAATCACCATTGGTTGCTGCACCTTATCACCAATATCTGTTAGCTACTGCTTCATCCAAAGAATTTGAGTGCATTCTTTTGTGGCGGAGATATATTCAGCTTCAGCAGTACTAAGAGAAGTACTTTCTTGCTTCTTGCTCAACCAGCCAACACATTTATGCCCAATATAGAAAGCTCCACCACTAGTGGACTTTCTGTCTACTACATCCCCAGCCCAGTCAGCATCAGAAAACGCTGATAATTCACTGTCCCTGCCTGCAGCAAAAAATAACCCGAAGTTATGTGTGCCTTGAATATACCTCATGATTCTTTTTACTGCTGACATATGTTCCTCCTTTGGATTACTCTGAAAGCGGGCCGCAAGGAATGTTGCAAAGACAATATCTGGCCTTGTCGCTGTCAGATACAGTAGGCTTCCAATGATCCTCCTGTACATGGTAGGATCAACAGAGTTCCCATCCTCATGCTTTCCAAGTTTAGTTCCAACAGGAATCGGAGTTGACATTGGTTTGGAGTCTTGCATATTGAACTTCTTCAGCAACTCTCTTGCATATTTTTCCTGAGAAATGAAAGTGTATTCCTTCTTTTGAATTACTTGCAACCCCAAGAAATATGTGAGCTCCCCAATCATAGACATTTCAAATTCTGATTTCATGTGGTTGGAAAATTCATCCACTGATTTCTGCCTGCTGCCACCAAAAATGATATCATCAACGTAGACAAGAACCATGAACTGATCTTTTGGAGAATTCTTCACATAGAGATTGTGATCAACTCCTCCTCTTTTGAATTCCAACTTCTTGAGATATGAATCTAGCCGTGAGTACCATGCCCGTGGTGCCTGCTTCAAACCATATAGAGCTTTCTTTAGTTTGCAGACCTTTGTTTCATCGGTACCCAAGACAAACCCCACCGGTTGTTCAATGTAGACTTCTTCTTCGAGTACACCATTCAAGAATGCTGCCTTAACATCCATTTGATATACTTTATATCCTCTTTGGAGTGCCATGGCAAGGAAAAGCCTGATTGATTCCAGTCTAGCAACTGGAGCAAAGGTTTCTTCAACATCAATACCTTCAATCTGGGAGTATCCTTTACATACCAGTCGTGCCTTGTTTCTGATAACACTTCCATGCTCATCAAACTTATTTTTGAAAATCCATTTGGTACCAATCACATTGTGACCTTCAGGTCTCTGGACAAGATCCCATGTCTGATTCTTATCAATCTGATCTAATTCATCATTCATGGCTTTCACCCAAGATTCATCTTTTGCAGCTTCTTCGAATGAGGATGGCTCTACAACTGATAGAAATGCAGATTGCGTGGTATTCCTCATCCTTCTGGTTTGTGTGTGTGCACTCCTATCCCCAATTATGTTGGATGGATCAATCTCAGCTCTTCGATTTCTCCTGCGAGGTTCAGTAGTATTCTCTTCAACCATAGTTTCTTCTTCAGATTCTTCTTCTGAGTCAACATCATTATGTGATTGATGAGTGTTTTGAACAGCTTCCTCTATTTCTGCATTTGTAGTTTCTTCATGTCCACATTCTTCATGACTTTCTATCACATCAGCATATGACGTCCGTGAAGCATTTGTGGTTTTCTCTTCAATTATCTTAACATCATTGCTTTCCACAATCCTTCCCAAACGATTGTTGAAACATTTGTAGGCTTTGCTGTTCATTGAGTAACCGAGGAAGATTCCTTCATCTGCGTTGTCACCATATTTCCCCTGATTTCCTTCTTTGTTCCTGATGAAGCACTTACTTCCAAAAACACGAAAGTATTTTAGAGAAGGCTTCCGTCCATGCCACAATTCATATGGTGTCTTCGTCTCACCCATATAAAGTCCTGTTCGATTCTGAATGTACACTGCAGCTTGAACAGCCTCTTTCCAGTAATGTCGTGGAATACGACTCTCAATCAGTATAGTTCGTGCCATGTTGTTCACCTGTCGATTCCTTCGTTCAACAACTCCATTTTGTTGTGGAGTTCTCACAGCAGCTACCTCATGTTGTATCCCATGCTTCTCCAGATAATTTTCAAATTCAATGGACGTGTATTCTCCTCCATTGTCAGATCGCAACACATTGATTGTTCGTCCAGTATCATTCTCGGCGATTCGCCGATATGTTTTCATGAAGTCAAGGACCTGTCGTTTCCGGTGAATGACCATCACACACGACATTCGATTGTAATCATCTATGAAAAGGACAAAGTACCTTTCTCCATGAGTTCCGGAAACATTTATTGGACCACAGACATCTGTATGAATCAGATCAAGAAGGTGACATGCCTTTTTCTTCTTTGGCCGATATGAACTGCAGACCAACTTCCCACGAATACAAGAATCACAGGATTTTTCACGCTCACGCTTCAGGTTGGGAATGTCCATGACAATTCTCAATTTTGATATTTTCTCCATGTCTTGTTGATTGATGTGTCCCAATCTCCGATGCCACAAATTGTTTTCTTCTTCAACAGTCATGTAACATACATTCTCTTCACTATCAACCTGATACAAGTTGCCTTCTGTTCTGCATCCTTTCATAAGTGAATTGCCGGTTTTTCCCTTGATGGTGCAGCCTTTCTGATTAAAAGTAACCATAAGTCCTGAGTCACAGAGTTCACTCACACTGAGGAGATTATGACGTAGGCCATCTACGTAAAGGACTTCAGTTTTCTTTAGTTCTCCATTAGCTAATTTGGTACTTCCACTCCCTTTGATTTTCAGAGCCCCATCATTACCAAATCTTACTGTACCATCAACATTCTTTATGATATTTGTTAGTAGACCGGCATTACCTGTCATATGAGATGAGCAACCGCTATCTAGAATCCAGGTACTGTTGTTCTTTGTAGCTTTGAGAGCTACCTCTGCAAGGTTTGATTTCTCAATCTTCCTCCTTTCCTTCCCTGAGACATTAGATTGAGTATATAGAACTGATGGCCTTTCAACTATCTCTTCCGCAAACCCAGGTTCTTCATAGTCAAAGTCTTCTTTAAGAGTTGAGAACCTGTTTGAAAGAGAAACATTGTCTTGCTGACGAGACTTGACATGTCTGGAACTTCTGCATGAGGTGTCAATATCCCTTCTCTGCCTGCAATTAATGGCCTTATGACCAAAGTTAGAACAATGAAAACAATATCCATAGAAATTATTTCTTCTATAAGAATTAGGATATGAAATTGTTCTCCTTTGTTGAGAATCTATATCTTATCCATTCAGATAGCTTCTTGCCTCTTCACAATAGGACATGGTATGGCCCAGATAGCCACAGAACTGACACTTCATGAGAAGAATTGTCTTCTCACTTGAATTTTTCCTTATAGCTTCTTCCTTGGGAGAATAGTAAGACTGTCTGCCATTTTTGAAAGTTTGAGGATAATTTTCAGGTCTCCTTTTAGTTTGGATTGAGGGTTCCTTTTTCAGCACTCTAGGTAACATTTCAACATGTTCAACTTTCATCTTATCTTTCTTTTGGATCTTTGCACTTCCAGCAGTTGATGACTCAGCCTCACAGCCAATTCCACTCTTTCCCATGCAAGCAGGTCTTTGATCACTCAAGACTTTTCCAACCCCGTCTGAACCACACTTGGCTCTTGCAAGTAATTCTGCATCTGAGAATCTTCCGAACTGTATTTTCTTCCTCGATTCTTTTGGAACTGATTCTGTCTCCATTTTACTCCTCAGAGTAACTACTTCCTCCTCAAGACCCTCAACAGTCTTGGATTTTTCATCCAGTCTGGATGTGAGGTCATTGATGACCTTTGCTTGCTCTTCAATTCTCAGCTTCAGATCAACTGCATCATCATTTCTTTCAATTATTTTAGACTGTACCTTCACAAATTCTTCCAGTCGTTCAATTTCAGCTTCAAGTTGATCAACATATTCAGTTGATTCTTCTACAATTGATTTCCACTTATTGCAGCTCTTACATTTAATCTTAAGCTTACTAACTGCATCCTTAAGTTGCACCTCAGGATCTACACAAGTTCTCAGTTGTTTTTCACCATCAGTATCTTCTGACTTTTCAACAGTGGCCATCATAGAAGCATGGTTCCCAGTTTTGAATTCTGGTTCTTCTTCATCACAGAATTCATTGTCATCTTCTTCCTCTTCACAGACAAAACTCTTTCTTTGCATTTTCTTACCAGATTTGAAGTCTCCCTTTTTGAAGAACCTACTTTGAGGCTTCTTGAAGTTTTCATCTTCACTGTCATCATCATTTATATTCTTCAAGCACTGAGAGGCAATATGCCCAACTTTTCCACAACGGAAGCATGCGAGAGGTAACTTCCCTTTGAATTTCCCTTTCCCCTTCTGGAACTTCTTTGCAATGAGAGAAAGAATTTCTTTCTCTTCGTCATCATCACCGCTACTATCCTTTGATATTTTCAATTTATCCATGGCCTTGAATGCCATTTCCTTGCTCACCCGAGTCGTAGCATCTTCCGGTTTGACTCTCATTTCATATGCTACCAAACTGCTCAGTAAGTCATCTAGAGAAAGTTTGGAAAGATCTCTTTCCTCAAGAGCTGACACCTTCGCATTATACAGAGGTGGAAGTCTTCTTAATATTTTCTTTACAATATCAATGTCTTTGAATTCTTCGCCTAGACCCCGAATTGCTCCAACCACTTCAGTAATTCGATTGAAGAAAGAGTCTGCATTCTCGTCTGGATGCATCTTCAGATCATCAAACCGATTGTGTAGCACTTGTAGTTTAGCCTCCTTCACTTTGCTATCACCTTCATAAATATTCTCAAGTTTATCCCACATAGATTTTGCTGAGGTGCAATTCATCACCTTCAGGTAAATCTGATCAGAAAGGGCAGCAGTGAGAGCATTCTGTGCTTTGGCATCTGCATCAAGAAGTTTCCTGTCTGTTTCAGTCATAGCCAGACCTGTTGGATCAGTGACATGTATTCCTTGCACAGTAGAAAAAAGAACTTCCATTCCAAGAGATCTTAGATGAGATCTCATTATGTTCTTCCAGATCTGGAAATTGCTTCCATCGAAGTGAGGGACTCCCCTGACATTGATCGCGTTTTCCATGACGAAGAAGGTCAGATTCAACGCCAGTAACCTTTACGCTCTGATACCACTTGAAGGACCCCGGGACACCCTGAGAGGGGAGGGGTGAATCAGGGTGACCACTTTTTCTTTTAATTTGTTGGATCTTGTTCCCATGTTGGTAGGAACTTGTTGAACCTATATGATGATTACGATCAAAAAGGAAACATTCACATGCACAAAGAAGACACAGTCATTTTTACTTGGTTCACCACTAAGGGCTACGTCCAAGGAGCATACGCCGACAGGTTGCCGGTCGTACCTAAATCCACTATGCTTCACTAGCTGCGGATACAAAAGTTCGGGTACAGACACTCTGTCCCAGGCTCACTGCCTTTACAATAGTTCAGGGATAACTCACTGCGTCCCTCGGGTCACTCCCGTTGACTCCCCCAGGCTCACTGCTGTTGGTGAAGTCCCACTCAGTTTATAGACGTGTAGGTCTCTTCTTCATTTGCATAAGAGTGCATCCTTTGTTGAATGTAGATGCTCTATTGAAGTCCGATTCTCACCAGAAGAAGAATATCACTTTTCCTTGAATGAACCGAGTAGTTTATCGGCTTTCGTGCAGCTCCAGCAAGGCAGGCGTGCTTCAATAGTGTCTAGGTCTCCTTTTCAAGCCTGGCGCGCAAGTCTCCCGGCGGCGCGCAAGTCTCAGGCGCGCAAGACAAAACTGGCGTGCAAGTGTCACTGAAGCACCTGCGCGACACTGCCTTCTTGAACTAAATACTTGCGTGATCCACTTCCTTTCTCTTCCAAACTGCCTTGGGAGAACAGCCAAACACCGGCGCGCAAACTCTACTTGCGCGACAAAACAACCACCTGCGCGACTCAACCAACTGCGCGACGAGAGCTCGAACAATCTCTCGGCCTTGAACTCCGTTAGAAATGAGGAGGGGTGGTCCAGTATTTATAGGCAAACTGGACCCCCTACGCGGCGGCGCGCAAGTCCCTCGACGGCGCGCAAGTCCTGTCTCCAGATCCACTGTCGCGCAAGTTACTTGCGCGACCCAACCAACACTTGCGCGACCTTCTTTCCTTAGCCAAATTGTGATGTTCTGATCCTAAAAAACATATGGCGCGCAAGTCTTTCATCCTCCAAGAGCTCGGCGCGCAAGTATCTTTGCCAAAACACTTTACTTTATTTACGGATTTTCAGGCCCAAAAATTTGGCAAACACTGGGAAACAGCGCCACCTTCACTACTGTTTTCTTCCTAAACGGTATGATCGCATTGTTGGTTCACACCCTGAACTTGTACTGAGGATTGACAACAAACACAAACCATACACCAAATCATGCTTTGAAGAACCTGGTTCCAACAAAATGTTGTATAATGTATTTAATTATATGGAATTATTTTGAGACAGTGAAATCTAACGGCGTGTAAATTTGAGGCCCAAAGTGCCTAGAATGATCCTTCAAAGTTTTTTTAAGGTTTCATTAGCACACGTAAGCAATTTTATTGAAAAATTTGTATAACTCTTAAATGGTTACTCAGATCAGAAATCGGGAGGCACAGTTGCGCTCAGGATGGCAAGATTACCATAGGCGTGACTTCTGTTTAGTCTACCCGATCCTCCTATGAGAAAACCTAAAATTGGCACAACATTAAATAAAATAAATAAATAAAGTAATTTTCTTTAGTAAATGATATAAGTTAGAATAAATTACTCGAATTGAAAATTTGAGTCCACTACTAAACTCGTGAGGGAATGTTTTATTTAAGTAGATACTAACTTTGGCCCATACGGGCCACCAGTGAATGTTGGTTTTTGGCCGTTAATAAATAAATAATTGAAAATTATTTTATTGTAAAATCTGTAACATTTAAACGGTTACTCGGAATGGAAATTTGAGAGTACTGTTGTGTTCATTAGGTAGTGTTTCACTTGAACATATCATATCCTTGACCGTAGTGGGTCGATGGTGGCCGTTAATAATTTTCCAAATATTTTTTCGAGTATATTCAGTAAACATGCAAGTGGAGTTTTGTAAATTTTTGAACTGGGGCTCAAAATTGAAATCTGAGGACATGGTTGAACTCATAGTGCATATATTCTCTTATATAGACCTTCACATTGACAGGGTCGGAATGGACTCAAGCCCAAAAAAACTTAAAGGGCCTTATTTTGAGAACCAGATATATGTTTGACGAACCGTCTATGGCATTGGGATCCTTAGAGTGAGACGATCCTTTGACACACTCTTTCAGAGTTTTAGAGAAACATGTTCTACAGGTGGTTTGGATCGCACCCGAATTCAACCGGGGCCTCGGAACTGAAATGCCAATAACAGACAGGTCGGGCGTCCGATTGACGTGCTATTTGTTGCGTTAGAACCCTTATGACATGGAAGATTATTGGGTTGTTTCATTGCAAGAAATTGTAATAATTGTAATACGACTGATGGCTTGAGCAGTGGTTCTCTGAAGCATGCAACGTAATGAACCTTGGAGTTGGCTGAGACTTGAAGACTGCTTGATTATGGACAACGTGGGAAGCGGCTCTGTGTGACCCAGCATGCCCACGGTGAGAAGTGGCTCTGGGTGACCTTACATTCCCATGGTACCCATCAGGGATGAGAACCACAATAGTTCATGGTTAGTGGGAAGCGTCTCTGTGTGACATGACATTCCCTCTTTACTCGATATAGGAGGAGTTCTTCAGTAGTTGAGGAGTTTGAGTTTTGGGACTAAAAATATTATGGTTAATACCCATGATTATACGTTGTGGTGACTTCAATGGATATCAAGATGCATCCATTATCTTGGGGATGGGTTCTCCAAAGAAGACTACGTATGGAACTCTATGGTTGGTTGAGACCTAAAGATGGCTTGATGATTATCCCAGTGGAAAGAGGCTTTGTGGGACCCAGCAGGCCCACAGTGGTGAGAGACTCTGTGTGATCTGGAAAACCCATGGTGCTTGACAAGAGAAGTACCTCAGTTCGGCCTAGGTGGGATATCAGTTTTTTGTGACCCAACATGGCCACGGTGGTAAGCGGGTTTGTGTAAAACAGTAGTCCCATAGTACCCCTCATGGATTGGTACCACAGCAGTTCAAGGTTAGTGGGAAGCATCTCTGTGTGGCCCGGTAGGCACACTATACTCAATAGAGTATGATTTCTCCAGCAGACAAGGAGTACGATGATGTGATAACCCTTCGACCCCTAGATTAAATCTCGGTGTTAGCTGTCTTTACTTTGTGCTTGTGATTTAGGTTATGCTATTTTGTACTTTACCTGAGTGGAACACTACCTTCATGGTGTTACCCTGTGTTTTCTATATGAATAATTATTTATGACCTTCGGGGTCTTGGGGTCCCTACTGAGTATCATTATAACCACACCTACATTGGATTCACCTGCACCTTGTTGTGTCATCTTCCGACAATGTGTTGCTGGGTTGAGATTATAGGGAACTAGGACCTTGTGGTATGCAGAGGAGATGGATCGACATGGAGTGATGAGTAGGTGATATGTACCTACCCATCAGGTAGGATTCGGGTTGGACCATTTGGTGTGACGCAATGCAGGGACTACTGATCAAGAGTTGTACCTTACCTTCAGGTAGGATCCATGGTGCCTGATCTAGGGTAATGTTTTCGCCTTTTATAAATTTTTTAAAGTACACTTTTACTTGTACTTTTTTATTTGGGCTTGTTTTCTGGCCCCTTTGATTTCAACACTCTTTTACTACAATAGTTACTTCACAGTTGGTTCTTGTTGTGTTCTCAAAGGATGTGTTTGTACAGGTTTAAAGGGAATGCCTTCCCGTTTAAGGGAATATACCTTTTAGTGAAGGTCACTAGCCCCTAGCTTATGGATGGTGGACTTGGTGTAGTCACAGCACGGGGCCCATGTGATGGGTCATAACAAAGTGGTATCAGAGGAGTTTGGTTCACTTGAAAAACTAGGACTCCGAATTTTTCTATGAAGAACTAGTGTTAAATGTTGTGAGAGTGTTTTTCAGATTGGGCAGTCTAGTGTTGGTGCGGCGGTTGATGTATCCATACACCAGGACCCTGAATTCTTATTTCCATCTCAGCGCACAAAAACACTGATTATGTGTTTTTTTGAAAAGTTTTTCTTTGGAGTCATCTCACCAGGTATAAATTAATAACCATGGTGCACCGGTTTCTTATCAAGACACCGCCACAAAGGAAGCCTCCCAAGATTCTCGAGAGAGTACAATACAATGGCCCACTGAGTGATGTGTCTCTAGTGTATGTCCCTCTTATTATGTTGTCTCCTCCAGGTGGTGTACTAGAAGCACCAACACGCATTGGGCAGCAGTTACAACTAGAAGTTCTGGTAGGGGACACTTTTAGGCTTAGTGCCTTAGGCGAGTTACAACATCAGATACCCCTCATGTTTCGAGGTGAGCCTGACTCATAGTCAACTGAGTACTACCTTGAGGAGGTGGTTTAGCGTTCACTAGAGATTATAAAGCATCGGCAGGATGACATGTTAGTACCTAAATATTCATTGACTTGTATCGACCATTCCCGGTACTCGATGAATACGATACGATCAATGCTTCTGGGCTCGGACTTCCGCGTGCAGTGTGTTTATGGACATCTTAGCCAACACTATTCTTCAATGCATTCATACCAATGTTAGGGTGGTAGAGGGAACCTTTGTGGTTGAATTATCATTGTTAGAGCAGATACAACCATTTAAGTTTAGTAGTGGGAAAGTATGAAACCGGTGCTTGTCTCAGTTACTTGGGCATATAAAAACATTTCGGGAAGAGGATGAGATAGGGACAGACAAATGTGTAGGTCTACAGATGTGGGAGTTGATCTAGGGGAGCAGCATGAAGTGGTGTAATTTTTGACATGTTATAACCACCCCCCTTTATGGTCCCCACTAGGAACAGGGAGATGGAGGATAGGGGAAGGGAAATCTACATGCGGTTACAGAGTGTGACCCAAGGGCTCCAAGAATGGATATAGGTATGGATTGTGTCTTTTACTATTTTCCATTTTAATTGACATAGATACTAATAATCCCTTTTTAACATGGATGTTGTTCAAGTCCTAGATTTTCCAGTTAAGATGTTGACTAAACCCCCAAGTCTGGAGATACATTTGGGAGGAGGCTCGATAATAAATCTTACACTGACTGTGTGATCTAACCCTTGAGGTGAGAGTTTCGGTTAGAACCTCTTGGTGAAAATGTCGAGGTCTTACGTTATTCGTTTTGGTATGACTATACATCCATAGTTCAAACTCAGATTGACTGTATTAGGAAAAAATTTTGTGGTTTATCAACAATATTTGGATGGGTTTTTCCTATGTCAGTGAAAAAGGAAACTCAGACAGTACAGGATAAACTAATTCATAGGAGGGTGTAGCAGATCAATTTTGAGTCAAACTAACTTTACCTCTTGGAAGAATATGTTTTGAGTTTTCCGTTCCAAACAAGAGTGGCAGAGCATGGGGACATATTTTCAAAATATGTTTCCAGGATTACCTCCCTATAGAGAGAAGGAAATCTTCTTTGGATAGGTACTACCAGATATTTGTACCTGATATCTCTAGGAAAGAAGCACCCTTGTTAGCTTTGATGGAAATTTGGGAGCCATTCATGTGGATAGATAAGTGTCAGAAGATCTTTAAAGAGATGAGAAATAGACTGATAAGTAGAACCATTTTACCCCTGAGATGGAGGTAGTATCAAAAGTAGATGCGCTAAATATTTGGCGGCACTACTTGATGGGTGAACAGTTTACTATTTACTCTGATCACAATAGTCTCAAGTATAAATCCTCTCAGAAGGACCATAATCTGAGACAGTGGCGATAAACATATTCCCTCAAAGACTATGACTTTTAGATAATCTATACTCATGTGATGGGGAACGTGGTAGCAGATGCACTAATCCTGATATCTAGTCTGCATTTTCTGAGTGATGCAATAGAGCAGATTGTCGGGTTGCAGATATCATTCTTTGATAGAGATGGATCATAATACCTCTATTCTATAATAGTCACTCCCCTAATCCTTCAGTGAGTCAGCGAGGTGCAACTTGGGGACACTGACTAAGAGGCTCGATGTACTCAAATGTCCACAAGATTGGAACCTAATTGATTTTCGAATGGTGGGGAGAACATTATCCTATTCATAAGACAAACTATGGTACCGGTGGTGATACAATAGAAAGTTTTTAGGGAGTTCCATACATCATCTCTAGCGGTACATCAAGGAGTGTTGAAGATGTACTGGGCACTTTGGTGTCAAAACCGGTGGTCAGGGATGAATAAATCAGTGGCGGATTTTGCATCACCATGTCACTCTTGTCAGTAAGTGAAGTCTGCACAGAGCTGGAATACGTCTTATACCGATAAGATATAGAGACCCTTTGCGTTCCAGGAGGGGGGACCATGTTTTCTTGAATGTCTACCCTCGATGGGGACTATAATTTTTTGGTAGTGGCAGCAAGTTATCAATGAGGTTTATCTTACCATTTTTGATACTTCATAGGATAGGTGGGGTAACCTGCTACTTGGATCTTCCACAAAATTTAGAATAGGTGTTTTATGTCTTCTGCGTATGACAACTGAGGAGATACATGCATGACCCTTCCCAAGTCATAGACCATGGAGAATAGTACTTAGACGATGGGGAAACATTTATGGAGGTTCTAGTAGTTATTGAGGATCAACAAAAGCTGGTCCTTTTTTGGTGGTCGATACCTCTGGTGCGTATTCTATGGCGACACGGGGTCCTTCAGGAAAGAACATTGTAGTAGGAGGCCCAGATTCATGCTCAGTACCCTCATTTGGTTCTTTTTCCATTGTTGTGGCTTTTGGAGACGTAAATCCTTAGTTTGGGGAGAGTATAATTTCATGGAAATTACTTATATTTTTTTTAATTATATGGAATTATTTTGATACTGGGAAATCTAACGGCGCACGATTTTGAGGCCCGAGTGCCCATAATGATATGTCGATGTTTTTTAAAGTTTAATTAGTAGGTGTGATCAGTTTTAATAAAAAGGTGGAATAACATGTAAATGTAACTCAGATCAAAAATCTGAGGGCACCGTTACATTCAGGATGGCAGGTTTACCCTAAGTACGACTTATGTTTAGTCATTGCGGGCCTCCTGTGAGAAAAATAAAAAATAGAATAACTGTAAATAAAATAATTAAATAAAGTTATTTTATTTTATAAATTCTTATAAATCACAAACGGTAACTGAGATTGAATATTAGAGACCACTGATAAACTCATGAGGGCATGCTTTATTTAAGAAGATACTAAATTTGGCCAGCGCGGGCCACCAGTGAATGTTATTTTTTGGCCGTAAAGAAAATAATTAAATGCCAATTATTTTATTATAAAATATATACCTTTTAAATGGTAAATTGGATTAGAAATACGATAGTACCATTGGGTTCATTAGGAATTTTTAATTTGGGAAGATACTAACCTCGACCAGCGTGGGTTGAGGGTGGTTGATAATAATTTTCCAAACTTTATTTCACAAACGTTTAGTAATCGCGCAAGCGGCATTTTGTAACTTTTGAACCGATGCTCAAAATTGAAATCCGATGACAGTGTTGAACTCACAGTGCTGATATTATCATAAGGATATGTTCAATTTGACCGTAGTAGGTCTAGAGAAAAATTTAGTGTTTGGGACATTTTAATAGGATAAATAAAATAAATTTATTATTTTTTTATTCTATTCTTCGAACGAACGAGTGTTATGGTGGGATAGACGATGTGTCAAGCCAATAAATGGCTTGAACCTCCAATATGTGTAACATATATGTTGAGGGAAATTAATAATATTATTAATTAATGATCCCATTTACTCCCCACATCATTACTTATCCTCCCCCTCTTCTTTAAATTTGGAGGTTGGGAAGGGGAATCAAAGAGCTTCACCAAGCATTCAATTCGTAAAGGAACATTGGGATGCAAGACCATTAAACGATGAGGCCATCCAAGCAGGAGGTGACAGATGACACCAAACCACCAATGGGCAATGTGTGAGTGGCATATTGGGGAGCTGATCATGGTAAATAAGAACACGGTCCACCGAAAACCACAGACAATTCTCTGACATTTCAAGGTAGGGTTTTTTTCATTTGTGCATTTTTGTTTCCCTCTTCCCAATACATGAATTTATATGAAGAATGTTGGTTAACAATCTAATGAGTTGACCCGTGATTCATTCATCTTTTCGAGAGGGTGTTACATGAGAATCTTGTGGGGGTTTATCTTGTTGATTAATTCCATTGTTATTAAACCCTTATCCCCCGTCGTGTTATATACTAGAGCAGAGGGAACGAGCTTAACAAACTTGGCCAAAACTCTTAACTATATTTGTTACATCCTTATGCCCATGTGGAATAATGACAGTATGATGACACCAACTGGCTACGTGGTGGATAGCGCGTCGAAACACATAGCAAGTGGATGTCTCGGAGCGCCGCCACGCTCCGCCCATGAACAAGAAGGGTCACGACTCATCAGTCGTGGTGAATGGAGGAGAGGCCGGCCGGTAATCCAGATATCCATGATGGAGCCGATCGACCGAAGGTGGGGTGGGCCCACATAGTATCAATTCTGTGACTTGTGATAGCCACGACAGGAGTAGGGGGTCGTTGGTTGAACCAGCAGCCAGTGGACGAGGTCTGTGCCCGCGGCGCGCCCGAAGGAGGACCCACAACCCATCAGCCACCACACGAAGGACATTCGGCACCACATGGTGCCATTTTGGGTAAACCCCCAAGGATTGACCTTCTGACATGGCTCTGTACCACATTTTCCCTACCCAGATTCATTGCATCTGGTTGTCCCTGGCATCCCGCACCGCCAGGCGGGTGGCGCTGCCGGGTCGATCCAACGGACCGACCCACCATCCCGCAGGCTGAGCCATGCCCCACCACAAGTCGAGTTTCACCCACTACGGGCTGGGATGCCCCTTTGTGGGAACCTCCCTATACTACCCGAGATTCCCTTACATACTGGCCTTTTTTCATGACGGGTCGGGCCGGGTCGGATTGGACCCGGGCCCAAAAAACACTTAAATGGCATTATCTTGAGAATTGGATGTATGTTGGAATAATCGGCTATGGTGTTGGGATCCATGGTGTGAGATGGTCATTTGGCCTACTGCATGAGTGTTTTGAAGAATTTTGGTGTATATCTGGGTTGGATCGCACCCGAATCCAACCATGCCCTTGTCACTGAAATGCCAATAATGCACAGACCAAGCATCCGATTGACATGTCGTCTATTACGTTGGAACCCTTATGACATGGATGATCATTGGGTTAATTACTTGTGAGACTTTATAAAGGTTTTAATAAGAATGATGGATTGAGGATTGGTTCTCCCAAGCATTCTACGTACGGAACCTTACAGCTGGCTGAGACCTGAAGACTCCTTGATGACAGCCAAGGTGGGATGTGGCTCTGTGTGACCCAGCAGGGCCACAGTCGGAAGCAACACTGTGTGACCTGGCATGTCCATGGTACCCATCATTGATGAGTACCACAATTGTTCATGGTTAGTGGGAAGCTACTATGTGTGACTCGGCATGCCCACTATACTTGATAGGGGAGGACTTCTCAAGCAGTTGAGGAGTTTAATGTTTGTGATAGACGATGATACGGTTAATACCCTAGAATATATGATGTCGTGTCTTCCATGGATATCAAGATGCAGAAAGTGGTTTGAGGAGAGGTTCTACCAATAATACTACATATGGAACCCTACGGCTATCTAAGACCAGAAGACTTCTTGAAGATTGGCATAGTGGGAAGCGCCACATTGTGACCCAGCAGGCCCACGAAGGGGAGCGGCTCAGTGTAACCCTGATGACCCACAGTTCTCGACAGGAGGAGTACCTTAGTTCGGCTAAGGAGTGAAGTAGCTCTGTGTGACCTAGCATTCCCACTGTTGGATGTGTCTTTGTGTGACCCAGCATACCCACGGTACCCTTCATGGGTGGGTACCACACCTGTTCAAGTTTAGTGGGAAGCGACTCTGTGTGACCCGGCAGGCCCACTATGCGTGATAGAGGAGGAGTTCTCTAGAATCTGAGGAGTTCGATGATGTGATAACCCTTATACCCCTAGAATAAATATTAGTGGTTGTTGTCTTTCCATTTTTCTTGTGATTGAGGTTATGTTATGTGGTACATTACATGTGTGGTACTTAAACATCATTGTGTTACACTGTTTTTTTTCTTTGTTGAATTATAGGAGACCATTGGGGTCTCGGGGTCCCTAGTGAGTTTCGTTATACTCACCCATGAACGAGATTCACCCACACCTAGTTATGACTTGTGCCGACGAAGAGCAGTTGAGTTGAGGTTTGAGGGAGCCAGGACCTGGTGGTACGTGGAGGAGTTGGACGGACATGGAGTGCAATGGAGGTGATCTTTATATACCCATCAGGTAGGATACAGGGTGGACCATTTTGTGTGACATGACATAGAGAATACTGATTGGGAGTTGTACCTACCATTTAGGTTGGATATGTGGTGGATGATCTAGGAGCTTCTTTTCACCTTTTAGTTGTTCTATACATTTCAGTTGTACTTGTACTTTTCAAGTTGCACATGTATTTCGACCCCTTTGCTTTCAGCACTCTTTTACTACAGTAGTTACTTCACAGTTTCTTCCTGTGTTTGTTCTCATACCTTGTGTTTGTACAGGTTTAAAGGCAATGCCTTACCGTTTTAGGGAATATGCTTTTCGGTGCTAGTCGCTATCCCCTGGAAAATGGAAAGTGGGCATGGGGTAGTCATGGAACGGGCCCCCGGGGAGGGGTCGGGACAATATCTTATATAATCATCATATCCATCCTATTAACCATCCTATTAAAAAGAGGTGGTGAATAATCCAAATCGCCTCGTGTAGGTTGTGGTCCCCATATATGCAAGAGTGGAGATACTATATTCCAATTCTTATGAAGCTAACAATATAAATATTAAATTTTAATTCAAAAATTATATATATATTATAAATATAATATAAAAACATTGAAATAATGATATTAAACATCCCTAAAATATTGTTATTGAAAAATAATTGTATCACTATATAGATATGGTAATCCATACATATGCATGATTGACACATTTACATCATCATTGATATCAAAGAAACTCTATATTGGTTTAATAATAAGAATAATAAAATTTCAGAATATATAGGATACTGAAATTATTAATTTATAAAAAATACCAGATGTTTTTTGTATGTAAACTAGAGTAGAAAATGATAGAATTTTTTTGGGTGATTACCACTACTTCAAAATAAAACCTTAAGATCTCCTATAATGGAGTCTAGGGATAAAAATGTGGAATGTTCGTGAACTCTAAAATGTGAATATTTATGTTTAGGGGATAATGTTCTAGGGTATGGTCTACATATGAGACTTATGGTGGTGTAAACAGGTGAGGGAGGAGTATCTCAATTATAATTTAGGCATTGTGCGTTTTTTAAATTTTGAAAGAGATTAAATTATAATAAGACTATTCTAGATCAAAATGTATCTAAATGGCCTATATATGTACATTTTATGACATTTAATTCTATATATTTTCCTATTTTTTCTAATATAATATTTTTCAAATATTCAAATAAAATAATCAAATATTATGTTTTAAAATTCCAATGCTGTCAATTTTGATCGTATTCACCACATTATAATTAAAATCATTAATAAAATGATAAAAACTCAGAAAATTTTATCGAATTCTTCTCTAACATGTCATATTAACCCATAAAATTTTTGTTTCAAAAAAATTATCACAAATTATAATACTTTTAATATTTTTTATATAGTTTATAAAACATTTCCATTGATCAAATAAATATTGTGTTAGTGTACATTATGAATTTAAGGTAATAATGTATTCCCTTAAAATTAAAAAAAATTATATAATGTATATAAATATTTTAAATTAGAGAAAACTATTTATATTCAAATATATTCTCTAGGTTACCCCATACAAGAATATTAACTTCAATAAAAATAAGATTTTGACATTTTTTAATTTTCTTGACATAAAATATTGTAAAGTTATTAACCTAATAATAAAGGGCACAAATGGTAATATAACTGAATAATGGATGAGTATGGACAAAAATAATTCATCCAATAAAATTTGTGTGTTTTCTGGTTTATTAATATTATTTGTCATTTTTTAAACCAAATTATCTATTTTACAGTTTTTATGGAAATAAACATAATATAGTTACAACTCGTAATGAAAATAAAGGGTACTATTTATATAATTTTATGTAAATAAATTAAATTATGGAATCGATTTTTTTAATATATAAATCAAATAAGTTTTAATATTTAATTTTAAATAAATCTTAAAATATGCAATGAAAAATTGATATCATCGATTATATTTTAGGATCAAAATGTATATGTAGATGACTAAATATAAGTTAAGGTAAATTTTATGTTTAAAAACCTTCATTTTAATTTTACAAGAAACATTTTTTAACGAACATAATAAAATAGAAAATAAAAAATCTCATATGTATTTAAACAGTGATCAGAATTGGCCTAGGGTCCGATAAATGGAATTTCATAATTAAGTCGATTATGATATGTATTCTATAGTTCCTAATGATAAATTGATTATATATTAACATTGTATAGAATAATATTTTTTATGTGGTTACTTATTTTAATCATAATAAAAATATATAATTAAAATCATAACAATAATGATTTAAATTTATTAGAGTAATATAAAAATATAAGGATTCTTTCATAATTATTATAGAATCATATTCTGAGTAAAAATTTATAATTTAAAAAATCAATTATGATAAATTAAATAAAAATATAAAAACTAAATAGAAGTATGACATTCTATAAAATGAATTGTTAATTAAAAACAAGTAATTAAACAAGTAATACCATTGAAAAAAAAAATTATTTTAACCCAAACATAAGGGTATCTAATGACCTTGGATAAATTCTAATACTTTTATAAAATCAAGAAAGTAATATTTTCTTTTACGTGACTAATACCTATATAAAATGATTGCATATATCTTTATATCCCCACAAGACCTTCATAAAATGATCAAATCTGTCTTGCAATCTCATCAAGCCATCGATCTATACGGTGATCAGATCCTCTATGTTATTATCATTGCAAGTCCTTAATTGTAATCAAAACAATCATATCACACAAATAAAATAAAATAGATTCATAAGGAGATATCCTGAAAAGGATTCATTAATAAATAATCCTTCTAAATAACTAAATAATACTAAGAAACAGATTATTATGCTTTATACACATTATAAAAATCAAGAGTGGAATGTAATAGAAGTGCACTAGCACATGAAAAAAGTTCAACAATTATATGCTCTTCAAAATACATGGTATTTAAACGAAACCATTTAATGGTCATCATTTCCCTCTAACTATAAAATTTTCTCAGAGTTTTTTTCAAGGGAAAAAAACTAAAATCTCATTAGTCATATTATAAATGAATGCCTGACATCTTTTTTGACAAATATTATAAAAAAAATGAATGAAATTTTTTTTCAATATGTTTTCAGTGTAAAATGTATTCCAATATAATAGATATAGTTTTCTTGTATTCATAATTTAACCATAGTAAATCCATTGTATTTCCATTTTGTATGTCATTAGGATTTCTCTATGAGTATGAATTTGATGTTATTAGTTCATATGTCAAATACGAATAAAATGTTTTTCTATACAAAAACATGGTATAAAGTCTTTAAATATGATTTTATATGGATAATCTATTTATTATTAGATGTATTTCCATAATTATAATTGTAAAAAGGTATGTATATAATCATGAAAACATTAAAACTAATTTAATGTATTGTAAAATAAAAATTCTTCATATAATATCATTCTTAAAATACATTGAAACTAAAATAGTTGGTAATTAAATATTTAAGAAAGATTTTTTGATTTCCAAAACAAAGGAAACAAAAAAACCAAAAATATAATTTGTACTGAACAATATCTCCTTTTTTGGAAAGCACACACTACAAGTGATAAAAAATAATTTATATTAAGAAAAACCCATTTACTTTTTCTTTTAAGTACATCATATTAATAATTTATTATTTAATTTTTATATCTTCCTATGTTTATAACTCATCTAAATACAAGGATGAATATGACTAACTCCCACTTAGGATAAGAACATCCACATGAATCATATTATGATCTTTTATAATTTTTCCACCCCTTTAATAAATCCTCTCCCCCTTAAGATAAAATTACCCCCATTGTATAAAATCCCCCACCCCTTGTGATTTTTAAAAAGGAATAGGAAAAAGTCATGATATACATAAAAAGGGATAGAGGAAAAAAATATGCAAAGATAAATATATAATGTAGTTGATCATTTAATAAATGTGAAATAACATTCTACCAAAAAAACTAAAAGAAATTCTAAAAAATTACATGTGGATTATAAAATGATTCATTGGATGTTTAATTAATAGAATTACGAAAATTGTTTTATGAAATCAATCTATCTTCAGCCTTAATGTTCTGATAAAATATTTCAACATCATAGAAGAATTCTTGTCTGATTAATCCTTTTTTATCAAATATTCAGAAGATTTTTTTATTTTCTATTTATTGTATTATTTTTCTTGATTCCTAAATTTTTCAAATTGTTCATGTATCGTTTCTTCTTGAGATTGAATCTTTTTTCTCCAAATGTATACTCTATTTGTCCCGAGATTTGATAATTTCATAGAAAACATAATTTTGATTTTTCAAATCAATAATATCATATTCATATTACTAGAATCATTAAATATCATTAATAAAAAAATATTAATATAGTTTTTAATTTAGTTATAAGAAGAGTTTTCTTATCAAAAGTACTTATGAATTGTTTAATATATTTTAACCACATGACTATATCCTTTTTAAGATCTATAAATGCAAGACTGGTTTCTTTCTTTGACTTAAAATCCATATCAATATTTTTATCACAAATATTGATATATTCATCAATACCATGAGACCATTTCAAAACATTATTACAACTCTTCATGTGATGTTCGACACTATATTCATGCACCTCAAAACCTCCTTCCCATAATTTCATCCTATTATTAAAATATATCACTAAATCGAACTATTTATACTAATTACCAAAAACCTAATAAACCTTTTTTTCAATCCTAGGGAAATAAGGAATTGTTTTCTATAATTTTGTTGATGTATTATAAATATAATCCAGACCCTGGGAAGTGATTGTATTCAATGACTATGATTCCAACTGATTGTTTCTCTTACTGGTTCTGATCTCTTCTAAAAATATTTTCATTTTTTCCTTTTGTTTCAGAGAGATTTGTTTTTTCTATCAGAAATTTCAATTGAATCCAGAACATCATTTTTTCTTTCATCATACTTTTTTTCTATTTATCATTAACCCTTTTGGATAGAGATAAAATTTATTGAAATGATTTATATTTTTTTCCTAAATAACTAACTTCTCGATACAATTTCCCAAAGATGAAAACTATTTAGATGTGCCCTATAAATTCCTTATCTTGATATTATTAGATAGATTTTCCAATTCCTTATCTTTTGAATGTTATTTATCTTGATATTATTCTCCATTTTCTTAACCTTTTCCTTCTTCTTATTCATCTCAATCACTATTTCCTCCTTTATATTCTTCTTTTTGTTTGACACAATATATTCTTCATTAATTCCATCAATTTCTTCTTTCAATATCATATAACGATATAAATCTGATCTTAAATCATCATTTCCAACATAACCCAATTAATTTTATTCAGCATCATATTTTCCATTATATATATATTAGGGAATATTGGTATTAACAATTTTAACATTTTGAAATTTCAAATCTGAACATTGAGGTGAATCAAATTTCATATTGGAATCATCAACTCCTTTCAATAGAATATCAACTGAGGATTCACATTGATGTTTCTTCATGAACATATTTAACAATTTCCTTTTTTAAAATTCTTATTCACCATGAAATATTAAGAATATAACTTACATAGGGCCATGTATGAACCAAATCTCTCATTATTTTCTTTGAGTCTTAAAACTACTTCATTCATCAATATCTTCTTTTCTGTATTTATTTTTTTCTATTTTTTCTCAGTAAGGTAGTCATCTAAATATTTTAATTATCTTTCATGACATTATATTTTCAAATAAGATTATGATTGAGATTCAGAAGCCTGATAACTTCTTAAAAACAACATTTATTCTTAATCAAAGGCATACTCTATAATCTTTATTTTATCATCACTAATAAATGAAATATATTCTCTGATATATTTTTACAATATTATAATATTGAAATTTCTCATACATAATTTAATCATATTACTAATTAATAGAGGATGTATTATGATCTAAGACATAACCATAATAGACAAGATATTTTTGATAGTCCAATGAATAATGTTGGTGATATTTATTTTTCTCATATTGACATGGTAATCCAAAATGAAAATATCATATACTTTGAGATTATCTATTCACCATTTCATAGAATAATAAATCCTTGTTTCTGTATACATAAAATAATATTATCCTTAATTTAATGACTGATTTTTTTTAGTTCATCATTTGATATTTTTTTGGAAAAATAACTATTTTTTTTATCTAAGATAAATGTAGCCTCTGATTCCCAGAATTTACGAGTCAGAAAAAATACATCTCCTACATCATAAATACCAAGAAAATAGGAAACATACATATGTTACAACTTAGTGTTCTTCTCATAAATACAAAAAGTAAAAAAATCTTTTCAATATTCATTTAAAAACAATATAGAGTCATAAAAATATCTAATCATAACTACATATAAAAAATCATAATTTCTATCAAACTATTCCACACATAATGATCCTAAACCCTAAAAATATATCATTACACTCAAAGAAGAATCATTATTTTCTAAAAATATCTTGAAACTAACCTTTCAAGGAATATAAGAAATTTGTTTTAATATTTTGTAGAATCCATCCTTTTTGGGGAAGAATCTATGGATTCAAGAAAGAAGAAATAATCAGATTGCGAGACTTATGGAAGGAATTTATTTAGGGTTAAAATCTAAAATATATAATGTGGGACATCAGGGGTTACCTTTATATATATTTTAACACCCCTAGCTTCCACAATATGCTTTCTTTTACTAATACAATAGTGTGTATTGTACGCAACTTCATGTTCTAACACACCACAACCAATCAAACTAGCCATTATGAATTGTAATACCCACTTTTTGAAATTTTATAAATTTTAACATTCAAAATGGAGATCATTTTTGGATTTGGAATATCAAAATTATCTTAGGGTGAATTTTTGGTATTTTTCTGAAAACATTCAATATTTGATGAATAGTGGAAAAAACACACAGTTATAGTTTAAAACCTAATATTTATTTAAATTATTATTATTTTTATTTAAATTTATTTTATTTCAAAATAGATACATAATACGTATACATGATCAATGTAATTAATTATAGTCAGTTTATAATAATTTTTAATATATTAAAAATTTATTGAACTTTTCACTGTTTTTTATCCACCTCCTAAGTGAATTTTTACATTCCCATAGATCTTAATTTTACCACTTATGTGAGTGAAATTTAGAAAATTTGAGAGAGACTGTTTATATAAAGAAGTAAGATGTGGGTCAATAAGATAAAAATAATTTTTGGTGAATTGTAACTTTTTTCTTTTATTTACCACGGTTAAATGTAAATAGTGTAATTAAAGGTAAAAATGATATTATTGTTACCCTAACACATTTAATAATTCTATTGGCTAAGTATAATTCAACCTAAAACCACCTTAGGGATAAAATATGAACCTCTTAGGTCCAGATGGATTGGATTATGACATTTATTATTATTTAATTCAAAGAAGAGTTAAAAGAGATAAAATCAAAGTTTAATAACTAAAACAATTTTAATATAGAGTTAAACATAATATAAATTAGATTAAAAATATTAATTATAAAGATAAAAATATTTCCTACTTAATGGTATTTTATTTATAATTTTTAGACACTATATAATTTAATTTATTCATGACACAATGATGATGCAGTAATTACCTTATTAGTGAAATATTAAAAATATTGATATTATAAATACCCAAATAAATATTATTTTAGAATTTTAATGAATTGCACGAATTTTATAGGTTAATATGACATGTAAGGGTTGATTAAATGAATTAGTTTAGAAGTAATAATGCTGTTATGAATTTAGTAAAAACCAAATACCAAATGGTGTCACAATTGACATAAAGGAGTTTTTAAAACAAATATTATATCAAAAATTGATATAATATTCGAAAATATATAATGATCAGCCAAATGACTTATATAATTATAGGTGTATATTTAATGAACCACATGGAGGTCTCTTGGATGTTTATTTAATGATTATTAACCATATAATATAAAAATACAATGAGACATAGTAAATGTCAAACTAATAAACTAAGAATTAAAACTAAAAGATAAGGTTAATAAAGTGACCCAAACCTGTCTAAAACCTATTTTTTGAATATTTTTCGACCCATCCCCACCTTATCCTCGAAATAAATTAGTTTTGAGACATTATAAACCGATAATGATTTTATTATAAATTAACATTTCTAGATTTTCCTAAGGTGCCTGTCACCCCTCTTATAAAAGGGAACTCCCCCTTCTCTCTAATTCACACCTTAAAAGCCATTTGGCTAGGACAAAACCTGACCCAATGTCCTATAAAATTTCCATTATTCATCCTAGAGTCCCTAATATGGTCATAAAACCAACATAAGGAGCCCTTTTGATCAAATCAAAAGGAAGAACCCGGAGAAGTGGTAATGATTTCACCACCCTCTTTCTCGTTCCTTTCATCTTCCACTTCTTCTTTCATTGTTATTTCCATTTTATAAATATAACTCCAGTATATTATATATACTATTATGTCATTATAAATATGATACAACCATAATCATTATTATATCCATACATTGAATGACATGTCACCATACGTGAGTACGTACGACCTACCGTCTCCACGTCGTGGTGTAATTGTTATTCAATATATTATTATTTGGATGGGTATAATAATGATGTGTAATTCATGTAAATAATAAATATAACATGATAATGATTCTGTATATATGATATAAAATTCAATTATATATTGTTTTAATATCAAAAGAATGATATTTTAACTTGTGCATACGTATGGATTGTCATCTCCACGAATGCGATGAGATTCATTCCCCATCCTATCCATTTAAGACTAAATTTCATTTTATGATTTAAAATAATGTTTAAAGACATGATGTAATTATGGATATGAATAAGATAATTATCATCCAAAACAAATATGGCTCACATAACAAAGAATATAAAGGAAAACTAATCCTCTAACACCTGAAACGACGATAGTACTAAGATATTATCAACAAATCAATGTAAAATATAATATATTATATCATATTAATGTGTATTATTCTTTTATAATTAAATAGCAGTTATTTAACCATTATATAGGATGTTAACTTACCCTAGAACAAGGAAAAATTTCAATGTAATGGGTTTCTTTTCTCACTTTAAATTCCATGAGATTTCCATTTATACCACTTATTTATTGCATGTGGTGTGTGTAATTCCCATGATTTTATTCATTGTGTAATATACTTTAATTTATAGATATTTACATCATAATTTTATGATCCTTATTTCATGGGTGTATGTTTGGTATGTTACCAAATCGATAAGGGAATTTGATATTTCAATTTCCACTCATTCAGATTTACGTATACTTCATTGATTATTTTATTCCAAGATTTTGTGTGGAATCACTATTTACCTTATTATGTCATAATTTCCACTCCCCTTTCCGTGGATATACTTTTTATACACATAATCACTCCATTTATAAATTATCACGTCATCGATATGAACATGATAAGAGTAATTTTAACTCAATCTCCATTTATTGAGTTAAACATCTAATTCATTGGTGTTGTTTTTACAGGAATATCTGTGAATGTCCACTAATTGTATTACACTGAATATCCAATCATATTGTGTGTATTTATATTTTTCACACATAATTATGTGGTTTATTTATCCTTGACCTAAGGATACATTCTTTACAGTTGATTTCATCTTAATTTACATTCCATTAAGACTCATTTGTTATTATACACCAAATCACTTTTATATTTTGTATATAATGTACATTGAGATAGTATATCATGAATCCCTTTATTACAATGTTTTTATTACCTCAATTATTTGTGTTCATGTGTCTCTCTTTTGGTTAGAAACGCAATCTAAAATATGATTTTTAATTTTTTTTAATGATTAATTATTCTAAATATTTTTCCTTAATGTCCACGTTTTAAAAATGGATTTGAGGATTTATTTATATAGAAATTAATTTTTTAAAATTAAAAGACCTTTTAGATGTTTCAATGTGGTATGAGACACTTTGATTCAAAAATCGATTTTAAACAGATTCTTGATAAATAGTGAGACTTTTAAATGTTTTCACGAAAAATTTGTATATTTCTCTCAAATCGTTTTGATGATTATTTTCATCTATGTCAATATCCTTCATTATTCTCGATTGAGGTTAATCTGTTATAATACAATTTTCCATATTGTACTGAATGAGTTTTTTTACTGTGGATGTGCTATTTTAATATCATACATAGTTTGTGATAAAGTGTAGACATTTCATATACTTTTTTTAATACGAATTTCTATGTTATGTTTCAAACATTTCCTATGAGAAATGAATCAGAATTTGTAATTGAAGGGTGGAGCCCACTATATCTCCTCAATGCATCGGTAGGTCTCATGAGACAAACTAGTGTCTCGGCACAAGGCCTTGACAAAATCTTATTTATATTCTTTGCACAAGGCCTTGACTATGTGGTTATAATAGTCTCGCATTATGCAATCCATTATTATGAATGTGGTTATTGATATTGCATGAGATTATTAGACTAGTAAAATATCCATGTGAATAAGTAAATGGAATTATTTCATTTTATATTTGCCAAATTAAGTTGAAGTACAAGTTTAAAAGGCTTTTGTTATAGTTATATATTGACATAAATGTTTATACTTATTTATGAATGTTTCTGCTATATTGTTATCCTTACTGATCATCTAAGATCACCTCTTTCTATCTTTTATTTTTTCCATTATGTGAAGATATATTTTATGAATGACCTACAGGGATAGTATGAGGATATGAGTGTGGTCTATGGAGTCATGATTTTGTTTTATTTTTTCACTTTATGATGTAATGTATACATTATGAATGTATCTAGTGATTTCAGACATGATCTTTTGTGATCATGCCAATGATTCCTAATAATGCACCGACTCTAGGTAATTGGGGTCGGGGAGTTATAGTTGGTATCAGAAGAAGTTTAGTACAATTTTTTGGAACTAGATTTAGATAAACTCTGATCAGATCACATAGCCCTAAGATATACATTGAGGATTACTATAGAATAACTTCCTACAATTTTGGTATTGTATAGATTTTGTGAGTTTTCCATGAAATACATCCATGTCTAGATACGAGCAGGTAGAAGCGGCTCTAGCACAGATGTACCTAGGGGTAAATCATGAAAACACCACTTTGAGCTAGACTTGAATGGGAAAAGGTGCATGACAACATGACTTTATGCACTCTTGGTTATGAAAATCTCGGAGGATATGCTTAGGATAATTTATATATTCTTTACAAACCAATTTGAAGTATTTTAATATAAGATGAGATTAAATGACCTTGGTTAATCCTAAGGTGTTTCAAATTAAGAATATGGTGTCATGATATTCTATAAATGATTGTATTAATACTGTTACTCGCACAACGCTTTCTGGTTTTAGTCAATGGATAGATTCCAAGGAAGTCATAGTAACTTTTAGAATTATGTACAAGGTGTGAATGGTGGTGGAAATGAGCAACAAAATTGAATGACGGTAGGCGTAAAATATATCATGTTCATTCCAAATCAGTTTTACAAAAATATGATCAACAACATATATATTAACCAACTCCTAGACTCAACAAAGAAGAGAAATGAAGTGAATTATAAGAGATCTAGCTATAGAGGTCATAGAGAGATTAAATATCAATTTCCATCTTACTAGAAATGTGGAAGGAGACACCTAGTAAAGTGTATCAATGGAAAAAAGAAATGACTTATGTGTGGGAATGAAGGGCATAATGTAAATAATTGACAATGAAAAATGAAGAGTACTATGAAAGAAAATAAAAATGATCCTAAGATTATTCTTAAAGTCATATGTTGTAAATTTAAGGGACCATGTAATCACCCAAGTCAATGCCATGTTCTATAGGATAACCTCTTGGTCCAGGAAGAACCTCTGTGGAAATAAATGGATGGAATTGTTTTTAAAGGAATTAGTGTTCTTTGTTGTTGATATTACATTGGGTGAATTTTCTATTATATGTGTAACCCTACAATTTATCATGTAAAAATGATATTTTAGGAAGAATTATCTTTTCTCTTGTGGATATTGTTATAAATAATGATTTGGTTTTATATGATCCTTGAATTTGAGGAAATTACAAGTTATTATATTCTGGGATGAAAATGAAACGGTGTGAGATAACATTTGTGGAAAAATTATGTTATGGTTATTTTGAGGAATTTATCTCAATTTTGTAATGTTATAAAATATAGTTTTTGAAAAAGGACAACATGTAAACTGTGTGACAACCCACCGTGTCGGAAAAAGCTGTGGGAATCCAACACAAACCATAGTGTGATTGAGATTTATCACTTACCACTGGACTACGTGATGTCCCTAGTTAGTGTGACTAATTTTTTTAGTTAAATGATTTTATTGATCAATAATAAGTTTATTTGAGATCTTAAATATTATAAAATGAATACCCTTAGTATAGTAATTTGATTTGGTGATTAAGTGATAAATGATATTTTGGAAGACGTTCGCATAGGTGAGAGCACTATATGCCCATGGAAAATAGAATACTATGGGATTTCATTTGAGGAGTAACTGTAGATTTTTATCTATGTTTTTATTGTGTATTTATAGTGATTTGGGTTATATATGGAAATGATTAACCTATAATAGGGAACATGTTAATAGGTTAATTACTTTTAAATATGTGACTTTAAGTGTAGTTGATGTCATTTAGAGATACAATTTATCGTGGAAGACAATATTAAAAAATAATTCTATGTTTTGGGACTCAATATTAGTTTTGATAATATTGAATGATATTAAGGACAATTGTTTACTGAATGTTATTTATTTAAATTTTAGGTATTGTTGGTTTAATTTTAGAAATTAATATTTGTGTTTCCTTCTCTAATGGAATATCATTTTAGGGGATCATCAAATCTTGAACTAATCATTTTGGTTATCGTTAATATCTAAAGAGAAGGTAAATATATAGTTTTCCCTTCCCGGATCATGTGATTCTCTAGAAGTTTATTCTAGCTCCCCCGGTGTGAACACGTCTTCTTTAATACTCATCGTTTAAAAAATTGAGTTTGTGGTAGAAATTTATTAATCAATGAAACTGTACAAAAAAATTACTTTTATATATTTCTGTTCATAGTAAATATCATAAATGAATTCCTTATCATTCAGACATGTATTTTAAAAAAAATTGCATGTTTACTTTTCCTACTAGGAAACTAATGACCCTTTACCCCATCAAATGTTTGTGGTTTTCTTGTTGTTAACTTTCTCCTGATCATGTTTTCTATCCCTCTCCATCAGAACATGACACTTAGTTTATCATCTCTATCCATGTTTTTCTAAATGGAATCCTTGTATAGGTTATCTCGGGTGAACTTTGTACTTCTCTTACATTCTTTTAAAGTGATAGTTTTATTGACTCTTTTTCTGATTTGGGACTTTCCATTATATTCCCATTCCCAATTTTAAAAGTTTCAAATAGTAAATTTATTGAAGTAAGGAATAATGTAACACCCTATGCTTCCACGGTATGCTTCTCTTTTAATAATACAGTAGCATGTGTTGTACACAACTCCGAGTTCTAACACACCACAACTAATCAAACTAGCCGGTATGAATAGTAATACCAACTTTTTGAAATTTTATAAATTTTTTCGTTCAAAATGGACTTCATTTTTGGTTTTGGAATTTTGAAATTATCATAGGGTGAATTTTGGGTATTTTTCCGAAAACGTTCAATTTTTGATGAATAGTGTAAAAACACTAAGTTATAGTTAAAAAACGAATTTTAAATTAAATAAATATTTATTTTATTTAATTTATTAGGTGAAAATAAATACATAATACCTATATAAGTTCAATTTAATTCATTGGATTCAGTTTATAATAATTTTACATATATAAAATTTTATTGAACTTTTCACCGTTTTTACCAATCTCCTAGGAGAATTTGAAAATTCACATAAAAAAACTTTTACTGCTTCTGTGAGTGGAATTTCAAAAATTTGAAAGACACAATTAAAATCAATGAGTAAAATGTGGTTCAATAAGATAAAAGTAATTTTTGGTGATTAGTATCTTTTTACTTTTATTTACCATGGTTTTATGTAAATAGGGTAATTAAGGGTAAAAATGATATTATTATAACCCTAACACATGACAAAATTATATTAGATAAGTATTACTCGACCCATAACAATCTTAGGAAAAAAATTATGAACCTCTTTGGTCCACTTTAATTAGATTAGGGCATTTATTATTATTTAATTCAAAGAAGATTTAAAAGAGTTAAAATCAATGTTTAATAAATAAAATATTCTTAATATAGGGTTATATATAAGATAAATTCGAATATAAATATTCATTAGAAAGATAAAATTATTTCCTACATAATTTTATTTAATATATAATTTTTATACATTAAAAAATTTATTTTATTTATGACACAATGATGATGCAATAATTACCTTATTAGTGAAATATTAAACTAATTGATATTATAAATACAAAAATTAATTTAATTTGAGCCTTTTAATGAATTACACGATTTTTATAGCTTAATAATACTTGTTAAGGTTGATTAAATGAATTCTATTTGAAGTAATAATTCTATTATGAATTTATAAAAAACAAAATACCAAAGAGTGTCAAAATTAACATAAAGGAGTTTTTAAAACAAATAGTATATCATAAATTGATATAATATTCCTAAAAATAAAAGGTTCGTACAAATTACTTATATAATGATATTTGTATCATTAATGAACCACTTCAGGGTCTCTTGGTAGTTTATATTACGTTTATTAACCATATAATATAAAATTAAAAAATGACATAGTAAATGTCAAACTAATTAAATAAAAGTTAAAACTAAAAAATATGGTTAATAATGTAACCAAAACCTATCTAAAACCTATTGGTTGAGTTTTTCTAGACCGATACCCACCATATCATCGAAATAAATTAGTTTTGAGCCATTATAAACTGAAAATTATTTTATTATAAAATAATATTTCTAACGTTTCCTAAGGATCCCCTAACCCCTATTATAAAAGGGCACCCACCCTTGTCTCTAAATGAAACCTTCAAAGCCATTTGGCTCGGCCAAACCCTGCCCAAATTTCCTCTAAAATTTCCTCAAATCATCCTAGAGTTCCTACTTTGGTCAGAAAGGCAACTTATAGAGCTATTTTGATCAAATCTAAAGGAAGAACCCGAAAAAGAGGTAACGATTTCACCACCCTCCTTCAAGTTCCTTTCTTATTCCACTGCTTCTTTCTATGATATTTCCATTATAAAATTATAACTCCAGTAACTTCTATATACTGTTATTTTATGATAAATATGGTACTACCATATTCAGTATTCTATACATCCTTTTAATGACATGTCACCATACATGCGTACATACAGCCTACCATCTCCACGTCGTGGTGTAATTGTTATTCAATATATTATTATTTGGATGGGTATAATAATGATGTTTAATTCATGTAAATAAAAATATAACATGATAAAGATTCTGTATATATGACATTCCATCAAATTATATATTATTTTAACATCAAAAGAATGATATTGTTTCTCGTATGCACGTACGGATTACCGTCTCCACGAACGCGATGAGATTCATTCCCCATCAAATCCATTCTAGACTAAATTTAATTTTATGATTAAGAATACTTTTTAGTGACATGATATCATTATGGATATGAATAAGATACATCCCATCCATAAAAAATATGGATCACATAACAACGAATATAAATGAAAACGAATCCTTTAACACCCGAAAGGAAGATAATACAAAGATATTATCAACAAATCAATGTTAAAAGATCATATATGATATCATATTAATGTTTATGATTCTTGTATAATTCAATAAAAATTATTTCACAGTTATACAGGAGGTTAACGTACCCTCGACCAAGGAAAAAGTACAATGTAAGGGGTTTCTTATCTCACTTTTAATTCTGTGGTACTTCCATTGTTCACCACTTATTTATTTCATGTGGTGTGTGTGATGCCCATGATTGTATTCATTGTGTAATATAAATTAATTTGTGGATATTGACATCATCATTGTATGATCCTTATTTCAGGGGTTTATGTTTTGTAAGTTACCAAATCGATAAGGGAATTTGAAATTTCAATTTCCACTCATTCGGCATTACGCATACTTCATTGATTATTTTACTCGAAGATTATGTGTAGAATCAAAATTTATTTGCTTATGTCATAATTTCCACTCCACATTCTATGGATATAAATTGGATATACATAATAACTAAATTTATAAATTCTCAATTCATTGATATGAACTTGATAAGAGTAATTTTAACTCATTTTCCATTTATTGGGTTAAACATCTAATTCATTGGTGTTCATTTTACAAGAATATGTTGGAATGTCCTATTACTGTTTTAAAATGAATATCCAATCATATTGAGTGTATTTATATTTTTCACACATAATTATGTCATTGATTTGTCCTTAACATAAGGATATATTCTTTACAAGAGATTTCATCTCAATTTAAATTCCATTGAGACTCATTTGTTGTTATACACCAAATAACTTTTATGTTGTGTATATAATGTACTTTGAAATAGTATATCATGAATCCATTTATTCCAATGATATTACATAATTTTTATTACCTCAATTATTAGTGTTCAAGTGTCTCTCTTTTGGTTAGAATCTCTTACTAAAATATCATTTTTAAAATTTTTAATGATTTATTCTTCTAAATCTTTCTCATTAATGTCCATGTTTTAAAAATGGTTTTAAGTATTTTCATATATATAAATTTATGTTTTAAAATTAAAATTCATTTTAAATGTTTCAATTTTGTTTGGAAAACATTGATTCAAAAATCTATTTTATACGGATTCTTGATAAATAGGGATACTTTTAAATGTTTTCAAGAAAAATGGGGATATTTCTCTCAAATATATTTTATGATTATTTTCATAAATGTCAATATCCTTTATTATTCTCTATTGAGGTTAATCTGTTACAATAAAATCTTCTATATTGTATTGAATGAGTTATATTTGACTGTGGATGTTCTATTTTAATACCATTCATAGTTTGTGGATAATGTATTGACATTTCGTATGCTAGTTTTAATACGAATATTTATGTTAGGTTTAAAAATTTTCATATGAGGAATTCATTGGACTTAGTAAGTCATGGGTGGAACCAGCTATAGATACTCGATTCATCGGTAGGTATCATGATACAAACCGGTTTCTTGGAAGAAGGCCTTGGAGAAATCTGTTTTGTAGTCTTGGCACAAGGCCTTGACTATGTGTTTATGATAGTCTGGAATTATGCATTCCATTATTATGAAAGAGGTTATTGATATTTCATGTGATTAACTGACTAGTGGAATATCCATGTGAATAAGTAAATGGAATTATTTCATTTTATATTTTCCATATTAAGTTGAAGTAAAAGTTTAAAAGTCTTTTGTTTTAGTTATACATTGCCTTAAATGTTTATACTTATTTATAAATTTTTTTGCTATATTGTTATCCTTATTGAGCATCTGAGCTCAACCCTTTATATGTTTTATTTTTCCTAGGATGTGAAGAAGTATGTTATGAATGACCTGTAGGGATAGTATGAGGATATGATTGTGGTCTATGGTGACAAGATGGTGTTGTAGTTTTTCACTTTATGATGTAATGTAAACTTTATGAATGTATCTAGTGATTCTAAGGCTATTAAACTAATATTTCCTTCGAGACTTGATATTTTGTGATCATGCCCATGATATGTAATAATGCACCGACACTAGGTAACTAGGGTTGGGGCGTTACATATATGATTTTACAAAATATTTCAATTTCTCAAACAGATATAATAGTTGATATTTGATCTATCTAATCTGATGGTTGAGAAACAATAAAAATGATTTTAAAAAAAATAAACCCTTTTTTACAAAGTATTATCGTATTGGGTTAAGAGGATAAATTTTAAAACAAAAAATGTTGTATTTAGTAAATACAATTAAAAAAATGCAAAAACATAAGCAATCATTTATAATAACAAAAATAATGAGAAAAACTGATCGTAATAATGTTTTGATAGAGTATAAAATGAAATAAGCATTCCATTTAGAGTCAAATCATCGACATTATAATTTTTTATTCAATATTTTCTGAAAACAAATGACTACTATGAATTGAAATGGAAACACGAATAAGATTAAACATTAATACATTAAATTCATCTTTTAAAACAAACATGAGTTTGATAAATTTTCAAATAAAATTATAGATAAATAATAAAATATGATTTTAATTAAACTTAAATATGATAAATTTTCAATGGGAACATGAATATGATAAAATTTAAATGTATAATTGAATATAATTAAATTCGAATGAAAAGTAAAATTTTGAGAATATTAAAAATGTGTTAAAAAATCATATATACTACCTCCATAAAAAGGAGTATCTTAATGTTAGTATAGCATTTATAAAAAAATTATATATAAATTATTATCTTAGAGACGTCATTATTAGATTTTTTAATGTATTAAACTTTATCAAAAGGTAATGGATTTGTAAAAATAACCTACTGTTGTTCTTTTATTCTGATGAATTGTAAAACAATATCTCCTTTTTTGTGAGAATACATAGAAATTGATACATAATATCTATTTTATTTTCCTGAGAGTGATGTGTATGGTTTTTTTTATGAAAATATACTGAAGTGTATCACATAGTATTCGATTTTTAGAAATGTTCATTACATAATTAGTGAATATGTGTTACATCTACAACACATGACCACAAAAAGATCCAAATGCCAATTATTTGGATTCAGTAGTGGAAATTTACAGAGAGCGTTGTTTCATAAAAAACCATGAAATGAATAAATCTCATAAGATATGATATTTTTCATATGTACTACTTATATACATTTTAATGCCACCAAATTCACCTTCTAAAAAAACAATTGAAAATCATTTCTAGATGCATTTAAGCATTATAAATCAATAGTTAAACCTATATAAAGAAAAATTGATTTTACATATTATAAATTTGAGTTATTGGATTATCATGATATCTTTCACATAAGAAAAAAACATTACGTTTTTTGTGACTAGGTATTAAGTACAATAAAAATCCTACAATATATCTGAATTGTTTTTGGTCAGATGGTTTACCAGATTCATCAATATAAAGTTTATTTGAGGTACCAATTAGAGTAAAAATATTGTATGATTTTTTATCCTTACATTTAAATAATATCATTGAGATTAATATGATTATATATACATGTACCATCTGGTCTTTATAAAATTTGAAATTCAAAAAAAATTACCTCATCCATCATACGCATTTAAAATTCATATTCATAATATTCACAAACAAATAAATTAAAAATTGTTAAGTTGGTTTGATTATAATGTCATAAACATACATGTGAGCAATTATAATTTTTCTTGTAATCTATTGTATAAATTGATTTGGATAGTCCCCTCAACATAATTTGTTTGTAGTAATAGTTTGTTAATATATCAAAATAGGCTCTAGGGGATTGTTTTAGAACATTTTATTTTCATATATGTTAATAAATTTAATTATGATGTTTTTTATCATCAATACTATGGGTTTTATACATTATATTTTTTCTGCACATATAAATTAAGGAAATAACACTTCACATCCATTTGAAAAATTTTAATGTTGAAGAATGTTGAAAGGGATATTAAAATACAAATTGATTCAAGTCTATCTACCGGTGCATATGTAATTTAATTATATATTCCCTATTGTTTTGTATAACATTTACAACAATTATTTCTATATTTCTAATGACAATTTCATTTTTAATACATTTGTTTCTGAAAACTGATTTTATTCAAATAACTGATTTTTCTTTAGGTATTTCAAATATGGTCCAAAATATTATTCCATTCTAATTCATTTATCTCAACTTTCATTAATAATATTTGATCATCATCACCTGAATAATTATAGTGAATTTAAAGTTAAAATTGGGAATGAAATTAATTATGATCTATTTAATTTCTCAAAAAAAAACTGGCCCTAACTAGTTGATTAACATCACCAATGATATTGTGACTATGATTATTTCTAAGGACAAAATGAATTTGGTTTTAAAATGTATGTTCATAAACATAAATAAGAATGTATTCTTATGTAAAAAATTTAAAAAAAATTCTTTTATTATTTTTGTTATTAGAAGAATCTTATGTCAATGGTTGGGGATTAGTTTTCAAAAACACATCTTAGGATGTTAGTTTGGTTTGTTTTAAAAACAAATGGATTAGTTTCATTAAATTTAACATGTACTATTTCCTCAATTGTTATAGAGATTCTATTAAAACTCTACATTCGTTATAAGATGTTGAGTATCCTAAGAATATACCTTCATTAGATATGGGTGACAATTTATGTATGTATTCATTCATATTCAGGATTAATACATTGAATCCAAATACTTCGAAGTATGAATCCTTTAGTTTTTATCCTCTCAACAACTCATGTGGTTTTTTTATTAATAGAGGGTCATTTTAATATTTTAGTAAAATTATAGTAAATATTATTAACCACTTCATCACAAATATTATTATCAATTGAGTATTAATTCAATATTTTTCTTGTTATTTCTTGAAGAAATTGGTTTCTTCATATAAGAACACAAATGTTTATAAGGAGTTTTATGATTTTAAAATTTTGTGTAATGATTTTATTACTACGAAAAGATTCATTATCCTTATTTATAAATTTTCCATCATGATCACTATGAATTTATATGATGGAATGGATATTAACATTTTCTAAAATTTGGCTACAAAATTTTCAAAATAAAAAATGGCTTCATGTTTCTTTGTATAAATATAAACTCTTGTGTATCAAGGGTAATCATCAACAAAAATTACACCGTTCATGTCTCCAAAACTCAAACATTGTGTTTTACTGAAAATATCAATGTGAACTAACATTAATTTGTGAGAAGTTGAGACTTTGGTAATAGATTTAGAACATCACTTATGTTGCTTGCCATGTTGATAATGGTCATAAATTTTTTATGAATCTAATATAATCTCTAATAAAACAAATTACAAGTGTTTTAGTTAACATACATTTGTTTCTAAGGATATAGTTCCATACAATTCTACTACATAACCATGATTGATCTTCCTTTTCATTAAGGAATGGCAAGTCCTATCTCCCAAGGTATCCTAAGTATAGTTGGTAAACATTCTTTTATGAATGGTAAAAATTATGAAATTCATCTTTTGAATTTTTTACTATACATTTATCATTCTGAAAATTTAAAATCTAACCTTCATCAAGAAAATTAATTATTATTATTTGTTTTTTCATTCAAAATTTAAAATTAAAATTTTGTAAATTATAGATTTTTGAAGAAGAACAATATTACTTATTTAGAAAAGTTCTCCATGATAATTATCTCTCAATGTGACTATCATACCATTCATCTTTAAAGTAATTTAAAAGAAATGTTTTTGTCTATTAATATGTATTCAACACCCACAATCCATATACCATTTTTTCATTCTTTTGGTACTCTATTTCTCTTAATGGAATCAAAACAATTAAGCTTTTAAAACCCAAACCATCCGGGTTCTGATTGTTTCATCAAGTAATATTTTTGAATCCACATTGGTTTCAAAAAATGGGATTTATAGAATCTAAATGATTTAATATTATTAAGAGAAAAAATAATTTTCTGTTGTTTTCCACATTACAATTTAGTACAAGAGGTGGTATTTTCTGGAACAATGCTATTGTAACTAAAAAAGGGGTTTTTATAGGTATATCACATTCTATTAATATCTTTATAAAGAGTTAGATCATTAATTTTCATTTTCAAAAACATCTTGAACTATTGTAAATTTTGATAAAATTTTAATTAATGAAAATATTTCATCTTATAGTTTTTCAACTAATTAATTATCCTTAATATCAATAGTTTTGTAATTGAGTTTTTTTCAAGTACATTTATCTATGATATGAATTTTCCATAATCGTTAAAAATATTATCCACCACATAATTATCATTTTCAACGTTTTCAGAAGGAGGATTAATTTAAAAATATTAATTATCCTGATCTTTATATTGATATAATATTAATTTTATTGAAATAATTATACTTTTATTTTCATTTTCATGTCTCTTACTGACATTAAAATTATCATTTTCATGTAATTTACTAAATATGTATACATTAACATAAAATGGGGAAATATTATTATCTCTAATTGACGATGTTTCTTCATCAGAAAAAATATAACATTTCTCATCATGATAATTTTATTTGAAGACACATTAGTCAAAGAAAAAGTTGTATGTTACATAGATATAAAGCATTTATTATAAAAAGGTATTATGGCATAGATACATATATTCATCTATATATAATTTTTTTATCATAAGAATCATCTCATGATTTTCATCCTCTAGAACCTAAAGAATCATTAACTTTAAAAACACTCATTTATTTGGTATTTTAGTACTTTTTCATATTTTAATCGAAATTGAATTCAATTATATCATTTCTTTTGTGATTTGGATAATCCTGTCTGATGGATCCATTATTCCCATATTTGTAATAGGTAACATTGGAATATTTCTTTTCATTTCACTACATGTTTTTTTTCTCGTAATGATACAAAATTTTTTTTACATACAATATATTTAATTCTTTGGGAAATATATTACAATTCATTTTCATAATGTTTAGATTCACTTGATTCTGATTGAACAATAACTTTCTACATCTATGCTGACTTAAAAACCTTCATCAGAGGTTGAGCTTTTATTTCATTTGATGTAGTAGAAAAATAAACTCCACCATTATTTTTCATTATGTTCTCAGCATCACATTTAAATGTATTATCATATATCAAAATAGTTTAAGAGAATTCATGAATAGAGACATTTTTAATCTTCCTTGATTAATGAATAATTATTCTCTTTGATTTCTATACATACAACATTATATCAATAATATGTTCAACAATATTTTTATCCTATAAATACTTTTGTCTAATATATTGTATTTCACATACATGAATTATTTTAAAGTTAAATTTCATTTAATTTATATTCATTTTTTGGGGGGGTTTCCTTATTTTTTATGGAGGAATGAGTGAGTTTTCCTGAATTGGGCCAAACCGTGAGCCCATTTCCAGTTTTAAAAATAACTTCTCTTTCCTTTATAACTCATTCAATTTTCAAGATTTTTCAAACATTAAAATTCCTACATGGCCTCCCCTAACGTAATAACACCACCCAGTTGATTTGGAGACTTTAGAAATCCATATCCAAGGTTTATTTGGGTTTTTATTTAAGGGGTTGGGCCTGCCTGAAGTCCCAATTCCAGTTTTAAAAATGATTTTTTTTATAACTGATTCAATTTGAGGGATTTATCAGTGATTCCAAGTCTCAACCAAGACCATTGAACCCAGAAAAGCGTTTAAACTCTCTCCCCACCTATTTGGAGCTCTGTTTCATCTCAAATGGGTGCATAACTCCATATGGTTCCTCATATCGTCCGGATTTTAAGAGGTAATTTCATTCCTTCCTAACTCTCTCTTTTTTTAATATTTTTCCTCCATTACAGCTTCTAAATGGCCTAATTATTCTTTTTATAATGAACCCAGAATTGTGTTTGTTTTAAATTTCATCTACTGTTGTTTTGGAGTGATTTCATCGAGATGCATCAAGTATATGAGTCCATTTCATACCTCTTTCAAATTTATCAGGGTTTCATTTCTATTTATTATGGTTTATTCCCTCTTCATAGAAGTCCAAAATGACCAGGGGGTAGGGTTTTGATCCTAAGGTTTAACCTTGGGTTTTAATTTTCAATTATTATCGTTTTAGGTTTGTTCTAGATCCTTATTGGTGAGGCGGTGGTCGAATTAAATTTCGCACGGTTATTCAAGGGTTTTCCTTAATTTGGTAGGTGATTCCATTGTGCATACCATTTTTGTTACTTATCTTGTTCTGGTCGTGGTATTTTCATGTTTAATTCATTTTAATTTTTGTGTAAAAATTATTTTTTGTTTATTTTATAATGGAAATGAAATTTAAATTCCATTTTTTGGTGAAATTGGGCGGTTTTCATAAAAATAAATTATTGGTTAATATGGGGCACACCAATAATTATTTAGTAAATTTAATTGAACAGTATTAGGACTAGAAATCATGTTTTGAATTTTTATTCGTTTTGTTTGTTGTTGTGAATATTTGTTTAAATTGTGTTTGTGAATCAAATGGGATTTAAGTGCCATGTTTGGGTGAAAATGGGGGTTTTAAAAGATATAACTACTTGGTTCACATGAGGATACCCAAAATAGAATTTTTGGTTTCAATAAAGGTTATTGAACTGCCTTTTTTTGGTTACTTAATAGTGTGCACATTGTGTGCAATGTGGATATTTCAAAGATCATTAGGTGCAAACCAATGTGATATTTTTAGAGGTTGTTTTATTTAAAATCAAAATGTTTTATTGTGTGTTTTAATGGATATAAATTGTGTATAGCTACTGTATTGTTTATTTGTGACCAATAATGGTGTTTTATATGAAAAATGTTGTGTTTTGTTTGCTGAAATTGTTTGATCACCAAAAGGGGAATCCTGGGTACTTAGGTGAGTGGATATGTACTAGTACGACTAGTGAAATAGAGGAGTTGTGTCCATGTTTCACTTAGTAAATGGATAAAGAAAAATCTAACTAAACTATTTGGATGATATTTGGGGACCACTAGGTTATGGGTATGCTCCCTACTTGTTGCATGTGCATGGGAAAGGATTGTGACATGGATAATTTACACCGAGATATGCGGTACATATGGCAAGAGACTATCTAGTTTCTTAGGGGTGTTCCTAGTTTTGGTGCTCATTGGATTTGTGGTATTTAACCTTTTATTGGGGTATTTTTTACAGTAATTTATTGTAGATCACATATCTATTTATGTTTGTGAACATTCTGAAAATTTTTGCTCGAAAAATGATATTAATTGAAAGTTTCATTTCTTGGATTTTATCACTGCTTTTCATTACGTATTAAAGCTTCTTGTTTTTTCACATTATATTGAATTATATTAGGAATCATTGGGTGGTGTCCTATTGGGATTAGGCTCACACCCTACTGACACCCATTGGGTGTTAGTAGACTTGGTTATGTTTTCCTCAGGTAAAGGAAAGGATAAGGGTGATGGCGGTTCAGGGTGTTAGTCCCCATCCTTGGGAAGGAGTTGTGGAGACGGCCTGGGGGTGTTGAACCCTTGTCATGTGGAGTCAATGTGGAAATTTTGTTTCTGTTTCATTGTGTCTTTAGACCTTTTTTATTTCATTTCAACTTATGTATTCAGTTCTCTATTTTTTATAGGCCTTGCTGGTATGAATTTTTTAGACTCATTTTATCATATATTTTTGATGTTTTATGTATACATATTCGGTTAAATCGTTCGCCAACCATGATAAATGATAATCGGGCACTTGTGCCAGGTCGTGGGGATAGGGAACTCCCTTTGGGCCTTGCTAGTGGCATGTTTGATCTCGTTAATGGTGGCTACCATATTCGGTCTGTGACAAAATGGTATCAGAGGAAGGATAATGTTTTTTGGTAATATTTGTATTGTGGGATGATTTGGGATTGACAGGAGCTAGGACTGTCGGGGCTCGGGGTTTCGGTTGTGTGTAGGGTGCATTTCCATCACCTCTCATGGTAGACCTTGAGTCTCCATGGGATGTTGGAATTCACAGATGGACTTCACTTCTAGGTGGGACGTGTGTGCTACAGACCACATGTGGACATCAAAAATATGTGTATTTGTTGTTTATTTTATTACTGAAATGTGTTTCTTTATTTATAATTGATGTATTTGATTACAATTTTCAGAATTGTGGTATTGGATATTATTTTGTAACTGTTGAATTTTGTAGGATCATGTCTCCCCAGAAAGCTACCACACACCCACAGGAGGAAGCTGGAGAGAGTTCTCCAACACTATTTGATTAAAGGCTTCTGAAGGCTGTGGTTTGGGTTGTCCAAGCTTTGTGAAAGAACCATATCTTTCTCATATTCCTGTTAGGAAAAACAGACAGGTCCTAGAAAAGATAAAGAAGAAGAGTTGTTGAAAAATAGGCCTCCTACCATCCGAGGTAGCTCAGAACCCCAAGAAGTAGAAGAATGGCTCGAGAAGATCGAGCATGTGTTTGAGTTTCTGAAAAAACTCGGGGAGATCAGGGTGAATTGTGCCTCCTTTCAGATGGAGGGTCCCAGCTGTAAGTGGTGGGGGTCAGTGCTTCAGGCTGGAAAGAATGAACCTATACACTGAGGAGATTTCCAGGTTGTCTTCAATGAACAATACTTCCATGAGGTGTTGGCTTATGCTAGGTCTAGAGAGTACATGGAACAAGTTCAGGAGAACCTATCTGTGATAGAGTATGCCAACTGTTTCGATGAGTTGGTTCGGTATGCTCCATAAATTGTTTCTAATGATAAATAGAAGGCCTAGAAATTTGAGAAAGGATTACAACCAGAGATATACTCCTAGGTGTTCTTTCTTAAGCTGAGGACCTATACTAAGGTTTTTGATCAGGAGTGCATGGTGGATATTGATAAGAAAAGAAGTTCTGGTTTCTATGGATCATTATTTGTAGTGGGAAGTGGATGCTCCTCAGAGAAGAAAAGGAAGTGGGGGGATCATGTGAATAATGGAGGTGGTAGTTCAAGCCACTCTTCCAGGTAGTTTTCTTCTGCGGCTTCTGATACAAGATTGGTCGTGTGCCACCAATGTTGGATGCCCGGTCATAACCGACCAGCATGTCCAGTTCCTCTGAATCCTTTTTACCAGTGTGGAGGTATGATCCATTTGCAGCGCTTCTGTGGTGTGGCACGTCCACTTCCATGTCGGGCAGGGGTAGTGGCTTTAAGAGGAGTTGCAGCACAGTACGAGCCATCGAGGACGGGGAGATCTCAATTTTGTGTTTGTGGTGGTAGGGCTGGATCATCTTCTAGGCAGATCCAGTTTAGGGGACAACCATAGACTAGTGGGCATCCTCAGGTAGATACTATACATCTCCATGTAGTGGATCAGGCACCAGCAGGATCAGAGGTGGGATGACCAATAGTTTGAGGTTTTGTTTTGATCATATCTTATATAGCTAATACTCTTTTTGATATTGGATCCTCTGTTTCATTTATTTTTACCAATTTTATGGTCATTTGGAATTTTTCAACTGAGTTGATGTCTATTTCAATGAAGTTGGTGACACCGCTGGGAAGGAAGAAAGAGCAGGGCCTCAGGTGCCCCTCGTGTGCACTTTCTGTGTCAGGGGTTGAGATGGAGTGGGAACTCCTGGTTCAAGATATAGAACTTTTTGACATAATAATTAGATTAGATTGGCTAGTACACATCTAGGAACACATTGATTGCTACATGCGGAGAGTGAGTTTCACGACACATGATGGCAATGGTCAGGTTTTTCGAGGTGAATGGGATTCATGGTTGGGTCGCGTAGGACCTCCACTCCCAGAGTTGGGAAGTATTTACATCTAGTTATCATCACTCATTCTAGAGGATGATGGCCTTTCTCTAGGAGTTTCACTGCCTCATGGTGTGAATGAGTTTCTGGAGGTATTCCTAGATGATTTCTCAGGTTTTCCCCTGGAGCAGGTTGTGCAGTTTTCAATTGATTTGGAACTGGGAAGACAACTGATATCTCTTCCATCTTATCGCATATCCCACACCTAGCTGAGGGAATTAATGATACAGTTGGACGAATTTGAATCCAAAGGATTCATTCGCCTGCGCATCTCTCCTTGGGCCACTCCTATGTTGTTCGCAAAAAAGGCTGACGGATCCCTCTGGTTGTGCATTGATTACCAGAAACTGAATAAGGCAAAAATTAAGAACAAATACACATTTCCTAGAATATATGATTTGTTCGAACTGTTGAAGGTGAAATGTGATTCTCAAAAATATACATCTATTTGGGTTATCGCCAGCTTAGGGTAAAGGAGTGAGATATCCCTTAGATATCCTTTCTAAGCTGGTACGACCACTTTGAGTATTTGGACATTCCCTTCAGATTGACCAATGCTCCAGTGGTTTTTATGGCACTCATGAATAGGGTGTTTCATTAGTTTCTCAATTCCATTGTTGTGGTGTTCATGGATGACATTCTGGTATACTATAGCTCTGATGAGGAACACTAACATCACTTGATGATCATTTGGGGTACATTACGGGATCACCCCCTCTATGCGAAGTTGTCAAAGTGCACTTTTTGGATCAAAGAAGTGAGATTTTTGGGGCATGTGATCTCTGAGAAGGGGGTTTCAAGGATCCAGGGAAGATTAGTGTGGTTATGTCATGGGAGCAGCCAACGAATTTGTTTGAGATCAGGAGTTTCCTTGGCCTAGCTAGTTATTATAGGCGATTCGTTCGGGATTTCTCTTGGCATGCATCATCGATGACTGCGCTCACCCAGAAAGGGGTGAAGTCTGAATGGGGTTTGGTGTAACACCCCAGGTAAATAAAGAGTATGAAGATTTCACATATATCCATATTTGTGAATAAAATATTAATATTACTTTAAAGGAAATTCTATGCTCGATGGCTTACCCAATATGCAACAACGAGTTCCTTTGAAATCATACGTTGCACTCTAATAATAAAATAATATTAATTTAAATGGTAGTTAACACATAGTCATTGTATTGACAAGAAGGAATATACATAACTAAAATATGATTATATATGTTTGTTAAATGTTTTTATTTTTATCCAATAAATTTTAGAGACTTAAAATACAAATGAATCCAATCTTAAGCATTGAATACACTAGTATTTTTAAAAGTTTGTTCTACTAACTTTTGATGGAAAACCATTTTTTAAATCAATCATTTGACAATTTTATAAGCTTTATTTTTCAAAATAAACATATTATTTATGATTGGGACAGTGAAATTTACCTTGGGTTAATTTTTGGTATTTTTCTGACAATGTTCATTTTTTAATGAATAGTGAAAAATACTGCATTTTACATCAAAACTGCTTTTTCATATAATTTTATTATATGGTTATATTATATTTTTATTTTTTTTAAAGTCTAATTAGAATATATATTTACCATGTAATTCAATGGTGGTCATTTTGATTAATTTCACTTTGGAATTAGGCATAAACAAGTGACAATCTTTTCATAAATATTGTTTCTAAAAACCCGCTATTTGTTTTGACAACAGGAAGTTTTTTAAAATTAATTATTGCAATTTATGTGTTTGGAATTTGTTAAAATGGATTACATATTTGGAACCTGATGGTCCAAATTATGTAATTAATATTTTTTTTATTTTGGACATTATGAATAGTAACGACGGTAATTATCTTTAATTATCTTGATTAATGAGTAATCAGGTAGTTAAAGATAATAAAATAATATCATAATAATAAAAAATGACCACAACATGCGTCCTAAGGATACTGGTTGTCTCATTTCCGACCATGGGATGCCTTGTACCAAACTTGGGGCCCCATGGAATCACTTTTGTGAGAAAGTGACTTTTTATCTTTTTATTTTTAAAGAATGTTAAACGTAACAAAGAATGTATCACCTAAGTAAAATATTTTTAATTGTGCCTAGATAAATGATAATTTGGACTATAAATATTCATTGGAAAGCTAAAAATATTTTATACATCATGATATTTTTTTTATAATTTTTAGACATTAAATTTATTAAATTATTTATGACATCATGATGATGTTGTGATTACCTCATTAATAAATGATTTAAATAAAATGGATTGATAATGTAAAATCTAAGACCTAAACATGTCCAAAACCTATTGTATGGGTGGATTTATAACCCTTATCACCTTATCCTCAAAATAATTCAATGTGATACCATTAAAATCGGAAACTCATTTGAAAATAAAGTTACATTTAATACCTTTCCAAGAGTGCCCCTCCTCTCCTCTTATAAAAGGCCCCCACCTCTACCTCCTTACCCACACTTCCAAAGCCTTTAACCCACCTCTTTTTAAAAGAATTTTTTTGTTGGGTCTTTTAATTTTCATATTCTTATATTGGGATATGTTGTCATATATCCTTATTGATGTAAATTTTATTTCCAAGTGTTGAGATACCCTTTTTTTATCTATCATCAGCTCTTTTTGATGTGATGCTGTTAGGATGTCAAGGGAACTTCTTAACCCAATTTCGATTTCTTTGAGTTGAACATGTAGTTATTGAATATGTCATCCTTTGAATATTTGTGAATTAACTTTGATTATTTTACACTTAATATCCACTTACATTTGGTGTATTTGTTTTTCACACATAATTATGTAATTGATTTATCCTTAAAACAAGGATACCGTCTTTGTAAGGGACTTCATCTCAATCTCCATTCATTGAGGCATATTTTGTTTTATACACAACCTTCTTTTATACGGTGTATAAACCCCTTTGACTTTACGTTTATCCAAAAAGGAATCTTTTTTATACGACGCGTTTTACTAAACGACAAAAGGGAATGTTTTTGTCATACGTATGCTGCGACAATGACTTCTCTGCCTCCGTGACCATTATTTGAGTTTCGGCTTCTTCTACAAGGCATACCTTATTTTTAAAAGAAAAATAAATACCATGTTTTACTTTTCTTTTATTTTGGTATTGAAAATGGTTTTCATAATCTTTTTATATCAATGTGTTGTATTGATGTCTTCTTATTAAAAGGTATAAATGTTATGTTTCCTTTATGCATGTTTTATGTGATAAGATTATGTTATGGTTCTTGGGAATTGTTATGAAGATGGGTGGATCCGTGATAAACTAAGGGCAGGTGAGCCCGATATATCTCTCCAATGCATTGGGTAACGTGAAGGAGTGAAACGTTAAGGTATCTCCGAAGAGATTTAGGGAATATACTGTGGTGGGTATTCCAAACGTAACCAAGAGGGTTACTCCCTCCGTAAGAATTTCATGAATGCCTCAAGTTACCTTTTATGTCTTATTATTTCTTTGATTTTTTCATGATTTGATGAGGTATGTTAAAGTACCTATTTTTTATGGGTAAAGTATTATTTCTGTCTTATGTATATATGAACTTATGATTCCTTTCCATATTTTTATAACCCTTACTGTGATTTTTATGCTCATCCCAAATTTTTGAAATGATTCTCATAGGTCAAGGGAAAGGTACATGATGTGATGATAGAGTCAAGGATGTGTCATGAAAGAATACATGTTTTATTTTAAAAATGTTTCCATTGATGGGACGAATGAATACTGTCTTTTATGTAACCACTTTGATTAAATGTGGAATATAATGCATGTTTTATGATCAAATTCTCTAGAACTCTAAACCTGAAAAGATCCTCAAAGTGTAATCTTGTAATAACTCAATATTAAGTAAGGTTTAGGCTGGGGCCTTATAGTTGGTATCAAAGGTCGGTTTAGATAACTTTAGAGGTTATGATATCTTCTAAGCATAAGTGACATTACCATAATGGTTAGGATTTCAGAAAGAGTCCTAATTTTAGATAATGTGAATAAGTAAGTATATATTAGTGTTTATCTTACTCATTAGTACATGATGTTTATGTTGATATACTCACACTGAACTTTTTGGTTTTAGTAAATTGCTGGATCTAGCAGCCACCAAAGTGACAATTGGTTTGAAGGAAACTGTGGTGGTTCTCTGATTAAGAGACTGGATGAAATGGGGTATTCAATGAGGAAAATCGTGGTTGTTCTAACCCAAATATCAAGGAGTCATGATCAACCACTTGAACCTTGGTATGTTCTATAATTCATCATGTACGAGATGACCAATCGATGTGGAATTTCAGGTAATAATTATAAAGGTAACCATTATGGTTTATATGATCCTTACTTTTGAGGTAATTATGGGTTATTATATGTTATGATGGAAAATGAAAGGCATGAGATAAACTTGAGGTTAAAATATGTTATGTTTATTTTTGAAGATTTTATCTCGTTTTGGAAAATGTTTTGAGAAATATATAGTTTTTGAAAAAGGACAACACGCAGACCGTGTGACAACCCGTCGCGTCGGACAAAGCTGTGGGAATCGAACCCATAACCAAAGTGCGACTGGTATTTATCACCTACCATTGGACTACGTGAAGTCCTTGGTTAGTTTTAATGATTATTTTTATTTAGATGATTTTATGAATTAAGAGTATGTTGATTTTGGGTTATCTATGGAAATATATTAACCTATCATGGAGGATATGTGATTAGGTTAATTACTTTTCAATACGAGACTTTAAGAGCAACTGATATTGTTTGGGGATAAATGTTATGATTTAACTTGGAAGACTATGTGACTAAAACCATCAAATATTTGGGTATCAATCTTATTTTGGTTTACTTTGAAGGATTTTATAGAAAAATTGTTTATCGAATGGTCCTCATTGAACATTGGGTTTTATTGGACAAATTTTGGAGATAATGAATAGATTTTCTTTTTATAAAGGGTTATCATTTTCTGGATTATCTAATATTTTACTAAACTTTTTAGTTTTGGTTTTGGTTTAGTCAAAATACATGGGAAGTATATAGTTCTCTTTTGTAGATTAGGTTATTCTCTAGAAGTTGATTATAGTACTCTTAATGTGAACAAGTCTTCCTAAATACTCATCTTTTGGAGAAAATATGAGTTTGTGTAAGGAATATAATAAAATTTTAAAGTCAACATGAAAAGTGATTATGTTTCCTTATGAATAAATTCCTCAATAAAAAGTAACATAAAACAAAAATGTTGTCTATTAACTTTTCCTACTGGGGAATCGAATACCGTTTAACCCATCACAAGTTTGTGATTTTCTTGTGGTTGACTTTCTCCTAAACATGTTTTCTATCACTCTCTATCATAACATGACCCTATGTTTTCTCCTCCATGTACATGTTTTCCTACATGGAATCCTAGTATGGGTTAAGTCGGGTGACCTCTATACTTCTCTTTCTCTATTTTAATGTGATTGTTTTACCGACTCTTGTTCCGATGTGGGATTTTCAATGATGTTTCCAAGCCCAGTTTTATAATTTTGAGGACGCAATTTCTAAAAGGGAGGAAGGATGTAACACCCCAAGTAAATAAAGAATATGATATTTTCACATTTATCCATATTTGTGAATAAAATACTAATATTACTTTAAAGGGAATGCTATGCTCGATGGATTAACCAATATGCAACAACGAGTTCCTTTGAAATCATACGTTGCACTCTAATAATAAAATAATATTATTTTAAATGGTAGTTAACACATAGCTGTTTTATTGACTAGAATGAATGGAAATAACTAAAATATGATTATATATGTCTGTTAAATGTTTTTACTTTTATTCAATAAATTTTATAGGCTTAAAATACAAATGAATCCAATCTTAAGCATTGAATACACTAGTATTTTTAAAAGATTGTTCTACTACCTTTTGATGGAAAACAAATTTTTAAGTCAAAATTTTGAAAATTATATAAGCTCTATTTTTCAAAATAAACATATTATTTATGATTGGGACATTGAAATTTACCTTGGGTTAATTTTTGGTATTTTTCTGACAATGTTCATTTTTCAATGAATAGTGAAAAATACTGCTTTTACATCAAAACTACTTTTTCATATAATTTAATTATATGGTTATATTATATTTTTAATTTGTTTTAAAGTGTAATTAGAATATAGTTTTACCATGTAATTCAATTATGGCCATTGGGAATAATTTCACTTTGGAATTAGGCATAAACAAATGCCAAACTTTTCATAATTATTGTTTCTAAAAAACCCGCTATTAGTTTTGACAACGGGAAGTTTTGTTAAATTAATTATTGCAATTTATGTGTTTTTAATTTGGTAAAATGGATTAAATATTTGGAATCAGAAGGTCCAAATTATGTAATTAGGACTCTTTTGTTTTTTGGACATTATGAATAGTAACGACGGTAATTATCTTTAATTATATTGATTAATGAGTAATCAGGTAGTTAAAGATAATAAAATAATATCATAATAATAAAAAATGACCACAACATTTGTCCTAAGGCTAATGGTTGTCTCATTTCCGACCATGGGATGCCTTGTGACAAACTTGGGGGCCCCATGGTATCACTTTTGTGAGAAAGTGACTTTTTATCTTCTTATTTTTAAAGAATCTTAAATGTAACAAAGAATGTATCACCTAAGTAAAATATTTTTAATTTTGCCTAAATAAATGTTATTTTCGACTATAAATATTCATTAGAAATCTAAAAAGTTTTCCAACATCATGATATTTGTTTTATAATTTTTAGAAATTAAATGTATTAAATTATTTATGACATCATGATGATGTAGTGATTACCTCATTAATAAAGGATTTAAATAAAATGGAAAGATAATGTAAAATATAAGACCTAAACATGTCCAAAACCCATTGTATGGTTTTATTTCGAACCCTTATCACCTTCTCCTCGAAAAAAACCAATGTGGGGCCATTAAAATACGAAACTCATTTGAAAATAAAGTTACATTTTATACCGTTCCAAGAGTGCCCCTCCTCTCTCTTAAAAAAGGCCCCCACCTCTACCTCATTACCCACACATCCAAAGCCTTTGGCTCGCCCAAACCCCACCCATTTTGTCTCTCCAAATCCCTCTCTAACTCCTTGAAGCCTCACTTTGTGCAGAAGTCTTCCCAAGGAAGCCTTTGAACTCAAACTAAAGGGAGTTACCCGATTTTAAGGTAATGTCTTCACTTGAGTCCTTTTGTTTTATTTTGCTTCTCAAACCCCCTAAACTCTTTTTATTCATTTATTTTGTAACAACTCCAGTATCTTAAATATACTAGGATGTTTTTATAAGAATTATTCGAGCTACACTTACACACAACTTCGTCTAGTTGTTAAATAACCTATTTGTTTCTGTGGTTGACGATTTTCTGCCTCACAAAACGATGATTGTTCAATATTATTTTAACACCTTTAAAGGTGGCCATTATGATGTCACTGTATTTTATATATTATATATATGGTATTTATGGTTACTATATGCTTCTGTATTTTATATTTAAAACATAACTCAATTTTTTTCATGTTGTGTAAATGCGATAATTTCATATGAGGAAGTGTGGACTACCGCCCCCTCAAGTGATGTGACTCGTACATGCAATACATGGAACGTATAAAGAATGAAATTAATGAACATATGTGACCTATATAACATATATATTATACTGGAATTATAATATATATATATCATTTATTTTTAATTCCATTAATATGAAAAAGAAAAAAATGAAAGTAGCGTTCATGCGTACGTACGACCTACTGTCTCCATGAACGGTGCTTTTTGTTTTTTATCTCCAAATTATTTGGAATAGTATAAAATGAATATTTAATGGATATATATGATATTTTAATAATTAATACTATTCTGTAAATTATTTTCTTATAACTACATGGGAAATCTTTTTTCAACCATGTTCATTTTTGACTCATGTACCAAACATCGGCAAAAACGTCTGATATGAAATAACATTATTAAAAAATTATTATAACATTATAATATGTGATATGAACTGAATAATAATCTCTAAATGGGGTAATTAGGAAATTATAAACTGACCAAAGTTTATTATTCAGGAATATAATGAAACAAACAAGACAAGTCGGACTTGAGGTAAGCGATCCTACTCCTCTCTTTCTTTTTTAGAACACTCTTTTATGTCATTCCTTTTAAGTTCATATTTCTTGTGATTGGGATGTTATTTTATATTACTCTTACTCTAATTTTTATGTTCATATGATGAGAGACCCTATTATCTCTCATCAATCCATTTTGGAAGTTTGGAGTGGCGTCGTTAGGCTGCCGAATTTTCGTAAGAGATCTAACCTCTCTCTTTCTCTTTAATTACTCTCCTTTATGTCACTTCTTTTAAAATCCTAATTGTTATGATGGGGGATGTAATTTTATATTCCTATCTATGTAAATTTTATTTTAATATGATTATAGACCATATTTGATCTCAACAATCCATTTTTGGAAGTTTTAAGTGGCGTCGTTAGGCTGTCGAGTTTTCGTAAGGGATTTTTCATCTCAATTTTATTACCGTGAGATTTATGCTACATTTTCCCCAATTTCCATTTAGTGGTGTATGTACTGACCATTATTTTACTCATTTTGTAATATACTTTCTTTTATGAGTATTTACATCAATGTTGTATTTTCTTTCTTTCACGGGTTGTATGTTTCGAAAGATAGCCATGTCGATAAGGGAACCTTTCACCCTACTCTTTTTAAAAGACTTCTTTTGTTGGGTATTTTAATTTACATATTGTTATGTTGGGATATGTTATCATATATCCTTATTGATGTAAATTTTATTTCCAAGTGATGAGATACCCTTTTTTATCTCTTATCAACTCTTTTTGATGTGACGTCGTTAGGCTGTCAAGGGAACTTCTTATCCCAATTTCGATTTCTTTGGGTTCAACATGTAGTTATTGAATATGTCATACTTTGAATATGTGTGAATTACCTTTGATTATTTTACACTTAATATCCACTTAAATTTGGTGTATTTTTTTCACACATAATTATGTAATTGATTTATCCTTAAAACAAGGATACCGTCTTTGTTAGGGACTTCGTCTCAATCTCCATTCATTGAGGCATATTTTGTTTTATACACAACCTTCTTTTATATGGTGTATAAACCCCTTTGACTTTTAAATTTATCCAAAAAGGAATCCTTTTTATACGACGCGTTTTACTAAATGACAAAAGGGAATGTTTTTGTCGTACGTATGCTGCGACAACGACTTCTCCGCCTCCGTGACCATTATTTGAGTTTCGGCTGTTCTACAAGCCATACCTTCTTTTTAAAAGAAAAATAAATACCATGTTTTACTTTTATTTTATTTTGGTATTGAAAATGGTTTTCATAATGTTTTTATATCAATGCGTTGTGTTGGTATCTTGTTATTGAAAGGTGGAAAGGTTATGTTTCCTTTATGCATGTTTTATGTGATAAGATTATGTTATGGTTCAGGGGAATTGTTATGAAGATGGGTAGTTCCATGATAAACTAAGGGTGGGTGAGCCCGATATAGCTCTCCAATGCATTGGGTAACGTGAAGGAGTGAAACGTAAAGGTTTCTCCGAAGATATTTAGGGAATATACTGTGGTGGGTTTTCCAAACGTAACCAAGAGGGTTACTCCCTACATAAGAATGTAATGAATGCCTCAAGTTACCTTTTATGTCTTATGATTTCTATGATTTTTTCATGATTTTATGAGGTATGTTAAAGTAGCTATGTTTTATGGGTAAAGTTTTATTTCAGTATTATGTATATATGAACTCATGATTCCTTTCCATATTTTTATAACCCTTACTGAGCTTTTTATGCTCATCCAAAGTTTTTGAAATGTTTTTCACATGTCAAGGGAAAGGTACATGATGTGATAATAATGTCAAGGATGTGTCAAGAAATAATCCATGTTTTATTTTAAATATCATTCCGTTGATGGGAAGAATGAATATTGTCTTTTATGTAACCACTTTGTTTAAATGTGGAATGTAATGCGAGTTTCATGATCTAATTCTCTAAAACTCTAAACCTGAAAAGATCCTCAATGTGTAATCTTGTAATAACTCAAGATTAAGTAAGGTTTAAGGCTGGGGCCTTATAGTTGGTATCAATGGTCGGTTTAGATAACTTTATAGGTTAGGGTATCTTCTAAGCATAAGTGACATTACCATAATGGTTAGGATTTCAAAAAGAGTCCTAGTTTTAGATAATGTGAATAAGTATGTATATATTAGTGTTTATATTACTCATTAGTACATGATGTTTATGTTGATATACTCACACTGACCTTTTTGGTTTTATTAAATTGCTGGATCTTGAAGGCATCAAAGTGACAATTGGTTTGAAGGAAACTGTGGTGGTTCTCTGATTAAGGGACTGGATGAAATGGGTTATTCAATGAGGAAAATCATGGTTGTTATAAACCAAATATCAAGGAGTCATGATCAACCACTTGAACCTTGGTATGTTCTATAATGCATCATGTACGAGATTACCAATTGATGTGGAAGTTCGGGTAATAATAATAAAGGTAACCATTAGGGTTTATATGATCCTTACTTTTGAGGTAATTATGGGTTATTATATGTTATGATGGAAAATGAAAGGCATGAGATAAACTTGAGGATAAAATATTTTATGTTTATCTTTGAAGATTTTATCTCGTTTTGGGAAATGTTTTGAGAGTTATATAGTTTTGGTAAAGGGAAAACACGCAGACCCTGTGACAACCTGTCGCGTCGGACAAAGCTGTGGAAATCGAACCCACAACCAAAGTGCGACTGGTATTTATCGCCTAACACTGGACTACGTGAAGTCCATGGTTAGTTTGAATGATTATTTTTAGTTAGATTATTTTATTAATTAAGAGTAAGTTGATTTTGGGTTATCTATGGAAATATATTAACCTATCATGGAGGATATGACAGTAGGTTAACTACTTTTCAATACGAGACTTTAAGAGCAACATATATTGTTTGGGGATAAATGTTACGATTTAACATTGAAGACTATGTGAATAAACCATCAAATATTTGGGTTTCAATCATAGTTTGGTTTACTTTGAAGGATTTTATGGACAAATTGTTTATCGAATGGTCCTCGTTGAACTTTGGCTTTTATTGGACAAATTTTAGAGATTAGGAATAGATTTTCTTTTTATAAAGGGTTATCCTTTTCTGGATTATCTAATCTTGTACTAATATTTTTGGTTTTGGTTTTGGATAAAGTCTAAAGACATGGGAAGTATATAGTTCTCTTTTGTGGATTAGTTGATTCTCTAAAAGTTGATTATAGTACTCTTAATGTGAAGAAGTCTTCCTAAATACTCGTCTTTTGGAGAAAATATGATTTTGTGTAAGGAATCTAATAAAAGTTGAAAGTCAACATGATTAGTGATTATGATTCCTTATGAATAAATTCCCCAATAAGAAGTAACTTAAAACAAAAATGTTGTCTATTAACTTTTCCTACTGGGGAATCAAATACTGTTTAACCCATCACATGTTTGTGATTTTCTTGTGGTTAACTTTTTCCTAAACATGTTTTCTATCACTCTCTATCAGAACATGACCCTATGTTTTCTCTTCCATGTCCATGTTTTCCTAAATGGAATCCTATTATGGGTTAACTCGGGTGACCTCTATACTTCTCTTTCATTACTTTAAAATGATTGTTTTACCGGCTCTAGTTCCGATGTGGGATTTTCAATGATGTTTCCAAGCCCAGTTTTATAATTGTGAGGACGCAATTTCCAAAAGGAGGGAAGGATGTAACACCCCAAGTAAATAAAGAGTATGAAATTTTCAAATTTATCCATATTTGTGAATAAAATATTAATATTACTTTAAAGGGAATTCTATGCTCGATGGCTTACCCAATATGCAACAACGAGTTCCTTTGAAATCATACGTTTTCTCTCTAATAATAAAATAATATTATTTTAAATGGTAGTTAACACATAACTATTGTATTGACAAGAATGAATATAAATAACTAAAATATGATTATATATGTTTTTTAAATATTTTTACTTTTATCCAATAAATTGTATAGGCTTAAAATACAAATGAATCCAATCTTAAGCATTGAATACAGTAGTATTTTTAAAAGATTGTTCTACTACCTTTTAATGGAAAACCATTTTTTAAATCAAACATTTGACAATTATAAAAGCTCTATTTTTCAAAATAAACATATTATTTATGATTGGTACATTGAAATTTACCTTGGGTTAATTATTGGTATTTTTCTGACAATGTTCATTTTACAATGAATAGAGAAAAATATTGCATTTTACATCAAAACTGCTTTTTCATAAAATTTAATTATATGGTTATATTATCTTTTTAATTTGTTTTAAAGTGTAATTAGAATATATTTTTACCATGTAATTCAATTATGGTCATTGGGATTAATTTCACTTTGGAATTAGGCATAAACAAGTGCCAATCCTTTCATAAATATTGTTTCTAAAAAACCCGCTATTTGTTTTGACAACTGTAAGTTTTTTTAAATTAATTATTTCAATTTATCTATTTGGAATTTCGTTAAATGGATTACATATTTGGAATCATAGGTTCCAAATTATGTAATTAGGACTCTTTTGTTTTTGTACATTATGAATAGTAACGACGGTAATTATCTTTAATTATCTTGATTAATGAGTAATCAGGTAGTTAGAGATAAAAAAATAATATCATAATAATAAAAAATAACCACAACATGTGTCCTAATGCTACTGGTTGTCTCATTTCCGACCATGGGATGCCTTGTTCCAAACTTGAGGGCCCCATGGAATCACTTTTATGAGAAAGTGACTTTTTATCTTTTTATTTTTAAAGAATGTTAAATGTAACAAAGAATGTATCACCTAAGTAAAATATTTTTAATTTATACTAGATAAATGATTTTTTGGACAATAAATATTCATTAGAAATCTAAAAATATTTCCTACAACATGATATTTGTTTATAATTTTTAGACATTAAATTTATTAAATTATTAATGACATCATGATGATGCTGCGATTACCTCATTAATAAAAGAATTTAAATAAAATGGAATGATAATGTAAAATCTAAGACCTACACATGTACAAAACCTATTGTATGGGTGGATTTCAAACCCTTATCACCCTATCGCCGAATCAAAATAATGTGGAACCATTGAAATCCGAAACTCATTTGAAAATAAAGTTACATTTTATACCTTTCCAAGAGTGCCCCTTCTCTCCTCTTATAAAAGGCCCCCACCTCTACCTCCTTACCCACACTTCCAAAGACTTTGTCTTGGCAAACCCCCACCCATTTTGTCTCTCCAAATCCTTCTCTAACTCCTTGAAGCCTCACTTTGGTCAGAAGTCTTCCCAGGGAAGCCTTTGAGCTCAAACTAAAGGGAGTTACCCGAACTTAAGGTAATGTCTTCACTTGAGTCCTTTTGTTTTATTTTGCTTCTCCAACCCCCTAAACTCTTTATATTCATTTCTTTTGTAACAACTAAAGTATCTTCAATATACTAGGATGTTTTTATAAGATGTATTCGAGCTACACTTACACACACCTTCGTCTAATGGTTAAAGAACATTCGGTTTCTGTGGTTGGTGATTTTCTGCCTCACGAATCGATGATTGTTCAATATTCTTTTAACACCTTTAAAGGTGGCCATTTATATGTCCCTGTATTTTATATATGATATATATGGTTTTTATGTTTACTATATTCTTCAGTATTTTATATTTATAACATACCTTTATTCATTTCATTTTGTGTAAATGTGATAATTTCATATGAGGAAGTGTGGACTACCGCCCCCTCAAGTGATGAGACTCGTACATGCAATACATGGAATGTATAAAGTATGAAATTAATTAACATATGTGACCTATATAACATATATATTATACTTGAATTATAATATATATATATATCATTTATTTTTAATTCCATTAATATGACAAAGAAAAAAATAATAGTAGTGTTCATGCGTACGTACGGCCTACCATCCCCATGAACGGTGCTTTTTGTTTTTTATCTCCAAATGATATGGAATAGTATAAAATGAATATTTACTGGATATATATGATATTTTAATCATTAATACTATTCTGTAAATTATTTTCTTATACCTACATGGGAAATCTTTTTCCAAACAAGTTCATTTTTTGACTCATGTACCAAACATCGGCCAAAACATCCGATATGAACTAACAATATTAAAAAATTATTATAACATTATAATATGTGATATGAACTGAATAATAATATCTAAAGTAGGTACTTAAGAAATTATAAATTGACCAATGATTATTATTCAGGAATATAATGAAACGAACCACACAAGTCGGACCTGAGGTAAGGGATCCTACTCCTCTCTTTCTTTTTTAGTACACTCTTTTATGTCATTCCTTTTAATCTCATCTTTCTTGTGATTGGGATGTTATTTTATATTAATATTACTGTAATTTTTATGTTCATATGATTAGAGACCCTATTCTCTCTCATCCATCCATTTTGGCTGTTTTGAGTGGCGCTGTTAGGCTACCGAATTTTCGTAAGAGATCTAACCTCTCTCTTTCTCTTTAAGTACTCTCCTTTATGTAACTTCTTTTAAGCTCCTCTTTTTTATGATGGGGGATGTAATTTTATATTCCTATTGCTTTAAATTTTATTGTAATATGATGAGAGATCCTATTTGATCTCATCAATCCATTTTTGGATGTTTTAAGTGGCGCCATTAGGCTATCGAGTTTTCATAAGGGATTTTTCATCTCACTTTTATTACCGTGAGATTTATGCTACATTTGCCACAATTTCCTTTGAGTGGTGTATGTACTGACCATTATTTTAATCATTTTGTAATATAATTTCATTTATTAGTATTTACATCAATGTTGTAGTGTCCTTCTTTCACGGGGTGTATGTTTTGAAAAATACCCATGTCGGTAAGGGAACCTTTCACCCTCCCCTTTTTAAAAGACTTATATTGTTGGTTATATTAATTTACATATTTTTATGTTGGGATATGTTCTCATATATCCTTATTTATGTAAATTTTATATCCAAGTGATGAGATACCATTTTTTTATCTCTCATCAACACTTTTTGATGTGACGCCGTTAGGCTGCCAAGGGAACTTCTTAACCCAATTTTGATTTCTTTGGGTTCAACACGTAGTTATTGAATATGTCATCCTTTGAATATGTGTGAATGACCTTTGATTATTTTACACTTAATATCCACTTATATTTGGTGTATTCGTTTATCACACATAATTATGTAATTGATTTATCCTTAAACCAAGGATACTATCTTTGTAAGGGACTTCATCTCAATCTTTATTCATTGAGGAATATTTTGTTTTATACACAACCTTCTTTTATACGGTGTATAAACCCCTTTGCCTTTTACTTTTATCCAAAAAGAAATATTTTTTCTACGAAGCATTTTACTAAACGATAAAAGGGAATGTTTTTGTCGTACGTATGCGGCGACAACGACTTCTCCGCCTCTGTGAAAATTATTTGAGTTTCGGCTTCTTCTACAAGCCATACCTTCTTTTTAAAAGAAAAATAAATACCATGTTTTAGTTTTCTTTTATTTTGGTATTGAAAATAGTTTTCATAATGTTTTTATATCAATGTGTTGTATTGATATCTTTTTATTGAAAGGTGGAAATGTTATGATTCCTTTATGCATGTTTTATGTGATAAGATTATGTTATGCTTCTTGGAAATTGTTATGAAGACGGGTGGTTCCATGATAAACTAAGGGAGGGTGTGCCCGATATAGCTCTCCAATGCATTGGGTAACACGAAGGAGTGAAACGTTAAGGTTTCTCTGAAGAGATTTAGGGAATATACTGTGGTGGGTATTCCAAACGTAACCAAGAGGGTCACTCCCTACGTAAGAATGTTATGAATGCCTCATGTTACCTTTTATGTCTTATGATTTCTATGATTTATTCATGATTTGATGAGTTATGTTAATGTACCTATGATTTATGGGTAAAGTATTATTTCATTCTTATGTTTATATGAACTCATGATTCCTTTCTATATTTTTATAACCCTTACTGAGATTTTTATGCTCATCCCATGTTTTTGAAATTTTTTTCACAAGTCAAGGGAAAGGTACATGATGTGATGATAGTGTCAAGGATGTGTCAAGAAAGAATCCATGTTTTATTTTAAATATGTTTCCGTTGATGGGAAGAATTAATACTGTCTTTTATGAAACCACTTTGTTTAAATGTGGAATGTAATGCAAGTTTCACGATCTAATTCTCTAAAACTCTAAACCTGAAAAGATCCTCAATGGGTAATCTTGTAATAACTCAAGAATAAGTAAGGTTTAAGGTTGGGGCCTTATATCCAAAATGTTAGGCATCATTTGAGGAGATGAAGAGGCGGTTGACTACTGCCCCCATGGTAATTTTTCCTAAGGTCTGGAAGGTTTATGTGGTCTATTGCGATGCTTCAAGTATGGGTGTTGGGTGTATGCTTATGCAGGATGATCACGTGGTGGCGTATGGCTCTAGCCAACCCTGACCACATAAAAAGAATTACCTGACCCATGACTTGGATTTGGAAGTGGTGATGCATTCTTTGAAGACTTTCTTTCACTACCTCTTTCGAATGATGTTTGTGGTCTACTCTGATCGCAAAATGTTAGCCTATATCTTCTCACAGATGGACCTCAAATTGAGGTAGCCTCACAGGATCATGTACATGTAGGGGATCAACATTGACATAGTTTATACCCTAGAAAAGGGTAATGTGTTGGCTGACTCTTTGAGTAGAGGAGTTCCAGTGTGGTCTGTGAGGAATTCAAGTCGTGAGTGGACATTGATGGGGCTCTTTTCTCAGATGCATGTGGAGACCAGGGAACATAGTGGAGGGGAATTCCTGGTGATCATCCAGTGGAATCCTTCTATATTAGAGTTGATTTAGTAGGATCAACCTAGTGATGAGCTTTATCAGCAATGGAAGTAGTTTATTCATGGTGGGGGATAACCTCTGATTGTTCGTCGTATCCCGAGGGCATCCTATGCTTCAAGGGCCGTTAAGTAGTGTCCTTATCTCTGTGGAAGGTGGTGAAGGATGAAATCCAACAGTCTCAGCTGGCTATCCATTCGGGTTCCACTAAGATGTATTATGATTTCTGTCAGTAGTTTTGGTGGCCAAGTATGAGACGGGGCATAGCAGAATTTTTCACGAGATGCTACACATGCCAGTAGGTGAAAGCAGAGCACTGAAGGCCTTTCGGTTTTCTCAAACCACTACCGATTCCCACCTGTAAGTGGGATGAGGTCTACATGGACTTCATTGTTGGTTTAACTCATACACCATGGGGTAAGAATGCCATTTGGGTGGTTATTTATCATCTAACCAAATCATCCTACTTCAGTCTGATAAAATAAAGTACTAATGTTAACGAGGTGGGCTATTTGTATCTTCAGGAAGGGGTGAGACTCAATGGAGAACTATCAGAAGTTCTCTCATATAGTGACCCCTACATCACTTCTCAATTTTGGCAAGGTCATTAGAAGGCCTTGGGTCTCATAATAAGATGAGAATGGCATACCACCCTCACATGAATGGTCAGACAGAGCGAGCGAATCAGATTTTGTAGGACATTCTTTGTGCATGTGTCTTGGAATTTGGAGGTTCATGGGACAACCATTTGGTATTAGTTGATTTTTCATATAATAACAGATACCAATCTACAATTCGAATGTCCCCTTTTGAGGTGCTCCATGGTCTGCCATGTCGGTTCCCACTATATTGGGCTGAGGTAGGAGAGACTTCACGGTGGGGGTCGAGCCTTGTGCAGGAGACTTCTAAGAAGGTCAACATGATCAGGCAGTGCTTTTTGATAGCTCAGAGTCACAATAAATCTTATATTGACCAGAGGAATCAAGAACTAGAGTTTCCTGTGGGCGACATGGTATTCTTGAAAGTGGCCCCCCGTTTGGGCCATCGTTGATTGGGGAAGCAAGGTAAGAAGATGTTGCATTATATCAGGCTCTATGAGATCACCGAGTGTATTGGAAAGGTGGAATATAGGTTGACCTTACCTTCTCAGTTGACATCCATCCATGATGTCATCAACATCTCTCAGTTGAAGAAATATAACCTGGATCTGTCCCATGTGTTGAGTTGGGAAGAATTGGAGATAGAGCCTGACTTGTCTATTTTTGAGAGGCTGATGAAAATAGTGGACACCCAAGAGAAGATACATTGAGGGAAGTCTATTCCATTAGTCCGGGTTCTATGGCTGCATTTGAATGATACACATGAGACATGGGAGAGAAGGTCAGGGGTCGAGGAAGAGTACCCATTCATGATTTCCAATCATGCTTTAGGTTGAATTTCTGGGGCCAAAAGACTTTCATGGTGGGGAGAATTGTCACATAAATGACTTATTTTAAAGTTAAATTTCATTTAATTTATATTCACTCTTTATTTTGGGGGTTTCCAAAGTTTTTATGGAGGAATGAGTGAGTTTTTATGAATTGGGCCAAACCATGAGCCCAAATCTAGTTTTAAAAATATTTATTTTTTCTTTTATAACTCTTATATTTTTCAAGATTATTTATCCATTAAAATTCAAAAATGGCCTCCCCTAATCTATTAACACAACCAACTCAATTTGGAGCCTTTATATATCCATAATCAATGTTTATTTGAGTTTTTATTTAGGGGGTTGGGCCTACCTGAAATCCCAATTCTAGTTTTAAAAATGAATTCTGTTTTTTATAACATATTCAATTTTTGGTCTACTTCAGTGATTCAAGGTCGTACCCAAGCCCATTGAACCCAGACACACATCTAAACTCTCACCCCCCTTTTTGGAGCTCTCGTTCATCCCTGTTTCGGTGCGGATGTGCGTCGGGTTACGCTGTTCCGCCAGGACGCGTTCGCGCGTGCACCCGTCAACCCGAGGGGATGGGCGCGCGGCTTGTGGTCCCGCAGTCCCGCTTTCCAAGGGCGGGCGGCATTCGTCCCTTATTCAGGGGCGTCTGCTCCTTGATCAAAACCGGGATGATGGGATGTCGGCTCCTCCTTCCTTGGACGTCTCCTTGGAACTCGTCGCCTAATCCGGGTCTCCCTCATAGACTTAATAATGTTCGTGAATCTCGTTCCCGGCGCCATATCTTCATGAACACCGGTTAATTACGCTGCTTCCGCCCGGACGCTCCAAGGAGTCTGGGCGGGGCAGCAACCTGCGGTGAGAAGGCCGGGTGGCTCTGGGTGCTGGGGGCGTGTCGTAGAACTGCGGCTCTGCACGTCTGTCTTCCGTCCCTAATAGGGCTTCTCGAAGGCATGATGGCCTGAGGCATCCCGTACTAGGTGCGGGGAACTGTGTCACCTGAGGTTTTCCTCAGCTTCCCATGTTTAACACGGGGTATGCCGCGAGTTTAACGTCCAGCGGGGATGGCATCGGACCGATCAACACGAAAAGTGGATCAGATGACAGAACCCCTTGCGGGGAACCTCCGACGCTGGGGCCAGCACATGGGCGGCTTCCCAAATGATGTGGAGTGGAGTGAAGTGGCATGACCCCACCGGGATGTGGCGGCCCGGGTAAGGATCAGGATGGATGATGGAGTGAAGAGCTTGGACCCCGTAGAGGCTTCCTACGTACCGCGCGTTAGCATGGATCAAAGTCGACGTAGTTCGGGTATACAGTTTAACGTCATGCTGGACGTCGGCAAGCCGACTCACGAAGAGGTCTAGGCCACCGGGCGGAGGATTGAACCGAACCACCTCGCACAGAGGGGGATGGAACGGCCGGGTAGATCACAGTTTCACGTCATGCTGGACGATAAAAGGAGAAATGGAAAAAGGGGCTGTGGGGAGGCACAGTGGAGATACACACGGGCAGTCTCCCACAGGGGCGGATTCATAGGTGAATCGACGCAAGCGTGAACCCTGGAGGGGTCCACTGATGGACGAACCGACGTAAATACGACCGGGACGACCAGGTGGCGGGCTTGGACCTCAGGGAGGCTTCCTACGTACCCTGTATAGAAGACAGGGATCAAAGTCCACGTAGTTCATTCTGTCAGGACTTATGCACTTAAGGCAGCCCGGATGCGGCAAAACTCAGTTGGAAGGGACTTGGACCGAAAGCAGAAGACACCTCGATCCCAGTCACACCCTCTACTGGCTTCGGCAGTGGGGAGGCGCAATGGAGATACACATGTGCAGCCTCCCACGAGAAACTAGGGGTTTGTAATACCCTGCCCCCGTAGGGAAAAGCCACTCCCATTAAATCGTCCCAAAAGGGGGACAATCCCGACATCCCTGCAGAGACGAGCGGGTGGGGGCCACGTCCAAACCGGGGGAGACCCTGCGTGCGAAGCACGGGATCGAATGATGCGGACGGTTTAACGTCTTGCCGGACGATGTACAGTTTAACGTCGTGTGTTGAGGACGAAGCGGACGGTTTAACGTCTTGCCGGACGAAGTACAGTTTAACGTCGTGTGTTGAGGACGAAACACTTGGCAGTTTAACGTCTTGCAGCGCGGACGATGGGGGCTAGGCAGTTTAACGTCGTGCAGCCTGGACGTATACAGTTTAACGTCGTGCAGGACGTGGTGCAGTTTAGCGTCATGCTGGACGAATGTGCAGTTTAACGTCATGCTGGACGAATATGCAGTTTAACGTCATGCTGGACGAATATGTAGTTTAACGTCATGCTGGACGAATATGCAGTTTAACGTCATGCTGGACGAATATGCAGTTTAACGTCATGCTGGACGAATATGCAGTTTAACGTCATGCTGGACGAATGATTGCCGCCGACGGGTCCGTGTCACTTCGCACGAGCCTGGAAGGCTGCACGGGAAGACAGCGCACGGTGCGGGCACCTGCGATGAAGACCATCGGGCGCCACGCAGGCGGGTACCCAAAGGGGGTCAAGGGAGGCGACCCTGGCGGATTGCGCGCAAAAGAGGAGCTTTGCGCGCAAAACCGCGGGTCGGCACGCAAAATGGCGGGCTGGCGCGCAATTGGGCCAGCGCTTTGCGCACGAATGATTGGGATTGCCCGCACCGGGCTTCGGGTAGCGCGCGGGGGCAACGGCTCATTCTCTAACGAATGTCCACTTTGAGGATGGGGGTGCGCGCAATCGGGTTGGATTGCGCGCACCCGGGGGCAATTGCGCGCAAGAGGCTTCTTTTGCGCGCAAAGGCCTTCGGGTTGAAATTTATTCAAAGGGAAGGAGCCAAGGGGATTGCGCGCGAAGGCGGACCCCAAGGCTCTATTGCGCGAAAGAAAGGAGGTTACCTGAAGATCGGCATTGCGCGCGGAAGGGGTTGAATTGCGCGCGCGGGAGACCGTTCGACTTCCAGCAACCTTTGAAACGTTGGGGGTCGCCTAGTATTTATAGGCAACCCCGGGCACGGAATCCAAGGCGCGAGCGCGGAATTCTCCTCGCGGGCGCGGAATCGGGCACGGCGCGCAAGGGAGTTGCGCGTATCCCGGGGGTTTTGCGCGCAGATCATCATCTTTGCGCGCAGACCTCTGAAATTCCGCGCAAGGCCTCCGGGCCCTCCGAAACATTCTTCCGACTCCGAATATGACCTCGCTTTCCGCATCCGGAGCTTCGTTTGGGAACAACAGACTTTTCCGGCGTCTACAAAAGCCCCCCCTCGGAATCTGATCGGCGAGAGGTCGCAACGATCGGGTTCCGAGGGAGACGCCGGAATGCCGAAGTCCTGGGCGGCGCGGGACTTAGGCGCACAAAAAGGGGTGCCGGTCGCGAAATTCGCCGCTGCGGTCGCGCAAAGCGCTTTCCGCGCGGCGCGGACCCCGGCCTCGCCTATAAATAGGGGCACTGGGTCCCTCCGTGCCGTACACTGGCCTTCCGCGCGATAAGCATCTCTGCTCTCGTGCGCGAAATTGCCCTTTCCGGCGCGGAATTCGCCCGCTCGTCGCGCAAAACCGTCCGGATTCCGCCTGTCTTTGCGCGAAAACCCGGAACTTTGCGCGACAGTCTTCCCAATTGCGCGCCGCCCACTTGGATTGCGCGCCAACCTTCAAACTTCTCTACCAGCCTCGTCCGATTCCGCACACTTCATCCCTTAACCCGCACGACTCCCGAAACTTCTGAGATGGCCGCGCACAGAGGAAATGAGGGGGATGCCGCCACTCGCAGGGCTGAGATGGCGACGAACGAGGAGGTTTACGGAGCCAAGGAGATTGTTTCCAACAATCAATCCTTGTTCGACTTACTGACGCCGGCCCAGAAGACATATCCACTGTCGTACAACCTGCCGCTCTGGAACTTCGGCATCCTAGATGAGGTCCTGGTGCCAGGGTTCGAGATTGATGCGCCGCGGACCTGGGTGACCCGGGAGGACGAGCTTCTCCGCTATAACATCACCAACAATGGGCATCCTGCCAGGGAGACCAGACACTTGGATGTCTATGTCCTGAACCCGAGGACGCGAACCATTGATGGGGGTGAGCCTACTGCGGAGAATTCTCCAGCCCTCTACTCGAGCATATATCGCCAGAGCGTCACGGACGACACCAAGGGCTGGCTGAAGGACTGGGACTTGCGGTCTGGGGGCAACTTCACCAGTGAGTGGGCCTGGGCGTTCTGGGTACGCCACACTTGCGATCACTTCGCAGAGGAGCTGCGGTACATCGGCCTGTTCGAGGCGGTGTGGACGTCGCAGTTCCACTTCTACCAGCAGTCCGAGCTCGGGCCGGAGCTGTTCACCCGATGGTCTCCGGATACCAACACCTTCCATCTTCACCATGGGGAGGTCGGCATCGGTCTCTGGGACATCCACTGCATCGGAGGTATCCCGCTGGAGGGCTACCAACACGATGAGTTCCTGCCACCGAAGAACATCTGGGAGGAAAGGTCACGGACTCCCATCCTGACCTGGCATCTGCTTGACCTGGCTACGCAGCGGCTCGGGATCAAAGACTTCCAGAAGGACATAGCCTACAAGGAATGGTTCGGCCAGTTCTTGGAGCATGACCCGGCGGTCAAGATGCCAGGCAGGGGGAAGCGGTGCCCGACCGCAGCTCAGAGGAGCCGGAACGGGTCGTACTGGCGGGTCCTGGAGACGGGCGACTACCGCTCATGGGGGTACCGCGTCATCGAGGCCCGGGACCCAAATGTCCGGTACGCGGCGTTCCTGGCCGCCTTTCTGAGTGGGTGGCTCCTGCCAGTGCGGGACGCGAGAATGGGCGTTCGCCCGGCGACACTGGCGGTGGCGGGCGCTATGGCCGCCAACAAGAGATACAACCTCGGGGTCCCAGTGCTGGCGAGGCTGTATGCCATCCTGGGACGCATCTCACGAGGGGGGTCGCCACGAAGGATCTGTGGGCCCTTTCAGTTCTTCCACGGCTGGGTGGCTGCTCACCTCGGTGGGTACACGTTTCCGAACGCCATCATTCCTCCGGGCAACGGCCTGCGACCCTCCCTGCTGAACATCGCGGGGGTCGCTCCGATGACCCTAAGTGAGGAGGGCGTGCGGATCCGGATTGGCAATCATGCCAACTTCAACTTCAGTCCGTTCCCCAATCCCGTTGTCCAAATGATCGACAACGGGCAGGGTCCGCTGGAGCAGCATGAGTACTTCCTGAACATGCGGGGCGGGGTGCTCGTGGCTCGGATCGACGGGAAGGTGATCTGCGAGCCTTACGTGCCGACCCGTTTCGCCAGGCAGTTCGGGTGCCTTCAACGGATGCCGAAGAGGGTATTCACTGCTGTCCGGGAGGAGACGAACCCTGGCGTCCTTCGCCAGATGTGGCTGATGTTTGCCGCTTTCGGCTCTGGCGACGTCATCACTCTCCCTCCTACCGGAGTTGACGCAGGCTTGGCAACCGAGTACGCCGAACACTGGGCCATCGCGTACCCTGAGGGGCTCTTGCGGAAGCTAGTTCGGCGGCTCGAGGCTACCCGTGCGGAGACCGGGCGTCAAGGAAGGAGGTGAGGCGCCGCCACACGGGGGAGAACGGAGGCGCGCCAAGCAGCGGAGCCGGTGCGGGCAGGGACTTCGGCGGCGGGCACATCGCAGGCTGCCGCTACGACCTCGGCGCCCAGAGAGGGGGCACATGCGGCGGTCGAAGAGCGGCCCAGGAAGCAGGTGAGACGTCTGCTCGAGCCCTCCCACGATGCAGTCTTCCCGGCGCTGTGGTCGGCCTGGATGACCCTGCGGCAGTCACTGGGGACCGACGCCATCTGGCGAAAGATTCTCAGAGAAGGAATCCATCTGCCAGAGGTCGGGCGCCTCCACATTGCCGACAGGGTGGACTTCAACCGGCAGTATGCGTATCTGACGGCCATGGACGAGTACGCGCGCCAACGTGGTCAGCGCGCGGAGCCATCCCTTCTGGTGAAGGTGATGCTCGGTCTCGAGCCCGCTCCGGAACAGATGCCGCCGGAAGAAGACGACAGTAGCAACGACTCCGAAGAAGAGGAGGAAATGGGGGAGGATGAAGGCTCCGAGGGTAGATCCCATCAGGGGAGCCCACGGGAGAGCGGCGAGGTGGACGGCTCTGACAACGTTGATGTCACTGAGCTCCTCGAGGTCCGCTTCTATCCCTACTCAATCTGCTTCATCCATTCTCTTATGCAGCTTCTAACCCATTTCTCCATCTTTCTCAGGAGCGCACGGATGTTGGTCAGGCGTCCTCAGCGGGAGTAGGAGGGGCGCCAGCAGGACAAGGCGGGGGCCAGACACCTATCATTGAATTGACAAGCGCTAAGGGGTCCCCTGCTGCAACTGTTCCTGCGGCGACCGGGGTAGCGGAAGACGACGCTCCGAACTCCCGTAAGTCTCCCTACTTTACTGCTGGTGCTTTCCGTTGATGATCCGTGACTAACCATGGCATGCCCTGCGCAGTGATCTCAACACTGGAGGCTCATCGGGTTGCCGAACCCGGGCCATCTACGAGTGGACCAGTGGTGGACATGCCGCCTGCTCCGGAACAGACTTCCCAAACCGAGCCGGCCCCACCAACTGCTGATCAAGGGGCTCCGGACATCGGCGGTGCTGACATCGGAGAGAGGTTGGGGGCTGACGAGGGTGTCAGCGCCACTGGGGAGAGAGAAGAAGGTTGCCCGGATGTTGGGGAACCTATCCCTCGTGAGGACCTCCCAGGGGCGGACCCTGCAGCAGACCTGCTGGCTGCCTTCCCTGCCTACCGGCCTGCCGATCCCGAGGAGATGGACGACTCGGAAGCGGAGGCGGTCGAGGAGAGCCGGATAACGCGCCGCAGGGGGTGGAAGTGCATCCATCGCTTCCTCAAGCGAGACCCGTCGGAGTGGCTGGGGCGCATGGGATCACTTCAAACCTGGCTGCGCTTCCTGTGTGCCGGGGGAGCTGATGCTCAACGCCTCCATCTAACGGTCCGTGATTTCATGGCCGAAAAGATGCGCGAGAGCTGCCGGCGTGCCGACGTCACACAAAGTCGGGACATGTCGGAGAGCACGCGGGCGCTCCTCGCGGCGGAGCAGGAAGTCCGGCGCCTCGAAGGGCAGGCGGCAGAGAAGGAGGCCTTCGTCGCGACGTGTACCGAGCTTGTGGAGCAACTAGCAGCTCAGCTGGTTGACGCCCAAGTACAGCTGACGGAGGCGGGCCAACAGATGGTCACAATTCAAGTCGAGCGGGAGCGTGCACAGGCCAGAATCGACGAACTGCGTGCTGCGACCGCCGACGAAGAGAGGGCACGCAGAGAGCGAGAAGCAGCTCTGGAGGCCACCAGCCAAAGGGTAGCGGCATTAGAAAGACTCATTCAGCACGCTAATCCCTAAGGGCTTTGTTTTGCCATTCCCAAAACATTTTCTTCCGCTACTTTGATCCATCTGTATGAATCAATATATTTATCTGCATCTTTCGGTTTAATATGCTCAACCACAATTCGTTGTCTTGCGGGAGTGTTAACCAAGCATCAGGCATCCATAATTGGGCCTGGATTTCTGGAGAAAAGAGGGAGGTCATTCCTAGGAAAGGAGACCTCAGACCTAATCAATGTATCATCCCCCAACTTGTTCCAACACACGAGCGGGACAACACTAGGGGCGTTGAGATTTTATCCGAACATAGGGAAATGAGAAAAGGTGAATCGCGTGTCCCGAATCCAGACATCCACAACGGTCGGCCTTCCAGGAAATGCCCAAGACGGTAGGCGGACAGTGGATCGACCATAACAACTGCAATAGACGGACCGAAAAAGGCCATCATTCATATTGCAGGAGGCGGACCACATGTCATCATGAATACCGCTTTGGGGTTCCTTCAGACACAAGGGTGGAAAATCCAGATCAACAGGGCATGCGAAGCGTGGGGCGAAGTGACGATTTGTTCGGACAGAATTCCAACGCTCTCAAAATTGCGCCACCGTGGGGAAAACGTATTAGGAGGATGCACTAATTTGGCCGTGAGTCACCTCAATTCTCAGACAGCACCTCTCTGACGAGGAAACTGTCGCTTCCCATCCTTGCGATGGGGCATCCCGAGCTGAATCGGGGAGAATATCACAACTGCACCACTCTACCCGAAGTCAGGCCAGACGGCCGGCGACGAGGAGGGGCGGGACTTAACGATCCCTGAGGCTGGACCCGAGTCGGAATGCCCGGGCGTTCCTACGTACTCCATCAGGCTGGAGATCAAGCCACACGTAGTTCTGTGAGTGCAGTTTAACGTCATGCAGGACGTAGAATCCCGTTTAGGGGAGATCTTAGTTTAAGGTCGTAGAGCTCGGACCATAAGGGCTAGATCTTAGTTTAAGGTCTTAGAGCTCGGACCATAAAGAGAGATCTTAGTTTAAGGTCTTAGAGCTCGGACCATAAGGAGAGATCTTAGTTTAAGGTCTTAGAGCTCGGACCATAAGGAGAGATCTTAGTTTAAGGTCTTAGAGCTCGGACCATAAAGAGAGATCTTAGTTTAAGGTCTTAGAGCTCGGACCATAAGGAGAGATCTTAGTTTAAGGTCTTAGAGCTCGGACCATAAGGAGAGATCTTAGTTTAAGGTCTTAGAGCTCGGACCATAAGGACCTCAAAGTACGCCGCATCTGGTCATATCCCCTGGATATGCGAAGATGCACTGAGGGATAGTGTCAAGAGTGTCGAGTTTTCGCCTGGTCAGAATGGGAGGTGGGAAATGTGAATTATGCGGCCATTCACTCGAGGACCGGGAGCACCGGCGTGACGATATGAGAGTACTGCCGACCGTGGCGGAAAAGCAGCATCAACATCGCACTAACCGTTGGTGGAATGAGGCAGCAAACGAGCATCGACCGCTCAATCGCAGGATTCATATCGATTTGCTGCCCGAGGCCGTTGGGGGTACCGGCCCGAGTCGGTGGGAGAGCACTGAAGCATTGTGTCCGAACTGTTCACGGGGGCTCCACCCAGGGCGTAGACGATGGGTCCGAATGAAAGGGAGCACGAAGCCTGAAAAGCGGAGGAAACCTGACCAAGCGGATCCTGACCCTCCTGGCAATAAACCAGAGTACTCTTGACACCGGTGGACCACTGCAAGGGGTCGGGGAACACGCCTTGAGGGTGACCTGAAGGCGGCGGATTCCCCAGAGAAGGGGGAATCTCTAAGAGATGGGGGGCTGGACCCGAAGTTTCAAACATCCGGGCGTTCCTACGTATCCCATAAGGATGGGAATCAAGCCGCACGTAGTTCTTGAAGCGCGGCGCAACACAATCGGGCACCAGCGCGGGGAAGAGTGCGGGTCTGACCCTCGCACACAAAAGGAGCGGCATTTGATATTTCTTGTTTGTCCTTAAAGATGAATGGTTTTTCTTTGTGCGGCGACATGCCTGTGATTGAGAAATCTCTGGCGTCGCCACAATAATCAAGCCACGGAAGGCATTGATGAATGGCGTGGTTATTAACCAGCGCCCAACATGAGTGTCCCCTGAGGGGAACATCACGATGCAGTGCCGTTTTCTCGTCGGGCGGCCAAGATGATCACAGTTTACGGTCGTGTGGTAGGACCAGACAACACAGTTTAAGGTCGTGTGGTTCGGACCATGGAGGAATCCGCTTACCGCGGTACGGCGGACACGGCGGAGGTGGGAGCATACCCAGCCCTGCGGTCACGCACGATTCCAGGAGAAGAGTCTTGGGATGGGGGTCTGCGTATGTCCATCACCCGAGGGGCAGAGATGCTAGCCTCCAGGCATACTGGGCTCAGAACGCGATTGTTCGAGCGACTCCTCCCTCCTTATGGGGACGAGGGTCCAGCTACGCATGGCCCTTGGGGAGAACATCCGCATATATCCTTGGTGCTCAGATCATGGGAGCCTCGAACGACATCATTACCTTGGTTGGTCTGCCTAATGTGTAAAGGTGTACTGAAGGTCAGTATGAAAAGAGTGTCCAGATTCCACTACAACGCATAAAGGCGGAGTGTGATGAGGACTGCGCAACCAATGTTCAGAGCCTGAAGGAGCTGACATGGCGATCAAGGATGTTGCTGACGCATTCGCAACACAACATCCGATCGCGTCAGCCTAAGACGGGGCAAGCAAACGAGCATCAACCGCTCAATCGCAGGATTCATATCGATTTGCGGCCCAAGACCCACCGGTAAATCGACCCGGAGCGGTGGGAGAGCACTGAGGCATCGTACCCAAACCGCTAACGAGGATCCCTTTGAGTGAAGGCTCGAATAAGAGGAAGCGCGAGGCCTGACAAGCAACACAGGACTTTTCGGGATTGAATCTGACACTACGAGTCATAGACCGAAGTACCCAAAACATGTTAACAGATCTCCGGAAAGGGTCGGAGGACTCACCCTGAGAGCAACCAAAAGAGGGCAGATCCCCGTGATCAACCAAGAGACGGGGCTGGACCTGAAACACAAGCGTCCAGGCGGTCCTACGTATCCCATAAGGATGGGAATCAAGCCATACATAGTTCTTGAGAGGCAGTTTAACGTCATGCAGGACGATGAGGGGTGTGAGGTGGTCCCACACACGGGGGAGGCGTACGGCGCGACCAGTAGACCGACGTGAATGAGGACATAATCCCCCGCTCACGCGATACGCCTCGCACAAAAAAGGAGGGGAACTGGGGCCAGAGGCCCAACGCGGGATAGAGATTCCCGGGAAATGGGGCTGGGCCTGAAACATGAATGTCCAGGCGGTCCTACGTATCCCATAAGGATGGGAATCAAGCCATACGTAGTTCTTGAAGTGCAGTTTAACGTCATGCAGGACGATGAGGAAAAAAGAAGGGGGGAGCAGAAGGCATCCCCAAACGTGGGGGGGCGTACAGCGTGACGAGCAAACCGACGTGAATGAGGGCATAGCCCCGCACTCACACCATACGCCGCACACCCGGGGGAAACTGGACCAAGGGCCCAGGATGAGATGGAAATTCCCGAAGGATGGGGCTGGGCCTGAAACATGAATGTTCAGGCGGTCCTACGTATCCCATAAGGATGGGAATCAAGCCGCACGTAGTTCTTGAGGGGCAGTTTTACGTCATGCAGGACGAATGCTGAACAGTTTAACGTCTTGTAGCTTTGACGTAGTGCAGTTTAGCGTCATGCGGGACGAAGCACTTGGCAGTTTAACGTCTTGCAGCGCGGACGAATGCTGAACAGTTTAACGTCTTGTAGCCTGGACGAATGCAGTTTAACGTCGTGCAGGACGTGGTGCAGTTTAACGTCATGCAGGACGAAGTGCAGTTTAGCGTCATGCGGGACGAATGTGCAGTTTAACGTCATGCTGGACAAATGTGAAGTTTAACGTCATGCTGGACGTAGTGCAGTTTAGCGTCATGCGGGACGAATGTGCAGTTTAACGTCATGCTGGACGTAGTGTAGTTTAGCGTCATGCGGGACGAATGTGCAGTTTAACGTCATGCTGGACGTAGTGCAGTTTAGCGTCATGCGGGACGAATGTGCAGTTTAACGTCATGCTGGACGTAGTGCAGTTTAGCGTCATGCGGGACGAATGTTCAGTTTAACGTCATGCTGGACGTAGTGCAGTTTAGCGTCATGCGGGACGAATGTGCAGTTTAACGTCATGCTGGACGTCGGCACACTCAGACAAAGTACTGCTTGAGGAACCTAGCGTTGGTGGGAGGAGTAACACGCTCACCATCCATAGTCGCTAGGGAGTACGCGCCATTGGGATAGACCTTGTGGACAACAAAAGGTCCCTCCCACTTGGGCTCCAACTTGGGCGGCTTCCTGCCGGGGATCATTGGTGCTCTTAGGGCTAGCACTAGATCACCCTGCAGGAAGGAGCGGAGGCGAACCTTATTATTGAAAGCTCGAGCCATTCTGCTTTGATGCCTCTCCAAGTTGTGCAAAGCGCGGAGTCTATTCTCATCCAGTGCTTCCAACTCGACTAGACGGGCATCAGCAACTCTGTCCGGCGCTTGCTGGTCGTAGACCGCAGTGCGCAAGGACGGTAACTGGATCTCGATGGGCAGGACGGCCTCAGCTCCATACACCAGGGAATAAGGGGTCATCTGGGTGGAATTGCGAGTCGTCGTCCGATAATCCCAGAGGGCGTTGGGGAGCTTGTCCGGCCAACTCTTCTTGTTCTGACCAACCATCTTTTGCAGAATGTTAGAGAGGGTTTTGTTAAACTCCTCGATCTGTCCATTCGCCTGCGCATGATAGCGAGATGTATGGTTCGAGCGAATGTTATACTTGGCGTACAACTTCTTCAACTCGGCTGCTCGGAAATTGGTTCCGTTATCCGTGAGGATAGCGTGAGGCACTCCAAATCGATAGATGATGTTGGAGGTCACGAAGTCAGCGATCGAACAGGATTTGACCTCTCTGAGCGGAATCGCCTCTGCCCATTTGGAGAAGAAGTCTGTAGCGGTCAGAATGAACCGGCACTGGCGAGCTGTCGCTGGCGGGTAAGGTCCCACAACGTCCAGTCCCCAGACTGCAAAGGGTCAGGAATACCTAGTGGTATGGAGAGGCTCCGGCGGCCGACGCACAAAGTTCGCATGAACCTGGCACGCATGGCACCTCCTGGCATACTCGATGCAGTCATGGATCATGGAGGGCCAGAAGTATCCTAACCTCCGAATCTGGTGGGACAGCTTCGGCCCAGTCTGGTGGGCGCCGCATGAACCAGCATGAACCTCTTGCATGACTCGTGGGATCTCAACTCCCTGAAGGCAACGGAGGAGAACACCATCAAATCCGCGTTTGTAGAGGATCTGCTCCAGGCCGGGACTGCTCTGGAGGACGAACTGCGATGCGCGGCGTCGAACTCGCTCGCGCTCGGCCCGATCCAATGGAAGAATGCCATGTTGGAGGTACTCAACCAAAGGCGTCCTCCAATCAGGGGCTGATCCGACTGTCATATCTGGGGTACTCGGGGCTCCGGGCATAGGGGCAACCGTGGTGAGGTTACTTACCAACGGGCCGCGATCTTCTTCCGGGATAACGGGAGCGATGAGCCTGCGGCGCGTCACGCGGACGATCAGGTTGTCCTGTTCAGGCTCCGCAAGTGACGCAGCGAGGCTGGCCAAAGCATCTGCTCGACCGTTCTGCGACCGGGGAACATGGACAATTTCCGGCCGAGAAGGGAACCGGGCCATCAGAAGGAGGGTGCACTCCAACAATGGCACAAGTTCCGGCTTCCTGACAACGTAGTCGCCATTGATCTGCTTAAAGACCAGCTCGGAGTCCCCTTTCACGCACAGACGGGGCACGTCGATCTCGAGAGCCAACTCGAGGCCGGTGATGAGGGCATGGTATTCCGCCTCATTGTTGGTACAGCCCTCTGACAACAGGAAAGAGTATGGCAGCACGACTCGCTCCGGGGTAATGAAGACGATACCCAAGCCTACTCTGTTGAGCTTAGGATTATCGAGTCTTCTACCGGTGGGGCTCCGGGAGGCACCGTCAAAGTGCATCTGCCAGCATGGATCGGCTCGATCAACCGAGAGAATGGTCTCATCAGGAAAGCCTAGATCCAGCGGCTGATCCGCGGAGGTTGGGTGAGCTGCCAGAAAGTCTGCCAATGCTTGCCCTTTGATGGCCTTCTGAGACACATACCTGATGTCGAACTGCTGGAGAATCACAGCCCACCGCGCTAGGCGGCCAGTCAACATAGGTCGGCTCAGGATATATTTCAACGGGTCTACCCGAGAAACCAACTGTACCTCATGGTGCTGCAAGTAGTGCCGTAATTTCTGTACGGAAAATACGAGCGCCAGGCAGCTCTTCTCGATGGGGGAATACCTAACTTCCGCATCGAGGAGCATGCGACTGAGGTAATAGAGGCTATTCTCCGTTCCCTCGTTGTTCTTCTGGGCGAGAAGGGCACCCAGGGACCGTTCCAGGGCGGTCACATAAAGGACCAGCGGCTTTCCGGATACGGGCGGCATCAGGACCGGAGGTTGAAGCAGGTACTGCTTGATCTCCTCGAAAGCGGTCTGACACTCTTTATCCCATACATAGGTGGCACCTTTCTTCATGAGCCGAGAAAAGGGCTTACACTTGCCGGCCAGATTCGCGATGAATCAGCGTATATAGGCTAAGTGGCCTTGGAACCCTTGCAGTTCCCGGACGGTACCTGGGGGAGGCATCGGGCTAATCGCCCTGATTTTCTCTGGGTCGATCTCAATACCCCGGTATCTTACCACAAATCCAAGGAACTTTCCGGAGGTGACCCCAAAGGCACACTTCAACGGGTTCATCTTCAGGCAGCGAGACCGGAGGAAGCTGAACACTTTCTCAAGATCTTTGAGATGGTCCTGACGCTGGCGCGATTTGACCACCAAGTCGTCGACGTAGCATTCCACCAGTGTGCCGAGGATTGGCTTGAATATGCGGTGCATCGCCCGTTGATAGGTGGCACCTGCATTCTTCAGGCCGAAAGGCATGACCTGGTAGCAAAAGGTACCTTGGGGGGCCCTGAAGGCAGTGAACTCCTCATCCTCAGGGGCCATCCGAATTTGGTTGTATCCGGAGTATCCATCCATGAAGGAGAGGGCTTGGAACCCTGCCGTGGCATCAATCAACAGCTCTGTCACTGGAAGGGGAAAATCATCCTTCGGGCAGTGGCGGTTGAGATCGCGGAAGTCGATGCAGACTCTGATCTACCCGTTCTTCTTCCTGACCGGCACAATGTTGGCCAACCATTTGGGGTACTGAACTTCCCTCACGAAGTTGGCTTTGATAAGCTTGTCAACTTCGGCCTCAACCATGGCACCGTGGGATGGGTGCATCTTCCTGGGAGGCTGCTTGAACCCGCGATGGTTCGCCGGGAGACCAAGGCGGTGGACGGCTACCTGAGGATCCAGCCCCGGCATCTCGTCATAGCCCCAAGCGAATACATCACGGTGCTGCCGGAGAAAGTCCACGTACTGCTGCCGCTCCTCAGAGGGCATGGCGGCACTAACCAATGTGGGTCTTGGATCGGCGTCGGTTCCAAGGTTCAACTGTATTAACTCATCGACCGTGGCGGGGACGCCCTCCTCGAAGGCTGGGGGTGCGTCTTCCATATCCTCTCCACTCGGGGAGGGATCGTCCACAGGAGAGACTGCGTTGGCAACTGCATTGGGGCTACCAGATCCTGCTGGGCCACTGGTGCTGGCGCGGGCGGTCGCGGCCATCTCATCAGGAGACTCGCGGACCGTCAAGACCATGGCGACGTCCAACCGTTGAATCGGGAGGACGTAAGCGTCATCCAGACTTGCCCAGGGATCACTTGCAACAGCGACATGCTCAACCTCACCTGCCAGGATCTGCTTATCCTTGCTCTTGTAATAGTCCACGTCCAGATAGCGGGCTTCACATGAGGCAAAAGGAGAGGCATCTCCTTGAAGCACGCCCACTCGACCATTAAGGGAGTATTTGAGGCACTGGTGGTATGACGAGGGAACCGCCGCGTGAAGATGGAGCCATGGCCTGCCCATCAATGCGTTGTACGCGGTGTCCTGAGAGACTACCATGAATTCGGTGTTGGTAACCAAGTCACCGAACTGGGTCTTCAAACGTATCTTGCCGACCGGGGTTTGCTCGGTGCGATCGTACCCCTGGATCCTGAGGTCGGAGGGAATCAAGTCATCCTCAGACAACCCCAATCTCCGGAGCGTCCGAGTTGGAATCGGGTTAATCCCGGACCCCGTGTCGACAAGACAGCGCCGGACTTCAAGGCCATTGAACTGGCCAGTGACATACAGCGGACGAATGTGTCCCTGTATAGGAGGGTCTTCATCCTTACCAGAGAACGAGATAACTGCCTGACATTCGGCGTCCTCGATCGTTTCGGCGTGAAAGGCCTCTGCAGCCGCAACCTCTGTCTCAAACTGGAGGGGGCTTTTCAGGGCTTCAGCGAGTGCCTCGCGCATCTCAGATGACATGCGCAGAGCCTCAAGGATGGAGAGCCTTGCTGGGATGTCGGCCAAGTGCTTCAGGACATCATACTTTTTGGCCAAGCGCGAGCCCCTGGTTGCAGGAGGTTGCTCTGCGGTTGGTGGCATGACGGGCCTTGCCGGTTGGATCGGCGGCCAACTGGTACTTGGCGCATCTCGCTGTTCACTGGTCGCAGTCCGGGAAATGGTCACCGTACTGGAGTCAGGAGGCCGGGATGGACTTGTGGCAGGGCGGAGCTGGTCGCGACGCGGCTGAGGCGGTTCTGCCTGGTCCCACACCACAAACAGTGGCGGAGGCGAATCCGTCATCCCCGGATGGGGGGGCTGCGCGCGCTGAGCTCGGTTTTGAGCCTGCTGCCTGGTCTCAGTGGCGTGCACGGCCTGGCTGGAGGTACCAACGGCTGTGCCCCGGCGACTCCTGCTGCTGCGGTTCTTCCGACGGTGGCGACGACCGGGGACACTAGGGAGGTCCACCTGGTGTTCTTCAACGTCGGGAACCGAAAAGGGATTTACCAGCTCGACGGTATTAACCGAAGCGTGCCCAATACCGTCATCGGACGAATCATCCATCACCGGGCGGATCCGAGGAGGGACCCCCATCTCCGGGGGCATGAAATCGCCGAGAGTGCGGGATAGTGGCGGAACTGGCGGGGCGCGCTCTTCCTTCTTGCGCTGCCGCCGTTTGCTCCTCTTGGAAGAGGCAGGCTGGGACGACGATGCCGAAGCAGCACCCGCGGATTCTGGGGGCTCAGGCTGATTCAAGCGCGCACGGATGATTCCATGGGCGCGAATGGTCGTCTTGCGGGTCATCCAGTTATTATACTTCTGGGATCCGCGGTTGGAGACCAGCTGCCATTCGTCCTCGTTGCCACTATCGTCATCTGATCCCACGAACACGCCCGCCACTTGTGCTGGAGCTGGGCCCAACCTGATTACATTGTTGTTAATCTGGTCTTGGAGCCAATCCTTAAACACATAGCACCGCTGGATGGTGTGCCCCAGGGCCCGGTGGTAGGGGCAGTAGTGGGGGTTATTCGTAAGATGTGCCTCCTCTGGCTTCCAACACTCAGGCAGTCGCACAATCCTCTGCTCCAGGGCGCTCCGGAAATAACCGGGGACCTGATCCTCATGGAATGAGTAAGTCAGGTGTCGCGGGCCCCTGGGAGCGTGGTCTTGACGAGGGGCTGGAGGGGCCTGCTGAGGAGGTGGACCCTGATTATCTCGCCTGGGTTGCGGCGGTACATTACGCGGAGGGGCCAGCCGGTTCTGAGGCTGCCGCTGCTGGGCCGGGAACTGAGCCCGTGGAGGCGGATTCCTGTGAGGCTGTGGAGCTGGCCTCACCGGCAGCAGCTCCAACGGCCTGGGGGCCTCTATCTGGGCAACAGCAGCGGGCTCAGCCCTGCTGACTCTCCTTGCAGGAATCATAGGAGGCAGCGGGTGTGCCTGGCTGGCCTGTTGCAGGGCTTCCTCAAGACGTTGAGCTTTTTCTGAGAAGTCCCTGAACCCTCCGGGGTAATTCTGAGTAATCAGGGAAGGGACCAGCTCGGTCTTGACGTTCCCGATGCACATTGTCAGCAACTGCTCTTGATTCAATGGCATGTCAAGGGAATACGTGAGACCCTTCCATCGGGCGACGAAGTCCGCGACTCGCTCATCAGGCCTCTGCTTGCACTTGAAGAGGTCTGCGATACTTGTCTTCCGGGTCGTGGAACTGAACTGGTAGAGGAACTGCCTACGGAGGTCCTCCCAGCTGGTTACCGACCCGACGGGGAGCTGGCTGTACCAGACAAATGCTGGCCCTTCCAGTGTCTGAACAAAGCAGCAAAGCTTAGCGGCCTCCTGCTGCGCCGGAGTCCCCAACATAGGCCCGCACCTCGAGTTGAAGTGGGCTAAATGCTGTGGCGGATCTCCAGTCCCGTTGAAGGGGGCGAAAGTGGGATTCCCGAATCCCGGAGGCGCCGGCATGTCATCCACCCATGCTGGGTAGGGCTTGCCGTCCGGTGGGATCGCCACCTGCCGAGTCTCCAAGGCTTCCAAGCGGGCAATGAGTGCCGCCATCGGATCGTCCGGACATGGGTTCCAGTCCTGGCGAGGATCTCTAACCACGAGCGCATTGCATGGCCCTTCAATCGGGTCGTCGACCGGGTCGTCGAACTCGGCAGCTCGTGGGATGGCGGGCGGAGCGGCCCTTGGGGCAGCGGGAGGAATCCGAGCGGGATCTCTCAGGTAGTCACGCCGCTCGGGAGGGTGTGGCGAAACATACCGCGCCCTCTTGCCATAGGCAATGGCCTCTCTCCTTTCGGAGAACACGGCGTAATCACGGTTGCCCGGGAGAGTCTCGTCGAGGAGCGGTTGTTCCGGTCCCTGCTGTCCTGGCCTAGGATCACCGTAGTCAGGCCGCCGTTCTGCAGCGCGCTCGGCGAGGAGCTGGTCAACCAGCCTCTTCTGTTCGGCGAGCTGCTGACGTAGCGTAGCCTTCTCGGGATCCTCCTCTGCCCTCTTCATGGAGGCAGATGGGTCGGCGGGCCTTATAGCCTCGCTGTGCTCTTTTCCTTTGCTGACGTTTCGGCTTAACGTCAGTGCTTCAGTGGGTGCGGGGAGCCCCAGGAGGTTTCTCTGATGACGAGTAACTCTCACTGATGGATCTGACGACGGCTTGTCTTCGGGGGGGAATCCCCCGTCGAGAAGTTCCAAGTCGTTCCCCTCTCCCGACAGGTCAGCCATATTGACCGTTCCTGTCCCTGGGGATATACCCTCAGGGCCACCCAGCGAATCGGGCTGTCGGCGAATCACACTGAAGCGTAGGGCAGCGTACTGCCCCATCCACGGATATACACGTGGGGAGTGGCTTCCTCGATAACTTTGCGGAGTACTTGAAAGCACTCAACGCATCGTTGTTGGAGGGCCTCGTGGCGCTCAAATGACCCGGGGTGCCGAACCGCGGGGAGCATGGCCAGGTCAATTTGACGGCACTGCTCACCAATATCCTCCAGGTGCGCTTGACTCCCGGGGTATGGCATTTGTAGGCAGTGAAGACGGGAGTGAGTCTCCCGGAGAGTTCGGCGGAAGCATTCGAACTCATCCGGGGTGAGCGATTCGGGTGCATCAAAGCCCGGTCCTGCGACTGGCCAAAACTTCTCAGGGAAGTGGCCCTCTGCAAGGACGGTCCAGAAGCTCCACGACTCAAACTCGGGACCCAGATCTCCTTGGTCCTCTTCCATGGCTGGGAACGGACGGGGAACTGGTAGTGGTGCCGAGGCGGGCCGCCGGGCCGACGGGCTGGCCGACGGTGAATACGGCGAACAGGCCGATTGGCCTCCATATCCCGGGCCGCCCTCTGAGGGTGGCGGTGCCCTGGCTACCACATCACGATAGGACGGGCCGGCGAGCGAACATCCTGCCGTAGTATCGGTGCTCGCCGAGGGTGCACCAGATCGTGGTTCGACCGTCGATCCCCAGAAAAAGTCTCCGGCTTCTCCGATCGAGGCGGAAGGCACTTCCGGAGGGGCCGGTACCAACCGCAAGCTTGATCCTTGGGGGTCTACCAGGCCCTCGTTACTCCGGATATACCTTCGGAGAGAAGCGGGGATCACATCGATCTCGCTCTCGGGGAGCACGAGGCTGACGTGCCGCATTCCTACCCCTGCCCTTGACTGGCGGGATTGGGGAAGGGGCTCTGTCGCCGAATCGTACTCCGCCTCTGAGTCAGAGAAGCAAACCGGTCGGATCTCCGTCCGGAATTCCGTAACATTCCTCCCTCGGCGTCGACGCCTTGCCTTCCTGCCCCTGGGTGGTTCTTCGGGGCAGGGCTGATCTCTGTCCTGGCGTCCTCCGGCCGCACTGGTGCTGGGGCCAAGAGGACTGGGAACCAAGGTGCGAGGGGCACCGGGACAGATATCAAAGGGGACGCGGGGAGAGATGATTCCGGGCAGGACTCCGGGCCGGGATCGGAAGGTGGGATGACCCATGCCTCCTGGATCGGCCACACAGAGTAGATCCTGCCGGTGAATAGCGCTACCGCGAGGTGGTCCGCGGTGGCTACTGCCAGTGCCAGCAACCGGGAGAATCGACCCAACCTGCCTTTGGGGCGGTCGGGGCCTCGATCCAGGTCGGGCATAGGAGTTCCCCTGCTCAGGATGCGCAGAGGCCTGGCGACTGGAGCCAGCAGTGGCTTGGGCCAATGCGGCCGCTGTTGCTAGAGCCCCAAGGTGGGCATCCTCTTCCGCTCGTGCCCGACGTTGGCGTCGAGACAGACGAGTCGGGATGAGCGGCGCGGGAAGGTGGAGAGCCCGCTCTTCGACTGGAGAGGCCTGGCGGCGGTGTCGCCGTGGCCTGGCGGGAGCCCTTACCGTAGATCCCTGGAGCGAATCCCGGATAGGATGATCCCGGGCCTCTTCCACCTCATCCGCGTAGGGAAGGGAACTGTCAGAGCGCTCCGGGGATAAGCTCCCGAAGCGATTGGACGTTGAGGTAGGCAGCGGTGCCTCCCTGCGCGGCCCTCGGGGGCGGCGGTGGTGGCGAGGCGCAGCCTCCTCAAGGTCTAGGCGAGCCATTTCCCTAGTGGGGATGACTCCCTCTTCCTCGTATCTCCGCACCAGGGTGTTGATCACCCTTCTCTGGATGACCTCCGAGGGGGAGAGAGGGCGTGGTCGTCCCGCAATTGCGGCTGCTGGGACGGCTGTGGAACGGGCGGGACCGCGCGGAGTAGCCGCGTCGGTGTTTCCCCTGTCCCTGCGCCAGTGGGCGGGTGGCGATCGGGCACTGGATCGGGCGACCTGATTTCTGAAAGCAGGGAGAATGACCCATTAACACTGACAGGGAAAAGGAATCGACAACCAACCATTAGCGCCACGACGCCTTCCGTGGGGGGAACCCAGGCCCTCGACGTTGCGAGACGGAGTGCCCGATGTCCCTTCCCCAGCCCCTGGCGGGTAAGACTGAATGCTTGGCCGGGCAACACGCCGGTCTTCCAACACCTCTGAAAGCCATCGGTCTTCGTATCGAGGAGAAGAGATTCACGTCGGGTTCACCATTTTTCTGTTTCGGTGCGGATGTGCGTCGGGTTACGCTGTTCCGCCAGGACGCGTTCGCGCGTGCACCCGTCAACCCGAGGGGATGGGCGCGCGGCTTGTGGTCCCGCAGTCCCGCTTTCCAAGGGCAGGCGGCATTCGTCCCTTATTCAGGGGCGTCTGCTCCTTGATCGAAACCGGGATGATGGGATGTCGGCTCCTCCTTCCTTGGACGTCTCCTTGGAACTCGTCGCCTAATCCGGGTCTCCCTCATAGACTTAAGAATGTTCGTGAATCTCGTTCCCGGCGCCATATCTTCATGGACACCGGTTAATTACGCTGCTTCCGCCCGGACGCTCCAAGGAGTCTGGGCGGGGCAGCAACCTGCGGTGAGAAGGCCGGGTGGCTCTGGGTGCTGGGGGCGTGTCGTAGCACTGCGGCTCTGCACGTCTGTCTTCCGTCCCTAATAGGGCTTCTCGAAGGCATGATGGCCTGAGGCATCCCGTACTAGGTGCGGGGAACTATGTCACCTGAGGTTTTCCTCAGCTTCCCATGTTTAACACGGGGTATGCCGCGAGTTTAACGTCCAGCGGGGACGGCATCGGACCGATGAACACGAAAAGTGGATCAGATGACAGAACCCCTTGCGGGGAACCTCCGACGCTGGGGCCAGCACATGGGCGGCTTCCCAAATGATGTGGAGTGGAGTGAAGTGGCATGACCCCACCGGGATATGGCGGCCCGGGTAAGGATCAGGATGGATGATGGAGTGAAGAGCTTGGACCCCGTAGAGGCTTCCTATGTACAACGCGTTAGCACGGATCAAAGTCGACGTAGTTCGGGTATACAGTTTAACGTCATGCTGGACGTCGGCAAGCCGACTCACGAAGAGGTCTAGGCCGCCGGGCGGAGGATTGAACCGAACCACCTCGCACAGAGGGGGATGGAACGGCCGGGTAGATCACAGTTTCACGTCATGCTGGACGATAAAAGGAGAAATGGAAAAAGGGGTTGTGGGGAGGCACAGTGGAGATACACACGGGCAGTCTCCCACAGGGGCGGATTCATAGGTGAATCGACGCAAGCGTGAACCCTGGAGGGGTCCACTGATGGACGAACCGACGTAAATACGACCGGGACGACCAGGTGGCGGGCTTGGACCTCAGGGAGGCTTCCTACGTACCCTGTATAGAAGACAGGGATCAAAGTCCACGTAGTTCATTCTGTCAGGACTTACGCACTTGAGGCAGCCCGGATGCGGCAAAACTCAGTTGGAAGGGACTTGGACCGAAAGCAGAAGACACCTCGATCCCAGTCACACCCTCTACTGGCTTCAGCAGTGGGGAGGCGCAATGGAGATACACATGTGCAGCCTCCCACGAGAAACTAGGGGTTTGTAATACCCTGCCCCCGTAGGGAAAAGCCACTCCCATTAAATCGTCCCAAAAGGGGGACAATCCCGACATCCCTGCAGAGACGAGCGGGTGGGGGCCACGTCCAAACCGGGGGAGACCCTGCGTGCGAAGCACGGGATCGAATGATGCGGACGGTTTAACGTCTTGCCGGACGAAGTACAGTTTAACGTCGTGTGTTGAGGACGAAGCGGACGGTTTAACGTCTTGCCGGACGAAGTACAGTTTAACGTCGTGTGTTGAGGACGAAACACTTGGCAGTTTAACATCTTGCAGCGCGGACGATGGGGGCTAGGCAGTTTAACGTCGTGCAGCCTGGACGTATACAGTTTAACGTCGTGCAGGACGTGGTGCAGTTTAGCGTCATGCTGGACGAATATGCAGTTTAACGTCCTGCTGGACGAATATGCAGTTTAACGTCATGCTGGACGAATATGCAGTTTAACGTCATGCTGGACAAATATGCAGTTTAACGTCATGTTGGACGAATATGCAGTTTAACGTCATGCTGGACGAATATGCAGTTTAACGTCATGCTGGACGAATGATTGCCGCCGACGGGTCCGTGTCACTTCGCACGAGCCTGGAAGGCTGCACGGGAAGACAGCGCACGGTGCGGGCACCTGCGATGAAGACCATCGGGCGCCACGCAGGCGGGTACCCAAAGGGGGTCAAGGGAGGCGACCCTGGCGGATTGCGCGCAAAAGAGGAGCTTTGCGCGCAAAACCGCGGGTCGGCGCGCAAAATGGCGGGCTGGCGCGCAATTGGGCCAGCGCTTTGCGTGCGGATGATTGGGATTGCGCGCACCGGGCTTCGGGTAGCGCGCGGGGGCAACGGATCATTCTCTAACGAATGGCCACTTTGAGGATGGGGGTGCGCGCAATCGGGTTGGATTGCGCGCACCCGGGGGCAATTGCGCGCAAGAGGCTTCTGTTGCGCGCAAAGGCCTTCGGGTTGAAATTTATTCAAAGGGAAGGAGCCAAGGGGATTGCGCGCGAAGGTGGACCCCAAGGCTCTATTGCGCGAAAGAAAGGAGGTTACCTGAAGATCGGCATTGCGCGTGGAAGGGGTTGAATTGCGCGCGCGGGAGACCGTTCGACTTCCAGCAACCTTTGAAACGTTGGGGGTCGCCTAGTATTTATAGGCAACCCCGGGCACGGAATCCAAGGCGCGAGCGCGGAATTCTCCTCGCGGGCGCGGAATCGGGCACGGCGCGCAAGGGAGTTGCGCGCATCCCGGGGGTTTTGCGCGCGGATCATCATCTTTGCGCGCAGACCTCTGAAATTCCGCGCAAGGCCTCCGGGCCCTCCGAAACATTCTTCCGACTCCGAATATGACCTCGCTTTCCGCATCTGGAGCTTCGTTTGGGAACAACGGACTTTTCCGGCGTCTACAATCCCGAATTGGTGCATAACTCCATAGGATTCCTCAACCCGTCCATATTTGAAGAGGTAACTTGTTTCATTCATAACTCTCACAATTACTAATATTTATCCTCCATTCTAGTTCCTAAATGGCCTAATGATTCTTGTTCGAAGGAACCATGAATTGTGGCTGTTTTAAATTTCATATACTCTTTTTTTGGAGTGATTACTTCAAGACACTTCAAGTAAGTGAGTCCATTTCCTTCCTCTTTCAAATTTCTTAGTGTTTCATTTGTTTTTTTAGGGTTTATTTCCACTTCCATGAAGTCCCAAATGACTAGGGGTAGTGTTTATAACCCAAGGTATATCCTTGGGTTTTCTTTTTAAATTCATGTGGTTTTAGGTTTGTTCTAGGTCCTTATTGGTGCGGCGTTTGTGTGAATTAATTTTTGCATAGTGATTCAAGGGTTTTACTTAATTTTTTAGGTGATTCCATTGTGCATGTGATTTTTGTGACTTGTCTTGCTGGGTTCATTTTATTTTCTTATTTATTTCAATTAAATGTTTCTCAAAAATTGGTTTTAGTTTAATATATAAATAAAATGAATTTTATGTTCCAATTTTTGGTGAGATTTGGCGGTTTTCATTCAAATCTTTTATTGGTTTATTTGGGGCTGAACAATAATTACATAGTTGATTTTATTGAACTGTTTTAGGAATTGAAATCATGTTTTGAATGTTTAATATTTTTGTTTATTACTGTGAAATTTTGTTTTAATGGTGTTTGGGAAGAAAATGGGCATTAAGTTCCATGTTTGTGTAAAAATGGAGATTTTTATAAGGTATAACTTCTTGGTTAATAATAGGATAACCCAAAACTGAATTGATTGTTTCATTAAATGTTATTGAACTTCCTTTTTTATTTTGTTACTTAAAATCATGCACATAGTGTGCAAAGTGGATATTTCAAAGAGCTTTGGGTGCAAAACAATGTGATATTTTGAGAGGTTGTTTTATTTAAAATAAAAATGTTTTGTTGTGTGTTTTAGATGCTATAAAGTGTGTATAAATATTGTATTTTTTGTTTGTGACCATTAGTGGTGTTTTATATGCAAAACGATGTGTATTGTTTTCTGAAATTTTTCGAGCACAAAAGGGGAATCCCGGGTACATAGGTGGGAGGATTTGTACTGGTACGGCTAGTGACCCGGATGGTTTGTGTCCATGATTCTGAGAGAAAATGGATAATTACAACTCTAACTAAACTATGTGGATGATATTTGGGGACCACTAGGTTATGGGTATGTTCCCTCCTAGTGGATTGTGCATGGGAAAGGATTGTGACTTGGATAGTTTACACCGAGGAATGAGGTACATAGGGCTCTAGGCTATCTATTTTCCTAGGGGTGTTCCCAATTTTGCTGCTCATTGGATTTGTGGTATTTACCCATGAATTGGATTGTTTTTGATGTAATTTATAGTATCTCACATGTCTATTTAAATGTGTTAACATTCTGAAATTTTTAGCTTGAAAACAGTTATCAATTGAAAGATGCATTTCATGGATTTTGTCACTGCTTTTCTTTGCATATTAAAATTTCTTGCCTTTTCACATTGTATTGCATTCTATTTGGAATAATTGGGTGGTATCCTATTGGGATTAGGCTCACACACTACTTACAACCATTGGGTAAAAGAAGACTTGGTTATGTTCGACTCAGGTAAAGGAAAGGCTAAGGATGATGGCGGTTTAGGGTGTTAGTCCCCATCCTTAGGAAGGAGTTGTGGATACGGCTTGGGGGGGATGACCCATTATCATGTGGAGTCCATGGGGTTGTTTTGTTTATATTTAATTGGTTATTTGGACCTTTTGTATTTCATTTTAACTTATTTATTCAGTTCTGGATTTTGGTATAAACCTTTCTAGTATGAATTTGACAGATTAATTTTATCAAATATTTTTGATGTTTTATGTTTACATATTCAGGTAAATCAATCCCAAACCAAGATAAATGATACCCGGGCACTATTGCCAGCCCGTGGGGATAGGGAACGCCCTTCAGGACTTGCCATGGGACATGTTTGGTACTGTTAATGGTGGCGACCAGATTCGTCTCGTGACATTGTACGCTATTAAATTTGTTTATAAACCATTGTTTTACCATTATAATATGTTCACCACAATGGAATCAATACTCTAGAAAATCAGTTCTAATAGTTTCTGTTCTGGTTTCAAGAACCGTTGATGTTACAAAATGAGTAATCTCCAACATCTTATAAATACTATTAGATAATTCAAATGATGAAATCTAAATGTATATATATATATATATATTTTCAATGAATACAAAAATGTATTTATTGCAATATAATTATGATAATAGTCTTTCTTTTGATTATTTATGAAACTTATATCTTCTTTATCAGTAAATTGTTATTCACTAGACATCATAACATGATTTTTAAAACCTATTCTCAAAATATTATTCATGATATTTTTCCATTATTCATAATCATTAACATCAATGAATTGTGGTCTAGTAGGATTGTCATTATATACAGATAAGAAATTTAGTCCTCCAAAATTTTAAATATAGATATAATAAATAATTATTCTACAATACACATTAGTGTAAAAAATGTTTATAAACAAAAAATATATAACAAAAATAGCACTAACCTATAATATTAATGATTTAATTAAATCCCCCTGTATTTGATTAGTGGAATCCTCCTCTAATACCAAATGTTCGTTTCAATAAAACTGAGACATAGATCAGATATAAATTAGAGGATGGAGAAGTATATGTAGATGACTAAATAAAAGAGTTGTTTAAATATATGTTTAATAAAAATTATTTTTAATCATAAAAGAAACATTGTTTAATGAGATTAAATAAACTATATAAAAAAATATCTGTTATATTTATAAATTGATCGTACATGGACATTACATTCAATAAAAATAATATATTATTCAATTATAATATGATATGTAATTTATAGGTCATAATTATAGATTTATTCCTTCTTAACAGCCTATAGAAGTATATTTCATGAGTCATAACGTTGTTTAATAATAATCACAATTTACAACAAGAATCCTATTCATAATGGTTATGATTTATCTTAGTAATATAAAAATATTTTTATTCTACCATAAAGCATGTAAAATCATATTTAGAAAATAAATAATTACCCTAATCAAGCTATTATGATAAATGAAATAAAAATAAAAAGTTGAAATAAATGTATCAATTTATATTAAATGTAGTAGAAACGTGACATGTAATATAACAAGAAATACAATAGAATATAATTATTTTTACCCAACAAAAAAAGGTATCCAATAACATTGGATAAAGGTCCCATGTTTTATACAAATAAGTATTTATGTCTTTATCATAATAGGTAAACCATCAATTCAATGATCGTCATAGTATTTTTATCTAAACAATACATTTATTCAATAATGAGATATGTCTTGAAATATCTCTATTCCCTTGATCAATAAGGTTATCGGCTCCTTTGTCTTCATATCCTTAGATGTCCTCAATCGTAATCACAACAATCAGATCACACGTGTAATATATAATAGATTCTTATGGTGAAAACCTGACTAGGATTCATTAAGAAACACTCTCTCTAAAGAAATACAAAAGACTAAAAAATATCTTCATTCTTTTTACACATTATAAAAATCGAGACTGAAATTTTTTGTATCACACATGCTTATGAAAAGATTAATAAATCATTCAAATCTCATGAAATGTTATGTTATTTACAGTCATGATTCCAATGGTTATATTGGACTTCCAACGGTGGTATTTTATTTGTGTGTTTTTCATGGACATAGAGACCTAGCACCCCCATGGTTCTATTATTACAGAATTGATTACATTATTTTGTTTTACACATATTTTAATATAATTCATGACATCATTTGGTTTTATATGTTTTTGGTGTAAAATGTATGCCATTGTGGTAAAATATTGTTTTTGATATTCTGAATTTTTGATAGGTCTCCAAAAATTATGTCATTATGATTTTTTTATGAGTATGAATCTAATTTTATTGGTTCAGATATCAATACCAATTAAAAATTTAGACATTATGAAAATATGATAGAAATTATTTCAATACGATGTGATGAGGTGATTATGATTATTATCTGATCTATGACCTTAAAAATACATGTAATAAAAAAATTCAATTGAAGAATAAATTAAAAAATATTTTTAGGTATTGTAAAATACATATGATTCTTATAAAAACCTTCTTAGAATACATTGGACATAATAGAGTTAGTAATTAAGTATTTAAGAAAGAGTTTGTCGTTTCTAAATCAAAATGAATGGAAAAGTCAAAAAGATACTTTTGAATCAATACACAAGAAAGTGAATGATTTTGAAAAATTAACCAATTACATATTCATGATCCACATATGAAGAAAATAAAATCAATTAATCAAAATATAAGGTTATAAGAAAACATTTTTGTCTTCATCCTTTTACCTAATTTGAGAATTCCATTACCATCTAGACTAGGAACAAATGATAATATACTTACCTGAAAGGTTTAATTTCATCCTTTAATAAATTTCCATCAGAATATCATTTATTCTGTAACATTTAAATATTAATTATCAATATTTCATGCCTCAAACATTATGACTAACATCTAATGGATCACATAAATCAAAAAAGGATAACAATATACACCTCGTATGTTCATATATTATACAGAATGAAATTTTTATAATAAGTTATCTAATACATATAAATTCAATAATTTAAAAAATATAAACAAAAATAAATAAGGGTTATCTTAATCTAATTATGAAATAGTTAATCATAAAAATCATCCATAACATGTCTGAAAAAATTCATTTCACAAATATTAAAATGTAAATTTACTACAATTCAAAAAATCATAATAACATAAATAAAAAAATTATATCTTAATGTCACATACCTAATATGGGAATAACAACTACATATTTTCACTATAAATAAGTTAATAAACTAAATTATAGTATAAAATTAAAGGAAATATGAATGATTCCAAACATTTACAATATCATTTTTCTAAAATAAAACTATAGAATATTGAATATATCCATCAAACACAAAAATCAATAAACATTATCAAGTACAATATAAATCCTATTTTCATAAAATAACTAACCAATTTCATGGTCACTAATACTATCATATCTATTTCAATCATCTATTTATCAATATAATTAATTATTACTTCCACACTGGACACATATTAATTTTTATCCTTCCCTCAGTCATGATTTTTTTTTAGAAATCATCTTCCCATTAAATCACATTTCATGTTTATTTGTACTATATTGCATATAATTTAAATTTTTTATAGATAAAAAAACTAAGGAACATTCCTTATATTCTTCATTATTCTTATAATCAAGAATATTATACATTAAAATTTAACAATATTTTTCCCAAATCTAAATACGTAATAATTTCAATCATTAGGGTTGATTCTTAATCCATTGAAAAAGTATAATCTTATAATTATGTAACAAAACATTTCTTTAATATTTCATTCATAGAAACTTCATCATCAATGGAAAAACAATTACACAAAAAAAACATCCTACAATTTTTCTCAAGGTTCAAACAAAGATGATGAAATGTGGAATTCCTATAGTTTACTCATTTCAAATATTTAACTACTCATGATACCTTAATAAAAAAAATTAATCACGTCCACTTTGCTAGCTGAACAATTCCATTATCCACAATAATTAATTTCTCTATGAACATTTTTTCCACACCCAAAACATATTTCCATTACATTCAGTAATTAAAATTCATACATGTTCTCACATTTTTGTCATGATGAAAATTAAACTCTATTTGTTGTATGGTCATCATGAAACTCCCATTTAATATTGTTATGTGTGTTCAAAAACTCACATATGTTGATATTTATGAGTATATATTATGATATTTATTATTAGGAATAATAAAAATGGTTTTCTTTCCAGGTCCCATTTTGTTTGTTTTCTTAAAATTGAAATAATTCACTTCACCATGAATTTAACCATTAAATTCAATACAACTAGATAAATCCATTATTAGAAACCTAAATAATCATCTGAGAATCTAAAAACATAGTGGTAATTCATATAATAGTTTATATGATGTTAAAATCAAGCCACCTTCTATATAATTTGTGATACTTTAGGTTGAAATGAATCTATATATAATTATTATCTATAAAAATACATAATATAGGGTAATTAAAAAAATATGGATTATGCCAAATCATATCCCTTAGGAATGTAAAATTTGGTTTTTAGAGAGTCAAGTTGACATGTACTATGTGATGATTAAGCATACATCAATGAATTATTTTGGGCTTATTAAACCCATGTGCAACTATTTGAGAGCCACATCCACTTGTAGTATCTAGATACAGATATAATTGTTGAAAAAAATATATATTCCTCACTAAAATATGTGGACATTAAAATATACCTAGAAATATCCATAGGGTTTTCATTAATGTTTTCCATCCCTAATTTAAAATGGTAGACAAAGCGTTTCTCTAATACAAATACAATGTCTCGTACATTCTATAAATAAATATTACATCTTAATATATGAAACGTCAATAAATTATGGAAAAAATACACAAATTAAAATATACATTTACTGTAATTGTAAAAAATTTATTAATAATATCATTTTATGAAATATATTTATCATCTATTATTAATATCATTCCACATGTACTATTAATAAGAATACCCAACTAAAAAAATACTTCAAATCTGAGAGTAATGAAACATAAGGAAGCGTTAGATCAAATTATGAGTAAGCCTCATTTTAAGAGAGAAGAATTTTATAATCTTATGAATGAATAACATCATCATTATGGTATGACATCATTACGATCACATAAAAGATAAATCCCAATCATTATGGCATCATCAAACATATGTTATGGAATAAAACATTATAATTTCAATATAAATGATTTATAAGAATGAGGAATCAACATAAGTCAATCAAAAACCATAATATCATGTCATAAATGTGTATTTAATCACAATAAGTATATATATTCATTTACTTATTTTTCAAGGGGCACTTCCAATGATATCATTTTATAATGGGTTCAATCCCCAAACCATTGTAGAAGTCAAGCTTCCCTCCTATAACTATCACAGTGTATGTAATCCATTACAGAACAAGGTCCACTCCCCATTATTGTCATGTTTATATCCTTATATATCAATATTTAAGAAATAAATTTTAAGGATATATACGATCCACAATTCATATAATGGAAATAAAATATATGTATATTACAAGATAATAAATCATTCATAGTATAATACACTATAAAAGAAATGTTTTACATAACTATTTCATTATAACATAACCCTTAGAAAATAAATGAGATGTATCAATATGATGAAATCATAAAAATAAACCATCTAGACATGGAATAAGGATGGTATCCATATATCATATAACCCTTAAATAATTACTAACATAAATTAATGTAATATTAGACAAAAAATTATTTTTAAAGATACATTGGAATAATTCATTAAGAAAATAAAATACACATATTTAAATCATTTCATTTTTTATGTCCACGAAATTTTAAAGTAAAAAAAACGATTGGATAGAGATTTTTATAATTGAAATATGGGATTCAATAAATTAATAATTATTGATAGATGTTAAATATCATCATTATATATCATATAAAAAAAATTAGTTTGTATTTTTAACAATATTTTCATAGTATATCTTGTTTATAGAATTATCGAATTATTCTATGAAAAACATTATGTAAGAATTCTAACACGAATATAAATAAAATTTAGAAATTTTATATGAATAGTAGAAAAAATTAATTTTTTTATAAAACATGGATATGAATGATAATTATTCGTCAATTAAGACTTACAAATAAACAATCTCAAATAATTATGGGGTTTTGAAATAAAACCATTCCTTAAATATCACCTTTCCACATTCATGTTCATACCAATGATGTAATGTATATGTATTTATTATACTCGTATTCCATGAAAGTTATCATATCAATAATACATTGTATGATTTATATCTAACATCTTATTATCCATTTAAAAATAATATTTATCAAAATCATTTTTATTTGTGATAACTTCTTGATATTACAAATATTATTTGGTTAATCAATTTCATTCCATATACATTAATGAAGCTCTAAAAATTTATATAATTTTAATTATGGGAAAAAATAAGTTCTCAATATATATATATTTTTTTGATAACAATAATAATGGTAAAAAAATATACATCATTCATGGAGATCATATGTCATATATATGTATGAACGTTGTACTCTCTTTTTGAATGATAAAATTAAAGATAAGTAAATAATAATTACCCATTCCAATATCATTATTATATAATTTATACAATATATATTCATAATATCTATCAACCATGCCATCCTTGTGAAATAAAAATAAATAATGAATCAGAATGCTTTGTGGAGGTGGTAGTTCACACAAACTCCCAAGAAACAATATCTTCTTCCAGTGATTTGAAAGAGAAGAAAATAGATATAATATTATAAATATTTATGAATAACTATTTAATAAATATCACATATAAATATTAAACCCGTCATAGGAACTATCCATTAAATATGGTTATGGATTATGAAATTTGTTGTTATGTGGAGACAATAATCCGTACACACACAAAATAGATACATTAATTTTTCTATTCAAAAAGTGGTTTGATAGTGGAAATTTCAAAATAAAATAAAATTTATGAATATTTAGGTTACAATATTAATTAGTTTATAATAAATATCACATATTTTTATGTGTCAAGGAACTGTAGAAAAATAATTTGGTCAGCTAGGGTGATTACCATTACTTCGAAACAACACCATTACTTCTCTTATAAAGGTTGCTACTATTGAACTTCTTAATAGTGGAAAAAAACTAATATATATCTATGTAATATTATGGGATAATTTTTAATGGTGTGGTCATAATATTATGATCAATTCATTATATAAGACTGAGGGGGGAGTGCCACTTTTATAATTGCGGTGAGGGGAACTTTTAGAATTTATCAAAATAATAAATTAAAATAAAACTATTCACGAAATAATGAATTATAAATGGACATTAAATTATCATTATATCAAATATAAGATCATTTTTTATATAAGTTTTCCTTATTTATTATTTTTAGGTTTTCTAGATAATTTAGTAAAAATTTATTTTTATAAAATATCATTACTTTTAATATTGACACTATTCATTACGTTGTCTTCAACAACATTATGTAAAAAATATAAATTAGATAAAATATTTGAATACATACAAACAATATAATTTTATCATACTTAATTCACGTATTTCAAAAAAAGTTAACATTATGTTACATTTAATATTTTTAGTATCATTAATTTTATTTTTCTGTTAATTGATTAGTTTCTACATCATGGTTGTGTGAGCATTAAATATAATTAATTAATGCATAGAAAACTAAAATAAATTAACTTAATAACGATAAATATCTTATCATTCAAAAAACATTTTCTGATAAATATGTCTTCTGTTTAACCGCATTTCAAAAGCATATAGTTATAAAAAATATGTGTTTCAAATGTTTTATTGTTCCAGAAATGAAATAATATAAAAGTCATAATCTTATAAAAATTGGAAAAAAGTTCATGTAAGTAGAAAATGCTTTATTATGGAATATATTATTAAATCTAATAAACATAATCCAAATTTTGGGTTTATATTGTATTCAATATCAATTTAATTTTAAATTAAATTACTATATTCATCCTTATAATGGTTATAACCATACTATTGTGACTTTTCATAATGAAAAAAGTGGACCTATTTATTGAATTTAGAACCAATGTATCAGAAAATATATTTCATTTTTTAATTATCAAATAAAATAAGATGTAGAATTTAATTTGAAATTAATCCTATAAAATATAATGAAAAACATTTACCACTAAAATTGAGTTATTAAGCCCGGAAATATAATTATACTAAAAAAAGGAATACATATGGATAAAATTTAATTAATATATAGTATATAAATAATGTTTAATTGTGTTTATTTTAGTTCTAATTAATATCATAAATATAAATTGTAATATAAATGTTATCATAATTTTTTAAGAAACAATATTTTTACTATTCACTAGAAAATTAATCCTTCCACAAAATTATAAATAAAATCATCAGAATATATTTTTTACCTGAATAATTCAAAAAATAAATAACTTTTTCAATGTATATTTCTATAACATTCATATATTAATTATAATATTCACACAAAAAAATTTAATTTGGGAGAGGATGTATTTTGTAATAATTAAATGACATTACTTGAAATTGAATTATTATTTAATTAGAATTTAGGAATAAATTTATTTTCAATTTAAAATTTATATTATTATCATAAAGGTCATAATTGTAATCATTAAAGAACAATCCATTTCATAATTATATCTAAAACATTAAATAATAATTTTTAATAGTGATTCAGTGTTTGATATAACTCATAGTTTTGTGTAACGCAAGCCATTAATGAAAAAATTATTTAAATAGATAAATTTTATGACATATATTATAGATTTTTAGGTATTTTATAGCATCCAATGGTTTTGTAATGTATGATTTTTTAGTAAATGCATCCCTATTTTGACAGTTCATGTGGATATGGTATTAGTACAAATTAATCTATTTGGAAAAACAATAAAATCTATTGTTTGAGTATATCATGTCCATTATTTAGGTACACAATGATTTATCCATCACTATGCACATTGATGGACACTCTAGGGGTGTAATATTTCGTAAATTAATATTTTACATACAAGATATATTTTAATTTATATTTATGATGTGATAATATTATTAAATAAACCATGTTATTGATTTGGATATTATTTATTCATAAAATCACTATTTATATTAGTTAATAAAAAAGTTTAAAATATAAATGATGTTTTCTAATGTTATAGTCTAATATTTTACATGACATTATATAGAAACTCTTCTAGTGAAAGGAAAAGGAACCAAATCAGTCCATGTAATCATTGTAATGATTTTAAAATTTGGAATGTAATGAACATTAAGTCAAATATGCAGTACATGTTTAAAAATTTAATCTATATTGGGTTGGTGGAATCAGGATACAACCCATAGGCTTTCCTATATACAACACATATCAGATCTACAATGTAATCTAACAATTTTTGTCTTCTTTAGCTATAAACCACCTTCATCATTCAATGGGACAAAGATAACATTCATACTCTATAAATGGATACGATCCTTACTAAAGATATTTAATTTTATGTAATGTAATTAAATAGGGATTGTTTTCATGGAGGTTTTCATGTATCATGGGATTTATATCAATGTTGTACAATTATTAAAAACACAGTGGGAATAAAAGAAATACGAAGCATAGAATGGAAAGATTTAATGTATGTTTTAATCTAACAATAATTCCATAATGAATAAAAAGTTGATATTGATAGAAAATTATTTAATAAAAGAAAAAAATAATATTAATATTTTACTATGTTTGGATATAAATTTATATGGTTATCTTTCACTGTTCTCTACTACATTTGTTATTAAAATAAATAGATTGGACATTTCATTGATAGGTATGATCCAATACATATAGGGACCCTAATATCTAAAACATTATCATCATATGAAGATACAATGACATGTGTTATCAATAAAGATAATAAATTCATAAAAAATATGGTATTGATGGAATGTAAGATATTAATTGGGATGTAGAGCTAGAAATTGATAATGGAAAAAGACAAGGAGGAATATTATATGATGACATACTTTTTCATGGAAACAGTTTTGGAATTCTAGAAATTAAAATGAGTTTTCTACAGGTGTATAGAATATATATACAATAATCAGGAATTCCTGGGTAAGGGAGAATCCATCCATGTATAGTGAATTATCTAAAGATATTTTTCACTATTCTAACTATTTCCCCAAACATCATGGTAGTATTCCTCAATAAATCATAGGGGATAAAGATATATTATTAAATTTACATCACATTATATGGATGTTCCTAGTTATGTGTTGGAAGTAACATTAATCATCCACTCTATGATTGGATATGTTTTGTTTGCCTTTTATTCTACACACTTTTTATATCAAAATAATTTTCATGGGTTACCAAATCACCACAAAAAATAATTGATGTTTAGTTAGTAGTGAAATATGTTAATGGTATGATAAAAAAATTTCATGTTTATAACTACACTCTAATTATTATGTTTTCGGATATTCTTCCTATAAATAATATTATTCTGGAACTATTTGACTTCAATATAATTTTTTTTACTAATTGTCTCTAAAATTAAATTACCAATATCAATTTTTAGGGAAGGGAAGTGACATTTGAAATTCAAAATCAACCATTAATCATGTATCAACGAAAGGATGAACCACAATGGATAATTGAAATTACATCCATCATAATGGGTAATCAATTTATTAATGAGGGATATTTGTCTTAAATTTATATGGAGAAACTCAACATTGAAAATGTGCTTATTTTAGGGGAATATGTAGATTTATTTTGTGGAGAATATACAATTATTCCCTTAAATTAGGAATTTCTATTTTCAATAGATCTAATAATTATTAATATGAATATTTTATATAAACTACATAGAATTTACCTGATTTAGTTTTTGGAAATCAATAATAAACCCCAGGATAATCTAGATAAGTTATTTATTGTGTCTCCTCCACCACCATTGGGTACACCTGTTAATTTTTTTACGAATAGAAATACAAAAATGTATTGTTTTAATGATTATAAAGAAAAAAAAATATTTATTATTAAGAAATAGTATCCTCAAACCCATATCTATGATCCAATTGATCGACTAGAGGTTGTTATATTATTTTATACAACTGGTCTTTGATTTGAATATCATCATAATTGAAGAACTAAGGGGGGTATACCCAATAAACCCTTTTATAATAGGTATGTCCATTCATAATTTATTATAATTTTATTTAGACATACCAATGTAACTATTATCCACATATATTTATTTAATAGAGACATTTAAGATTACCATAACTTCTTTTATGGTTTCCTTTATAGATGACATTATTATATATTCATACATCAAATAAGAGGATGATGAACATTTGATAATTTATCTAGATACCCCAATGAAGGACAATTTATATGATTAAATTACCAAGTCTGAATTTTGGAATTAGAATGTTTCAATAATGGGTCACATAATATCATGTAAGGGTATATCGATGGGTCTTTCATTGATGGATGTTATTTTTCAATGGAGAAGAACAACCACATTAACTGAAATATAGTTTTTAATTGGTTTGGTTGGATACTACTAATCATTCTGGATATATTTATAATATTTTCCATTTCACTCACCATGTTTTTTCATAATGAGGATATGTTCTAATGCATAGATTAATGTGAAGCGAGTTTTAATCAATTTAAGAGAAGGTCGGTTAGCACTTGTATTCATACAGTACATAATAGTATATAAGAATAATTATTATATAATGATGGATATAATAAGAAGTACATATTGAAACTCATTGATAATTTCACGATGATAATGTTTTACTTCCACCAATTAACTTTTCATTATGAAATTACATGACTCGTGATTTTGGAGTTAGTAAAAGTATTATTTTCATTAATGATATAGGGAATTATCAGTATGGTGACAGGTGTGTTGTATAAAATGATCATAAAATATTATAGTATTCTTTTAAAAATAAATATACTAAATTTCAGTACGGAAGATAGTTAGAGGAGATCATATATTATTATTTATTAATACATTAACACAATGAGAATGTGAACTTGGTGGTTAACGCTATTTTTCAAAAATACCTATATCAATTGTCCATGTTTATTATTTAATGATATCAAATATTTATTTAATTCAATAAAATAAATGTTGAGTAAATTAATAAAGGTAAATGTATGTTAATTTCCTATATGGGTGATCAACCATCCATCCCCAAGAGGAATAAGAATGTATATAAAAAATGGAATTTTATGAGAAGGTGAGAAGTGTTCATATAATCAAACATGATCTGGTGGGGATGATAACTTTTAAAGACCATGTGTTTTTCATATATAAAAACATTAAAGAGATTTTATATGAATCGTGTTGCTCATCATTGTCTATTCATCCTAGATATACATAGGTGTATTGTGATCTGAAAGAGCATTTATGGTGGGATAATATGAAAATATATATTGATGAGTATGTATTTATATGTTTCATATTTTTAGAAGCTAAATCTAAGAGATAGTTGTATAAGGGGATGCTACATAAAATTCTCACACCAAAATGGAAATGGGGCAACATAGTAATGGATTTTATCACCGGACTCCCCAAAATAATGAAATCCCACAATGATATAAGTGTTTTAGTTAATCAAAATATAAAATCATCACATTTTATTTTTATTAGATATTACATCCCTATTGATCAACATTTTAGTATATAAATTCATTAACAATGATGTTTTTATGGACCAAGATATTCTATTTTATTTGATATGGATAAGATGTTTTCCCCATTATTCATAGAAATTATTCGAGTAGATCTTGATACATAGTTTTGTTTCAACACTTGTTATCATCCTTAGTTTAATGTTATGTATTATAGGCCCTTGATATAAAAAATGAATTTTGATATCATGGTATATGTACTTAAAATTTTGTTACTCTCAAAACCTTCCTCTATTTTATTTCCCATAATACAGTACCATTCACTAGATAATTAAAACTGATCAATATAAATCCTTCTACAAAAACAATATCATAAATCCATCATATTAGGATCAATGTTGAGAAACAAAATCTAATTGTAAATGAATTGTCCTTGTAAATAAAAGATAATTATAGATACATTAAACTGGACATCATAGTAGTATAGAGTCGACATAAATCATATGTTGATAATCATAGGCGAGACCTTTTTTTTGAGGTTTGTGGTATTATATTCTTTTACTATTCCATTAAAAATGTTAATATGATTTATAAGGAAGGGAAATATAATCTCTGGGTGTAGTACGCCCTTCGATATTATTTATTGAGTTGGGATAGTTGCTTATCACTCTGTAAAATCAACGAACATCTCCCATGTCCATGATGTGTTCTATATATCTCTCATGAGGAGGAACATACCTAATAATTACCATGTGACCAACCCAATGTTCATAATTCTGGATCCTAATCATTCTTATGATGAAAAACATGGAGAAATATATTATAATAGAGATAATTTATGATGAATTAAAACTACACTACTGTTTAAATTTCTCTTTGGATATTGAAAATTTATTCATACAAACTGAAAACATGATGATGATATGAGGAATTATTTTCCACAATTATTTCTATGGGTGGAATACATTTTTTTGGGATAATATATTTAAGGATGTATAATGTAAAACTATGATGTTTTATTATAGATTTGTTTTTTGGTAAATTAAATTAATTTTATATCATATGTTGCACATTACACCATGTATAAATGAACCTTGATATTCTATTAAAATTTTATTTAAATGTGACCTTGATTACAAATTTGTTATAATTTGTGGGAATAAATAATTAAAACTAAATTATGAAATAATTATGGTTTATAACTATAAAAAATTATTTTTATAGCTATCAAATTATTTTGAATGGGAATAAAAAGTATTTCAAGTAAAAATTAGATGATTTTATGAATACCTACCTTCAAGAAAAAATATTGTTTACTTGATATATTAAATAAATATTTTTTTTCAAATATTCTAAGGATGTTTACAATTTAAATATTTAATTAAAATACTTCACTTATTTTTAGTATTTTTATTTTGAATGAGATATGAATAAAAAATGTTCAATATTAAAAACTATATTTTTCAAAAAATAGAAATTCATTATGTTTTACATGCTTATTTTAATATTAATTTATAAAACATGTAGATAGTAAATCCAAAAAATTGATGATTTATTCAAAATATGGATATTCCAATTTTTTTCCATTTTCTCCTATTATTTTTATCCTAAAAAATTGTAATTATAGTAACATTTATCACCTCGGTTAAGGGCACATCAAGTCATAGTTAGATAAAACTACGTGTTAAGGTAACTATTTTGAATATTAATTATTATTTTAGGATGCTATAATAAAAATTATCACCATCGGTTTGAAATTTAATTTATTAAGGCACAAATGTCCATGAAAAATTCATATCTACAATTTAATGAAGCAAAAATACAATTGTTTACTTTAAAACATTTAAATATATCTTATGTATTCACATAGGGGAAGAAAAAATGTGTTGATGAATACTAACTGTAAATGTGAAATTAATTTCATGGTATTAATTTTTTTTAAATATTTGTTATTATAGAATTACATTACAATCAAACAGAACAATAATATGGACATTATAAAAACAATATCAATATTAAATGAAGGATTCTGAAAATAATAAATGTAATCTAATTTTAGGGTTTTATGGTGTTCTAATAATTTTAAATATTAATATAACATATTATTATTATTTAAATGATTTTCATCAAGTTATATCTTTATATTGATTTATTATAAATGAATTTGAATTAATAATATCAAAAATAAAATAAATGGTATTTTATGCAAGGAATATTTTATTAATTATCTAAAAAACATAAGATAAATATTTAAGGACAATGGGGATATTATATTCTTTAAAATTTAATCAATTTTCCATTAATTATAAAAAATTACAACATAATAAAAATAAGAGGTCTTTATTAAAAATAAATTCATTCCAATATATATGATTGAAATTAGCTAACCAAAGGATTAAACCATTATTTAAAGATTAAAATTACACTAAAAGTAATTTGAACAACATTTCTTATGATATATTTATCATATAAAATATTTTGTTTCATATATAGAAATTTTATGTATTTGGACTGAGAATGGCTTGGTAATATTTCAATGTTTTAAAAAATTCATAATACGTCATATCCCTCTAAAATAGATGGACAAACCATTCTATCAATTATTCTCACCAAAATTATCCAATTAATTCCGTACAAACAGAACCATTTATCTTATTTAACTCTTTATAAATGTTATAGGGGTTTGTTTTTACAAAAAGATTATTCCTAGGGTGTTTAATATGGGATCTAATAGGTTTCCTTCAATAAGGACATAAATGAGTTAACAAGTAAATTTCATTTTTTATTTAATTTTTTATTATATAGAAGTATATTTTCTTTTCCATAAAATAATAAATTATGTGACTAAAATATATTAAAATTATTATTTAATTATTTATGCATAGTTATCTACACAATTTTACATCAAAGGTAATGTGAGATTATCACTCTTGTGTACATACATCTAACTGTCTACACGTAACAATATATTTAATTTTTTTATGAAAATATATATTTGGATGGGTATTGTGATTGGTTAAATAATATATAATATAAATATGGCTTAATTTTTTTCTATATATATAATATCATAAACACATTCTTATATTTCAATTTTTTGGAAAATGAAATCACCACCCATTCATATATGTGGACTACCACTTCAACAATGTGAGTTTGTTAATTTTTTATTTCTGATTCATATGGATGGTAGTAGGGGTATATATAATAAATATATATGATATATATGATATATTAATTATTATTGAATATTTAGTTATTATTTAAAAATATTTCATTCAGTTCATGGATAAGTGAAAACAACATTCATGTGTAAGTACGAAGTACTATATCAATGAACGATGTAATTCATTTTTCCATATCAAATTTTTTTTGAAAATAAATAAATATATAATAAATATTTACTATTCTAATAAACTTATTAAAATTCGTTGTGTTATATATAAATATAAAAGTAAAATGACTAATAACATTGAACTAAAATGGATATGAAATGCAATAGAACTATCACTAAGAAATATTAAATTAAAATTTATTCTAAATTATCTTTTAATGAAATATTATTAATAAAACATCTATGTAATGATATATATGATTATTTTTAGGGAACATATGTATAATAAATCTATATTTAGTTTAAATATGGTTCACACAAATATGAAGGATGTCGAACCAATGATTCGATTTCATTCATAATCTCAACATTACTCAGGAATTTTTATACTCAAGCCGCTATATCATAATTTATTGATTATCCAATTTGAATCCAAATAATTTTTCTCCTAATATAGTTATTTCTAATAATTACATGTTTTAATTTAATTTTACTCTATTTAATGATTGAAGATATTTAAATAAATTTCTTAATGAAAATAAACATTATTTTTTTACACATTAGTGATTCTCTCTTTTTTTTCCTTAATTTCCTTAAAATGTTGAAAATAAAGTATCTAGTTTTCGAAAATGAATTTTAAAATGAATTTAAAACTACATTTCAATTTTTAATATTTTTTTTAAAATAAATATTCTTTTTTATTATTTAAAGTGGTAATTTTGACCTTTTAAAAAAGTTTAAAATTAGTATATTCTTAGCTTATATGGATTTAATGGAATTTACAACCATTATTAATGATTGTTATTTTAGATTTATGTAATAATAATGTTTTTTTATAAGTTAAAAAAAATCCCTCATTGTTTGGGAAATTTTTATACATTTAATATGTGAATATAATTTGAATAATTATATTTTCCCCAGTAAATAGTATTTTTAAATTGTGAAATTATTATCATATATGTGAGGATTTATTATTGAATCATATTATTTAATGAGGATATTATATAATCATAACATCCACCATATTTATATTTATGTTTTATGGTATGTATGAGCCATGAATGTTTTGTTTTTTCATACACTAGTTCATTTAATATGGACAATTATTGATCTTTTCAATACATTTTGATTATGATGTGTTTTTATTTATATGATGAATGCATAGAATTATTATGTGATATGAGTGGAATAGAATTATATATCCCCTCAATACATCCATATGTCTAATTAGACAAACTATATTAGGAATTTATTAGATACCTAACCAATTTAGGTAGATGCATTAGCAATTGGCCCTGATAGATTTTTCATATGTCGTGGACCATGGCCTTGATTGTATGTATCTGAAGTTGGTAATTATGAATTCCATAACTATGAAAATAGTAATTTATGACAATTTTATTATTTAAATATTAATAAAAACCATATATATTTTCATATCTCATCTGATTATTTTTATATAGTTAATTGTTCATCATTTATTGTTTACATATTACTTAAGACTTATTAGCTATCATTTTATAGATACCCATACTAAGGATCTAATATCAGCACATTATAATTTTTTCTTTTCTTCCTAATACAATGATGTGAATAATGATTAATAAGTAGGGATACATAAAATTATGTAATGGTATTTTTATATAAAATACATAAATGTAAATTATGTCTTTAAATTAATATTAGATTCAATTATGTAAATAGTTTTCCAATAATACATTTCTATTTTTTCCAATTAGATGAAGTATCCTATATATAGTACAACTATAAAAAAAGTAACAACAGATTCTTGGCAACTAGGTTTGGTGTTTTTATATTTCATACTACGTTTTTGACATGATGGATGTAAAATATTTTTTCTCACATCATCATCATCACCCGAATTCCTATGAGACTCCATCGTTACCTTATTTATATAGTTCATGATTTCAACTATAAACACTTGGGTAATTAAATTTCATTATAGTTGGATTATAATAAACCCAAAATTTCTCCATCCATATCCATCATGTTCATGATGACCATTTAAACGATCACTCAATTTTCCCTTACACCTATTTCCAAAATGGTTCCACCTTGGTCAAGATATTACTAAAACTAATAGGTTTTATGCGAGGGTCAAAAAATTATAATCATAAAAAAATTATTGAAGATAACCTATGGGTATTTTAACCAGAACATGTCTCCTTTTTTATAACATAACATTATAAGAAAATTCCATTAGTTCAATATATATCATTCTTTTTTTATCATATAATATTTGTAGTCTAATCTATATAATTATTAGATCAAATTATATCATCCTTTGTGAAAAATATATAATTTTTTATTAATTCATGTTTTTATTTAGTTTTATTTTGGCTTATATTATAAACAAATGCATAAATGTGTTCCTAGAATGAAAACATTACACAGGTTTGTATAGTGAATATGATTAACTAATAATATTACCATTGAGTATCTAGAAATGTGATTTATCATCTTTCCACTCATCTTGAAGTGGATTGTTGATTGATTCAATGCTCTTCCATCCATTAATGGTGTGATTTCCCCATGGAACCTCTATTTCATATCTGTATCCACTGGACAATATCCTAAAAGGATGTAATTTATAGTATGATCTTAGAAACAAAAAAATTTAAAAGAATTATTTTGTTATACTAAATTTATTATAATAAACTAATGTTCTCACTAATGTAATTGTATCCTAGTATACAAAACTAACTTGATCTAGCTATGTTACCATCCATTTTGAACCTTGAATAAAACACACAGTAATTATTATTTTAAAATGTACATTCCCAACAAATACGAAATGGGGATCTATAGGCCACATTTATATTGTTGATTAGAAACAAAAATTAACAATTTTAAATGTTAAAATGACACCTTTAGTTATGGCTCCACACACTACTCATAATTCATCTAGATCATCTAAATCCAACTATGTTACCATGGAGAAAATACATAATAAAATGCTTGATCTATAAATCCAATCAATCAGTAATCATTAAAATAATACATATCATGTGAGTCAAGAGGCATAGAAATAAATCATAAATATAATAATCATAAAATGGAAATATGGATTATTAAATGATATCATAAGTTCATAAATCCTAGAACATGAGGCAGAAATATCAGAAATGAAATTATAAAAGTAAATCAAGGGTCCATCCAATGATCATCATCATATATTAAAAAATTTATTATGGTGGATTTTGTTCACCCCCATTCATATAAACGTTATGTTCAATGTACTAGGGTGGATTATGATCACACACGCATCCCATACCTAACATATCTTGAGAAATTAAGCACTACATTGTTCTGATTCAAGGAATTATAGAATATAAATACATAAGGATTCCAAATATAATAATAAATGGAATAATTATTATCATTACTTATAAGAAAAGGAATATAGATCTTTTATATCGAGTTCTAATGTATAAAATTCATGACCAATATATAGAGATGGTAAAATAAAAATTAACCACTTTGGTGGATATTTCATTTAATAACAATTATAATTAAATGAAATGAAGACATTATTTTTGTTTATATAACTATAATTGATCTAATATTATTATAAAAATATAAATATTGTATTTTAAAACTATTAATTTTTTTTTTATAAAATTGTAGAATTTTTCATGATATGAGACAATAAATTGGAACGTTCACTTATATCAGGATTTCTTTCATGTGCGAATTTCAAGGGGATCTAAAACCAAATCTAAAAATATTCATACAAATCATATGTTAAAATGGATATATGTATATCAAATATGTATAAAAATAAAATAAATTCAGAAAAATAATATTTCATAATTTTAAAAATGAAAGACAATACATAATCTGAGGGTGGTTCATAATATCCATCCCATTATTGTGTTAGTAAAAAAATTTAAATAATAATCAAGGAATCCTATATTTGAAAAGATATTAGAGAACTTAATTATGAAATTAATAAAGGTAATTATGATGGTCACATTATATAACAGAAAATTAACTCTCCAAAAAGAAGATAACATTGTTATGCCAGAAATTTTAAAAGGGGGGGGAACAAATATCTATGTTAATGTGAATATTTCATGAAAATATTTCATTTTTAGACAAAATAAAAGTCATAAATTAGAATATTAAAATATCAATTGATTATATTATGATGGAAATAGTGTACTCTATATGAAATTAATTGAAAAAAATCAGGGAGAAACATTAAAATGCTAAAAAGAATATTGTGTAATTAATGACCCTAATAATTTAGAGAATACATAAATCGTATCCCATAACAAGGAAGATAATTAATTGATGTTATATTTACCTGATAAAAAATAAAATATTATATAATATTTCTATGTATTATTAATTAAACCATTTAAATGAATACTAGTGGAAAATACCAAAGAAAATATCAATGATGTGTGATTTAGAATGAAAATATTTCAATATATAAGACACTCAATGAAAAACCCATTGAAAGAGATTGTTGCAACATTTTGAATTAAAATACCATGAAAATAGTCCTTATTTTTATTATATATCCAATATAATATAAACACACTATTTAAATTAATATGTTCATGTAAATAAATATTTGTCTTGTATTAGAAAGTTTTTAGATGAAACCAATACCTTATTCCAGATCCATTCTACATATGTACCTATATTTCAGGATGGTGAAATGAATTTTCTTAGATTCTTTTATATGTAAAATACATTTATAAAATTAATTTATATGGAAAATTTATTATCAATTTTTCTTACTAAATAGATTTTTTAAAAATTTTCGTACCAATTGGATCTGCGTCAGCTCAGTCAGCTAATTTTACCAATTAAAGATGATGTTTTAATAATAACTATATTACATAATATAACCACTAAAATTTAATAAATAATTAAATTTAATAATAATATTTAAAAAAATTATTTTTGGAAATCCATTATTCATCGCTGATATATTTTTCTATCATTAGTGGAATTGGTGGTTAAACTAACTTAGATATGTATACACTATATCTTGAAGGATGGATATGGTTAATTAACATTATATTATCATTATAATTTAATGTTAATGATATTGTTTTATTTTTAAAAATTTCTTAATCAAATTTTATGTGGTTGTGGTAATTAATTCAAATCATTATGAGAAATGAAAAATGTAACTTCATGGAGGTTGTAGTCCACAAAATGAAATTTGTTTTTACATTTGAAAATTAATTAAATTTAATTGTGGTACATAATACATTTTTGTTTCATTGACATAGTAATATTATTGATATAATATTTATTCATAAATCCAATCATCATACACTTCTACATTAGGTTCTATGAAAAATAGAATATATTTCATTTTGGATACAGTAGTCCGTGAAATGCACAAATGAAACTATTTGTATTCTATGATGATATAGAGGAATATATAAGCTTAATTTCATCAATATAAAGATATAATAATATATTTTTGTTACATAATCAATTATATAATAATTTATACATGGAATCTAGAAGCGGAATAATTAGGAGAAATGATAAGAAATAATGTAATACTTTTGTCGGAGACTTGATATTCTCTTAGAGATCATCCTAGAATCCTAGGACATATGATAAATAGTTCTGTATGTAGGTGCCCAAAAACTCAGCATAAAAAACGAAAATAGAAAAAATACCTGAATATGAGTAATATTTTCCCTTTAATTCAAAGGAACAAATAACAGTCAAGACTTGTGTATCATGTGAACTACAACAATGACACATAATCAAATGACATTAAAATGGTCATTAAGACACCTTAAGAACATCACATATAATTCTAGAAGAACATATGGATCCTTAATAATCACACCCCCATGTTATTATGGAGGAAGGTGAAGACAATCATTGAACAGGTCTCAGCAACTAGATTATGTCTCCTATGTAACATGACCTGACAGGTGGAAAGCACATGACAACCATACTAAAATCATTGTAAAATAAGGAAAAAAAATCTAATAAATAATGGATCTTCTTGATGTAATAAAAAAAATGATACATTCCCATGTAGTTTACAGGACACCATGGATGTAATGACCCAACATTAGAACATTACCTAGAATAGGACCGTTTATCAGTCCAGGGTCTAGAGAATTAGATACAACATTATAATTTATTAGTTTTTCAATAAAAAACAATAATACTTATATACTTCTACATTTTCTAACACCAAAAACGAGGAAATCCATCATATAAATTCAATGTGACATGTGAAAATAATTTCTAAAAAAGGGATCAGCATTGAATTTACATGTAATAGTTTTTAAAACCATTGATAAATCCTTTTAAAAAATTTCCATTGGAAATAATTTTGAAATAAAATAAATATAGATATATTTGTTTAAAAACATTATTTGAAATTACATATCTCTTATAAATATTTTTCCATTTTAGAAAATTCCTACATTCAAAAAAATGTTTTAAAAATATTATATACGTATATATTTAAAACAATACCAAAACATCTAAAAACAAAAAATTATTATTAGGCTTATTGAATTGTTTATGGATGTCTTGGGCCTACCCACGTTTTGAAGGATGGGTTCACTCCACAATTCCCTTTAATATTTACATTATTAAAATTCCATGTTTTTTAAAACATTTCAGTTATTATTTACATATATGTGCATTTATTACTTGATTTTATGAAAATTCAATTATTTACAATAAAATTTTCTGATATATACTCCATACATAATTATATTGAAAAATATTTTTCAACCATGTCCATAAACATTTCATTATTAAACCCATAAACATCAATTTAAATGTAGTTTTAATAAATGTATAATTAATTTAATTCTTATATATATGTGTGTGAATACATATATATTTTCATATGCATATATTAATGTATGTTGTTTCTTCAGAATTCATCGATGTATGGACATATGTCATCGATCATATGTAACATGCATATAACATGCTTTACATTTTATTCAGTGTATGAAATTGTTAGCTTCTAATTTATTATCATATATATATATATTAAATATAATTTTTATTTAATTTCTTGAAATAAATAAGGATGATTTAATATTAAAAAAACTTCACATAAAATTAATTATTTACAAAATCATGAATTAAAAATTCTAAAAAAACATGAATTCCCATAACAGTCAAATATATATGTATATATATATATATGAATATACATATATTTACATATGGATTTGAGAATAACTTTACCTCATAATTTTACATCTTTTTCATTGTGCATTAAAAATATATAACACTTTAATATGTCAATGTATATAATTATATAAATGATATTGAATTTAAAACCATCAACATCATGGAATAAACACATGTTAACCCAACACATCGACAATTAACAAAATTCATAGGAATAACTTATATTATATCGAATTACAAATAGTAATAATAACTTCTACTATAGGATATTTATTAAAAAATAAATCTTATTAACATAATATATTCATATAATTATAAATATTAAATCACCGAAACTAATTAATCTCCCGACATAAACATGAATTAAAACATAAATTAATACTTTTAATGAGTTCATTAAGAATATAATCTTAAATATTATATATAAAATCTCTCTTAAATTAAATCTTTTGAATATAATTATACGATTCCAGATGGATATACATATATATGTAGTTATATAATTATAAATATGTATATATATATATATCTTACAAATAAATGTAGTTTGAAAAAAACAATCCTAGGTTTCTCTTAAAATATAATGTCATAGAGGAACCAGAAAATATGAAAACCAAAGTAAATTCTCTTATACATAGAAAATCTAGATTTAAACAAAGTTACAAAGAATATAACCCAAACTAAATAATTTTGAAAATAAAATTATAATGATGAAATATTTTAAATAATGAAACCCATTACATATACAATAAATTCATGATTAAGTCATTACGTTTTTATAGCTCTCCAAATACATTCGTGTCACTAGACTAGCATATTGTGAAAGCCATTGGTTTTTAGTGAGTAATCAATTTTTAGAAAATCTTCAAATAGACTGAAACATACTAATCAAGCTGTTAACATGTCCACATATGTAAATTTGAATTACCCTTTATAAAAATATTTTGAAAACACACAAGTAGTGAATAGGTGAAAAAAATATAAACGACACAATAAATTTATAAAATTGACAAAAACTGTTTAAATTATAGATGAAATGGACATTTATAGATCAAAAAGAAAGAATATAAATATTATAAGCACAAATTTAATACACAAATAAATAATTCAAATAACTGAAACAAAATTAATGGACATCAAACCGGATATCAACTACATACCAAAATAAAAAAGTAATTGTTCATGAAATAAATTGGATAATGAAAAATGATGCAATGAAAAAATAGGTGAAAACAAAAAATGATATGCATGTCGTTGTTATCTCTAATAGAATATTATAACAATATTTGTAAATGAATCATAAAACAAATAAGTGCAAACTTACATATTCAGACTGATTTTCTTCTTCATTAAAGAACCCCTTCATGAAAGAACCCCATATCTGCATATGTGGAATGCTCCTACTCGACTCTAGTTCCCCTGGTTCTTCCCATTTAAACATTGATCGACCTGGAACGGGCCATCACAACATCTCGAATTCTCTGGGTGAAGACCCTCAACCTTGGATACTCTCGACCCTAGATAATATGATGCCCTATCAGTACAGCATGACCTCCTGCTGTAGGAACCCAATTCTCAGGTCATGGCGCACTTGACACTTGAAGACATCACTCCCCTTTCTCTTTCACCCTAGGTCGACAACCCTCATAACCCTTCATACATTTTTTTATAATAATTATTATTTTAAAACATTAACATAATATTAATAATGTTTTTATATTTAAATGGATATTTAATTTTTGAATTAAATATTATAAATTAATATGTTTCTAAAAAATAATTTTATCATTCAAAACTAATATATATGTATATATCATCATTTTTAAATTAAATTTATGAAACCAACTTTAATATATATTTTTTATGAATTTTTTGTTGAATTAAAATTATCATAATTTACTGATTTTCAGAATGTTATAAATCATATTATAATACAATTTTATCACATGAATATATGTATAATTTAAAGACTCTATTGAAATATTTAAATTATATGTTTATAATTTTATCAAAAAAATTCACAATATTAATAATTTTAATAAAACAGTAGTCTAATAAAATTTAAAAATTTAAATGTAATAACCACAATACCATCTTAATAATACAATAATACACATGTCTGCTAAAATTATTTTTAGCATATATTAAAATGTGAATGTTAATAATTTATTATGTATCGAAATAAAAGTCAAATTATATTTTTTTCATTTAAACTCTTTTTATAATAAAATTAACATTATAATTTTTGGATTGTTACAGTGGAAGATGTGGAGACTTATCTTCTTTTTCATAGAATATCTCTCTAGCATGTAACACTCATCACCTCAAGCCCCTCACATGTGTACATGTTTCCTTTTTCTTCGAATCCCCAAAACATAATGGTTTGTCCATTTAAATTCTTATGCAACTACACAAGACTCTTTGATGGTCATTCAAGGTAATCACCAATGGGAAGAGTGGTTGTCTTGGACACCACCCATACAAACTCATGAGATCCCAATACATTTTACAATAAAAAATCAAATTAAAAAATATAAATGATGGGATCTTATTTTGAGTGGAATATGTGTTGATATTATAACTACACAAAGTTTCATTAATGGATAATCCCTATGGATCTTATTAAATGTCTCTTTATATAAAATGTTTTTATAAAATTTCAACTTCATTGGTTTTATTATAAGAATTGTGACCATTACTTTTATAACCGTTGAATAGTGATCACATGATTAGTATAAATATAGGGCTTTAACACATCCAATTTTACTCAGACAAAGGAAGTGATGGCCTCATCCAATAGATTTTCCCCATACGAAGCCCATTTTTCAGAGCTCGGAAAAGAGGTGGCGTCTTTTGTATTCACCCTTGACCAATCCCAAGCTGAGCATCATCATGTCAAACTTGAACGTGACTATCTATTGGAAAAGTTGACGTTGATTGAAATTACCACTCGAGCGATGTTATCCGAGCCACCCCAAGAGTCTGTCATCATCGCATACATTACGCTTAGGTCTTATGCGGCTATTTTAAGGGGTTATATAACAAATAAGTAGTACTATGTTCATGTAGATTATTTTTTAATATAATAATGAATATAATTTCTAGTCATTTTTGATACATTGTAAATAGTTTTTAAAGTACAAATGGTGTTTTTAGTTATTATTTAATTAAAAAATCTATTTTATTAAATTAAGGGATTTTTTAATTTAATAATATTTTAATAAAATATTAATATTATTATTAAATTAATTTTTATTAAATATAAATGATCTTATAATTTTATGAATGCAATTAAAATTTTTATTAAGGTTTGAAAGCCATTTCTGTCAAAACCCGTGAATTTTCGATAAATGTTGGTTTTTATTTTAAAAGTGAGAATTCACATATTTAGAAAATTATTTAGATAAAATAAATGTTATTTTTGGAATCCGGACGTCGAAATTATCCAATGGTGAATTTTTCATAATTTTCTGAGACATTCAAATTTTTGGGTAAAAAATAATTACCGTTTAAATATATAATTTGTTTTATGACATCATAATGACACAATAGTGATGTAATAAAATATTATAATATTTATTTTCGTCGAATATATGTTTTAAAATTAAAATAATGTGATTTTGGGTTTGTTTGACTTACTTTTCAAAATATTAATGGACCCCTCAGGACTTATTCAACACTTTGCCTTTTTAAATTAATTTCCATGGGAGTGTGACTCACCTCCACACAAGCAACCTTATTATTTTAAGAATTTCGGAAATTGGCCTTTTAAAATATTTTTTTCCTCTTCCCTTTTACAAAAACCATGGGCAAACACTATGGGATGGTTTTTGGTTTGGATTAATTTAATATAAGCGGTCCCAAACCAAAATAATAAAGAATTCCCTCACCTTTCCTATATAAACCCACCCAAGCTCCCACTTCCTCCTCACACAATGCCCTTGAACTTCGTTCATCCTCTACCCTACACTCTCTAGAATCTTCCAAAGGTTCCCCAAGCTCCCAATTGGCCTCCCACAAGCCTCTCTCTACCCTTTGGAAGCACACTTCCAAGTAAGGGTTTTTTCTTCCTTTCTCATTTTTTGTCCAATTTTCTTTAAGTTGTTTTTCCTTTTATTTTAAATTATGACTGTTGGGGTATGTTTTATAACATCCATAATACTTCCCTATATTTGTTTGAAATGATGGGATACCCTTTCTCTCTCATTAAATGCCTCCCATGTATATCCGTTACTATGCCGAAATTCTGAAAGGAACTTCTCTCTCCTCTTTTACATTCAAGCAATACTTTTGTATCATGAATCTAAATTCCATTACAATTGTTGGGAAATGTATCTATATGACCTCCATAATGTCCATTACATTTAAATATGATGAGTAACCCCTTTCTCTCTCACCAACCAATTTTATGAATTCTTATGTCACGCTGTTACGCTGCCGAAATTGCACCGATTTTCTAAGCCAATGTCATTATGTAGTGAATACCATGCCCATTTCTCCATCAAGGGTATTCACCTTTATGAACAATTACTTATTGATTTGTAAAGTTTCATTTATGAATTCCACATTCCTTTATCGTGTAAGAAATGATTATGTTTTATGAATCCATATTTTATGATCCATGTGGCACACTTATGCATGAAATGAAATGTTTAAGAAGGGTGTGCCCTTATAGCGCTCCAATTCATTCGGTAAAGTATAGTATCATTATACCTCATGTGCAATGAGTGTTGAATCATTATAATTCAAGTGAAATGGGGGTTTACTCGTGATTCATGTGCAATGAGGATTTATTCATGCTCTATGTGCAATGAGGATTTATTCATGCTCTATGTGCAATGAGCCTTGGATCATGCTAGTTCTATGTTAAGTGTTGTTGCCACATTTCCCCGTTATGATTATCATGCTTTATCATGCCTTTATGTTCATGTTTCTTTTATGATATATTGATATTCCTATTGTCTAACATGTATTGTACTCCTCATGTTTTTCCATATGTACTCCCTTACTGGGCTTTATAGCTCACCCTTTTCTTATGCATGTCCTCAGGTTATCCCATGCAATGCTAAGTACAAGGGAATGTAGTGGTCATGCAAAGGGAGTCTTCAATACAGATGTTGTATTTCATGTTTTAAGTTTTTATGTAATGTTCCTAAGCCCCAGAGACACTAAACCTCTCAATCTTCTTTGTTGTATCAAGTGATGTTTTATGTAATAAATCATGTTTATGTTGTAATAAAGAGCATGTTTATCACAGTTGGTATCAGAGGATAGGTTTAGTTACTTTTGGGATTAGGAAACCCTACTAAGCCTTAGATACAAGACTAAGTATAATAAAAACATCCCTATGTTTTGGTAAATACTGATTAAGTGGTTTATCAAAAAAATACATCCCTATCTGGATACCAGAATGTAGAGGCGGCTCTAGAACAAATATATCCTAGGGGTAAAACTGGAAAACACCGCTTTGAGCTAGACTCGAATGGGAACTACTGCACATCAACGGGCCTTGCTGCACTCTTGGTTACGACACTCTAGAGGGATATGTTTTGATAAATTCAAATTCTTAGTATGAACCCTTATTAAGGGAATTACAAAATACACCTATGAATATATGTTAGAAAGTAGATCATGAAAAGCCTAGATTTAAGCATATATACTCTTGAGTAAGTAAATAAAAGATTATTTATAAGTCATCATATTTTTTCTTTGGATTAACCTTTATGTGTTACCCCTAACTTTCCTTTTAATTCATCCAATGGATGGTAATAGGAGGACTCAGGCTAACAACCATTGTGCAGATCAGTGTGATGACTGTACTAATGAGATGCCAAATCCAATGGGAGAGGGTATTGCGAACGTTGTCATGCTTCTCTCTCAGCTAACTCAAGTTCTGAATAGAAATGCGGGTCAAGAGGAATGTTTAACCCCCCCCCCCCCAAGAACGAAAAAGTTGATATCGAGAGCTTCATGAGACAAAGTCCTTCTACTTTTAGTGGATCATCTTATCCCATGATCACTGAACAATGGATAAACTCCATTGAAAAGATATTCTCCATCCTCCAATGTTCTGAACAAGAGAAGATCTCCTAGTGGATTATCGTATGGAGGGTGAAGCTGATCAATGGTGGACGATGATCAAAAATACGAAGCCTGAGGAGGAGATCGAGGCATTGGAATGGAAGTATTTCTGGAAGATTTTTTTCAATAAATATTTTCCGCGCACCCTCCGGCTTAATATGGAAAGGGAATTCCTTTCCCTCAAGAAAAATGATGAAGAATCTATTGGAGCTTATGAGGAAAATTTCACAAAGATTGCACGATACGCTTCCGGAATTTTTGTTACCCCCGAATGAATGGTTGACCGCTTCTTTGGTGGGACGAATCCTAGCTTTCGGAAAGCATTAGCGATCCGTGACTTCGAAAGTTATGAAAAAATTGTCTAATGTGCCGTCAAGTTCAAAATGGAGATCGGGGAATCATAGGGGTATCATGGGGACAAGAAGCGTAAGGTGGGCATCAATGATGGTGGTCCGATGGATAAATCCAACAGTGCTTAGAGATTCAGCACCCCACTTGCCAAATGTGTGGAAAGAAGAACCCTGGAAATTGCATTAAGGGGACGAGAAAATGCTTCATGTGTAGAAGAGAAGGGCACCTAGCTGATAACTGTTGGAAAGAAGGACCCGTGGCAGTGACAGATTAGAGGAACACTGCGTTCGAACCTCAACACATTGTTCAATGCTACAAATGAAAAGAACTGGGTCATTTTCCAAAGCAGCGCCCTAATCCAAGGGTTTTAGGAGGCAACCAACAACCTCCATGACATCAAGGAAGAGATTTTGCCATCACATATGCCGAAGTGAACACCGAAAATGAAGTGATGACAGGTACTCTAGTTATTCATTCAAGAATAGCGAACATACTTTTGGATTCAGGTTCTATGCATTCTTTTATATCTCAAAAGTTTAGTAGAACAATCCCAGCACCACCACAAATCATTGAAGTAAAGATGTCGGTGAGTACGGAAAATGGGGCAATCGTTGCATCCCATGAATATAAGTCCTCCCCTATTATAATCTGTGGATTGAATTTTCTGGAGAACCTCGTCATACTCCCTTTGGTGGAATTTGATGCAATTCTTTTCATGGATTGGCTTTCTTTAAATAGAGCCAATATAAATTGTCGACAGAGGGAAATCACACTCCATATGGAGAATCGACCCTCGATTCATTGCAAATGTCAGGAGGAAGATGAATATCTTTTAGCTCCATCATCTCAATCATGGATATTATTGACTTATGAGCATGTGTATCTGGCTCAGATGATTGAGTCCATGGAAGAAATCATCTTTGAATAAATACCTATTGTGAGGGAATTCGCTGAAGTGTTTCCCGAGGAACTTCCTGGTCTTCCTCCTAGAAGAGATGTTTATTTCTCAATTGAACTTATACCTGGGGTGCTACCAATATCCAAAACTCCATATATAATGGTTGTTGTAGAGATTTAGGAGCTAAAGAAACAACTACAGGAGAATCTGGATAAAGGTTTTATACGCACAAGTGCTTCACCATGGGGTGCACCGGTCCCCTTCGTCAAGAAGAAGGATGGGTCAATGCGGCTTTGCATCGATTATCATGAACTTAACAAAATCACGATAAAGAACAAGTATCCTCTCCCAATAATCGATGACTTGTTTGATCAGATGTTTGGAGAAAAATACTTCTCCAAGGTCTATTTGCGGTCGGGATATTATCAAGTAAGGGTGAAGAAGGAAGATGTCCCCAAGACTACTTTTCATACAAGATATGGGCACTATGAATTTATAGTAATGCCTTTTGGACTCCCCAATGATCTAGAAATATTCATGTAATTGATGAATATAGTCTTTAGATATTACCTTGACAAATTTGTGGTAGTATTTATAGATGATATTCTAATATACACCAAAACCAAGGAGGATCATGAGGAGCATTTAAAAATTGTACTAGGGACTTTGAGCAAGGAGAAGCTCTATTCCAATTACACAAAGTGTGATTTCTGGTTGAAGGAGGTATCATTCTTAGGCCATATCATCACAAGAAATTGGATGTCTATGCACCCCTCCAAAACAGATGCAATTGAGGGATGGCTGAGGCCAACATCGGTAACAGATATCCGTAGCTTCTTGGGGTTAGCTGAATATTATCGACGATTTGTTAGAAAACTTCACAATTTTCCATCCCTCTTACCAATCTAACTTGAAAGGGAGTAAATATTTCTTGGAGTGATATATGTGAAGAAATCTTCAAGGATTTGAAAAGGAGGCTTATCACTACACCAGTGCTCACTTTACCCACAAGTGGGGAACTTTTTGTGGTATTCAGTGATACATCAAAGACGGGCTTAGGTTGTCTTCTGATGCAGAATGATAACGTTATATCCTATACCTCATGGAAGTTGAAAATACATGAGAGAATCTATCCAACGCATGATCTAGAGTTGGGGGTGGTGATCTTTTCCTTGAACATCTGGCAGCATAATCTCTATGGAGAGAAATGTGAGATATATACTGGCCACAAGAGTCTTTAATATTTATTCACACAGAAATAGCTTAATATTTACTGAGAAGATGGATAGAGCTCATCATGTATTATGAATATTCAATACACTACCACCATGGGAAATCGAACAAGGTGGAAGATGCCCTAAGTAGAAAGGACCCAACAATTCTATCAATGATGAGAATTGAGAAGGATCAAATATTCTTAGACATGATGAAGATGGATGTGGGAATCATAAAGAAGGGAACATCATCAATCCTTTCACAAATTATTTCTCAACCATCTCTTTTGGAAAGGTTAATGGATGATCAAAAGGATGATGTGGGAATTCAAGAAAAAGTGGAAGCTATAAAAAAGGGGAAATCCTCGGAGTTTAATGTTAATGAAGAAGGAATTGTGCGGTTTGGGAAAAGACTATATGTTCCATCAAGTACGGAGCTGAAGAAGGAACTTTTAGATGATGCACATAGTTCAAATTTCTCTATTCACCCAGGGAGCATAAAGATGAATCGAGATCTACGAGAAAACATTTGGTGGGATAATATGAAGAAGGAGATAGCTGAATATTCATCAATGTGACTGGTGTGTCAGCAAGTGAAGGCATAAAGGAAGATGTATAAGGGGATGATGCAACCATTTCTCATACCAGAATGGAAATGGGAGAACATCACCATGGAATTTGTCACCGGACTTCCAAGGACATCCAAAGGCAACAATGCAATCTGGGTTTGTGTGGATCATCTTACAAAGACTGCACACTTCATTGCCATTCGGGAGGATTTATCATTGGATCAACTGGCACAGATATATATCAGGGAATTGGTAAGGTTTCATGGACTACCACTATCTGTTGTGTCTGACTGAGATCCACGATTTTCATTTATGATTTGGAATATTCTTCAACATGCTCTGAATACTATACTGAACTTCAGTACGGCCTATCATCCTCAAACTGAAGGCCAATCCGAGCGGACTATCCAAACACTTAAGGATATGTTGAGAGCGTGCTCAATAGACTTTAATGGTGGATGGGATCATCATCTTCATCTTGTTGAGTTGTTTTATAATAAAAATTTCCACTCGAGCATCCAAATGGCACTATATGAAGCCCTGTATGGGAAGAGGTGCAGAACAATAGCATGTTGGGATGAGGTCAGTGAACATAAGCTGCTTGGACTAGAAATGTTCAACGAAATGGTGGAGAAAGTGAAAACCATTCAGCAGCATATCAAGGTAGCCCAGAGTCTACATAATAGTTATGCAGATAATCATCAAAGAGACCTTGATATTAAAGATGGATACATGGTTTTTATATTCATATCTTCATGGAAAAAGGTCACGAGTTTTTGAAAGAATGGGAAGTTATGTCCAAGGTACATCAGCCCCATCATGATTCTTGATCGTGTAGGGGTTGTGGCTTATCGACTAGCACTTCCACCTACAATAGCCAAAGGTCAAGAGGTATTTCATGTATCACTCTTAAGGAAGTATATATCGGACCCTTCACATGTACTCTCTTCTGAGGTGGTACATTTTGAAGATGATCTTTCTTATGAGGAGTAACTTGTAAAGATAATAGATTGTAGAGAAAAACTTCTACGAAATAAGATAATTCCCCTCGTCAAGGTGTTGTGGAGAAACCACAAGTTTTAAGAAGCAACATGGGAATTAGAGGAAGTGATGAATCTGAGTTACCCACAACTATTTTAGTGTGGGAAAAGGAAAATTTAGAGGGCGAAATTTTTTAAGGGGGCAAATATTGTAATGACCCAAAGTTTCATTAATGTAAAATCCCTCTTGATCTTATTAAATGACTCTTTATATAAAATGTTCTTATAAAATGTCAACTTCATTGGTTTTATGATAAGAATTGTGACCATTACTTTTATAACTGTTGAACAGTGATCACATGATTATTATAAATAGAGGGCTTTAACACATCCAATTTCACTCAGACAAAGCAAGTGATGGCCTCATCTAGTATAATTGCACCATACGAAGCCCATTTGTCATAGATCAGAAAAGAGGTGGCATCTTTGGGATTCGCCCTTGACCAAGCCCATGCTGAGATTCATCATGTCAAGCTCAAACGTGACTGTCTATGGGAAAAGTGGAAGTTGATTGAAATTACCACTCGAGAGATGTTATCCGAGCCACCCCAAAAGTCTGTCACCATCGCACACCTTCACCTTAGGTCTTATGCAGCTGTTTTAAGGGGTTATGAAACAAATAAGTAGTACTATTTTCATGTATATTATTTTTTGTATATAATAATGAATATAATTTTTAGTCATTTTTGATACATTGTAAATAGTTTTTGAAGTACAAATGGTGTTATTAGTTATTATTTAATTAAGAAATCTATTTTATTAAATTAATGGATTTTTGAATTAAATAATATTTTAATAAAATAATATTATTATTATTAAATTAATTTTTATTAAATATAAATGATCTTATAATTTTATGAATGCAATTAAATTTTTTATTAAGGTTTGAAAGCCATTTCTGTCAAAACCCGTGAATTTGCGATAAATGTCGGTTTTTATTTTAAAAGTGAAAATTCACACATTTAGAAAATTATTTATATAAAATAAATGTTATTTTTGGAATCAGGATGTTAAAATTATCCAATGGTGAATTTTTCATAATTTTCTGAGACAGTCAAATTTTGGGGTATAAATTAAATACCGTTTAAATATATAATGAGTTTTATGTCATCATAATGACCCAATATTGATGTAATAAAATACTACAATAATTATGTTCGGGCAATATATGTTTTAACATTAAAATAATGTTATTTTGGGTTTGTCTGATTTACTTTTCCAAGCATTAATGGACCCCTGAAGTCTTATTCAACACTTTGCCTTTTTAAAATAATTTCTAGGGGAGGGTGACTCACCTACACATATGAAACCTTATTATTTTAAGAAGATAGGACATTGGCCTTAAAAAATATTTTTTCCCTCTTCCCTTTTCCAAAAACCATGGGCAAAAACAATTGTATGTCTTGTGGTTTGGATTAATTTTATATAAGGGGTCCCAAAACCTATATAATAAATAATTCCCTCACCTTTCCTATATAAACCCACCCAAGATCCCACTTCCTACTCACTCAAATCCCTTTTATTTCTTCCAACCTCTGCCCTAATCTCTATATAATCCTCCCAAGGTTCCCCAAGCTCCCAAGAATCCTCTCACAAGCCTCTCTCTAGCCTTTGAAATCACACTTCGAAGTAAGGGTTTTTTCTACCTTTCTTGTTTTTTGTCCAATTTTCTTTAAGTTGATTTTCCTTTTAATTTCAATTATGAATGTTGGGGTATGGTTTCTCACCTACCTAATACTTCCCAATTTATGTTTGAAATGATTTGCGACACTTTCATTCTCATTAAATTTCTCCCATGTACACCTGTTACTAAGCTGAAATTCCGAAAGGAACTTCTCTCTCCTCTTTTACATTCAAGCAATACTTTTGTATCATGAATCTAAATTCCATTACAATTGTTGGAACATGTATTTATATAACCTCATTACATTCCATTACATGTAAATATGATGATTAACCCCTTTCTTTCTCATCAACCATTTTAATGAATTCTTATGTCACGCTGTTATGCTGCCGAAATCACACAAATTTTCTAAGCCAATGACATAGTGTAGTGAATACCATGCACATTTCTCCATCAAGGGTATTCACCTTTATGCACATTTACTTATTTATTGTAAAGTTTCATTTATTAATTCCACATTTCTTTATCTTGGAATAAATCATAATGTTTTCTGAATCCATGTTTTATGATCCATGTGGCACACTTATGCATAAAATGAAATGTTTAAGAAGGGTGCACCCTTATAGAGCTCCAATTCATTGGGTAAAGTATAGTATCATGATACGTCATGTGAAATGAGTGTTGACTCATGCTAATTCAAGTGCAACGAGGGTTTACTTGTGTTTCATGTGCAATGTGGATTTACTCATGCTCTATGTGCAATGAGCCTTGGCTCATGCTAATTCCATGTTAAGTGTTGTTGTCACATTTCCATGTTATGATTATCATGCTTTATCATGCATTTATGTTCATGTTTCTTTTATTCTCTATTTATATTACTATTGTCTAACATGTATTGTAATCCTCATGTTGTTCCATATGTACTCCCTTACTGGGCTTTATAGATCACCCTTTTCTTATGCATGTCCTCAGGTTATCCCATGAAATGCTAAGTACGAGGGAATGTAGTGGTCCTGTAAAGGATGTTTTCAATAATGATGTTGTATTTCATGTTTTAAGTTTTTATGTAATGTTCATAATCCCCAAAGACACTAAACCTCTCGATCTTATTTGTTTTATCAAGTGATGTTTTATGTAATAAATTTTGTTTAAGTTGTAATAAAGAGCAGGGTTATCATAGATATTAAAAAATGGGTCATATTACCTTGAGAAAAACATTGATTATGTGATCCATTCCCCAAGAAGATAGTGTGATATCACTGAAACCAATTTTAAATCCACCTATGCCTTGTGTAATGTCCCATACAAGTCATCTCATATCCTCTAAATTTATTTCAACAATTTCTCTGATCAAATGATTATTACAATACATGTAATCATGGAATTGTGAAATACCTTTTTAATGCCCACATGATTAGAAAAGTCCAAATTTTACTGGACAAAATAAAAAAACTATAGATTCATTGTATAGTCTTGTGGTCCCTAAAAATCATGTGCCACCTATAGTAGGATTTGGAATAGAACCTAATTTTAATGACCTCCAACAACTACATCATGGATTTTCAAGGTATTTGAAGAACGAAGTGATGTTTTATAAATTTGGAGAGTCATATACATTTCCCCCCTCAAAAAATAAAAATTGGGAAATATTTCATTCCTCTCACTATCTAATCCAATCATTTGAGTAAAATCTATAGAGTGTATAATCATGTGATATGTAATGACCATGAATTTCCATGTAATTTTATTAATTAATTGGGAATTTTATGAGTCTGTGAAAATTGATGGTGCATGATTCCGAGGCCTGAAGTGCTTGAAATTAATTTATGAATTTCTGTTCAGGTAAATTCAGTAAACGTTCTAGCAAGTTTTTCTAGCTTTTAAACCAGTGCTCTAAATTGAAATCTTACGGCACCGTTGAACTCGCATATTTGATTTTTGTTTAAAGGGACATTCACCTAGATGACAGTTGGTCGAGGGCGGAAGTTAGTTTCTGGGATTTTGTGGAATTAATAAAATAAAATAAACACAAATTTTATTTTATTTTGTTGTAACCACCTACTTGTGGATGTTGGGAAGTCGGGACCACCAGACCTTAACCTCCCATGAGAGGTTATGGTGGTGGGGACCACCCATACCTAACCTCCAATGAGAGATTATGGTGGTGGGGACCACCCAAGGCCTAAACCACTTAAACTCCCTCATTAATGTGGAGTAGCCTCATAATCATCCTCTAATTTAATTGTTCCCACCCTCCTCCACATTAAATTATGCCAAAACATCACTTTATTATGACAACGTAAATTCATTGGCTTGACCATTTTTAAATATTAAGTAAAAACATTGTTGAAATTTAGAAAGGTTCCTAACAAATGAACCGTCATAAATTCCACGATCATTACATACCTCTCCCCCCTCTCATATATATATATGGGTCTTTGGAGGAGGATTTGGGATGGCTTCACCAAGCGACGAAGCACTGGTAAAGTTCCATGATTCCCAACATTTGGAGGATTATGCTCTCCAAGGAAGAACGCGTTCTCAATCGAAGAATGTGATCTTAAATGAAGAATTCTCCAGCAATGAAGAACACTATCCTTCTTCGACCTTCTTCCTCAGGACATCTCCCGACGTGTGATATCCTCATCAACACCAAATCGATGACTATAATACCTCCTTGCACCAACGTCAACAAGCGAATGAGGTAGGGGTTTATTTGTGTCATAATACATTTCCCATTTTTATAACCTTGGTTCCTTTTGTGGTTTGGGAATGAAACACTATGGGATGTTATATGCTTGAAATTATTCCTTCTCATTGAGCCATATGATAACACCCTAATGTGGAAGGTACGGGTGAAACCAACATGGCCTAACCCGTTCGCTTTTCTTCTTTGGTGTACTCCAAGAATTAAAGGAAGGTGACAAAGGTGATGAAGGTGACGAAGGGAATGGAACTGACACACACGACCACTACGATCCACGCCACCTCTACGGCCTTCTGCCCTCCCACCTGAATGGGCCACACCCCTTAGCTACGCACCATGGCCACGCCGCCCCGCGGTGCTCTGGCCTCTCAACGGAACCTTCCCCATGACCCATGGTGCTCCAACCACATAGTAAAACCTGCCCAGCTCCAACACGGTGCCACGGCCTCCCGGCCGAACCGGCCCTACGCCCTCGTGGCACTCTGAACATCTGACCGAACCAGAACCGTGGCCCTCCGAGCCGCCCCACCTCGCTACCCACGACCCTTCGAGCTGCCTTGGATCATGCCTCCCACCTGCCCTCCGAGGCGCCCCAACTCGCACCGCCCGCCGGCCCTCCGAGCCTCCCCGGCCGTGCCACCCCACATCCTCGTGCGCTTGAAGCCACCTGCAGCCCCTCGGGGCATGTCTGGTCGGTCCGCACAATGTGCCCATCCAGACCCAGTGGTTCAGGCTAGGTCAACCCGAAACGAGTTGGCCTAGGCCTGATCAGGCCGGGTCGGACCAAACCCAGGACCACAATAAATATTTTACATTATTATGGCCATAACTTTTTCACCAGATGTCTATTTGACGAACCATCAGTGGCACTGAAAATCTTTGAGAGAGGCATCCACTTTGAGAGATATTCCACAATGTTTTGGATTTAGTTGATGAATGGTTAGGTTGGATCAAGCACGAATCCGACCAACCGTAGAGACTAAAAGACTAATAACTCACAGACCAGGCATCTGATTGTCGTGTTGTCTCTTACGTCGAGATACCAATGATGTGGAGGACCTTTGACAATATTCTTCATTGGAAGTAGTGATAGTTGGAGTATTGACCAGTATCCTGTGGATCGGATCCTCACGGAGACGACTAAGCATAGTGTAGAGACCTATTAGTTGGTTGAGACCAGACGACTACTGAATGTTTCGACTCAGTGTGACTCGACTAGCCAATTAGGGAGCGCCTTGTTGTTTAGGTAGACCCACAGTGGGAAGAGACATAGTTTCATGGAAGACCCATGATAATCGACATTATGAGTACCTCCAAAGGCTATGATGGGGAGCACCACTATCTGACGTGGTAGACACACGGTGGGGAGCACCTCTATGTGATGCGGCCAACCCCATGGTACTCGACATGAGGAGTACCTCAACAGTCCAAGGTTAGTGGGAATCACCTATTTCTGATGCAACAGGACCAATGTACTCGATAGAGGAGGAGTTATCCAGCATCCTAGGATTCGACAATGTTATTGGGGTTGTTACTTGATACTACCCCTAGAATAAAATCTAGGTTTGAGCAGAGTCAATTATTCTGTGTGTTCCCCTTGATTGGGATGGATTACTTGATAACTTATGAATATGTAAGGGCTTATTCAGAATTAGGGTTATGTGTTGATTTCATACTGTGTGGTTTATCCATGGTGGATTTTTGTTAGACCGTGCGGGTTTCGGGATCCCTACTGAGTATCATTATACTCTCCCATGCACAGGGCTATGCCTGCACCTTGTTGTGTTGGATGTAGAGTATGGACAACGTAGACTGAGGATGAGAGTACCAGGACTAGACGGTGCCTAGAGGTGGACCATACAATGAGTCGGTACAAGGAGGAGACAGATAGACGAGTAGTGCTGAGGAGGCGATCTATACCTACCAATTCGTTAGGAACCTCCGAGGATGGCCCAATAGCTGACCTTCTTTTTTCTTCAGTTGTATAGTATCACAGTTGTACATTTACATTATATTTGGGCTTGTATTTTGGCATGATTTTCTTTCAGCACTCTTTTTTTATACAGTTTACTTACTATTTTGTATCATGCTATTTTCTTTCTTGTGTGTGTGTTACATGTTATAAATGTAATACATTCCTAGTTTTTGGGAATTACACCTTTTGTGTTAATTTCCAGCCTCTGGCCTATTGAAGACGGTCTTGGGGTAGCCACAACATGGGCCATGGGGGATGGGTCATGAAAAATTTCTATCAGAGGTTGTACGGGCTACCGCAGAGAAGGTGTAGATCATCTAGGAGGAGATGAAGACTGCACAGAGCAGGCAGAAGTCGTATGTTGATAAGAGAAGGAGACCTCTGGAGTTCGAGGATGGAGACCATGTCTTTCAATGGGTCTCATCTTGAAGAGGTTTAAAGGGATTTGGAAGAGGTAGCACGTTATATTCAAGGATCAACGGACCTTTTCAGGTCCATAGTAGAGTTTTCAAGGAGGATTACTGCTTAGATCTTCCACCTCAGTTTTACTGGGTGCATGACGTCTTCCACGTATCCCAGTTGAGGATATACATTCACGAACCTTATCAAATTGTCCACCATTGCGAGCTGGATTTTGATGATGGGGAGACTTTTATGGAGGTTCTAGTAGAGATTGAGCATTGACTGGAGCTGGTCCTTCATGGATGGTCAATAGCTTTGGTGCACATTCACTGGCAGCACAGGAACCACAAAGAGAGAACATGGGAGTGAGAGGCTTAGATGCATGCTCAGTACACCATCTTGTTCTCTTTTTTTTAGTTATGGCATACGGGAACATAAAGCATGAGGTGGGGAGAATGTAAATACCTAGAATTTCCATATAATGGTTTTATTTAATCAAATGGAAATTTTACGAGTCCGCGAAAATTGATGGCACGTGATTCCAAGGCCCGAAATTCTTGGGTTTAATTTCTGATGATTTGTTCAGGTACATTCAATAAACATGGGAGCGGGATTTTGTAACTTTTAAACCAGTGCTCAGAATTGAAATACGAGGGTACCGTTGAACATACAGTACCGGTTTTCCCTTAAAGTGACTTTTACCTCGATGACAGATGGTCAAGGGTTGTAGTTCGTTTTTGTGTTTTTTGTGGAATTAATAAAATAAAATAAACAAACATATTATTTTATTTTGTTGTAACCACCAACTTGTGGAAGTTGTAATGTGGGGACCACCAGACCATAACATCCAATTAGAGGTTATAGTTTTGGGGACCACCTAAGGTCTAAACCTATTCAACTCCCTAATTAATGTTGAGGAGCCTCTTGAGCTTCCTCCACATTACTTTTTCTAACCCTCCTCCACATTAAATTGTTCCAACACGCCAATTTATTATGCCAACATAAATTAATTTTCTTGACCCTTTTTAAATATTATGTAACAGTGTCATTGGAATTCAAGAAGGTTCCTAATACATGAACCATTATGAATTTCATGATCATTACATACCTCTCCCCCCTCTCGTATATATATGGTGATTCATGGGAGGATTTGGGATGACTTCACCAAGCGACGAAGCAATGGTAATGTGTCGCGATGCCCATCACTGGGAGAATTATGCTCGCTAAAGAAGAATGTGTTCTACAATGAAGAACACACTCTCCAACGAAGAATTCTCCCCCGACAACGAATGGTGATATCATTTGAACTTCTTCCTTGGGACTTCTCTAGACTTGGGAAATCCTCATCTATGGTTGATCGATGACCGTATGACCTCTTTGTGCCTACATCAACAAGCGAATCTGGTAGGGGTTTATTTTCATGTTAATACTTTTTCCATTTACTTACATTGGATTATTTTGCAGTTTGGGAATGAAATGTTGTGGGGAGTTGTTTTATTGTCATTCATCCTTCTTGTTGAGCCATAAGCTACCACCATAACATGGTGGGTATAGGCCAAACCAACATGGCCCAACCCCTATGTCATTCTTCTTTGGTTTAATAATTGAAATGGGGGAAGGTGATGAAGGCAATGTAGGTGATGAAGGCTACAGTGCTGCCACTCATTACCTCTGTGACCCGCGTATCCCCCACGACGTTCTGCCCACCGAGTAGAACCAGCGATGTACCACGGCTCTGCGCCCCAGCCGGGCCACCCCGCAGGGCTTTGACCACCCGGCCGAACCGACCCCATTACGAGCGGCCCTCCGGCCTCCCAGCCGAACTGGCCTCTTGCACCCATGGTTCCTCGGCCTCCCAGCCAAATCAGTCCTATGCCCATGTGGCGTTCTGGCCTTCTAGCTGAACCAGCATAGTGCCCCCGCGGCACTCCTGCCTTCCGACCGAACCGGCCCTGTGAACCTCTGAACCGCCCTGGCTCATGCGGCCCACGACTCTCCAAGCCTCCCTGACTCACGCCGCTAGACGACCCTCTGAGATGCCCTTGCCGAGCCACCCCATAGCCTCACGCCCTCACAGCCACCCACGGCCCTCTGCGGCCCTTAGAGGTCTGTCGGGCTTGACACAGCGGGCCGAACTGACCCAGCAGGCCAGGCCGCACTACACACCTGGCCAGACCCGGTGGGTTGGCCCAGGTCAGGCTAGGTCAGTCTGACCGGGTCCGACCAGGCCCGCATCCACTATTTCCCATTTACATTCTTTTGGCCATATCATTGGCACAGAAATCCATTTGACAAACTTTCAGTGGAACTCGAAATCATGGAGAGATTTGGTACCTTTGATTGATATTCAACATAGTTTTGGATTATGTTGATGAATGGTCTGGTTGGATTGAGCACGAATCCAACTGGACCCCAAGACTAAAAGGCTAATAACGCACAGACCGAGCATCTAATTGACGTTTTGTCTATTACGTTGAGATCCCTATGATGTGTAATACCTTTTATATACTTCTTTGTGGGACTTATTGACATTTGGAGTATCAACCAGTAGCCTATGGAGTGGATCCTCCCAGAGATGAGCTATCATAGTACAGTTACCTAGTAGCTGGCTGGGACATGACGATTGCTGACCGTTTCTACTCGGAGTGACTCGACTAGCCCAGTGGGGACCGCCTTGGTGTCGTGGAAGACCCACAGTGGGGAGAACCTTGGTGTCTCAGAAGACCAATGGTTCTCAACAAGAGGAGTACCTCAGTAGGCTATGAGGGGGAGCACATCTATGTGATGCGGCAGACCCACGATGGAAATCTCCTATGTGTGACGCGACAGACCCACGATACTCGATAAGATGAGTTCCTCATCAGTCCAAGGTTAGTGGAAAGTTCCTCTGTGTGACATGGTAGGCCAACTATACTTGATATAGGAGGATTTCTCTCACTACCTAGGATTTGACAATGTGACTGGGGATGATACCAAATACTACCCCTAGAATAAAATCATGGTTTGAGCTTAGTCAGTTTTTCTGTGTGTTTCTCAGGATTGAGATAGATTACATGATAACTCAGGTATATGTATGGTATATAACTAAGTATGGTCATCTATTAATTTCATACATTGTGGCTTATGCTTGGTGGATTTTTGTTAGACCGTGAGGGTCCTAGGGTCCCTTCTCAGTATCATTAATCTCACCCTACACGTGTTATGCCCGCACCTTGTTCTATTGTTGTAGAAAATAGACAGTGCTAAATGAGGCGGAGAGTACCGGGGCTAGATGGGGCCCAGAGGTGGACCATACAGCGAGTCGGAACATGGATGAGACGAACGGACAATGAGTGCTGAGGAGGTAATCTATACCTACCCATCAGGTAGGAACCTCGGAGGATGACCCAAAAACTGACTTTCCCTTTTATTCAGTTGTATTGTATCACAATTTTACTTGCAAATTCCATTTGGGCTTGTATTATAACCCCTTTTTCTTTCATAACACTTTTGTTATATAGTTTACATAGTGTTTCATATCCTTTTGTGTACTTTCTTGTGTGTGGGTTACAGATTATAAAGGAAATACCTTCCCATTTTTAAGGAATTACACCTTTGGTGCATGTCGCTAGCCCCTATGCTATGGAAGGCGAGCGTGGGGTAGTAACTACTTGGGCCCAAGTGGACGGGTCGAGACATGATCGTAATGTATTTTCCCCATGATAAAATTCAAGGAACAAACTATATGATCAGAATGAGATAATGTTCTCTCCCCATGATATCGTGACATTATGTGGAAGACCTCTAGAGGTTTATGAGATGAAAAACCCACATTTCTTCTAGATAAATTGATACATAATAATGCTAACTATGAAAAATCTTTGGAGAAAATAAAATGAAAATTGAATTAATGGATGAATACAACATACTTATGCGATTAAATATTCATTGACCCCACATGTTCTTGGCATGAAACATCAAGATAATGTAATATCAATATGTCATGTATCCCAAGTCATGTGATGTCCCCTTAAAAATACCTTGTATATCATGTGATTTCCTTTGGAAACATCATCAAAGTTATGTGATGCCCATCAAGAATTCCACCTGATGACTCACGATGCCCTCTAGTATCACCATACCAGTCATACAATGTCCTCTAGTAATGTCTACCATGTTATTTGGGGACACTAGTTCATGTGTAAAAAGTCTAATTTACCCCTATGGGCCATCCATCCAGATCTCATGGAACCCACCACACATGTCATCCATGACTTCAAATAATAACATGAAAAGTTATCCATGTTCTTTGATAAACAATGGAAAATCTAATAGAGTCTCATAATGGTCATTGAGATCACTATTAATATACTATTTCGTCATGTAGAAATGTCTACCAAGTTATGTGGTCACACCACAACATGTTAGAATGTTCTAGATATAGCATCAAGACATGTCAACTAGGACATTCAACAACATTAGAAAATGTCAACCAAGATCATTTGGTGTCCTGTGAATAAGTTAAAAATGTAATAAGACCCTCCAAAGACATACAAGGTCTAATCATTTAATTGTCTCTATAAAGTTTTGTATATTTATTATTACATCTTCTAGACATGTCAATTTGGATCATTCATTTCACAGTAGGAAATATATGGAATAAAACAAGTCAGGTAAAAAAGATAGTGAGTAAATGTAAAGAGTATATATAAGGACATGATAGCCCTATCCAATGGGAAAACAAAAATCCACCATGTGTGTTCCCTGATGAATGTGAACATTGATTAATTTATTCCTTCTATAACCAAGATATATAGATTGACTCCCGAAGACCCGAGATCCATTTTAAAATACCAAAAGTGATACCCAAGAGAATTATTCTTGTTTCTATAACCAATGTAATTTATTATATGATATCCCTTGTTTCACACCCCAATCAAAGCTCATATGTTCCTATAGAGTTTCAATGATCATATCATTTTTATCATAAGCCTCTACCAAGGAAAGGGAAACCATATTGTGTAATCCCTAAATGGAATCATTATATGATATGCCCCCCATAGAAGGGGAGTATTAGTGTATAAATTTTGATTAGTGGGATATTTTGATATGCCAATAATTTTATGATAACCTCATAGTGTATGTACCATACAAACTGAACTACAAGAAATGTGACTCCATCCCTGACTAGGAAACATAAAATTCCTTCTTAATGACCTACTATAAAATACGAATTAACCTCATTATAATACCCACCATGCCTCTGAAATTACTAACCATCAAGACTGATTATGGGTCACCTAGGCTTAGGGAGTTGCAATGATCAGACCATTTCCCCATGAATCTTCAATAGATTGTGAAACATTAGTGAGTATGAAATTATATGTTGTAATATATAAATCACAAAATAAAAGGGCAACTACCTTTGGGATGTAACCATGGGTGTTATTGAATTGTGATAACTATGATTCCTGCTGTAACTAGAATTTGAAAGATTTCTCCCTGAGGCTCAAGTTCAATAAATGGATCCCATGTGCCCCAATGTTTTCCATTTCTGAATAATGATTAAATTTAAGGGTATAATGAACTATTTGGGTTTGGATTCTTGTTATAATGGCTGAATCCCATCCTCAAAATATTATCTACCTCCTAGGTTGAAAATATCCTACAGAGTTCCTAATTGTATTTTACCAGCATATGTGAAGCTAACCACCAATGATAATGGAAGAATATCCTCACATACATAAATATTGATTCAACAAAAAGATCCCCTTTTCAAATTAATGGATTTAAACTATAATGATTTTTATTGGTTATCTATACCATATAGAGATTAGGAAGATATTTTTGAATATATCTTATATCTATGAAGGAGTTCCATTGTAGGAAAAAATCCTCCCCCAAAGGGTATGATGAGCATGTCCTCCCATCATCTCGACCAATGTGAGTTCCTATGAATGGTTGGGTACGTAACCCTAAGGGAAATCTTTCCATTGAAATGCATGTCCTTAACCAATTAAGGATGTTGATGATATTTTTTCATTCCCTTATAGATAAATAGAAGTAAAACCCAACATGATTATTATTAAAAACAGTAAACCTTCCAAAATCAAAAATCAATTCCAATAAAGCAACATCATTCATGTGAAACAAGAATCGTGGACACAATGTGAATGGATTTCATTTAACATTGGAATACCCTTAACAGGTTAAAGAGGATTTGCTTCCTAGTTCTCTTCGGACCACCAAATTCATTTTGTCACATGTGTGGTCACTTATCCAACTAAATGAGGAATATAAATTGTAATCTTGATATGAATCTCTAAAACAACAAAATGATCGGTTGATCATGACATGAAACATAAGACTAATCCTATATAGCCAGGGCTATCTTGATGTATGTCCATGAATTGTTTGACCATTCTACATAAAGAGAAATTACATATCTAAAATAAAATTTCAATTGTGTCACCCTTGAATATTTGATTCAGAACATATCTTGCATGAATTGATGAAATGATTCATGAACATGTTCTATGTTTCCATAATGACAAAAAATAATGATCTCTAAAACAACACCCTGATCAAACATGTCTTAATATGATGAATCTTTTAGAAAATTAATAGTAACTACAACAACTAATGGAATCAGAATGACCTCACCCACCTGATAAGTTTAGTGTATATTGGAGAATTCAAGGGTCTTTTAATACCATCAACATGGTATGATACCCACAATTAGAGATACCCTTGAGGGTCTTGAAACACTATAGCTGATTAGCATGTATCATCCAATTAATGCTACAGTGAGGCTAGTGGCCCTCATTTCTTAAACCAACTTCTTGGAGTGATTATCCATGAATAATGAAAATTACCACCATAATAATTCGATAAAGGTTGATCAATGATCCAACTATGACTCCAATATAATTAAGGCACATGCTAGTAGGTATACTATCAATCTCTATTTCTAGTTGTGTCCCAATAGTACTCTAAAGTTTCTTTTTTAGGGTACCACCTGAGATGCTACCTCCTCTGATCTCCATTCATGAGAAATAAGGAAGAAACATTGGCTGAAAAATGCATCAGATAACTTTAACTGTGGTCATACCCTCACTCCCTATGTTGATGTATTTTGTTATATTCTCACAATAGTTATAGAGAAGGCTCATATCCCTACTCATGCATAACATGTATATGGGAATATCCCTATATAAGGTAGGGGATGGTGCATATTCCTACAACCTTGAATGAATTGCATCACTATATTCATGTTTCACATGTAGGATAGAAGTGGGATGATATACCCACACTAATTGAATATATCTTATAGTATATAGTTGAGAAATAAAAGGTGCACACATAAATTTATATGCACACATCGCAAAAATTCCAACTATATAATTGTATCGAATTGGATAACTCCCCTAAATTATTATACACTTGTTTAGATATTGTGATGCATATATTCATATCCTTAAATCCAAGGAAGAACAAAATGATGATCATCATTAAAAAGTGATTTATTTATAGAAATCCCACTTCCCTTATCCAATTAGGGAGGATTATCGGCATATTCTCATAAAGGATGAGACGGTGGACTGTGATCATATTCACATTCCAACATGGGATCACTAAGTGAGAGTGCCACATGCCTCGGTACACTCTCAAATCCCTATCATAAGTATCCTAGAAGAATATTCCAAAGGCCCGAGATCAGGATCACATTCATGTTCTAGCCAATGCTCCACCATATATAGTTCCACATGCCCCTATACATTATCATGTTATTCTATAATATGACCAATATCATAATACAAAGGACAATGATCAGTCTCATATCCTCATTTTTGTATAGGATCAGTTATTAGGAATATAAAAAACCTTCGGTGGGCTCATATACCTGTCACTGAATAAACATTTGATATTCTAGTAGGCCATGAAAGCCACAAATATATCCCAACATCCATCGATGAATTACCGCACCAACATCATTATGATTCAATATAAGAGAATCATTATATCCCTTATTCCATTTTTGTGTTCTGTCTGCATATTCATTTATGGTTTTAATATTCAAACTGGACTTATATTCCCTTTCTAACTAGGTCTCACTAAGTGATAGCACCACATACCTCAAGAATGGATTTAATCCCTATTGTGAAATGACTAGCAGAATAATATCAAGGTTTTTATATTAGGAACATATTCCAATTCCTTCCGAGTCTCAACAATATATAATTGAACAACGAATAAGAAATACTCATATTCCTATCAATAAAGAACAATCTCAATGGAATTCTTCAGATGCTTTTTTGTAGTTGTATCATACTCACGGGAAACCATATGGTTATCAAGAAGGTCAGGTAACCCTCATAATGTAGGCATATATCCCTACAAAATTAAGGATTACATGTCTTTATATTCCATCCATGATGTATATTGAGGATGATATCTTTATTCATCTCAATGGTAAAGTCATTGAGGATTTTTGATACAAATTCTCAAATACCCTAGGTTCTATAGACTCTTCAACCAATTAATAAGACAATCATTACTATTATAGCCCTCTCTATTGTAGAGTAAAGATGTACCGTGGGGACTCTACAAATAGAAACCATAGTGTTGAAACTCCCTATAGTGATATCTCTCATAGACAAAGAAATCCTACCATTTTCTAGAAACCTCTATATAGAGATGTGTTTTAAACTCATATGCCTTTATAAGGATAGGTTATTGAATCATTGGAGTTAAATATATATATATATTCTTATCTCCATGAAATAAAATTCTAGTGTAGTCCGGAGTTTACCCCATGAAAAAACTTTTTTGGGTCTGGTCGGATTAAGTTATCCATGTTTAATTAAGAGGAAGATGGCATGAATATATGGATACATTTAGCCAGAGACAACCTCCCCACTTGTTTTGGTACCTATCCAATTTTGTTAATGTGATCTCAAATGAGATAGGGAAGGTATTCATGGATTATATAACCAAATATATGTGGGAAAAATATCAATGAATAAAGGACAAACACCTACCATATCAAGGATCTGAGGTTCATTATCCGACCATCAAGATACTATATTTTCATCCATATATGGCTGCCATCTCCATGTCCAAAGACAAAAAAATGAAAAAGCATTGGGAAAATATGAACCATAATTTACACCATTACATTATTCCTCTTAAGAAAATGATATCTAATTCCACTTTATGCACCCATAATTCACAATGGGTAAGGTATAAAGTGTCAAACATCACCACACCACTATAATAGCATAACCCGTCAGATAAGACATCATGTAATGTCCTAGATTCTATTGAAATCATAGGATGGGTAGCACTTGATCATGTTCGCCATTATAATGAATTGATACCACTTCAATGGGGATGAGATATCCATAATAGAGGAAGAATATAGCCAATATAGCTTATAACTATGACCCTAAAAAATGGTAACATGATTCAGAAATGCAATAAATGGTTACAATAAACCCTATAGCACCCTGTAGTACATGACTCACATCATGGGATTCCATTCCACCCAACTCCTACACGATCATAGCTCCACCATATCAAATAGGCTACTATAATATCTTTAATAGAATCCATATAAGAGGTAGCCCTATCCACTTAGTTTGTGAAATATTTATCTCAATCTCCAAAACTAAGATCATCATTTCCCCATAGGATTCAGGACATGTCATCTTTATCCCAAATGAAAATACATCCTACTAGGTTGGAGGATTTTACATCTCAATTGTCATCACTAATATAATCATCCCTTGGGAGGGTTCTATGGAAATAAATGTTAGTTCCATATAAACCCTATCCCACTGGGTTGGGGGAATTTAAATGTCATTTCCCATTCAAATAATAATAAAATCCTTATCTTAAATATTCAGATCCTCAAAAATATGATCATTCAATTTCAATTGTGACCACAGATAATCCCCTTTCAATAGGGATGGGAAAAGTTTCATAATCATCATCATCATCATAGATAGAATCAATCTTCTCATAGTTGAGAGGTTAAAATGAATGGTCAGAATCCCATCTGTTCCTCAAACCAAAAGCTAGACCTATATTATTTAATGCATGTTCAATAATCATGACCAAAAACTCCCTTAGAGTTTCCACAAACTGGATAAGATGGGAGTATTATATAACGAATTAAATAAAACCCTATGGGATCACAATAACAAATGATCAAATATGGACAATGGTTCATGAAATTACCCAAATGAATGATGTGTAGAATCATCATATTGTTTTTTAAACTAATGGGAAAACATCAATTTCTCGATACACCACTGCGAATTTCATCACCTTCAGCATAACATGTAATGTAGATCAATAAATAGAGTCATAAGGCCAATATGAGGAAAACATGAACTGAGAGGAGGAATTGATTGAAATCTCAAAGTATATACTTACTTGGAACAAGTGGAATATCCAAAACCATGAACTTTTTAATATCGATTTTCTGCCTCCATGGTGGAACAACCCAAAAGATAAATTGGTTGGTGTGTAAACATCCCAATCACCACCCAAAATAGTATAATTTATAATCACTGACTAATTAATCACATTATATGATAATAGAATACAAAATCACCAAAATAATTAAATAAGGAGATACATAAGAGAAACATTTCCACTAGTTGTCATATTCCGAAATAAATAAATATCCTTCCCCTATACATATACAAATAGTTGAACGAACCGACAGAGAAACATAAGAGCATCACAGTAGCTCCAAATATAGGAAGCCTGTTTACACAAATGAGGAAGTCAAAAATTATTACGAGTTCCCCTCATTATAGTGACTACCCCTCCATCTATAGAATAATAATTAAGTCATCCCTTTAATTTTGAATTATCCAGAGTACAAAATATGGACACCTGATCATGCCCCACCTATTACCAGTCTAAAGGTGCTGACTTAGATAGCAGTAAATCTAGATTATAAAAATTCCATTGTTTACATTACTACTCGAATGAAATCCATGGAAGGGAGAAATGCACATAGGTTCCCTAAGAAGAAACCATATCCCGAATGTGAGGATAACACCTTTTCCCCCACCCAATTTCAGGAATAATACAATCTATCTCATTGACTCAATGGGGGACCCCAACCAGCATGCCACTCACTTCAAATCCACCTATGTTCTAATAAATGTACCTTGAGATTAGCAGGAGGAAACCATGATTATGATTATTGTATAAGTACTGATACGACAATCCATTTCAGTGTACTACATCCTTCCAGTAAGATCAATTATAGTATAAGAAAACCTTATTCATCAAATTCCATAAAAATTTCATCTCCACACTAAGAGAGAAGATAATTTTATTCTCGATGAACTATATGAATTGTTAAAATTAGTGGGTGTCTGACTTCGTTGTCATATGTAATTTTTTAACCTACTCTGTCAACATCCCTTGATTGTAGAAACTATTCATATATCTCTATACTAAAAATATGTGACATAAGATGCAGAAACCTTTACTCTCAACGACACATCTTGGTGGGATTCATGAGTTCATAGAAACATCCCTGTGTTTGGATTATTCCATTTAGCAATCCAAGCTAAACTTTAGCTAATTCCTTCAGTATTGGGAAAACATCAAGAAATATAGAGACTGGTAATATTAATATAAAACTGGTAGTAGTGCTCATCCAATCAACAAAGAGGGACCCATAAATCCCATCACCTCCCGTCAAGAGGTGACAACAAAAAAATAACCCTTGGTCAGAATTCCAAAGAGATCCAAGTTTTCATTAATTGCAAAATGGATAAATAAAACAAAATTCTTAAAACAATAACATGTCCCTAGTTATTTCCTAAATACAATGGAAAATAACCGATTCAGTATACCATATACATGTTATCTCAATGTGGTAAACCTGACCAATTTTCTAAAATACAACCCTTTAGATTGATAGATTGGACATAACATAGATGAACTCTTCATATTCAAATAACTACATCAAAGCATGGTATATTTCAGATAGGTGGTTCTAGAAAACTCACCAAAATTAGTGTACTAAGAGAATGTTTCCCTATTAGAATAAGAGTTTAATTGGGATAATGATTCATCCAAGCATGTAAAGAAGTTAAACTAGGTTGATTAATCATTCTGACTATAAATTAAACTATAAGAAGAATATCCTAGTTTCATTTACATAAAATAATAAGACTCTTCCTGGCCCCATGATGAAAAAATTTATGGAGATCATCATAGATTCAAGATGATATATTATAAAACATACCATGTACTAAACACATGAAATTAAACTATATAGATCTCTTCTTGACAATATTATGATAAACTATACAATATCCTTTGTCCCATAATCATGATCTTATGTTTTTCAGAGTTAATATTTTGTCACATCTACAGTCCCTCATCCTTAATACAAGATGTCAAACTGTATGGATGATGATCTTTCAACATGACACTAAACATAACTATTTTGAATAACAAATAGCGTATTTATTCAGGTCATCACAGGATACGTATTTTTTCCCAAACCTATATTAGTTAGGCCATACACAATATTATTTTTCATCCACATAGTTTGAACCACATACATTCCTAATTATATAAAATTCATGGTTCTATAATTTTCCTCTTCTTTCAAATCGATTCCCCCACATACATAGCTAAAGAAATTATACTATATAGCTGACATCCTCACCACAAGATACTAAACTACATGGGCTCCTAGAAGTATGTATAACATGATTATCATTATAATGGTATCCAAAGGGAATCATTGAACCAATATTTTGGTCTCTACACAAAAAGATAAAAAATGCCACTATGTTATACTTAATTTCCTATGCATAGTGAGAGGAACCATATCTGGTCCTTGTTTCTCACATCAATCATAACTAACATGAGCGTAAGATTTTTGATAAGGAATTCCTTCCACGAACTAATAATATCATCTCATGGAATTCTTATAATGATCTGGAATGAAAGACCTTAAAAGGAAAAACATGTTTCCTCTCCACATGACATTAAACAACTCTTTTATTGTCCTTTTATGAAATAAAATGTGGATCTTGGGGACCCTGCATAGGATGAACACTATTTTTTGTGTTAGTATCCATCCAACCCTTAATTCAAGAACAATGTGTCAATTTATTTAAATCATTATTGGATACATATTAATGCCTCTAACTCCAACCCTAGGTCCAGTCCTAAAAAATAATATATGAATCTCCCATTCTTATTTTAAATGTAAATTTAATCAAGGATATCATATTCAATAACTACATGTGGAGTGATTCCTATTACAATGGGACAAATACTGATTCCCAGATTTATAATAATGGGCCAATAAATAGCATTCAATTTTAACATCAGGGATATCATTAGCATGAAAAATAATTTAACACTATATGGTTTCTTAATAAATATGTGTGGCTTGATTATAATCATCACAAGAAAAGTTGTGAAACTAGGATCCCAAATAATGGGACTAATTACAATATCCAATAGGGATAATTCCCACCTTTTCATACAGGTCAGACCTTCATAGAGTGTTTCCCATCCAATAAAAATGTGTATCTTTATTCCAATAATCATAGGATATGTAGTGATGTACGAATATCCAATCATGTGCCTATATACATAAACAAAAAAAACATGAACCATAATAGCATAAGAATTGCTTCATAAAATATCATTTTACCAACATATGTGTCAGATTTATGTATGGATATCTTAAGAAAATAATATATTTTGAACAATTTTTCATGTTCATTCCCACCTCTATAGTGATTGATGCTAAACTATAATGAAACTGATACGTCCTTAACAAATCATGCTAAAATGCATGGATAATTTCTTGGCCCCGTAACATTTAAACTATACAAGAAATACAACACTACTATATGATGTAAAAATGTACTGGTCATAACCGATTATAGTCCCTTATCCAATGACTAAAAAGGATTTCCCCATTTAACTAGGGTATGTGGATTATCATCCATCAATTAGTCACATAAATACATAAATCAATCATTAAGTATTGAGAGCCTTTCGTATTTGAAAACCATTCATGGCCATTATGAAGAAAAATACATCTCTCAATTTGACCATGTTATCAATGCATAAGGGGTCAGACCTAACAATAAGATACATCGTGGTTCATAAGTAGGGGTTTTAGATCCTCATGATCTTGATGATGCGATGGATGAACACAACACTCAAGGGACTTTATTCCCATCCTTGTTATGATTATCCAATATAATTCCCCACAACCAGACAACATCAATCGATGACTTTCCAAAATTTTATCCCCAAATAAAAATTATGATGGTGGTCTACTGACATTGATTACCCCCAACAGAATCCTATGGAACATCCCCCTCATAATAGGTCTATGTGAATTGTTACCTTATATTGTGTGTACTTTGGTACCAGCTATAAGGCCTTAAACACTATCCTTTGTTGGCACCAATTGCACAGCCATATACTTCTTAAGGATGTTAAATACTTATTAGGTTGAAAACCATCAATTGGTGGACTGATAAAAAGTATATTCTTCGGTCACTATACTCTTTATATCCTTATTTTAGGATGAAATTTGGGCATAAGTATATAAGGAACTAATATCATAGGTCTAACATTCTATCCCTAGTAATATCCAAAAAATTCCGACTCGACCCCCTGATCATAGAGGATGTTAGATTAATGATTTGACATATAAAATACATGTAATAACATGTTATCTATGGGACAGGAAGATTATAGGGTGATGAAACCCTTCAGGGATATTACAGATTCCGCAAATCACACTTATGTATTTGAGCTCCTCGAATCAATTAAAACATTTAAATTCCCTTTAAAAATGGTATCTCACATCATGGGACCCTTAGTATGACTATAAATGTATGAATATGGGTCCTATAAGTTTTTCTAGGGTCATCAAAAAAGTGTGTCTTGTTTCAAAAAATGGATTTCTAATCAATCTGATTAATATGACACTAGGGTATATCCCAGCACCGATGGGTGTTCAGGGCCATTCCAGGTTTGATCTCTTTATATCATCCAAAAGAGTGAGAAACTTTTTTTCATGATTTACAATTCTCATAACTATACTATTTAAGAGGATTCAACATCATCGACATTATGTAACTATGTATTGTAACCCATCTCAAAAATTGGGTAAGACACTCAATTCCTAAACCTTTTTATAGCCTATACCTCATTAATTGCAACCACATGGAATAGGTCTCAAGAATCACAATTAAAAACCTAAAGTAATTTCATGTATATATCCCTTTATTTATTTCCTCCATATCTATATATATCCTTTAGATGCCAAAGCCTCAATTAATATTCTATATTCCCACGAAAAATGGTTGGGGAACCACTGTTTTATCATGATATCAATGCATAAGGGTTTGGACCTACCAACCATAGGAGTACCCTCCCTGATGAAAAGGAAACCATATTGTTGTGATCCACGGAAACACTATGAATGTAAACAATAATTCAGTTTGTTATGGGACATTCCAAGCACTTCTATCCCATTATATACTCACTAACTCAAACAGTTGGGTTATGAATTAAATAATAAACATTCCAAATATCTTCGTAGACCCGTCGTCCCTAGTATTTTTCCCTCAACCAATATCACTAAATAAATATTCAATTTTCCTTTTATAATAGTGGGGAAACCTTATTTTTACCACAAAATAGAAATATAAAGGCTCTGAACTACAAATTATATGTGTGTACTCCTTCCATGATAGAAACCTCAGCCCATGGGAACCCAGCAAACACCATGACTAAACTCAGAACCTTAGGCTCTCATGGGTCATCACTAGCATGTCTTCCCTATATTCCATATTTATTAATTGAAGGTATGAGCTAAATTATCCTATACTATTGTAATTAAATCTCTATCCTAATAGTCCATAAACTAAAACAATATATGTTCGGACCTAAAAGTCCCTAAACTACAATAAATGATAGTCCAAGCTAAAATTTCCAAAACTATGGTGGTATAAGGGCCAAGATAAAAGACCCTAAACTATAGTAATATAATCTACATGATAAATCACACAAGAATAATGAATTGAAAGTTATAATATAAAATAAACTAATTAATGAAATGAAAGGTATGATCTAAAAGATAAAAAAATAGAAATAAATTGTTTTCGATAAAAGTCCCTAAACTAAATAAATATACCATCTGAGCTAAAATACCATATACTACAATGATATAAGGTCGGATATAAAATACCCTAAAATTAAACAGAATAGTTATTTTTTCTAAAAGGATGAAGGCTATACACAATTTTTTAAGGCTACCAAATGTGTTTAGAAAAATTTATTCTATTCTCCACATATCCATTTCCTACATAGAAATATAGATAAATATAACTATGAGATATATATGATACCAAAACATCCCTTTTGGGAATTATATAATCCCATGATAGCTAAAAAAGATTTTTCATTATGGAATTTCATGTTGGTACGAATTCATGAGAATTTATTAAGGAAAATATTTAGGAATTTAAATATTAATATGAAATTTGGTTTTAATAGTTATTATTTAATGGATAAGTATCATTGGTAGTTTATCAAACCTCAAATTAATGACATTTCATGCACATCATGAATGAATGTTAACTAGAAGAAACATATAATGTTTTTTTAGATAGATTAATTGATAGATTAAAAAGGAGGGAATCTATACCTTCTTAAGTCTCCCTAAAAATTTCTCAAAAATAAAATACATATCAACGATCAAGATATAATAATATTTGATTGGTTGAGCTAACCAAAGGAGGTAAATTCTGAAAAGATGAAAAAACTGAACACTTATGTGATGTTTCCCTTATTTCGTCAAGTTCCTACCCATGCCGAATGGCATTTATTAATGTTAAGATCTCACAGACTCTATTTTTGAGTGATTTCTAGCTAAGATGATCATTTTGAAATTTCATAAATTAATAATGAAAATACATTCTATTATCATCATATCTTGTAGGTCAAAACATCCATTTGGTCCCCTATCTTAGACATAAATTATTGACTCTATTATGATGACTCTAAATCTTCCTTATCTAACATTGTCAAGGAATACATATCATTTAGGACTCACATGTCTCTATCACTAGAATAAAATTATTACTTTTTTACAATAACTTTTTTCATGATTTCATAAAATGAATGATTTTCAAATCTGCCCACCCAAAAATCATGAATCAAAAAAAGAAGATATTCCTCTTTGTTACACATCATTCCTTTTAAAGAATCAGTATTATGGGAACGAATCTACTACCAGATAAACCCAAGATATGTATAAGAATATGTGTCTATTGGTTTGGGTTCTACAGAAGGAGGTCCAAATGGATGAAACCATGACGAAGCATGAGAAGAATCCCCATGTACTCTACCCTCAAAAGACCCTAGACCATCAGCTTGTGTGGAAGGACCATATTCTTTAATATATTATTTCCCAATGATGGTATGGTCTTATATAAAATGAGGATGCTTCATATAAGACTCACTAAATTCTTGATTCTACTCCATTATTTCCATAGATAGAGGGTATGTTAGGGAAATTATTTTTCCACATGGTGGATTAGATGGTTCAATACAAACAATCTCATAGATTCCACCCGTTCATGGGCATAAACCTACTATATAAACATAATATAATTAAAAGGTGAAAGAATATCTCATCATTAGTATCTTTCCATTCTAATATCATCCATTACTTGTGGAAGATCATAGCTTTTTTCTCTCCCCATATTACAATAAAAGGCTTAAGGGGAATAAATTTAAATTCATCTAAACTAGAGAGAGAATAGATAAGGGGTATACAACTCAAAAATGATCATATCACCCATCTTTCCCATTATAACCATGTCCCGAAAACATATCTATATTGAAAATTCATCAATAGAGCTATGACCATTATCATTGATAGGCCTAGTTGGTCCAAGATAAGGAATGGAATCAAAGCGATTGGGGGATTTCAACACATCATCAACATCATGAGGGTTTAAAAACATGGAAACAACACAATATATGATATGAAACCTAGGAGGAAGTAATTACCTAAGGTTCCCAGATGTATTTTAGTATATGTAGTAGTGATAATAATCCCCTATCCATCCATACAAAATCTATACTATACCACCGATCCAATAAAGAATGCTTCAATGTTGTATGTCACCTAGGAGTAGGTAATGGTGTGAAATAGTTACCAAATCCTCATTAAGATATTATTCTGCTCTAATTGAGAATCCATGACCACATTACCAACCTTGATTCTCGAATATTCAGCACCATCTAGGAAGAACCACCCATAAAGAACATGGACCATAAACTCTATATCCCATGACATGGGATACATCTTGATTCACTTGGTATATCCATGTGGTATGATCTCCTTCTTCCTTGATGGTTGAGTTTGAATTGGGGTATTTACAAACCTGTTGGGAAGATAATCAATGGGTGTGAATCAAAGATGACCTAAATCTATTTCAATAAAGTAAATTAATGATTCAATATTCAAAATAGATGAGTTATTTCATAGTTAGATCATTTCATAACATTTCATTGATTATGTTGAGAACATCTCTCACCATGATATGATTTCTAAAAGGGCCATCCTAGACATATGTGGTGGAAAGTAACTCGCTATATATCACACCATGATTGGATATTCCACCCAGTTTGTAGATATCCTAGAGGCTGATTTCTACCTCACCAAGGAATTGTTAAATGAGTTGGTGATTAGGCACTAACACCTAACAAATTTTTTGAGAGGATCATAAAAGATATAAATGATGAATTTTGAAATTTGTACTTATTCATAGATATAGAATTTGTATTTGTAGTTAGAAAACACTAGGGATTTCTTCTAGACCCATAACGTCCATTCCCTTTCACTATATAACATTACAATCTTGTAAAAATCTCATTTTGAAATCGATCCTCCACATGAGTTGTTCAATGATCAGACAACTATAAATGAGAAACATTGAGATATGGTTTAATGGGTGAAATTGATATAGTTCAGAACCAGTGGGGAGTTACCTAGTGTATAACACAACCCTAGTGATCATGCTTCAACCAGTTTTCCATCCTCAGAAACTTATTTCATAATGAATTCAAGGGAAGTTTACACCCATCAATATATATGATTTTAGTCTTCCAAAGTGATGTCATTATCAACCAATATGACAAACACTCTCTTGGGAAGCCAATGCGATAATGGATAATTATAGATTTCCAATGGGAGAAGCCTTTTCATAATTACATTGTTTTAAAGTACATGATAATGTGGGTAAAAATTTTGAATTCTATAAATAATAGACCTATAGTTATCCATGACAGAGGAATTGTGATGAGAATATGAATCTTTCTGAATATGTTTTTGAATATATTAGATATTTAAAAAAAATTGTAAAAAAGGAAGGCATAAATTTAGGCAGTCTCATGTTAATAACATGAATCATTAGAGAATTTGTGATCACATAAATTACTCATGAATCAATCATATCATGAAATTGTATCAAGCTGCATAAACATGAAAAAAACCTCATCACCACCCAATATGTCACCAACCTTTCAATAATGTGACCTTAACTTGGTCACATTATCTATACAGTTATTTACCTATCATGTGACCTAGAAATAAGATCCTACAAAACAAATCTTGAAAATTATATAGTCATATGGAAAAGGTTTATGAAATTAATGAAATTTAGTTTATGCTTTATTTTAAAAGACTCATGGGGAAAATGTATTTTGAATTGGTCCTCACAATGGGGTCTCATGAGGTCTTGTAGTCATTTCTTGTGGTCGGGGGGGGGGGGGGGGGTCACACAACAGATGTAGATTGCCAGAGATCTAAGAGTTCAGTAGGTTGTGAATGAGCTTCCCTACACTCATATATTAAAGGGGAATTTTGTTGAATAACAAATACTAAAATAAAGTCCATGTTTCTCCAAAGATATAAGTTAGATCCCACACGAAACCCTCAGGAATGTATTCACATTTCTCATAACCAAACCCTTGTCCCAATATTCCTTCCTCCTATGGGGGAATTTTTTGAAGTCCACCAAATGAAAATTGTAAAATTATAAAAGAATGAAATTACATATAGTGTGTTTTATATTCACTATAATAAAATGGATGGAAATGAGATCTAGACTAATGGATAATGTTACCTGGAAAATTTCATAGGATTACATGATCATAAAATGTTCATAAAGACACTTCTGGAACAACACATAAACTGTTTGAAGATGACTCAGAGAAACCATTGACAATCCATCCATATTATTATGAAGGCTTCTGATGACACTCACTGAAAATGTAGTGGATTTCTGATATAATCCCCATGGTCACAGGAGTTTTTAGGAAACAAGTTCCTTATTATCATCCAAAATTCCTTATAAAATATGGTGAAAACATTTCAAATTAAGGGATAATTTTATGGTTATAAAACATAATGTTATATATCCATGATGCCTTTATGACATCGAGGATTACCTAGATACATATCTTCCTTGTCTCACAATATCTAGGTAGAATGCCACCCATTCCATGTGAAGGGCCTCATACTTGTTAAAGCGTTCCTGCACCCCAAATCCAAGGACATATAGAATAGTGTTTACTTATTAATTTATACACATCATGACATGACCTTTTAATTTTCATGATACATGGTGGTAGAGAATTTCATTTACAACATTGATCCTAACTCACGATCTCTCTAGATCCTGTAAAATAAAAATGAAAATACTATGGTAAATAAAGGGACCTTCATGTGAGGGTCACATATGATGATCTTATAAGGATGAGTTCATATGCCCAAAAAAATCAACTTTCATAATATAAGGCATCCCCTTATATTCTATACTAGTCTTATGATGACCCCCTGGATAGCTATATTTGTCTGGTGGAATGTCTATGGCATGTCATATCAAATCATGTGTTGACCCATCAACAGGATTCCTCTTCTCGTGAAGGTTCCAAGACATTACTTTCACCCATTGTGAAATCTATTTGTCACGTAATTTTTTTTATCAAGACCCCCATTTGATTTACCGAAATCCAATAAATGGGTCAATAATGGGAAGGTTTCATGATCGTTTAAAATAATGTGTCACATATGGTAGGATTTATTAAAGAGAGTAACTCTATTTACCTCTACTAACACCAAATTCTATTTTTGAGATACACATTACACTATGAATAGAATAACAAGGGAGGTGACTCTTATAATACCCTCTCCGTAAAAAAATTACCTTGTTGAAAATATTAGGATCATTTCCAGGTTCACCCATGAATTAGAGATACCTTTTTGGAGCATCTAGTCATTGGATAACAATGTATTTACACCATGTAAAATATGTGGGACAACTAAAGCTTTCATGAATCAGGTCAAAGACCTTCTCTTGATTACATTAGGTCAATTATAAGAACTTTGTAAATTTATGGGAGGAACATATAACAATTATGCTAGATCACACAGGGCATAATCATGATAAACCTAAAAATCTGTAAGTAAAATCTACAATAAATATTGTAATAAAAGATCATGATGGGAGATGTATGCAAAGATAGACTCAATGAACCTCATGCACTCTACATGGCTCATCCAGATCATATGATATCAATGATTCATGTCACTGATTTCATGTGGTGTATCTATGACATATCATTGTATCGTTAGATGTCCTTTGGAATCATCAATCAAGTGATGTGATGCTTTTAGATCATGCCAACCGAATTCTTTTGAAGCCCTCTAGGATCACCATCATGGACAATCAATGCCACCTAGAAATGTTTCCCATGTTCTGTGGTGACACCATTATATGTTATCTAGGAATCATTGATCCGTCTTGAATTTCTATCTATATATTGTGTTACCCTCCAAGAATGTCAGCCAGATCTCGTGATGAACCTATGACAAGTCATCTAGTTTGTGTGATTTCCTATCGATATGTCATGAGTGTCTCATGAAAACCTTCATAATTTAATTCCATTTATTTTTATGTACATTACAAATTTTCCCCATGCCATAATATGAAATATTGATATGTTAGCTCGGTCATTCGACTGAATCAGAACATGTGAGGTTGGTCTTTCGACATCATCAGGACTTGTCAATAGAGATCATGTGATGTCCTCTAAACTAGTCAGTCAGGTCATGCGACACTCCTAATACATGTATTATCTAATAATGGTATTTTATAAAAAAGATAATCATCCATGACTTATGACATCCTATAGACATGTAATTATAGATCCTAAAATTGTCACTAGGAAATGTCCGGAAGACAACCAAACAGTCCAGGACGACAACCAAACCTTGTTAAGAAGATGTAATGGGTCTTGATTTCCTTGTATAGTATGAATATAAGGCAGGCCTCATTATGTAATCCATGACCAAACTATTCTACGATGATTCTGATTTATAGTATAACCATGATACATAAGTGAAATTCTTAAGTAATGGTATCTATATTAAACATCTGAAAGGGTTGTCCTATTGCATAAGTCTGGCATCCAAAACAAGGGAAAATGATTACTCGCTATAAAAGGTTTCTCACACTGAGCATAGATCATGTGGGATTAGGAATTATCAATTATCATATCATAAAAATAATTTGAATATACTAATAAAATTGAAACATTAGTTTATAATCGTCGATTAGTGTTATAAGATGTTATTAACCAAATATTAGTGTTGCCTTAAAGTGTGATCCCTGACCAAATAGATCTATAGGAACTTTGATTTTTCTATAACTAGGATACAAATGATTCCTTCATAAAAACCTGAGCTTAAATATTTTTCCAACGTAGTGTAATATCAACCATGTCTCTGGTAATTCAAGTCATTGATGCCTAATCTCTACCCATGACTAATAATCCTTCCCTATGCACCAACAGATTGAGAAGTCAACTAAACTACGGAGAATCCGATTCATACTATATCTGTGATATGTAGGAAACCTTCATAATGAATGAGCTCCATAATGACTATCCAAAGGTATTTCCTATCACATATTTCTTGTATCCATGTGTAGTGAGGTTGGTTATATACAATCCCATGTTTCCAACATGAAGAATGGTTCATATAGGATTCATAAATATCAATTATCATTCCATTTTCACCATGAAAAACCACTATTTATGATATAATCATTTTGTAAACACCAATCAATGGTATTATATAAATTCCAAAAACAAGGTTATCTAGTTTTAGGGAAGTCCAAAGGTCATGAGTTAACTATGATAACTATGATTATTACAATAACATAGATATATATGATGGCTACCTAAGGCTCAATCCCAATAATTACTGCACATATTCCCCCATATATTTAATTTATTATGACATTGAACTACAAAGGTTTAATGAAATACCAATATCAAAAATACTATTATTGAATAGGATATGTAGGATCGATCATAATGGATCAATCTCATTCAGAAAATATTTTCCACCTCCCTATATAAAAACCAAAATATGAGATCCTGGGTATACATCTTCAACAATATAAGTACCTTCCAACCAATAAGAAGATGATGTGAACAAAATATACATAAAAACGGATTCAGTAATAACATCCTACATTTTCATAAAAATATATTTATACTATGATCATTTTTAGGGTATTTGGTCCCATTAAGGGATTATAAAGATATTATCGACCATATCTTAAATCTACAAGATATTCCTATTGTAGGGAATGATTCCCACAAAAATGGTTTGAGGATCCCTACCTCCCATCATCTCAAAAAATGTGTGTTCTGAAGCATCATTGAGTTAGTTAACCCCAAAAGGCCACATTCTTTTAGGAACTAGGTCTATACACTACCATGGATGTGGGATTTGTTGAGAGTTTCTATTATTAGTAAAAAATTGAAAACCCAACTAAATGATTGTACAAAACAATGAACACCCTACCAAATTTTTTGACCAACCCATCCACACCATTCACATGAATCTAGAATGGTGGACTCAATGTGAATGGATATTCTATAAATGTGACATCTACTCCACATGATAATGGAGTTAGGAATCCCATTATTCATTAAAATCCCATTTTGTTAACCTCAAATAGGTGGTTCCTTGTACTCTTCAATGGGAACTAATGTATATTGTGTAATTTGGTGTAGTCAAACACCGTCTAATGTGGCCAAATTAGGATGGTTATCAAAACTTAAGAATTCTTCTATTAAAAGTATAACTTTCAAACTATAAGAAATGGTGTGAAAAATATAATGGGGAGACTAATCCATTTGGTATGGATACATAATACTATAGAAATCCAAATTCATCAGAGTAATGGAAATAATGGAAATATAGAAAATACAACCAGGGGTAAACAAAGGAACTAATAAACCAATAATAATAAATAATGAAATTTTAAGATGAAATATATCTAAATTTACAACTAAAAAATAAAAATAAAAGAATTAGATAAAAAAAATAATCATAAAAGAACATGGAATCGAGCCCCATTATGGTCTCATTTCCAATCATTATCCCATACAACAAACAATAATCACCAGTAAGGTCTCTTGTCCTTGTCCTTGCCTGCATCCATGCAAACTTATCAGATCCAAAAGGTGGTCCAAATAGGGATTACATAAATTTCAGTAGTTCCAAACCACCAAGTCTATATATACAAGTATTTCAATAAGAAAATGCTATTTATTTGTTCATATATATTAATTAATAAATAAACACTATGAATAAATAAATATTCTATGTCCCAATAACAAAACGTCTTAGAGCATGTAGCACAACCATGCCAACCATATTAACCATTCATAGAATAATTACAAAACTATGTAGAGCCCCCTGTATAATCATTTATGCCACTTGGATAATACATATATAACCCTTTTTTAAATGATGAGGCCAATATTTCTATATAAGTAGTGTGACATGTTTCTCTGGTCCAAGACCTTTATATATTCATTTCTTCATGAATCACTGGACTAATCCAGATATATAACAAAACATTAGAATCACATGGAAAAGCCCAATATAAACAATTATCCAAATAATTATTTATATAGGTTACACTCACACAAAATTTATCCAAAATCCAGTGAACAAATACAATTAATCCAAAGGGATGTAATGAATAATCACATCCTTAATTTATCATTACTGGGTTTTAATTTATAAAATACTCATGTGATGTCATAATGATCATAATACATCACTTACATAGCCATTAAATATAATATACAGTTATTCTTAGACCGCATATATAAACTGATTGATCAAGAAACATAAAAAAATGGATAACCAATCCTGGAGGGACGTGAAAAAGATCTACAAAGAAAACCGATTCACCCAAACAACAAAATCAACATCCATTTGACTAGTTATTATTATAAAAACTTGCAGATAAATGGAAGAATGAAGGAAGGACTATAAATCAATTGAAAACAGGATTATATGGAATTAATCATCTAATAATGATGTTTGAGTGGGATGAAATTGCTCCAAAATAATTCAGTGAATTACCTAGGATTGATTTAAGGAAAGGATGATGTGGATAAATGGAAACATAAGTGTTTAGTTCCCAAAAAACTACCAATCCCATGAAATAAATAGCATGTGAGTGTATTACATGCAATGTAATCCTTAATTACGAGGTACATCATAATTCACATTGCCTCAAGTGATTTTAACTGAGCCAAAAAGTTTCAAGAGGTCTAATGTATATTCATAGAAGGTGATATAGTTAACAGTATGATCCCATTCATGGAATTAATATATTTCACAACCTTTTCTAGTAGTAGTTACATTGTTTATAAGGTATTTAAACAATGTGTAAGTTCCTCACCTATTTATTTATTCCCTAGAATACTTATATGGTCCCAGACAATCTTTGAATCCATGTAAAAAAATCTAAAACACTAACAACATCATTAAAAAAATATAATTAGAATATAGTAATAGAATAAAGTATACATCCTTGAACATTAGGTTATTCTCCCCAAAAATGGCTCATTATCTCAAATATTTACTCAATCGACATGGTTTAATAGCCAGAAAATACCCAAAAAAAGGGTTAATGAGAAAACAAATAACTAAGGTACCATAAAAACCCGTGTCTTATAACCTCTATAACACATAAAATGTTCTCAATGAACTTCTCCACAAATAATTGTTGGGTCTCGGTGAACATGTCTAACAAAAATGATCACATAACAGACTCCCTCTACTCAATCTCCTCAAAAAGACTCCCATGATTCCATTTCACTCTAACTAGAGGAATATTCTTATTCTAAAGGTACATATCATTGTAGTTCATAATCCATATCAGATGCTTCAAAATGGACTTATTTACCCAATGCACAAATTCCTTTTAATATACAATATGTGAAGATACATAATGATATCTGTAACATACTGCCCCATCCCATTGGCTTGAGAGGGTGGGGGAATGCTTCATGGCCTTAATCCACTTTCCCAAGGTGCCAAAGGCTGGAAATATCTTCCAAGGGAATCAAGAATAATTTTTTGGAATTATTTTCCCTTAAAATAAAATCATCCAACCAAAAATTCCACTAACAAAAAACTATATGATTCATGACAACAAATCAACAAAACCCATACATTAGCAAAATACTACCAAGTTTCTACACACCACAACCAATAACCAATACAAGCCAACACAACATCATAGTACAATGTGGAAGACTAAACAAGAGACCCCAAAAAAATCCCAGACACTCTCCATAACTCCCCACAAATATCCATGATCTAGGCCCCCACCCATCTTCTAAGCATCACCACAATCCACTAGAAATGCGACTCTTTACCTTTATATGTGTCCCACAATACGATGTTTTTAAAAGAACCCAAATTCCAAAGATGTGGGTGAGTACTAATAATTAGTAGGTTTTCCCCCAAATGACTTCCCTACACACACCACTTGGATAAAACTGTTAGCATATTTATATAATGCTTTTTATATAAAATAATTACAAGTGAAACCATTACAATATGGAAAACACACACTAACCAAGCCACCTCCCCCAAACCTATAAACCACGTGAAAGCCAAAAAATACGACACAAGCCCTTTCATCATATACAAATTAGCACAAAAATATATATCTTGCAAAAAAATTCACAGAAATCCAACCAAAATAGTGGAACATCTATCCAACCCATTGACCAATTTTTACTAGTAATAATTACCCCTAGTTATCCTTTAATGGTGGTCCTTCTGTTCATTATCAATCCCCATTTTATTGTGGTACTTCCTCCCCACATCCACACAACATTCCAACTACCCATAACAAGGAATATGACTGATCAAGGAAACAACAATTTGAAATCAACCATTTCTATTACATGAAAAACCACTTTAATAAATCACTCATTTATTGAAACCACACTTACACAATTTTTCATTCCAAAACCCCAATTCAATAAAACAACCGCTTTATTAAAACCCATTTTTATAAAACATTTCTTTGACCCATTCCATGAAACCAATTTTAAAATTTACATTTTAAAAATTAATAATAATAACATTCGACTGTTAAACCCCTTTTCTCTAAAAATCCACAATACATGACACAAGAGATTTCCTAACAATTTCACACTCCAAAATAACAATTAATTTCATGCCAAAAAAATTAATTGTAACCAAAATCATTATTTCTAAACATGTGGAGTCGAGAGAGAAGAATCCTACCTTTAGGGTTCTGGAAAATTTAACCCTCAAGCAATCACACCTCAAATCCAGCGAACACACCACCGAAACCACTCTAGATCACATTCCCTAACATCCACAAGCCTTAAAATTAACACCCAAAGAAACCACAACAATCGATCAACATCCCACACATGCAGATCTAGAAAACCAATAAAAAGGTAAGATTCTATCTAGATAAGTTCACAAAAAAACAAGAGTATAGACTTACCCCGGAGAAACCACCTTCATTTCACCAAGAAACCTCTTCAAAACTATTCCTAAACGTGTGGGTTATCACCTCCAACTTCTGAGAACCCAAAATGCCAAGTTTGGCTTGAGTGGAAGATATATTGGAAAAAATAGGCACCCATGAGAGATCCCAGATTTAAAACACTATTTTTAGGTGGTGCCACGGTTTTCCCACATGGTTTGGAAAAATGTGCACTAATTATGCACAAACCACTACTTCGAGAGAGGGTATCCACACAGTTTCCTCACATAGTTTGGAAAACTGTGCGTGTGCTATGGGAAGGATATTGTCTCCCCCCACATGGTTTCCTAGAGAATACCCATGGTTTAACATAGCCATACTCAAACCATGTGCCCTTAGAAAATCCTCCAAACATTTTCAAAAACATTCCAAACACTCACAACCTCTTCCCAACTCATTACATGCACTTCAAATACATAAAAAGACAAAAAAAACAGGGTACAAAACCCCATGTAGGGGTTCTAAATTATCCCCACAATTGGAATTTCCATCCATATAATGTAGGGAACAATTGCATTGCCAAAAGACAAAGGGCCATGGCTCATCCATTTATTTCTCCCATTACCAAGTATCCTCTTGAATATGACCATGCTGAAACAAAAAATGAAATAAACTAATGTTTTTACGATGCATGAATTTCTATTTCATATCTAAAATCCTCAGTAGCACGTGCACGAAGGAAGAATCTGGTTCTAGATCAACATGATCCCAATGAATTACAAGGTCATGATCTGACAAATACTTCTTTGAATGTGACACATGAAACACATTATGCCTTGTACTAAACCATGGTGGATATTTCAAATGATAATCTACCTCTCTAATCCTCTAATGTATCTAAAAATTACCAATATACCTTGGAGATAACCTAACATACTTTCCAAATTGATGTCTTCCCAACAAAGTAGATGTTCTAAAAAATACATTATCACCCACCTCAAATGAAAACAACCATCAGGGATGATCCGCAAATGATTTCTGATGTCTTTGAGCCATCTCCATTCTCTTCCTGGTCAATTTGGTCTTTTCCATAGTTTCTTGGACATGGCTTAGTCTGATCAACAATGTCTCACCTATTTCCACCCAACATAGTGAAGAACAATAAGGATTCTCATTAAATGCCTCAAACAGATCCATTTGTATTAAATCATGATAACAGTTATTATAGGAGAACTCCACCAATGATAAATGCTCCTCAAATGAACAAGAATCATCAATCACACATGCCCTTAACATATCCTTCAATGTTTGAATCATCCTCCCATATTTTCCATCTATCTAAGGATGATATGTTGTGATAATAGTCAATTGTGACATTAAAAATTGCTACAAGGATTTCCAAAAAAACGAGATTTGAACCTTAGATATCTTTCTGATATAATTGAAACTAGAACATTATGCCTCTTTACTACCTCCCAGATATAGATTTTTAACAGATCCTCCACCGTATGTGATTCACGAATTGACATGAAATGGGATGAAGTTGAGAGCTGATCCACAATCATCCATATGCCATCCAGTTATTGGACCATTATTGGGAGACTCATCATAAAATCCATTAATATCTATTCCCATTTCCACATTGGGATAGGTAAATACTGCAACATGCCTGCTGGCCACTGATGCTCTGCCTTGACTTGAAGGCAAGTCAAGCATCTCGAAACAAAAATGGCCACTTCGTTTTTCATACCTAACCACCAAAAAAATGCCATCAGTCCCTTATAAATTTTTTGATTTCTATGATGGAAAGCCCACACAGAATGATGATAATACCAGAGATGTTCCTCCTAAAAATCCACTGGTTACACTATCTGATTCTAAAAAGACAAGATTAATTTACCATTCAGTTCACTGTTCTCAGTGGTCTCCTCACCATTGAGTTTCAACCTTATCATGACTCCTTCAGAATGAGATTCATGTACCTTTTTAACCAAACCAACCATTTTATGAACAAAAAAAAATTGGAATGAATAATTCTCTTTCAACATGGGCCTCACATTCTAATTGCAAGTCGGAAATGACCAAAATTAACTTCAACTGATTTGATAAATATATCACCACTTTAGCATGTGATTTCCAACATAATGCATCCTCCACCTAATTTCGCATACTTTCTATTTACATTAAGTTCAAATCATGCATATATAGATATTTCATCTATAACCTTTGCATCATGTTCAAATATCTCTGTGAGAAATATGCTTTAAGATCTTGTGATTTGTATACCATATAAATTTCTCTCTAAAGTGATAATGTCTCCAAAATTTAAAAAGTATAATCCACTACTTCCATATCCAAATAATGTGTTGTGTAGTCATTCTCATGAAATCTCAACTTTCATTAGCCATATAAAACCTCATGATCCCCTTGCATGTGAACACACTTCAACCCAGATCTCGATGTGTTTCAATACACCACATACCCTTTTCCTAGTTATGGAAAAACAATGATTGGTGTTGATGTAAGTAAACCCTTTATCATTAAAAAAATTTAGGACACTGCTCATCCCATTGATATGATTTTTTTTTCAAAACTATCATCGGTGAAGCCAATCGTGATAAATCAAAAACAAAATATCGATAATACCAAGCTACACCAAGGAAGAAATGTATATTGAAAACATTCTATGGTGGTTTTCCAGATATAACCAGCACTATCATTTTGGGAACAATAGAAAAAACCCTCTCATAAGAAACATGGACAAGTAAATGAACCTATTTTATCCAAAAGTAACACTTTGAAAATTTGGAAAACAACTGATGATCCCTCTCAATTCGCAATACGATCACAAAGTGCTACTCATTCTCTACCCTTGTCCTCGAATACTCTATTATATCATCCACAAATACTACGAAAAAATCATCAAGATATCTCTAAAATATCTAATTCATTAATTCCAATAACACCACTAGTCTATTCGTTATACCAAAGGGCATAACCACATAATCAGAATGACCCTATCTACTTTTAAAAGATATTTTTGGAATATCCTCCTTCCACACACATAGCTGATGATACTTTGATCGTAATTCAATCTTGGTGAACCACTAAGTTTCCCTCAACAGGTCAAAATAATATTCAATGCATGGATGTTTATTTTGGTTCATTATTGTTACCTGATTAAGTCTACGATAATTAACATAGAGACGCAAGGTTCCATCAGCCTTTTTAACAAAAAAATCGGTGCTACCCACATAGACATGCTAGGACGAATGAACCCTTTGTTTTATAACTCTTCCAACTACACCTTTAATTCCCACACTTATTCTAGTTCCATTTATTGATATGTAAGTGAGATAGGACTGGTCCCTATATAGAGCTTAATCTTAAAATCCACTTCTCTCATGGGTGGAAACCTTGTGAATTCTTCAGGAAATATATCCATTAACAGATCCAAAACTGCGGGAAAAATTCATTACTCATCTTCTTCAACTGATGCCAATGAAAATGCCTCCAATTGATAAGATATCATCCCAAAAGTTGGTTCCAACAGACATGATGTACCCTAATTCTCATTCGTATCCCCTCTAACGATATGCCTCACACCATCGTCCATCAAAATGACTAACTGTTTGTGAATAATAGTAAATGTGGGCCTTAAACATTGGCGGTCAATCCATTCCCTGGATAATATCATACTAATCCATCTCATCCACCGAGAAGTCCCGCATCAACTCAACCTCATCCAGCAGTCCACAACAAGATCTACAATGGATGGTCAACACTTTTTTCACCCAGAGGAGTTTGATGTTTGATAACTCTATGCATCATTTCTATGGTAAAACCCAAAAAATCAAGGATGTGATAATTAATAAAATAATGTGAATCACTCGTATCATTCAACACTTGCATCAATATGGAATTTAAATGAACCATACCTCACATTGTTGATGGTCTTGACTAATCATCCATTACAAAACATTAAGCTCCAAATGATTACTTTCTTGATACACTCTATTCCTTTCATCCCTGATGTTACATTTCCTGATGAGTGGTTGTACTCCCAAAATCACCAAGATGGACTTAGCTCTACTGATGGGGTGTATAATTCTACCCTCATCCTATCAAGGCATATAACCTTGTGACCCCGGAAGGGTGTCACATACCCCCTGGCCTCGGAGCATTCCGACAATACCTTTGAAGGTTCCCCATCTGCTTAAAATTTTGACATGTTTGAGGTTGTTCCATAAAATCTTTCTTGATGTGGCTCATACAACCACACAGAGAACATCCTGGCTTACTCTGAGGCTTCAATGGAAGATTCACTGATCCTATAGTTGGATTTTAATTCATACTCTCACCATAAAAATAAGTGGTCCTCTTACACTTGAACCCAGCAATTGAGTTCCCAATATTCCCCATAGGTACTAATAAACTTCCTCCACTCGCAGCCCCTAATAAATCCATTTCCTCCACCAAGGATCTATTCACCATATCTTTATAATCATCTATACACAACACTGATATCTTTGACCAAATTTCCTACCTCAAAAAAGCATTGAAGATACAATATTTCAATGATGTACTACCCGCCACCTTGGGTGCAAACCTGACTAAGATCATAAACATAGCAGAATACTCTATTAAAAAAAATTTCATGTTGCTTCAAATGGAAGAAATCCATTGGTCGCAGAATTCATAATGTGGGAGGGTGGAATTGATTATTATACAATTCCTCAAATCTATCCAATTTTAGACTTTGGTCCATTCTAGCTTGGGCAGACAACTCCCCCCCCCCACTAAATGGGAAGAACATCAAACATCACTTTGAACTCTGTTGGGGCTTCCATGAATTCGAAGATCTTGTTTATTCTATTTGACCATACATCTGTCCTCTCTGGCTGTGAATCACCCCAATGGATGGGTGGATTCTTCCATTGAAACTAAACCACATGATCCATATGCCTTAGTTTATCCACTTTATTAACACTTCTTATTACTCCGAAAGCTTTCAAAATACTATACACTAGATGCTAGTTCACCTGGGGCTCAGGTTAAACCATATTATCAGCTGCTTCCTCCGGCTGGTCTCTACAACACCTACCTAGTTCCATTTCTATCAATATTAAAAAAAACCATGATTCCTTAAATTTTTGAACACATTATTCATAAATTTTACATCAATTACATCACTATTATCACCACCAGCCTTTCCATAAGTTTTCATTTCCCACATTGCACTTTTTTGAAAAATCAACCACGATTTTAAAATAAACCCATTTTCAAATTACCTCTAGTTTCCATGTTTCAAATTCTTCAATTTTGAATCCCAATACATTTTTAAAAAATCAACATAATCATATCACACCATAATTCATTATACCCCAATGACATATGCATCATAGTTTGAATTAATTTATACCATTAATGTCATGGTCATCTCGTTGGCTACACCCACAACAATGAGTTATCCAATGGCTATAAGTGTCTCAAAACACTTATGTACCCAACTCCCTAGTAATTTTATGTTCTGTATAAAATGGTTAGATAAGTCCTTTTATGATATAGAATCCATGTTCAGACAATCCTACACTGTGCTACCATCCCGACTCATGGAATTAGCCAATATATAATGTCAACACCAAGACCAATGATCAACCCCAAGGATTACAAAACTGCTCTCACATGATTTCCATGGACTAAACAAAACAAAAACAATTGTCACATCTCACCCCATCCCATTGGCAAGAGAGGGTGATGGAATTATACTTGGCCTTAAGCGATGATCACAAGGTTCCAATGGTTGTAATTAAATGCCAAGGGCTCCAAAATTTATTGGGTAATGATTTTCCTTAAGATTAAATCAACGAAAAAAATACCACTAACAAAAAAATATATAATGCATTAAAAGAAACAACCAAACCCATGAATTAAAAAAAGGCAACCAAGTTTATCCACAATACAACCAAAAACCATTAGATCCAAAAACAAATTATGAGTACTATGCAAAAGAAAAAATAAGAGACCCCAAAATAAACCAAGACACGCCCCACAGCTCAACACCAAGATCCTTGCTCCACGAATCCACACATCTCCCATGCATCACCACAAGACACTAGAAATGAGGTGCAATACCTTTACCTATGTCCCAGAATACATCATCCGAAAAATAACCCAAGTACCAATGTAGGGGGTGACTACTAACACTCAGTAGGTTTCCCACAAATGACATCCTAATAAACACCACTAGGATAAAACTGTTAACGCAATTATATAAATAAATTCATATAAAATAATAACAAGTGGAACCATTAACATAAACCAAACACACCCTTACCATGATACCTCACCCAAACAAAGAAACCATGGGAAATCCAAAGAAATATACAACAACCATTTCATCATTTAGACATTAGCAAAACAATTTCCATCTTGAAAAGCAACGCACAATAAGGAAACCAAATGGTGGAACTTCTGTCGTGCCAGTTCACCCATTACTATTAGTTGAACTTCCCACCCACATATCCTCTGATGGTGGTATTTACATCCACTATCCTTCCCTTTTTTATTGTGGTACTTCCCTCCTACTTCCACACAAAATTCCAAAAATCCATAACAATGTTTATGAACCACCAAGGACACAACAATATGAAATCAACCATTTCTATTAAAAGACAAAACCACATCGATAAATAACAAATTTATTGAAACCACCATTACAATATTTTGCACATCAAAACAATATTTTAATAAAAAAAATTTATTGGAAACAAATTTCATAAAAAATTTCGTTGACCCAAGCGAAGACTTATATTTTAAATCTACATTTTAAAATTTAACAATAAGATCATTAAACTGTAAAACCCCTTTTCCCCAAAAATCCAAAAATCCTAAAAAAAATAATTTTTCACAAATATGGAAATCCAAAATCCCAATTTATTTAAAGATAAAAAAATTAATTGTAACCAAAACCATTATTTCTAACCATGTGGAGTTGATAGAGAAGCCACCTAACAATAGGGTTCTGGAGAATTTGACCCACAAGCAATCACACCTCAAATCTAATAAACGAATGATTGAAACAAATGTAGATCCCCTTACCTAACATGCACAAGACTTAAAATTAAAACCAAAGGAAACCACTTACCTATATGTACATGCAACATATGTATATCATGAAAACCATGAAAGAGGGCAGCATAGATCTAGAGGAAATCACAATAAAACCAAGAGGAGAGACTTGTCGTTGAGAAACCACATTCAATTCACCAATAAATCTCTTCAAAACGTTCCCAAAACCTATTGGAGAGAACCTCCAACCTCTGAGAACCAAAAATACCAAATGATGCTCAAGTGGGAGAATAATTGGTGTGAAAAGTGGCACACCCAAGGGAGTCCATATTCAAAAACCCTATTTTTATGTGGCTGCATGGTTATCCCACACGGTTTGGAAAAACATGTGCTAATCGTCTGCAAGACAGGTCCCCAAGAGACGATGGACCACAGAGTTTCCTTGAACATTTTGGAAAACCATTCATTGGCCGTGTGGAAGCTATTAACTCCCCCTGAACATTTTCTTAGAGATTCCTCAAGGATTACCTATGTCGTTATCAAATTGTGTGCCCATATAAAATCCTCAAAACCTATTAAAAACCATTCCCTACTTTCCTATCCTCTTCCCAACTCATTACATACACATTAAACACATAAAAAGGAGTAAATATAGGCTAAAACCACAAACAAGGGTGCTATGATATCTCGCTAAATAAATCATGTGTATCGTATCTTACTTGGATACCTACCGCTATTGAAGGGATAAATGATACATAACTGGAACAAACATTTCCAATATCTAAATGGTGTGACAAAGTTAGACTCTATCAACCCATATTATTTTATTTAGTGTTTACCCACCCTTGGAGATACCAGAAGATAATTATAATGGTAATCTTAAGACATTACAGGCCATCTATGATGGACAGAAAATGATATTATCTTTCTTGAAAAGGTTACCACCCACCACCTAACAAAATGAACATGTATAGATGTCTTTTACACCTACGAAATTGTTATAAGTATTTAATCTACCTTTTACAAAGGAATTTTTTTTGAAAAGAATGTTTTCTATATAGATCCTGAAACATTTCCATATGGATCAATGCCTGGAAGGAACTGTTAGATAAAAACAACACAATCTCCGTTTCTTATAAAAAGCACCCATAATTTAAAACCATGACTCATAAAAATATTCCATAGAGTTAATCGTTTTATTAAATTTATTGGAAATATCCAGATGATAGTCTGTGAAGAAATATAAACATGCGATGACAGGGCACTATGAATAAATTTACATAATCCCAACATCAATCAAGGATCACTTTAAAAAATTATACACCTTATAAAATGGTTCATCCAAAATATCTCTCTAACCTAATTAATACTCATATAATCAATAATTATGTACTCCCAAATAGGTAATATGGGGGCCACCATCACTAATCATTCCACTATTACACATAAAAACCAATCCTTGTGGGTTTTCATGGGTAATATTATCAGAAAATACATAGTGGAATAATTCAATTTTAAGTACTTAATGGGATTATTCTATGAAAACCAAGTTGTCCTCTTATTCCTAGCCTTTTCATGATGATTGGTGAAATATCTCACAAAACATTTTTCTAATTCCCTCTTTATTCATATTACTAGTACATTATATAGAGTTCACAACACATCATTTTAAAACTAGGATATAAAACCCATCTATAATCATGAAACTCCCTCATTGGATCCTCACTCAATCCAATAAGAACCATATTCAGTCATGGAAAAGAAAATATTCCCACTCCCATGAGACTACCCTGGTGGTGGATCCCCACCATATATGATTTATCTCAAAACTATTACATTTTTATAAAATAACTACACTATATTTATCTGGTCATGAACTATTGATGTGATATATTTAAATTTAATTATTACTCATCCCTCTAACTCCTACACAAAATCATTAATAGAAATTGTTCCATCATCTATCACACATCACAATATTCCTACACTACCATTATCTACGACTTACCACAAAATTCATCACTAATGATGTTGGCCTTAACTATTTTATAATACTATTTGATTTCAAAATACTATAGATGGTTGATGTACATACTCTATTGAATTTAAATATCCCACTACGGAAATATTTTCCTAAGGCTCTTTTGGTAATTGAAAACCATAATCCTCTATCCCAAATAATAGTGTCTCTATAATCCTAGGGAAGTTACCACCAAATATTATAACAGACTGTGATTAGGATAATTCCCCTCATGTGGTCTTATTTAGCTAGGGATAAAAGGAACAACTTGATCCTCCTTCATTTGATCTACTCTACGTCTATATATGGATTAATCACATTATATGTTATATAGAATACATGGAATAAGTAATGTGATGATAGGTTTTGATTTTATCCTGCATTTCAACTACTAAAAGTACTTCATATAAGCATATCTCTAAAAAACATGACTCGTTTCTTGGTCATACCTGACACTGATGAATCTATATGGTAGAATACTGGTATAAAGTGTCGATAATAACATACTAAACCTGAATTCTATGAATCTCAATTAAATTACTCGGTCTCTCATATGATACCAGAGCTACAAATTTACTGGTCAATCTAACACTCTTACCTGTGACACATCATTTCCCATGAAATACATATTATCAATCAGGAAAATTAATTTGGTTAGCATGATAAAATGACAAGTCTCTCAGTGTGTATTAAATATTATATCTAGATATTGGGCATGATCATCAATTGATGGATATTACACTATGATATCATCAATTAAGATGACAACCTAAGTATCCAAAATATGTTTAATGGTCTAATTCATCATTTCTATCAAATCATTGGTGTGTTAATCAAACAAAACTATATCACTACACAATAATTCAATCCATAGCAACTTCTAGATGTATTTTATGGTATGTTAAATTATATGAACCTCAATTGGTTGTATCTAATTCTCAAATTGATATTGGAAATGATTAGATCATTTACAATGATCAAATAGGTCATTGATGTTTAGAAGGGGATATCAGTTCTTTACAACTATCTCGTTCTATCTTTAATAATTGAAAAATAAAGGAATAAATTCATTAGCCTTCTTAGAATAAAAAACTATATAAATCCCTGGTTATGTATAAGATGTATGAAGCCATTAGCTTCATGATCATCCAACTAAATTTTATATCATGAATCACTTTTGGTTCCAATATGTAAGTAGGAATATAAATATATTCAACTCTGGGCACAAAAACGATGGTAAAAAAAATCACAAAACATGGTTTTTAGACTTAGAACTCTCTAGTAATATAATTTTGAAAATATTATATAAAAAAGTGTAAATTATTCTACAATATCACACCATTATTTTGAAAATTACCTTCTATATGATACATGGTAAAATCCAATATGTACTAATTTTTCACGCCCGAACAAAAGAATTTCCATCTCTTTATTGTGAATAATTTATGTCCTTATAGAGATAGAATGGTAACACTCATAAAATAATTGTCAATATGATATTTTTATAGAACTATCCAATCTATACAATGATGAAAATTGGAATTCATCATTTTTAAACAAATTGTCACTCCATGAAATAATAACTACTGATATATAGAGGGCATGTTTTGAAATGTTTGATATCTAATGACTATACTAGTAGGAGTGTTTCATTGTTCAATCCACCATATTTCCATTCCAAAACTATGAAAAACTAATTTTATAAATTATTAGATTGAAAAGTATGTTTATTATCCTATATCAAAAAGAACACGAGAATGGGTAGATTATTCATGAACCGATCCTTTGATAGAAGGGGGTTATGAAACTATAATAGTTGGAGTAGTATGAGTGGCATTGAGCTATTTAAACCCTCTACCCTAGCCTCTATTTTAAATCCCCAAAGTTATTCCCTCATTTTGGAACTCTCATTCCTACACCAGTGTGTCACATCCCCTGATTTAAGTTGAACAATATGAGGAAATGCAATTGACGTACATGTTGAGGGGTATTCCATTCATTTACAGACTTTGGTACCTATCCCGATCCCCTAAAACTCCAATACAGTTATATATTCAAAAAACATATAGTGATGACCATAACTACTAATATCATGAATATCCAACTAGGGGTGTGGATAGTGATGCTAATTTTGGCCCAACATACCACACTGATATGACTAAAATAGAGCACAGTTCTGAGATGTCTTCCAACTAACCTCACAGCACTACCCATAGTTAAATTGGTGATAAAATTCATTGCAACTATTCATTCCTCAAGAATAATAGTTCATAGTTTTCCATGATGAAAAAATCATGTCCACTTCTTGTGGATTCCCTATGATTTCATTTCATGATGAACGATAGATTCCATACATTTTATAGGATACTCAATATAAATTCATTCATCTTTGACTCAATACCATAACAAATACCCTTATAAAAATGTCTGGAACTCTAGATCTCATCCTCAGTTTAAGATGGATTGTGGAACTATAGGTCAACGAAATTTATGACGTATTCCATCACTAATGTTTTCTCAAGATCCAAATTCGTGATATTTTTTGTATTCCCATCCATCACCATATGTATATAGATGTGGATCAATAAATTCAACTTGATCTCCTTCCATAATAGATCATCATGCATGCCATCTTGCTCTATGATGTTCCACCAACACTTGGAGGGTCAACAAAGCTTATATTAATATAGTTTCTCCCTACTAATAATGTTTCTATCAAAATTCATAAATTTTGTGGCGATTTACTAGATCTATAAATCATATTCTTATGGTCCACTCTCCCTAGAGAATTTAGTGAAATGCTACTATTGAAACTCCCTCATTAGCTCAGATGTCGAAGACATACTATAGGTGGTCTCCCCTTTTCATGGTTTTTTTGACCATCAAGAATTTTTCATGAAGATGAACAAAAATATGATCCTCATGAGGTAAATTAAACTTCAATATCTCTTTTTTATGAGAATGAGGATTACTACTCTCCTCAAGCTCACCAAGAAGAAGATGATGAGTTATTTTGGCCAAAATAAAATCACACACATTTAAACAAAAGAGAAAAAAGGCCATCCTCAACAAGTGATACCAAAAGGGAACCCCAAGATCACGGTATCTCTAAACATGTCTTCCATGTTCTATATAATGAAATTACAATTACTATCATTTAATTTATTATATATAAATGCTATCTCATATCACATTTCATTAAGGAAAATATATCACATGTAATACATATGTCTGTATCGTGAAAAATTATCTTAAATATTTGTTTCTATGTTAAAATAATGATTCACTCATAATTATATCATTAATTATTAGGACATGATTAAAAATTGTTAAAAATAATAACATCACATAACATGTGAATCAATCATGTTGAAATAAAATCAATTGTAACAAGAGATCATCCAAAAAAAGTATTCTCATCCCATGGTAGTCACATTTTCTCCATACATAAACTCCCTTATACCATTAAGAAACTCATTACCAATTAATGAAACATCATATTAATCATTATATCTTTCCCAATGATAAATGTAATAGAAATGAAAATAAATTCTCCCTTGATTCCACTTTGTAACTTCTCTAATCCGAAACTCCCTTAAGTGGCCAAATAAGGATGGTAATTGGAACTCAATCTTGTATCCCCATATTATAGAGGCTACAAACTACAAGTAGGGGTTTCGTTAAAATTTTGGGTTGAATATACCACATAATATTGAATTATTATGCAGTTTAAAGTTACAATAATCAATGTAATAGATAAGATGGAAATAGTACAACAACAACATTGGAGTAAACGAAGGAACTAATAAATGAAAAAAAGAATCATGTAATAAAAAAGTGTAATCATATAAAAATGTAAAGATAAAAATTTAAAAGTACAATAAATATATAAAATAAACAATCCCAAATGATTTTGTCCCCAAACCTCATATTGGAATCTTCCCCAAACTTCATCCCTTCTCGAAAGCAATTAGATGAAACGTGTCCTCATTCCCTTATTTCAAACATGAACACATCTAAAATGATCAGTGCAAAAGGGGATCCTTAATCGAGTTTTGTTAAAACTCAGTATGCATGGACAATCATGTATAAACAATGTAGTTTGATAATAAAATTCAACAATAGAGTGATAAACTATTATACTAATTGCTAAATTAATATAATATATAAATCAACTTACTTCATAGCCAGGTTAGAATGTCTCTGAGCAAGTTGAACTACCATTAAAGTATATATTCTAATTCAGGAATAATCACAAAACCTAGTGGGGCCCTTTATATAATAATTTAACCCCATAGGATAATCCCTAAATATATTTATTTCAATATTTAATTGGTCGAGCACACTATATAATAATTTCACCTCATATCACAGGTCTAAAATAGTTATATATGATTTTCATCATGTATCATCTGGGAAATCCCAGTATATAAGAATTTCAGCATCATAGAGCATAAACATATATGAAATAATTTCAGCATCACTAGGGGTGGCCCGATATATAATATATTAAACATAAAACATGATAAAACATAACAACAGTGATATCAAAATATCCCATCAAAATAATTAATGATTAATTATGAAAATTATCATTTTCCATTCATTTATAACTTCATTTTTTTTCAAATTATAAAAATTCATTTAAATTGAAAATAATATATTTCCTTAGTTATTATATATCAGGAAATATCTGAAATCAAACATTCAAAGAAACAGACATTGGAACATTATGAAATTTTTTTATCTGTTGTATGCTCACTAAATGGGTAGCCATATGGTAGGAATCAAAACTAATTAATCTAATGGGATCCAATAAATAATCCAATACATGATTTTTTATTATTCATTAGCCAATAAAATAATTCTCATGTTGTGTTGGCATGACTACAATATTTCACATAATTAATAATTAATCCAACCAAATGGTTTTGTTTAGACCCTTGAAGATAAACCGAAAAATAAGAAACACCAATAAAGGGATCACTATTGGTGAAAAAATATGATGGTGATGTATGAATAAACCCAAATCATCCAAATAACATCATCAAATATTGTTTCCATAGTAAAGATAAAAATAACACAACACTCAATAAAATAATGAGTAAAGGAGAAGACAACCAATGAAAAGAGACCTACCATGAATTAAACACCAAAAAAATATATAAGGGTTGAAATCTCTCCATGATCACCAAGAGATTCATCAAGGATCAAGAGTGGGAATGCATCTAGTGGATGAATGAAAAAATACTCATTTTTTCCTTTCACTATTCATCCTATGACTTAAATTGTGTGTATGCATATTACACAATGTATAATCCTTAATTGTCAGGTATACTAAAATATTCATAACCTTAGGTAATTTTAACATTGTTCAAAAAATATACATTTTGTAATGTTGATTCAAGAAATTTAATAAAATTTGTAGCATTAAACCATTCAAATCCTATATCCCCACCACGGATTAATCTAAAGATAGTTACATGGCATGTAATTCATTTACAAGGTGTGTTAGTGATTTACATAAATTTATAGCACCCAAAATTCTCAAAAGGGACTAAATGACCTCTGGAGACATCTAAAATTGTGGAATACCCTCAAAAAAATATTTCAGACATTTAAAACTACAATCCACTAATTAAGGAAAACATATAACTTGGAACCTTAGGTCAGTTTTCATATCAATGCCTTTTTTTATCAAAGAGAGACTCAACCTACATTGTGTAAAGGAAAGGAAAATCCAATAAAAAGAGGATTATCAATAAAAATCAATGTAGGAAATACATAAAAAATAGGATCCTATATAGGGGATAATAGATGACTAATTTACTTGAAGGAGAGGTATTTTTCGAGGAGGATCAATATAAATTTGAATTAGAAGTCAATATATGGAGAGGTGGCTGTGATCCCCTATTATAAGAAAATAAAATGACACATTTGAGAATGCCCATTACACGTCCAAGATATAGTTACATTATTGCTTATTCAATGGCTCCAAAATTATTTAATAATGGATTTTATGGAAGGATTTAATCATGAAATCCTAAACCAACACTTTCCACACATGTTTTAAACATGTTTTGTTGTCTTTTACCATATATTTTTATATTTTAACATATGGATTATTACCCTAGTCAATGTATTTCAAATATATATTCTTAATGTATGGAAAAACATATTAATAAATTTTTATTTTTTGAACATAATATTAATCTCAATTTATCCCGATTAATTTTCTGTATAGGTTATAAAAATTACTATATTAAGATATATAATATATGAAAAATTGTTTTCGTAGAGTCATTAATTGTAACTATTTTGTTCATATTATTAATAAGTATTAATTAAAATTTAACAGAAAAATAATATAGCCACACAATAGTTACAACAAAAAATAAGTTTATAATTAAAATTACATCAATTAAATATATTGGATAAAATTTATACAACATTAAAAAAAATTAAGTTAAAAAAAATCATTTCACCATTATCATTGAAATTAATTGCAATATTATAAATATTCTATTTACGACTTAAAATAAAATTATACTTGTTATCTAACATTTTCATGATGTAATAAAATATGAATTCAATTATATATATATATATATATTATAAGTGATAAAGTATAATTTCTATTATAAGCATATAAAAATAGTTTTCAGTGTGAAATGTATCTCATATTTCCCAAATGTAAAATACATTAATTATAAAATCAACAATGTATTTAAAAATTATATATATTTGTTAAAAAATATATATTTTGGGTAAAACTTTATTTCCTAAATATTCATGTTCTTGGTTTATTATAATGGTGATAGTAATTTGGGAAAAAAATTATAATTAATATTCACAGAAAAATTAATTTTACCAAAAATCTAAAAACTAATCACATAATAAACATGAAAAACTACAAATAATATGAAAGTAATTTAATAAAAGTAAAATTAAATAATTTCATATTTTATATTTAGAATAAAATTACAAAAAAATAGAGAGAAACTATTTTTATATTCAAATACATTTTTTTCAAATACTAATTTTTCTCATTCATAATTTCCATATACTACTAATTAAGCTAGAATTAATAAAACATAATTATATTTTATAAAATATAATCATTTAAAAATAATATACTAATTTTTAATTTTTAAAATGGATGTCAAAGAAAAATTATCGATTCTTAAAATATATAATGAATTAATTTGATTTGATTAAAATAAAATTTATATATAATCAGATTTATTAGTTAATTTCAAAATTCATTTATTCATAATATTTCTTATTAATATAATTTATATGATTAATTGGTCTTATAATATTGAGGTTTTTTAATCAATTTTGTGTGTATATCAATCTCTCTAATGTATTCAACCAAATTAGACGATAACATATATCAAAATATCAGGTCAATATAATTTCAATGTACTAATGCATCTCATTTGTTCTATATTGATATTGATTTATAGAGATATAACATTTTCCTTAGAGATACTGTAGATGTATCGAAAATGGAATGGAATGGATGAGTTTTATCTTATGTGGAGTTATTTATGACATGATCTATTTGAGTGAAACATCAAAATGAGTTATATTGATAACCAATTGTTGTGAATATAGAGATTGTGATGAAATTAATAGTGAAATGATACAAATCATACTCATAATTTATATGTTTATGATTATATAATAATTATGATATCAACCTGTTGTATTATATTACATATTAAAATAATTCATATCATATGGTTTTTTATGGACATATCATAAGGCATAAAATATAGATAACATGCTATACCCTTTACATATTAGAATGATGATATAAAAATATCAATATATTTTGATACTCATAATAAAAAATTTACATGGGTTTAAATATAAGAAATTTATTTTGAATGGAAAATTGTAACAATTCTATAATCATTCAATAACATGTGTCATAAATATCATTTTTTAATATGATATTTTTTTATAATGATATCATTATTTCAAAGGTTAAAATAATTATTAAAATTTAGAATTGCATGCATATCTCATGAAATATGATTAAATGTAATGGATGACCTAAATGATTCTAAATTACAATATATATTATACAATGACTTAATTAGGTCATTCTAAAAAATCCAAACACATATTCTATCATACGGTTCTCTAATTTCTCACTTTCATTTCATCACGTATCCTTTAACTGGTACAAGCATGACACTGAGGATTTGGAGAGTCCCACACCACCATTGGGTGATTTATTCAATAAATGAATACATTTTTTTCTTGTGAATATTTTGGTAATTCGTAATGTATCATCTAAAAACAATAGTTACTAATGTTATGAAATATATCAAAAAACAATCAAAATTTATTTCTCTTTATCCTGTATTTTTTTCATAGCACGGTAATTATTAGATTTTGGTTTCCAAAATTATTCACATTATTAATTTTGTGATGATCAATATTAGAAACTCATTTGTGGTATTATCGTATTCCAATTATTCTTCATTATCAAAATCAAGCATGAAAAAGGAATAATTTTTCCATACTTTACATATAATAATATATATCACGAAAAAACAACGAATAATACAAATTTAAGGGTTTAAAATATATGTTATCATAATCTAAGATAAAATCATTTCATATTATATAAGATACCACAGGATTCAAGTTAGTTTTAGTGTTTGAAATTTTTTATACACTACAATATACTACGGGATCCATGGACAATGACAACACAAATTTGATGACGTTAAATATATCATGATTTCAATATAGGGATATCAGGAATATTGAAAATTATGTCTCCATCCACTGAATCATATATAATTATTCAATAATATAATAATTTAGATAATATGTGTTTATATATAATTAACCATATATCGTAGTCATAAGTTATAGTTCAATTTCATGGAATATGATATCTACATAACATTAAATAGGATATATATATGTGTGTGTCTGAAAACTAAATTATTCTAATTTCAAATTACAAATTGAATTATATAATTTAAATAACATATATAAAATATATAAATTAATTTTTATATATTTATTTTATATTTATAATTATTATTAATTAATTAATTTTTATTTGTTAAAAAGTAAATGATAAATATTTTTGAATCATTTTATTAATATGTATCCACAATATTGAATGATACTATTAAATATAAATGATTTATACGGAATGATTAGTAATTTTATACCCTTCCCTTAATATTTGTTCATAATAATTATTTTTAATTTCCAAAAAAAATCATTATTTGATAAATTATTTTATCCATATCAAGTTACGTTTTGATAACAGATATATCAAAATATTAAAATATAATGAATGTGGGATGTTTAAAATGTTTAAATAATTTATTAAAACATTTAATATATATAATATTTATATGAAATTTTTCTTATGTTCAAAATAAAATATAATATTAAATTATAATAGAATTAGTTTCATATTAATAATAAATGGAAATTGATTGTTTATATCAAATTATGTAACATCTATATTGAAATTCTAAATTATAATGTGATTACACTTTCCTAATATTTTTAATACATTAAAATAGCGTCTCTTATGATTAAATATATCTATTCATTTATAATTTATTACAACCTATAATTTCATTGTAAATATAATTTTCTTCTTTTAGATGCATGAATGTTTTAATATAATGTGTAAAGATGCATCTATAAAATGTTATACATGAATATAATGAGTTATTTTTAATGAATAATGATTTATTTAGTTATATCCTACATTTATTTTCCATGTACTGGGTTATGAGCTTGAATTTAATGTTTGATTATAGTATATATATATTATCAACTCTAACATTAATTAAATTTATGGTTTCATTGATTAATATAAAATCTTGAAAATGGAATTTTTATCAAACTCCTCATTATCATGGAGTCTTATGTCATGACATGAAATATAAAGGGTTTAAATATGTTGATCAAAGTTTAATCTTGTAGGTATTTTTAATTTAATGTGATTTTAATCCATTAAAAATAATGGTGTCCTATACTATTAGATTTTTTTTGAATTTTTTTGTTTAAAATTATTGTTATAATTATATATGGATTATTTAAATAATCTATGAGTTTTTTTAATGTTTTAATTTTAAATTTGTTTTAAACATGTTGATTTTGTGGAACTAATACAATTATATTCTATAACATTAGATGTAGGAAAACATAAAAACTAAATTACATGAGATAAATAAGAGATATTAATTCACCATAAATATAAAAAATGTTTGATTCCTTCTAAATTTGACACCTCTATGACATCAATCATTCATATGGGTTGGTTCTTCCTTATTATGGAACCACAAATTTTTTTGGCGATGAAAAAAAGAAATTTGGTGGAGCTAAGAGTTTTCTGAATAATTTTTTAATTTCAAATGGGTTATAACTTTCCACGAAACCCATAATAATGATATTAGCAAAATCATGTTAATTTTATTAATATTAAACATTAGGGAATGATTTCTTGACTCATCCATCGAGTATTTGTTAAAAAATTTATGATAATTATTTCACACATAAGTGGATAAATTGATATAAAACACATAATCAAATACAATACTTGCTAAAATATAGATCAAGTCCCACTAAGGTAAATAAGTTTTTTGAAATGGGTATAAATTTTAGTTTTATAACATTTAATAATTTTCCTAATAAAATTGATCTCAAAAATAGGACTAATTTTATTAAAGGTTATTTTTAAAAATATTCATTATCATCTAATAGTATGTTGAGAAAATTTAAATGGGAATATAATTTTTAATTTATGAAAAAAATTATGCTACAGAAAAACAAATGAATTTTTCATAAGAAATAATCAAATTTTCATTTATTATAGTTACCCCTTCCTGATTATACAAATATATAAATTATTAGATAGATAAATCTATATTCTTATGTGTGGAATTTATAAATGAACATAGTAATTCAAAGGAAATAAATACATGATATCCAAAAAATAGTCTCCACTCATTTACACAATGAGTGTCAAAAAATTGTTTAGATATAACTAACCAATTTTTATTATTATTGGTTTGTCCAATTCATTTAGGAATTATAGTTTGAAATTTTATAATGATTATAAAGAGTTCAATAGTTCGTTTCACATTATTCACTTTCTTTTTTATGATAGAACAAAATTTAAAAAGATTTCTAGGAGTCAATATTTGTTCACTATTATTGAAAAAAATAATATAGGTAAGGAATGATGATTATGTTATCCAATAGTAAGACTCAATAAAAGAAACCTAATGTAGGTTCCTTAAGGGAGGGGAATTTTTTCCCTTGGATGAAAAGTTTCTCTTATAATTAATAGAATTCTCTTAAAATTATTGTAAGTACACATCATCTATTGATTTTATGGTAATAAATTAAACAATTCTAAATGTTATATGATATAGATAGTAAAACGTAAGGCTTTTCTAAATAAAAAGGAGTTCAAAAACTAAAAAATATTAAATCAAGCTTGTATTATATTGAGTCATGATGAATCAAAGGAATAGTAAATCATAGATCTATGTTAAAATGATAATATATATATATATATATATAGTTTTGTATGGAAAATTATTGATCATGGTTTTATTTTATGGTAGGAGAAGTTTTTATAAATGGGGAGTTTATATGAACAGTGTGATAAAATAAATTTGCTTTATGACTTGTCTAATTCTACATTGCACTTGATAAGAATATAAGTTGAAAATTGTATTATCTTGGAATAAATGTATTTTATACACATTATTTAAATATAATTTATGGTACTGAACAAAACCATATTGGATTATATTAATTAATAATGCATTTATTTCGAAAATTTTTTTCTAAATACATACAATACTATACAATTTAACGATCAACATTTTTTTAGAAAGAAAAAATCACACTAAAGAAATATTAAACTACCCTTACTATAGTAACCCAAAGATTATATCTAATTTATTAATATGTAATAAGATATCTAGGGTCACATCATCATGTAATGGTAATATTATTATTCTTGAAAAACAATATGTATACAATATTAAACATTTATAGTGAAAATAATTTTTAAAACAAGGTAAATGTAAGTATTATTTATATTAAATGATTATTCAATGAATCAACATTCATATCCTATGGAAATGGAAAACATTTCTGATATCAGACACATAATAAAGGTTTTAGGAAATATAATCCTTAATGAATATACATAGAACACTCAATTTATAATTTTAAATAATAGAAAACCCTTGTCATTAAATCAATAACATGAGATCATATTTCATTCAGGAATAATATATTTATAATAATCTCATTGATAATGGTAAGTAATTTTTCACTGATGGAAATGCATAAAATTATACATCATGATATCATATATGAATAAATATTTCCCAAAAGTACATTTTATAAGGTTTTTGAAATCAATGAAAATGTATACAGCAAAACCCCTTTCAATATAGAAAGACATATTGTTTTCCACATAAGGATAATCGATCATTTGAAGAGATATGTAATTTAATTCTTCACCCTTCACATCATGTCCAATGTATTCCTCATATATTGAATGGTCATTTTAATTCCTAAACAATATTTAATATCAATAAATATCTGCATTGAATAGAGATTAATTTATAGTATCATTTTCACCACCAATAAAATAGTTTTTATAGTAATGTATCTTACCAAAAATATTAAATTGTTTTAGATATAATCATATACCAGATATAAATAATATTGATATTTTTATACACAAATGATAATAGTAATGTGGTTGATTCAATAGTAATGAAATGACCACAAAAATAAATAATACCTCATATATGACCATCGATTTATCAGAAAATTATGTTTCTTATTAAAATCATGAATTCTAGAGAATAAAAGAATATTGGAAAAGAATTAAAATAAAATTTATTTTTTCCTCAATTGAAAAATTTATAATAAAGAAAATAATAATAATATATTAAGGTATTGGGAAATTTTATAACATCACATGCATTTAAAACAATTATTCCCTTTAACGTCTTGTAAGGAATTTAGAAGTTGAACCTTTCTAAAAGAGTATAAAAAATCCATTGAATACAAGTAATGAGTTAGGAATAAGAAACTACATCTTTCATAAGTCATTTTTTTATATATATTTTACTTTTATAAAATGTTCTTGAATTTTACGATCATGTATGAATAATAAAACCGATCAAAAAATAGAAATATCATCTTTTTATAGTTCCATAGATATTAAACCAAGTCGGAAAACATAAACTTTAATTCAATATCCATTTAATAAAAAATATATTGACTTTATGAAATATAAATTTTAATATTCCATTAATAAAGAATAAAATCATTTCCTAAAAAATGAGATTATAAAATAAATTCTTACTGCAATTGAAATGTTTAAATATTAACACCCTTAACGAGTAAAACTGAATTAAAAAATATTCAACAATTATAAATTTAGATTCATGATTAATACTTCAAATTGAATGTATATACACCATGTAAAATAAAAATACATGTATAACAACAAATTTTTATCAATGGAGTATAAATTAAAACTAAATCATTAAAAATTATGACATCATTTGAGTGATATTTAATACATGAATTTATTATTCATAAGGAATATAAATCTACATAATACTATTAGAAATAAATAAATAATACTATCTGTGGTCATTACATACATAGTTGTGGAATAAAATAATCAAGTAAGTATTGTTTTTCCTCAATGAGTTCAAATTGAGTTATGAAACCCCTTACATCACACATTCACTTAGTTTAATTTACATTATCACTCACTATAAGTAAATTTATATTTTATAATTTTGAAAAATACCCATATAAATTTGTATTAAATCAAATATTATAAACATATAACATATTATTATATTATTGTTGAAAATCGTTCTTTATTATCATTTTTCATGTGTTAAAAACATCATTATTCTTGTAAGTTTGGATTCTGTATTAATGGTCCTTTTTTTAAAATTTTGGATATATAATCACAATAATTTTAATAATGATATAAATATCATATATATGTATTATTTATATTAATATTTATTATCATACCTGAAATATAGACTTGGATAATAAATCATGTTGCTTTATGATGTGTTAGTGCATAAGTACATAAAAGTAACATTAACATTTTGGAATGGGTGGAAGGGTACTTAGTTAAATGATGTTTAAATATACATGATCATTATTATAACACATGTATCATATTAATTTTTAGTTACATCATTAGGACATTTCATATAAGATGGTGATAAAAAAATATTTACATTAATTCATGAGGAGGTAGTACTCCGTACACATGATCGATGGTATTATTTCTAACATAATAAAGAAACCCATAGATAAATATTATACAATCAATACATTAACATCGTAGTATGTGGCTCATGTCTGTGTTATTATGTTGGAATTTTTTAGAAGTCATTCTCAGTGGTAAATTAATAAAAATATGAATATCATAAAATAAATTTGTAACATATTCTATGAATGATATCCATTATATCTAATTTTAAGTACACTAGTATTAGTAATTTTTTTTGAAGAAAATACTTATAATATATATATATGGGCTTTATGGTGATTTTATTTTCATGGTTTCATACATAATTTTTTCTCAAAAGGTGTTAATAAAAGAAGAAAACTATATTACCATTATAGTGAAGGATAGGATATACAAAGAATTACATAAATTATTTAAATAAAATAAATTTATATTCATGTGAATGTTGAAGATGTTGTAAAAATATGAGTGTATAAGACAGGGTAAGGTTTAATTAAATTCATATATTAAAATGTGTATATATAATTCGGTAATTTTAAATCATACCTTTTGGGATAACTGTTTTGTTAACCAATTTTATCCTTATCCATAGTAACATCATTTTAATCCTAAGAGTTTAAAAACATACATTTAATTCAATAATAGCACAAAAAGGTTAGTTGGTGGGTAATTAGACCATGTTACATCCCGATTAAGCCCTTTATTGTTTTTCATTAATGTGATAATAAATTATATTACATAAAATTACATTCAAGTCAAATTAAGAACTATTTCCAAATATTTAGTTTAAAAACATTAATATAGTAGGGAAATTTGAATATATAAATCATTTTCCAACCAATTAGATATTATATTCCACTATAAAAATTTATTTGGATCTGTTATTCATCCAAACAATATTACTTTTAATTTTATTAAATTCATTACTTTTTCATTTTTCCACTACTTTCACAACAATTGGGTTAATATTGTTTAATAAGTTAAGGTATATATACAATAACTAAAAATTAATAATAAAAAAAACTCTATAAAATAAATTAATTATTCTCCAAATTGTAATTTATATTACTTCATTATAACTCCTCAAAAATATGTTAAAATATAAGATAAATTAAATCAAAGAGAGTGACATTTTTGAATTTTCCATTATTGTAATTAATATAACGATCTTTATAAAATAAAACATCCTCAAAAAATTCATATATTAAATGTCAGTATTTATGTATTTTAATTACCAAAATACATGGATTTAAATTAAATGGTTTAACATTTTTTGGTTTACAAACAAAAAAAATAAATCAATATCTCAAGTTATTACTATTCTCATATTTATAAAAGTTTCATCTTTGAAATCTTAATAATAAAATTTTAAAATAAATACATCATATAATATGAAAAAAAATTATTTATTGATATTATATTGAACATTACTTTTTATTTAATAATGAAAAAACAAATTATAAATGTTCCTATATAAAAAATATCGTACAAATTGAGTTTTCAAAAATTTACCTTGATATTTAAACATTTATTAACATAATACCCTCATTAGATTTGTTTTCAGTTTTTTAGTTTGAGGAATTCCTTCAATATTGGAATAGAATAAACGTAAAAAAATATCATTTATTATCCTGTTCAATTCAATATGAATAATTTCATCCTTTGATGTGCATCATCATTATCATGATGCATTTTTCATTCTTATAACAATGAAAGGAGATTTTAAATGACTATAATATCCACAGATAGATGTAAAATTATTCAACATGTTCCTCTCTATTAAGAAATATTGTAATTTTTCACGAGATAAAGTAATAACAAATATAAATTAAAATTAATATGATTAAATATTAATTTAATTTTTATATCCTAATAAAAACAAAAAATTATAGATTTTAGTACTTATATAAGATAAAAATGTTAAAATAAAAAAACTATTATTGAACAAGTTAAAAAATTACATAAAATAAGATTTATTTGAGTATATATTTTTTATGTAAAATTTATAATTTTTATAAAAAAAATTAATCACTCATAATTTCATATACCAAAATTGTGTATTTATTATCATATAATCACAGTAATATGATAATATTTCTAATAAATAATCAAAATCATGATAAATAATTAATAAAATCATAAATTTATAAAAAAAATAAGTCAATCATTATTCCTTAAATAAAACCCCATTCCTAGGAAAAAATAATTACATATAACATAAACATTTATTATTCCTAATATAATAATATTATTTAAAAATATCTTTAATCATATATTCACCATATATCTTTTTAATCACATGGTTAACATTTAGATAAATCATATTTTACCAAAAAGTTTGTATCATTTGATCCCTTCATGAAAATTATAATAAAACTCCATATAAAACATAATTGTTATCAATACCATTCAAACATTTTCTACAAAATATTAAATCATTCTTCCAAAAAATTTATTTTATTTTAATCTTATATGAGACTACTCGGTTATATTTTAATAAATTTCCCTGAAAATATCTATAAAATTTTTAAACTCCCATCATATAAAATGTCAAATGTGTATCCAATATGTGATATATATTCACATCATTTCACACATCATCCATTATTCTTATGGGTTCTTTAATATTTTAATGTCAACCGATGGGTTTTTACCAGTTTAATCGTCTCATTCATTAAAATTATTTATAATGAAAATGATGACAATCCTTATAATATCCCCCATGAGGGTCAAGCCATGTGAGTTGTCTTAGAACCACTATTGGTGATTGTTTATTTAATAATAAATGCTCCACATTACTAGTTGTTAAAAATATGCGAATCTATGGCACATAAAATATACATTCTACTATAAACAGAGATGAATTTTCAATAAATTAATTCAAAATATCTACATTTCTAATGATCCATGATATTACACTATAGTTAGACATATCCATAGAATCTAGTATATGGTTCTTTTTTCTAATATATTAATTCAAAAATAAATTTTCCAATGATTATAATAATCTTTATATAATAAAATAATGTACCAACACAACCACTGTAATGGAGTGTTTTCTCCATCATTATTAAATTTTCCTAACATAAATGGATTATGTAACCACATTTCAATTATTTTAATATTATTGGGGAACCAATAATATATAACTACCATTTAAAATTGGAATGATTTTATTAAAATATGGAATCTAAAATATTAATCTTCTATGAATTTCATTCAATGATTCTTTCTTCATGTCAAATGGAAATTATAACAAAATAAGAGATATATCAAACATCTAGTAAGTGATTTTTATAGTAGAATATAACATGATTAAATATGAAATAATAATATTTGGAAGATAATTAAAAATAAAAAGTTCTAATTAATAAATAAATTTCTACCAAAATATATTAATGGATAATATCAAACTAATAATGTAATGTATAATAATAAAAAATTATCAATAAAGGAATTTAATTATGTTAGACATCATGTTCCCAAACATCAAGATATCTTTCCATCAGGTTCCTATGACTTGAATATTTATGTTAAAGGGAAGGTATACTAAAAAATCAATTTATTTTATCTAAGAAAGTGATTTATATCATAAGAAAAGTTAATGAATCTAGGGGATATGTATTTCTGACCCCACCCTTCAATATATTTCAAATGTATTCATTCTAAATTGAGGATAAATTTAATTCATATATAATATTTCTTTTCGAAAAATATCATTATTCTCTATTGAATATGGAATATTCATATATCCCCTGTCAATCAAATAAATTTCAGATTATAAAACTCTTTCTAGATGTGGAATTTGAATTATGAAATCAAAATATAAATGAAACATGAATATTGATATGTATAATAAAAATATTATTTGAAGAAAATAAATTTATAAAGATAATGTTAGAGAGAATAAAATTTAAAAATAGATGATAGTTATATTCTTTCTTTTAAAAGAATTGTATATTTCATTTTAATTTACTTTTTATGGTGAATAGACGAAAATTAAATTGATATACTAAATTTTAAATTTATTTAAAAATATTTATTGGTGAATTCAAAGAAAGTATAAGATAATAAAAAATGATTAAATAAAATATATGAATTTAAATCCATTAATGACAAAAAATTTAAAAAATTCATTCCATCTATATTCATAAAACAATGTATGTCTATTAAATTTTTGGAAAAAATAGAATAGGCCCTTTAAGACATTATAAAAATTTAATTCTAAAATAACATTTCCACAATTTTTTTGAGTGAACAAAAATAAATTTTTTAAATCAATTTCTAAAAAGATAGACAAAGAGAAAAATATACCAAATGAAAAATAGAAATGAAATTAATTTTTATTTTTAAAAACTTATTTCCTTAAATAATGATAATTGTTGATGAAATTTTTTAATAAAACAAGTAAATCCTTAATTATCAAGAGTATGAAAAAATATACAGACTGTAAAAATGATATATTATAAGATTTTAGTTATGGGAAATATAATTAATTATAAAAATTGTGATTTGGAAATAAATATTTATCAAGTGGGAAAAATTTCAAAATGTAAAAAAGTGAATGAATAATCATGAATTGTGATATTATTCTAAATGAAGGAATATATATTAATGTTACAAAAATTAATGATGTATTATATATAATACATTAAAATCTATTCATAACAACAAATATGTCTTAATAGAGTAGAAATTGAGATGATATCCCTCAAAACGATCATATAATTGGAATGAGAACTAATACTTGAATAAAATGTATATAAAAAATTATAATACATATATAACATGAATGAATATAAAATAAAAATTATTTTTTCATTTCATAGAAAATCATGGAAGAAAATTATGAATGAATTAGTGGTATAACTCAACGATTAAAATTTGGTTATGAAACCCTTTTCCTAATGATTCCATTTAGTGAAATGATATTTAACCTCCAACATAATAAATTCATATATACACTATCTAAATATTAATAAAATATATATCTATAATGTCATTCAATCTCCACATATAAAATCTTATCATCCTTCCATTAATTCTCATTCATTACTGTCATAGTTTGATAGGATTAATTCTTAACTTTTCATGTCTATTTTGATATGGAGGTTTGTGCCAGATCCTTGATCTTGGATAAATAACCTATATAATGTTAATTATAATATAAATATCACATTTATTTATTATATATATATATATATAATATTCATAGATGAAAAACATACATGAAAAATGATTCATGTCACTTCTTGGAGGTGTTGGCCCATACCAACGCATGAGTGATGTCATCATATTCTAACACGTGGATGGGTAATGAGATTTATTATATATTAAATTTATATATTCATAGTTATATTAAAGGTATAATATATACATTTATTAGTTCCATCATTATGACTATCCTATGGTGGTGATTCTGTAGAAAACATGACACTTGTAATCAATTTATGAATGATGTATTTGTCTTCCCTATGATGTAGAAGGTGATTGTAAAATATTATGACAATGACATTATACGCTCCATATAATTGATAAATAATGATTTTATTATATATGAATTATTAGTACATAACAATGAGGGTAATAGAAGTGTAAAAATTAATGAGTTAAATTATGATTTTTACCTCTTATTTGATAGAGATCCTTTAGATCTCATTTCAAAGACCCTAGAGATAGTCTTCTGGGTAGATAAACACCTCCAATATATATATATATATTTTTGGGAGAGATAATTTCAGGGGTTGGATGAGCAATATATCTTTTGTGTTGTGATAAATATAGGAAAATTGGTATCCTTTTATAGTTATGGAAATGATACACATAGATTTACATTATATATATATATAATTTAATCTCAAGAGAAAGTTTCAACAAAAACATATTCAAATAAATGATTTGGTATGTAATAAATCAATTCATCCAGTGATATTTTTTTATTTTTATGTCTCATTTTAATCCTTATCATTAGGTTTAATCCATTTATTAAAACATTTTATTATTTACCATATTAAAAATGATTTCATTTTTAATGGTTTGTAAATTTATTTATATGGTAAAAATTATATAATTAAAGTTAAATGGTTGAACTTGGATTCAATATTTCTTCACCCTTGACAAATTTAATGTTTTTTTTATTTTATAATCAATTAGATAATATATGATTAAACCTAAATTATATTTAAAGTCATATTATGAATGATTGATATATTATTACTCCATAGAGATATAAATATTAATTTAATTAGAATATTATTTTTTTATTATCTATATATTATAATTATCCATAATATTAATGTGAAAAAAACACTTCTGAAAAATATTACTGTAGAATTTTTATATTTATTTATAATTATTTTTCTAAAATTTAAATAAGCCTTTAATAAATATTCATAGAGATATGGATTCATTCATCTAATAAAATCAAATAATTTCAACTTCTTTAAATACTTTTAATTGCTCTTCTATTTATTTTTGAAATTAAGTACAAGACTTACACTTATAGAGATGGAAAATATTTCCCACGCTTACTATTCATAATACATAAAGCTAATAGGGGAATATATACAATATCGTATAGTATTTAATTTAAATATGTAACTATTTTTATCAAATTAAATTTCCATAAGTATTAGAAATTAATATAAAAACCCCACAAAATGAGGAATAAATTTTTTTGTAAAATTGATCATTCAAGAATCAGATGATCTTATATTAACCATATTACTATTAATAATTATCATATGATTAATAAAATAAAAATTTCATTAATGTCATTAATATTTTTTAATTTTTTTCATAAATTAAAAATTGAATTCAATATTTATATTAATAGGGTCATAAAAAGCATTATTATCATAAAATAAACTGATACTCAAATAATATATAATGTTGAATAATATGAAATTATTTAGATTATTATTCTTAAAATTAATAGTATGTTAACATCATCCCAAATACCAAAATTTAATAATTGTTTTAAATTATTTGATATAAATAAAAGAAATTTATATTTTATAAAAAAAAATTATTTTCACTATTCACTAAAATATAATTTTTTCTAAAAAAATCCTCATAATTCACAATATAAAAAAATACACACCTATATTTATAAAAATATATCTGATATTCCATACATGATTTATAATAGTCTAGTAAATTAGATATAATATCTATGCAAAAATGGTATATAAACAATGTGTTGATAGAGGTAGTGAGCAAGGAGACGATGTCATTTGGGATAGACAGACGACGGTGTTTCCTCGATCATAGGTTTTTTGTTGTTGAAGTTTTTCCGTATTCGGAAGAGAGTTCTTCGTTGGGGAGTGCATGCCTCATTGGAGAATGTGTTTTTTGTCGGAGATAATGATCCTCCATGCTCTCCCAAGCTCTTTTCCAACTCTCTTCCCAACAAATGAATTTCCAATATAAATTAAATTAGGTTATATAAATTTAAATTCTTTTGGAACGATTAATCAAGAGGCGTCAGCATAATTTATGTGGAGGAAGCCCAAGGGACCTCCCCAAATTGAAGAGGGATTTTAAAGGGGTGGCACAATTAAAGTGGGAGAGTTCAAGAGGTTTCTCTACATTAAGAGGGGAGTTCATTGGGCATTTTCTTCTTGGGTAATCCAGACCACCATAACCTCACATGGGAGGTTTAGTTCTGGTGGTCCCCATCTCTCAACACCCACAATGGAGTTTCAATGAAAATAAAAATAAAACAAATATTTATTTTATTTTATTTCTAATTTCCATGAAAAAACACAAATTCTATCTTTCACCCTTGACCTAGTGTGGTCACGGTGATGGTACCCTTAAGGGAATACCAGAACTGTGAGTTCAACGATGCCCTTAGATTCTAATTCTGAGTACCGGTTAAAATGTTATAGAAATATATTCTCACATTTATTTAACATACCCGAAAAAATGTTCAGATATTCATTCTGGGCATACTGGGCCTTAGAATAATGCGCCTTTAAATTTCATGGACTCATAAAATTCCCATTTAATTAAAAAAATTACATCAAATTTCTGGGTCTTTACATTCTCCCCACCTCAGGGCTTTATGTCCACTTAAGCCACAACTCAAAACTATATAAACAAGTGGGGTACTAAGAATAAATCTAAGTCTCCCGCTCCCATGTGCTCTCCTAATGGTTCTCGTGCTGCCAATGAATGCGCAACAGAGGTATCGACCTCCAATGAAGGTCTCGCTCCTGTCATTCTTCAATCTCAACAGGAACCTCCGTAAAAGTCTTCTAATAGTCGACGTCCAGCTCTCCATGGTCGATGATGTGAGAAGGGTCCTTCACATATTTCCTCAACTAGGATACATGGAAGACATCATGTACCCGATGCAACTGAGGGGGATGTTCTTGGAGGTAAGCCACTTCTCCAACTCTGCTGAGGACCTGAAAAGGTCTGATGAAGTTCAGAGATGACTTTCCACCTCAGAAAAATCTTCACAAACCACATCATGGTGAGACCCGTAGAAAGATGTTGTCTCCATCCTAGAACTCCATAGGTCGTCATCTCCTGTTTCCATAAGACTTATTCCTACTCTATGCAGTCTTCATCCACTCCTGGATGATCTGCACCTTCTCTATGGTAGCCCAGACCATATCTGGTCCCACGAGTGTTGACTCCCCTGGGTCAGTCCAGCACAAAGGTGATCTGCAATGTCTCCTGTACAATGCCTCAAAAGGTGCCATCCAAAAGTTGGAGTGATAGATGTTGTTGTATTCAATCTCCACAAAAGGAAAGTGATCCTCCCAGCTATAACCAAAGTCGAAGACACAAGAACGCCTCATGTCCTTGAGGTTCTGAATGGTCTGTACAGTTTGGACATCCTTCTACGGATGAAAAGTGGTTCTCAATTGAAGATGTGTCCCGAAAGCCTCATTCAATCCATTCCATATTAATTAATTAAAACATGCATCACGATCGGAGACAACCATAAAGGTTACTCCATGTAGTCGAAAAATCTAATGTACATTGAAGAATCCCTAGCTCTTTACTAAACCTTGCTCTCTGATCGGTAGGAAGTGGGATGACTTGGTGAGTTGGTCGACGATCTCCGAAATCGAGTAATGACCCCTGGATGTACATAGAATTTCTATCACAATGTCCATTGATATCCCATCCCACCTCCACTCTGGGAACTCCAAAGGGTGAACCAAGCCTGCAGGTACCCGATGCTCCGCCTTCACTTACTAACAAGTGAGGCACTAAGAGAAAAACTCTGCAACTACATTCATCATTTTCAGCCACCAGTGTTATCATCATAGATCCTGGTACTTCTTCACCACTCTTGTATGTACCACTAGAGGGGATGTGTGGATCTCCCTCAACACTCCCTCCCAAAGTAACACTGGTACCAAGGTACATCCTTTGATGAAAATGATGTGCTCCCCACCTTCAGAAAATCCATCAGGTGTATGCCTTGTGGATATCTGAGAACTTCATGCCTCACAGTAAACATCCCCATGTTTTTCCTCCCTAACTCGCTAAAGAAGAGGAGGCGTGACTATAAGAGACTGAAGAAACATTACTCCATCCTGATCCATAAATGATATCTGCAAAGCAGCCAGCTACTTTTTCACCTCGCCTAGCAGCTGTATACCAGACCTCCTGCTATGTACATCTGATACAACATTCCCCTTTCCAAGATTATACAATATCTCGCAGTCATAGTCCTGGAAGAATTAAATCCAACGTCGTTATCTCAGGTTTGGGTCTTTCTGAGAGAAGATATACCTGAGACTTTTTTAATCAAAGTAGACTTCAAAAAATTCTCCCATCATATAGTCTCTCCACATATTCAAGTTGAAGACCACTACTGCTAACTCCATGTCATGTGTGGTGTAGTTCTGCTCATGTTATCTCAGGTATCGATAACCATATGTAATCACTGCTCGCTCATACATTTGGACACATCTGAGCCTGCTCCCTGATACATCCCAATACACTACGTACCATATGCCCTCCTCTAGAATCCTCAAGATGGGGGCACTATTCATCCTATTCCTCATCTCCTGAAAACTCTAATGTCATCTCTCTGACCAAACGAAGGGTTTTCCCTTTTTCGTTAATGATGATAGAGGTGTTGCAACTCTAGAGAAATCTGGAACAAACATCTGGTAGTATCCACCCAAACCAAGGAAAATTCGTACCCCTATCACACTCCTAGGTGGCTCTCATGAAAGTACTGCCTCAATCTTCATTGGATCCACTACAACTCTAGCCTCTAATATTAAAATTCCCAGAGAGTGAACCAATCAGATCCAAAACTAGAACTTTGAGAGCTTACCATAAAGCTGGTGCTCTTGGAGTGTGTCCAGTACTACCTGCAAATGATTGGCATGATCCTCCTCAGTAGTCCAGTAGATCAGAATGTCGTCGATGAAGTCTACTACAAATCGATCATGTTATGGCTGAAAGATCCTGTTCATGAGTCCCGTTACCACTGGTTGAGTGTCGTTCATGCCGAATGGCATAACCAATAACTCATAATGACCGTACCGACACTTCAAAGTCGTCTATTTCACATCCTCATATTGTACTCTTAGATGATGATAGCCTAATCTAAGGAATATCTTCAAGAACCACTATTCACCCTTTAGATTATCAAATAGGTCACAAATCCTTGGGAGTGGGTACTTGTACTTTACGGTCACCCGGTTCATGATATAATAGTCAACACAAAGCCCCAAGATCTCATACACCATCATGGAAAAAAAATAAGGGAATCCCAAGGATAAACACTAGTCCAAATGAATCCCTTACCTTGTAAGTCATCTAGCTATTCCCAAAGATCATGATGCTCCATGAGAGCCATCCGATATCCTGGTGTAGATATCGATGTCGTCTCTTGGTACAAGTCTATGTAAAATTCCACCTCTCTGTAAGGAGGTAGACCTGGAACATCATTAAGAAAGTCATTCATGTACTAGTCAACCACTACAGGATATCTCGGACTCACCACATCAACTACTTCAAGGGTAAGGCTAGCCACTGATGAGTGATCAACAACACTCTCTTTTGGATATGTCCATCGGGTGCTTAAAAGGTTCCATTCTCGCTCGTGAAGGTAAACCTAGTCCCATCCATATGGACTCACCGCACATTGCACCAAATACATTCAATATGAGCATTGACTATAGATAACCAGTCCATACCCCAGATGACGTCGTAAGTCCTCGACACCGCTACTAGTAGATCCCAGCCATAGATCTCGCCTCCTAGAGTAAGCTCACACTGAAAGAACGAGGGCATAATTGTTGAATCCATTCACGTAGAAGTCTCTATTTGTATGGATTGAGCCAGAGACACATTTAGAATCTCTGAGCTCCGAACTAGGGCATGTGAAATTAAATAATGATGGAAACTTGTATCTATAAGTACTGTAGCTAAGGTAGAGTAGACACAGATCGTAACTCATATCATCTCTAGAGCACAATGGTCGTAGGCCTCAGCTACCTGGAGCTGAGCACTCCCCTGTCCACATTCTCCTTGTGGTCAGGGTGGACCTCCAGGTGGTGGTGGAAGTAACATCTTGAATCGTGGCCCACCACCAGCTGCACGACCAGGTCCTATGCCGCATCCGCCTACTCCCTGTAGACCTCTTAAGTCGAACCTCTGTCTTTGCCTGGGTGGTCACCCGAGCGTCTGCTGATCATCCGTATAGCAGGTCAGATAGTAACGAGCCATGTGACCCTAGCCACTGCATCCATAACACTTCCCTCTCCTGGCATGATTGGCTCTGCATAGGGTGCCCCACACAACTGACGCTGAATCCTATGGTCGTGCACCTATAGGTTAATTTCTCTTGGACCTCTACGACATCTATCTACTACCAGCTGCATAAGACTCCACCACATAATGACTGGTGGTGGTTCTTGCTGCTGGTGATAGTTCATCATGGAATCTCACCACTAATAGGTCTCTCTCTAACACCCCCCTGCATCGGGATGCTAAGAGAAATTAGTGAGGCCCTGATCTCTTTCTTGAGCCCCTACTCGAAGGTCTCGTCTCTGAAGAATGGGTCCCACCCCATATCAGTGGTGTAGCATGGGAGGTCGATGAAACTCTCTACGTTCTGTGCCATAATCATGATTCCATGCTACAGATGAAGAAGATCATGTATTTAAATTGCGGGAAGAGTCACTGGAACAAACTATACCCGAAATAGGCTCTCGAATTCTGTCAAGAGAAGTTTCACCTCATCGTGAACATGGAGCATCAAGCTCCACCAAATTCCTACCGCTTCCTATAGAAGGCTGGCGGTAAGGATCACCATGAGATCAGATGGTGTCCCTACCAGTCAAAAGACTCTCACCATAGCCTCAAGCCAATCCTCAGCCACTTGTGGGTCCATCTCTCTCCTTAACATGTGTGCCTTTTATGCTGGAACTCGTGCAACACACTCAAGCGGTGTGCACCCTCTACTTATGGGTCTTTTGGTATCAGTGGTCCAATGTGTAGTGATACTGATGGTGCCTCTACTGGTGCCTCTACTAGAAGAGGGCCCTGGAATGAGGCCTCATCACTCGGTGGGATATCAGTGCGTACTATATTTGGAACCCAAGACAACTACTTGGGTGGGGGCATCTTGAAAAGAAACAAGTGCGAAAGGGTTATTAAGTTATACCTGGTGTGTGGAATCAAAGAGATCACAATGAAAAATCTTCAAAACACAAACACAATCAGTCTTTTCATGCATTGAGTCAGAAATCAGATGTCAGTGTCCTGATGTATGGATACATTGGTCGTCACACCAACACCAAATTCCCTAAACATGTAACCATACTCACTACACTCAACAGTATTGTTGTTAATTATACATGGCCATAGTCCCATGTTCAATGGTAGAACCTTATCCTCTAATAACAATTTTTCATGACCCATCCCTCGGGGCCCATGTCATGACTCCCCAATCCCGTCTTCCATAGGCATGGGACGGTGACTAGCACCGAATGCATATTCCATAAAACTAGGTAGGAATTTCCTTTATAACCTGTAAGCACACGCAACCAATAACACAACAAGATACAAACTGAAGTAAACTGAATATTAAAATCTGTGAGTACAGAAAATAAAATGGGGGCCAAAATACAATCCCATCTAAAAAGTACTAGAAAACTGAATGTAAATGTAAATCGGAACAGCTCCTCGGATCATCTTCCAAGGATTCATCCTGATGGTTAGGTACAACTCGCTATTGGTCTTCTCTGCGGTATGCCTCGTCTAAGGTCCACCTCTAAACTACCTCTAGTCCCAGTACTATCGTCCTCATTCAGTGTTGTCCGTCATCTACACTAATCAAAAATAGGTATGGGCCTAGCCCATGTAGGGGTGAGTATAACGAAACCCAATAGGGACCCCTATAACCTCAAGGTCTAACAAAATATAAAAAGGATAAACCCCAATGCATGAAATCAATTGAAAAACCTACTTAGGTATATTCCCATACATATACCTATGTTATCATGTATACCCATCTCAATCATGAGTAATCACATAGTCTAACTCAAAATTCCAATGCTAAACTTCTCCATAATTGAAAGAGTACCTTGATGGTAAGTACCACTCTGGTACGCCACACAGAAGAATACCTCTAAGGTATTACCACAAGGGAAAGTACCGCTAAAGGGTAGACTCAGCTCACTCCTGGTATTTATTAGGTACATTAGTAGATATGATTAGATATAACTACTGAATCATCATATTCTATTAAGAGGCTCTTCTTCTGACCCACACAGGATAGCTCGGTGCTGACCCACACATGATCGCTCGGTGCTGACCAACACAGGATCCTTCGGTGCTGACCCACACAAGATCGCTCAGTGCTGACCCACATAATATCACTAGGTACTGACCCACGCAGGATCACTCGGTGCTTACCCACAAAGGATCGCTAGGTGCTGGCCCACACAGGATCACTCGGTCATGACCCACACAGGATCGCTAGGTGCTACCCCACACTGGATCCCTCTTTATTCATCAAGTCACAGCCAGCTACTGGGTTCCCGCACTACGCTCACTTGTGTCTGGGAAGAACCGCTCCCCAATACAATGGTCGATACCCAACTACCACAAATTTTCATAGAGAAGAATCTCAATGGACTACCACATCCTAGGGGTCTCAACGCAACAGACAGTGCAACAATTAGACGCCCTGTCTGTGAGTTATTAGCCTTTTAGCCCCAAGGTCCCGGTTGGATTCTTGCTGGATCCAACCTGACTGTACTCCAAATTTATCCAAATTTCTATTTGGTTATACTCAAAAGGACTGTCTCGCTCCATGGTTTATAGCCCCATTTATGGGTTTTCTAACGGACGCCTAGTGCCAATGTTATGGCTGATAGAGTGTAAATGGGTCGAAGTGGGTCCGAGTTCGTTTTGACCCGGCCCAACCCGGCATGGGCCGACACGGTTTGGGTCAACCCAACCCGACCCACTGTTTCTGCACTAGATCTTGATGAGGCCCAGCCTATGCTGGGCAGCTCAGACCCCACCGGGTGGCGCGGCCCGCGCTGGGCGTTTCGGCACATGTATGGTGGCCCGACCTGGCCCGAGAGGTTTGTGCGGAGTCCTCGAGGGGAGTGATACCCTGGGGTCCGCGAGGCCATGGGGCGGCGAGGCCACGGGGGATACGGAGTTCCACATGGAAGTGAAGTACATTGGGAGATGGTGGTCATTGGGCAGCCATTGGTGTGGGTAGTGGGGGCCGCGGGACTGCGTGGGCTATGGGGTGAAGGTTTCCACGGGCTATGGTGGCCACGTGCAGTGGACACCATGGGTGGTGCAATGGCCGCAAGCCATCACCATTGCACTGTCTCCCTCATCACTGCCGATGGTGGTGATGGCCACCATTCACGTGCCCCACCGAGTTTGGTTTTCATCCTCCTCCATCACAAAAAACACAACAATAATGAAGACTGGATGAGAGGTAGGGACATGTTTGTTTGGCCAACACCCTCTGTGATAGTGTGGTAGCAAGAAGCTCAAAAAACATTTAATGAATGACATCAATCTCTACAACCCCAGATAATGATTGTTCCCAAACCCGTAGAAAGAAAATCATCTGCGGATCAGCTAGTTAGAGGGTTATTCTACATTCTCTGTTTAGAAGGGAAGAACATGGGAATCCATAATCACACATGATAAAACCCCTCAATCATAGATTTGTTGATGGAGGTCACGAGGACGGAGACAATGTTGTTGGGGATCAATGGACATCGATTATGTCAGTGTTTCCTTGAACGTCGGTTCTTTGTTGTTCAAGATGTTCCATATTGGAGAGATATTTCATCATTGGGGAGTGCGTTCTTCATTGGAGAACGCATTCTTTGTTGGAGAGAATAATCCTCCATGATCTCCCAACCACTATTCCAACCCTCATCCCAACAAAATTATAGACAATTTAAATTAAATTAGGTTTTATTAATCTAACTTGAGTTGGCATCATTAATCAATAGGCGTTGTCATAATTAAGGTGGAGGAATTACAAGGGACTTCCCCACATTGATGAGGGAGTTTAAGGGGGTGGCACAATTAATGTGGGGGAGTTCAAGAGGATTCTCCCCATTAAGATGGGAGTTCAGGGGGGTTTTATTCTCGGGTGGTACCCCCCGCCGTAACCTTACATGGGAGGTTTAATTCTGTTGGTCCTAACCTCTCAACACCCATGTGGGAGTATCAATGAATATGAAAATAAGTTAATTCCAGTGCAACGATTTCAATGGTTCCCTCAGATTTCAATTCCGAGCACCAGTTCAGAAGTTACACAAACCCGCTCGCACGTTTACTGAATGTACCCGAAAAAACGTTCAGAAATTCATTCAGGGTACACCGTGCCTCGAAATCACATGCTTTCAATTTTCACGAAATCCATAAATTCTCATATAATTAAAAATATTACTTGGAAATCTTGGGTCTTTACAGATATTAACATTGAATTTTTCTAGTTGTGAAGTAAAGTAGGTTGAATTCATATTAATGGATTTAAATATTAGTAATATAAGTCATCATTCTCATTATTGTTAAAACATTTAACTTTTAATGATGTTATCCATTAGAGTGTTTAGTGGGTGATAATTTATTTGTTATTTTTAAATATATGTTCCATTACTTATATAGATATTTATTAAATTTAAAAAAACATTGAAGAAAAAATAAGGCCTCTATAGTAGTCCATAATTTGAGACACGATTATGGGGTGTTTATATATGATTCTAAAAATATTTTTTAAATGTATTCCAAAATAATAATTTTATCATTTTGTACAAACATCATGGATTCAATATGTATGTCCATTATCATTACTACAAATATTTCATCATCTCAAATGATAAACGTCCTCCGAAAGATTGAATTAAAATTATACTTTGTGAATGATCATCATAGATTAATATTCGTTGTAAAGGAAAATTTTTAGTCAAAGTGAGATTCATTGTTATAATGATTATAAATATAATCATGTGGAAGAAATAGTTTTTACACATGTTTTTTCATTTATACCACATAAATTCTCTTCTATTATATATTTAGTATACTAGTGGTTTATTTTAATATTTTATTTCTTCAAAAACATTGGTTAATAAGATAACAAGTATTAGAACAATTCTACATTGAATATTTTCTTATGAAATTGTAATATTCAAAACCAATCATGTAATTTAGCATTATGTTGTTGATAATGTCATTGATTGTGTCTCTACAAATATTTTTTTTCCTACCATGTGATGAATATGAAATTTAGACCCCGCAATGAGATATTCTGAAGGATTGTACTATGTGTGATGTTCTTATATATTTCATGATAGCCATGTGATGTGATAATATATGGATGATTTACATGTAATTAATAAATTAACCTCATCAATCTATTCATGGAGAATCTAGAATATATGAGAAGATATATAGTATCTACCTATATTGTGTCCAATGGTTACTTGATTTCTTGCATAATAGGATCGTATGAATTCATGACCATGTATATGAAACACTTAGGGGGAAAATGTATATACAAATTTTCATTTGATAGATATCCCAATAGATATCTTTTACCCAATTTAGAATTGGTTCTTTGTTAGAGTACAACCTTAACTAAATTTATGGAATCTGTAATTTGTATTTATTTTGACAATAAATTCATACATGGTAACACATTTTGGATGAATAAATTGTGATTAAGTTTAATTAAATACCAAATAATAATCTAATACTAATTAGAGTCTTTCCTAATGGAAATTTGTATCGATATTTTAAAATTATTTCATATGATGTGATACATAGTGAATGTTATGATAGTTTGAAAAAAATTATGAAAGATATAAACAACATTTTTTATATAATTTCATTGATTATTTTTTATTTTAATATGCAATGAAAAATTAATTAGATTCTACTATATTTTAGTTTTAACATGATATTTATGGATATGTTACCAGAATTATATAAACATTTATCATGTTCAATATGATAACATAAAATAATGTGTCTATATCACATAGGACAATATATAATAGAAAAGGGAATTTTAATTCATTGTAATTTTATTATAGAAAGTAATTTCACATGGATTACATGTCACTAACATCACACAATATTTATGATAAATAGTCATTATAAAATAGGGATAATTATAATGTGTGATTTTCATGGTTTTTGTGATCAGCAATATAAGTTTTAAATTGAATTGTTAATTTTCAAGAGACTCCACCCATCAAATAATCTAAAAAATAATGTTCAATATAAATATGAATCAGTGATAATTCCTTACAATCTAGTGTAATTTATTTATAATTATTCCCATTTACTCAAAAAGTTATAAAAAAATAGAAAATTTCATAAAAAGATATAAGAGTGTCTCTATTACTATTCAAATAGACCAAGACACTAACTAGATTTTTATGTTTACATTAGAAGTTCTCTCTAAAATTATTATAATATTTCTCACATATTTCTCATATTTCAATCAGAAATTACTTATGACGATGATTATGATGGATCAAACTCTTATATTATCTTATTCATATGATATGTTGATATTCCATGGACGGTTGCAAATATTTTTCACCATTAGGATCATGAAACAACTATAATTAAATATATGATAAGTATATAATATTAGTTTAAGATACTAGGTTATCATTTTATATTTGATGAGATTATATTTTCATAGCATGGTGATATTCAAAACTTGGTTTCTGACATCATTCTTCACCTGGAACAATTTTGTACGATGTATAGAAACCCATCATACGTATCATAATTTCAAAAACTCATTTGGTGACATAGAATGAGTGAGGAAGTTAAATGATTTATATCATTATCACCTATTTATTAGTTTGTTAATAGAGATAATTTAGATCCATGTGGTATCTAACATCCTTTTTGTGTGGCACATTGGATATGAGAGGAATTAATTTTTTTGTGATTTTCCTACAATCAGCATGGGGTGTATGTGGATATTTATATATTTTATTGGATAAAATAACATAGTAAAATCCTTACAGACTGATACATGGGAAATGTAATATGGATTAATCGGTAAGGTATTATTTGTATAATTGGGTTATTATTATGAATTCTATATGATTGAAATAATTTGGCTATGATCGCCTTTTAGAATTATGATTGTGTCATGGTTTATAGAGTGATTTTGGCGCATAATTATGAAATGTCAATAATTTTTGTTCTTATAGGGATAGGAAAATGTAACTGAATGTCAAAATTATAGATGATTTACTTCATGCATCTTTTCATTACCCTTAAAGTTTTTAGGTGATGTATTTTCATTGGGTTTAATATATTATAATAATATTAATTTCTCTTTTATTAGAATAAAAATAATTTACCCAATTTATTTGTTGATTTCTATTATTTCATTAATTAGTACTAAGGTTGGATATTTTTTCATCATTGGAATATATTTGGTATGTAGTATAGTATAATTAATATACACGATTTAAGAGAAGTTTATTACTTTCCATAATTTACTAAAATCATATTCTAAATTGAGGAGGAAAAATTTAGTGTCATTATTTCAGGATCATATGTTTTTAATGGATTAATTTCATCAAGGAAAGTGGTGGTATATTTTGGGTATTTTTATTTTTATTTCCATTTTATTCCTTGTAAAGGAGTTCAAGAGGGTGATAAGTGTGTAATATAGGTTTCCAATTATCTTGTAGATTATCTAGGGTCATGAAGTCATTCTTCTGTTATACATTAAGATATATCTTTTTTATTATTCTTATTCCAGTGATAAGGGTGTGTATAATATTGAAAATGAATTAAAATTTATGATAATTATAAAGTGATTTTTTATTTCTAAAAACAATTCTATGAGGTAATGTCTTTACCTAATTCATATTTTTTGTGAGAATTAATCAAATTGGAATGTATGTAAAAGGTGGTCTTTTAAAAATAATCAATATTAATTTCTATTTTTTAGACATTAAATTTTTTAAAAACATAAATAATTAATTTTTTATATGAAAGAAATAAATTTCATTTTATCATATATCAATTATATAGAAAAATAGATTCTATTTTGAGTGGTATCTAATGATATAGAATATTTATTTTGGATTTTTTTATTTACCTTTGTTTCTCATAGATTTACAAGTAAAAGAATTATATGAGAGGAACCTAATATAGTAAACTGTATTTTCAATCAACTCATTATTTGAGGTTTTATGGAATTTTGAGATACTAGGGAATTCATTAGTGATCTTGAGTGTTTTTTTGAAGAATATCATAATAATTAACTTCTAGAAAATCTTGTTACAATAAACCTAATATTAATAGTAGTTTTGTTATGTTTATTTTTTCAATAGTTGAAGATATATAAGGATTTTTATCAATAGTAATTAAGCATACAGTGTTATATTATAGTGTCTATCATTAGTTAATGATGTGTTTTATTGAAATAGAGGGGAGATTAATTGATGATATGGCTAACCATTATGACTAGATCACTTAGGTCATGGTTTAATTCAACGATTTATTATGTAGTTTCCTATTAGGTTATTCAAATTTACATTCATCAATTTTATATTTTTTTCGTCTTTGGAAGTTTAAATTTAAAAATTATTTTCGATATAAAAGGAGTCCATGAGTTTCACTATACAATTTAGATGCATTAATTAGTGTAGTGTATTAATGTTTATTATAACTTAACTTTTCATGATGTAAGAAAAATTAATTTCTGGTCTCTATTAGACAAATGGGAAGATAAGTGAAGTTTCATTATTATAATAAGGTATTTCCTAATCTGTTATCCATTTTCATTATTTACATAAAATAAAAATATTTTTGTACATTCAATTTTGTCTTGGGTCACTCAGTTATCAATGTTTGATTAATTTCTCTATCAATCATGTGCTGAGATATATCAATGTAATTTTATTAATATTCATTCATCCCATAAAATTCCTCTATATTCATTGGGTTTCTAGGGACTTGATTGAAGTATTGTTTTAAAAAAATGTTTCTGGGTGGTTTCTTACATATTTCTTTTATGTTTTTCATTGTTTTGTTGAAATTGGGGAATTGTAATAAATCCTTTTAATTTTTTTAAAATTATTATTAAAATAAGATAGAGTGATTTAAAATATTGATTTTGATATAATTATGATTTTGTAATTAGACGTATTTCATTTTATTTGGGATGATCATTGAGATTTGTGAAAATAAGTGTAGTGGAATATTTTTCATAATATCGATGAATATTATTTTATTTTTAAATTTTTTTGGAAATGTCTGAAATATATTAGTGATGAAGATTACATCAGTATATATATATATAGTAATGTAATTTTTGTTATGTGTATTCATGGTTTGGTGATGTTATTTTTTTGAGTTATATAAATTAATAGTGTTTTGGTGGAATAATAATGGATATTAGTAAAATATTTATCTAATGGGGAATTAAATCTTATATAATTTAGTGAAAATGTATGAGGTCATATGCAAGTTAATAAAAATATTCAAAAAAGATAATTCTGAAAATATTTAACTGGATGTGAAAATTAAAACAACTGAAAATTTATTTGTAAAATACAAAAAATGAGTTGTTTATGTTAATAAATATTGAAATGGACAAGGATGAATAATATAATGTTTTATACAAATAAGGAAGTGGGTAGAAATATGTGTCAAGTTATTCATTATTTTAAAAGTTTTCATTTTTTCCTATCAATTGATTAGAGGTTTCAGTGTTATTCACTGTGTGTTGATAGTGTTATATTGGGATATGTTATAAATTTTTTATTTAAATGAAGTAATATATAAAACAACACATACTTTACATAAATATATATTACATAGTAATTGATGTATATTCATTACAACATATAATAAAGAAATAACAATATCGTATAGGTATTGTGTCTTTAAAATAAACGAAACATAAACAAATAGTTCATAAAAATCTATATGGCCTCCCTCTTATATAATCCTAACCATACTCGATTTTTACATATCATACTTAATTCCATTTTTCATGACCCGGGGAAAAGAAACATATGAATGGGTGACGTAAAATTCTCAATAAGGTTAAAAATGGTAAATACCAATTATATCATAATTTTAATACATAAGAACATAACATTTGCAAGTCTTATCCTACACATGAAAGATCATGATATCATGTCATGGGATAAAAGTTCATAAAAATTAATCGACATAAACAATGAAGCACATAACATAAGACCTGATGTTTTTTGGCATACAGATATTCATAGAAAATCATTTCATATTATTCAAGGATAATTTCCAAGACCATCATTGTCTATAATGACCATTATTGAACCCAGTTAACATGTAATTCCAGCCTTGTATTACTAAATGGTATTTACATTCCATTCAAACCATCTCCATATCATGACAAATAAATCATTAAACAGTTCATTCCAGGGAGATATAAGTCCCCCTTTCCTAGTGATATCATTTTTATGTGTTCTAAAAAAAGAAAATTCATTCATCATAGAATAATTGAAGGGACAAAAATGGGTTTTATAAACATCATTCTATCAAAATACATAAAAATAAATGGACATCATATAAATCATTTCATCATAAATAAAACCAAATCATTGTAAAAATATATATATAAAAATAACCATATTTAATTAATTTCATCATATATGGAAAATAATTTTGATAAAACACATCAAATTAATTTTAAATAAAATATCCTTTATTCTTCAAATATATTTCATGTTTTCAAAATGCCATGAAATTTCAAAAGAGGAGATTTTATTTGAAAAAAAACATGGAATAATGTAATTTATGGGTAATTAATATATGTTGATATGAATATGTAAAAATAAAATTATGTTGTATATGTTAAAAAAAATCTTATCATACTCTTGCTGAAATGGTCAAAAAGTAACTCATATGGAAAAATAAAGAAAGATTGTATCCATGCCATTTAATAATAATTAACCAATGGGTAATATTGAAATTAAGGAATAGAATAATAATAGAAATTATATTATATATTTAGGAAACATGGGTGTGGATGATAAATATACCCCAGTAAATACATATGTATAATCAATCTTGGATAATAATGAGATTGCAAATTTATCCCTTACCGTAGGTCTGTTATCCAGTTTATGCATCCAAACCTCAAGTATAATGATTTAAATAATTTTATTGAATTATTCCATAATTAGAGTAATTTTTATGATGTCGTATATGATCATATGATCATATATTTATTAGTAACAATTCATTATCACTCGTTATTTGGATATTAAATTCGTTATGTTCTTTTTCATGTTCTTTCAGATAAGTTCATGTTACACTCCCTTCGATATAGTTATATAATTTAAAGAATTATATTAGTATAATATATATCATATTAATTCATTACATTAATTTATATAATACTAGTTTAATAAATATCATGTAGAATGAGTTTCATCACATTGTGGAGTCAGTAGGTCGTACGTATACACGACCAATGATATCATTCCCATAAATTATGAATGGTATTTAAGTGGATGGTCTATATTATTCCATAATAATTGTAATATTATAATAATCTTATATTTTAATTATTTCCATAATTATATCCATCCAGTTAAGTTGGTGGTGAAAAATATATTGCACCACGGTTTGGATATGGTACGTTGTACGTACGCAGGCGTGATGGTTTAATTTTTCATAGAAAGGATAAAATGAGGAATATTGTTTTTTATATTTAGAATGATATATCCTTATATGATTTATAATTATTTTATTACTTTATATTTATGCAACTAATGAAGAGGTGGTAGAAAAATAATGAAGTTTGACAGAATCAGTAGAATAGATTAACTCTTCCTCGATGAGATTTCTCTAAATAACTTATTAGAGAACTAGAGTAACTCATCAAATATGACCAGAAGATGTAAAAGGTAAATAAAGAATTATATATAAAAATATCCCGGGTATTTCCAATATTGAAACCTAAAAATTAACTGAATATTTTATGTAGAAGGTGCCCTTTTATAATTTAGGTGAGAGGCTCTTTTGGAAACTCCGTAAATAATAATTTATAATAAAATCAAACCCTGCCCAAAAACCATAAAAATATCCCAATTTAAAATATGAGATATGATATTATTGTAAATTTATCAACCAAAAATATTTCAACAAGTTTTTTGGTCAACTTAAACAACATATTTTTAATTAAAAAATAGTTATTCCATTTCATTCATAACAAGGGTAACTGATAATTCAGTATTAATAGGGTGAAATATTTACTTATTTGAGTTATATTTCACCATAAATGAATAAATTATATCATTTTATACTATATAATAATAATTATATATTTTTATAAAATGTTTAATTATTTTTGAATAGTTTAATAGTAAATTATTTTGTTAAACGATAAATAGTAACAATTTTGACAATAATCAATTAATTGATTTTTAAAATTATTAATTAAATAATAATACCATGAACAAAAAAAATTTATTATATTAATAGGTTTTCAAGGAAACCTATAAAATTCATTTTACATGTTAATTACCCAAAATTCAATTTACTTTAATATTTTTAATAACATTTAATTTGATATTTCTCTAAATAATAATTAATACACCAGTATTGTGTTGTTATTTAATATGCCTATTTGTATAATAATAATTAAAAATAAAATAATATGATGAATATAACTATACGAAATTAAATAATAATAAAATTATTTTAATTTTTCTTCTTTAAAGTTGAATATGAAAAGTTATATACTTATAAAATTTTGAAGGTGAAAACATTTGCATCCCTTTGAATAAAATAATACATGTGTCATAATATATTTAATAAGGCTCCAAATGGTCCATAAATCGACACCTAGATGATTATGGTTGAGATATAATCTACTGATACCGTTTTTTTAAGTGTTGGGATCATTCAACATGTGTTATTAAATTCAAAAAAAAATATATTATTCATTTTTCATCAATTAAATACTTTCAACATCAATAATGTATAATATATTAAGGTAATTATTTATTTCTTGAAAATGAAAAATAAATAACCATGATAATGTAAAACATTTTATATTTCAAAAGAGTATTAATAATAGAAATTATATTTAGCATGGCATTATATTAAGAATAATTTATTTATTCAAATTTGAGTGGGATATATTTAGATTTTCATTAAATAATATAAATTAATTGTCCTAATATCATCCAAGTGGATTCCCTTGGATACCAATTCAACCCAAAGATGATTTAGTTCTAATAAACTCATACAATGATTTTAATACAACTGTTACTGTAATTTTATAATAGAATTATTACCCTTAATTACGTGTTTTACCCTTTTACTGTATTATTAAAAATTACCAATGTTTCTATTAATATTTCCCCAATATAAAATAAAACATTTTACATAATGTGGACCTATTGATTAAAAATATGGTTTTCCTTTTTTAATTTAGAAAAAAAAAATCATTAATTAATTTAAAATTAATCACATTGTCCGAAAGACAGATCATTATTTATAAGCTAAAACATTACCAAAGATTGAAATGCTTGGACATCTGAATTCAATGTAATATTAATTATAATGACATACATTATATTGAATGGTAAAAATATATTCTATTTATTCTTTAAAACTATTCAGCATTATAATTTATCCTTATAAATTTTTTTGTTGAAAAAAACAATTTTATAAAATTCTGTGTTTTTTACTATTCATCAAAACATGAATGTTATCAAAAAATTATAAAAAATTCATCCAGAGTAAATTTTGTTTTCCTAATTCAAAAACACCTATTTATTTTTTCATATAAAAATTTTTAATGTGTAAAATTAATAATTTTAAAGTGGTTCTCTATTAAAAGGCTTAATCTTACCCCTATAAAAAATACAGGGTTTTATACAACAAATAAGGTTTATTCATACCCTATGACTAATATATCCACTAGATTAATGTACAAAATCTTTTATTTATAATATAAAATATTCATATCATTAATTTCATTACCAATATTAAATTAGTAAAAAATAAAAATATCTCATTGATTTATATTTTTCATAAATAAATGTTTACCAATGAATTCACAATAAATTTTCAGAAGATTGTTAAACATATTCCAACTAACTGAAAAACTATGATATAATGGTGATATTTTACTAATAGAATCTTCTATTTAGTTCAATATATTGATTTCATGCAATAAAATCTATTGAATAATTTAAATTATTTAAATAAAAAAATCCCTAAAAACATATTAGTGTTACATTCATCCTACATTAAACTGAATTTTACCATAAAAATTCGACAATTGGAATATAAAAGTTTATGTTACCTATTTCCCATAATATCCTCATGTTCCCAAACAGCTTCCTCAAATTGGAGGTTTTTTCATAAAACTTTAACCAAGCGAGTTGTCTTATTTCGTAGAATAATTTTACTATGATCCAGAATCTCTATCAGTTGTTCTTTATAACAAGGATATTTCTCCTGCGGTACAACATTAGAGTTTAGTACTTGTTAAGGATAATTCATGTATCTTCTTTGGATAGATATATGGAAAACATCATGAAATTGATAGAGATTCGGTGGAAGTTCCAATCAGAAAACTACATTCCCTTCATGATCCAGAATTACAAAAGGATCGATATTCTTAGAATTCAACATTCCCTTATTTCCAAATATCATTACTCCATTTTAGGGATATATTTTTAGAAACACCTTATCACCCACATCAAATTATAGGTCTTTTAATTAGTTTTCATCTTAATTTTTTTCTCAACTCAAGGATACACTAATGGGTTGTTAAATAGATCTGACATTTTTTACCATTTCATCAACAATAATAGGATATAATATCCTCCATTCCCCATAATTATCTTATAATGTTCTATTTTTTCACTTATTTTAATAGAGGTCCTTATTAGTAGACCTATGAATACTAGAGAGAAATATTTTTTTTGCAAGAAAATTCAACAAAAGGTAGGTGTTAATTCTAACCACCTTTGCAATCCATAGAGTATGCTCTCAACCTGACATCCAGAGATTGAATTGTCCTCTCAAATAGAGCTTCTATCTGGGGATGATAAGCAGTATTCCATGCAATATTAAAACATCATTTATATATATCCTGGAAGTATGATAAAGATAGAAATATTATATAATATAAATGAAATGTGTTGACATCCTAAGGTGATCAACTATAACAATTATATAATTATTTCCTTTGTATATTTTGGGACGTTTGATGAAAAAATCGGTAGTGATGTTTTCCCTTTTCCATTCTGGTATGGGTATTGGTGGTAACATCCCCTTATTCCTCTATATCTTGGCCTTAACTTTTTGAGGAACCACGCATAGAGAAACATATTCAACGACATCTCTTTCAATTCCATCCCACTATAAATACACATTATGGTATTTTTTTTGCTTTGTGCTTCCAAAGTGAATAGAGAATGAAGAACTATGATCCTTATCCAATACCTCCTTCAATAATTCATGTATTGAAGGAATAAAAACCCAAACCCAAATCCTTATTATTCCATCATAATAAAGGTATAATTCCAGAAAATTTTTCGCCTTATTTTTTAGCATTACATTTTTCTTATATTCCTCCTTAATCTTCACATGTGTAAATTTTTGAACATTCGTTTGAGAAAGGTAATATTTTACCCATTCCTTTAAAAATTTTAGATCCAACTTTTTAAAATCCATAAATATTTAATCATTGGTGATCCTTATTATAGATAGGCTAGCATGGTCTTTTCGAATCAAGGAATCAGCCACATTGTTCACTTTCCTGGGGTGGTAATGTATTGAGAAGTCGTAATATTTATCAACTCAAACCATATTATTTGGAACATATTAAGCTCTCTTTGTGTGAAATTATTCTTTTATCATTTATGATTAGTTTAAATATCACACCATTCACCATATGGATAGTGCCACCATATAATTAATTCAAATATTTTCATAAAGAACACCAAACTATGAGTTCTATAACATTGATCATGGATTTTCAACTACCACGATCCATATGATTTTGGAATATCATTTTTCATGATAAAACATCCTAGCCCCTTCTAGGATGGTTCACTATAGATCACATACCTTTCTCTAATATAAGGAAGTATGAGAAAAGGTGCACAAGATTACTTTATTTTTAGATATTTGACAATATCTACTTCTTCATGAGTCTATGCAAATATAATACTTTTACAAGTAAAAATGTAGAGTGGATTATCTAATCATGAAAAATGTTTCAAAAAACGTCAATAATATCTAGAAAACCCAGGAAATCATCATATCTCAGTTACCAATATTATTCTCATACAACTATTGACAACATTAGTTTTTGATGAATCCATAGATATCCCAACTCTTGAGATTATGTAAACCTAAAATGAAAAATTCTATTTCAAAAATACACACTTGGTAAATTTTTCATAATAACCATCTTTTCTTTGAGTCAGTAGTAAAAATCTGATGGAGTATTCAAGTTCTTCTATTCTCTCTGAATGGACAAAAATATCATCTATAAAGGCTCCCACAAACTGATCTAGAATGTCTCAGAAAACATTATTCCTTAGATCCATGATGATAATAGGGGAATTTTTAATAAAATAAAGAATCCCTAAAAATTCTTAGTGTCCATATCATGTTAAAAATGTCGTCTTTGGTATAACCATCTTCTTGAACCTTAATTGATTATATCTTGAATGAAGATAAATCATGGATAACTCTTGAATTCTACGTAGTTGTTTGAATATGTCATAAATGTGGGGATGATTATATTTGTTCTATATAGTTATGTTATAGATAATAAATTTAAATTCTATTTCATCCATCTTTCTTTATAACACATAGAAAATGGGCTCCCCAAGGTGACACTCTAGGGATATAATTCCATTATCATGTTTCTCTTAGAGTTTCTTCTTCAATTTTTGCAAATCAATTTGGGTAATTCTATACGGCATCTTTGAAACAGGCATAGCACCAGATATGAGTTCTATTGAAAACTACACATCATGATTTGGTGGATGTCCTAGCCATTCCTCCAGAAAGACAACATCATACACCCAAGTAGTGGGTTTATTCATAATCATGAGTTTTTACACAACCATTTTAGATAAATAACATTATTTTATAGTTATAAATACACATATAATTGTGGGAATTTCAATTATAGGATTATATTCATCCTTGTATCAAAATATGATCACAAATTAATCTGGAATATGAAATATGACTTCCCTTCCAGGGAAATTGAATTGAAATCCATATATAGAAATCCAATTGATTCCAAGAATCACATAAAATTCAAATTCTGTAAGGATCAAATGATTTTTTAGGAAGAACTATCCCACAAACATAAATTGGTGAGTAATTATAATCATTTAAAGTGATTCTTACTCCATTAAGAGTTGGCACAGCTAACTCAAAATAAAATTGTTGAGGTAATATGTAGACACCTTTAGAATGTTTTAAATAAATAAATGATTAAAAGGATCTAGAATCAAATAAATCATCTTCTATTTTAGAGTGGCTGGTATTTGTACTATTAACCACATCATTTTCATACTCCACATCTCTGATAGTTATTTCATGTGACTTCATCTTTCTTTTTCCTTAAGAGTTTACTAATATCTATCATCATCAACAACCCGTTGATTATTGTATTGATTTACATAATGCTTGATTCCCATTAACTTATAACATCGTAGTGTTGGAGGTTCATTCTATATATCATTTCCTCTATTCGTATAAATATAAAAAATTCCCATCACATAAGAATTCAACTAACCAATGACATACTTTTCCATATGTAAAACATTTATTAGTCATCTTAAGGCAATATCATCTTAAATTTTTCCACCCATTTAGCATAAGGAAAAATTCAGCTTCTCTTAATTGTGTTTTTTGGAATTTCATTTATATTCCATTTTTATCCTCATATAATGCCCATGAGAAAGACTGGTTACTCAAATTTCCATCTCAAACATGAGATCACATCAAATGATTTCCTCATTGGTATTTCTGTCACTTTTTTTAATTCCAATTAGTGACTTCATTTTAAGGTAATAAATAATCGATCAAATTTACTCTTAGGTTGAATAATAATTGTAACATAACAAGTAAGTAAAGAATAATATATTTTCAGAAATATGTCTATTAATTAATTATATAGTGTTTTAGAGGCTTAAAATTAGAATAAATCTAATATTAGGCATAGAATACTCAAATATTTTCAAAAGATTGTTTTACCGCCTTTTGATGGCGAACTTTTTTTAAAATATACATATTTAAAATTTTATATATTATATTTGAAAAAATTAAATTCTTCTTTGGAATAAATAAATTAAAATATAATTTGTGTAAAGTTTTGATATTTTTTCAATAAAGTTCATTTTTTAGTGAATAGTGGAAAATGATGTATTTTAATTCAAAACCTCATTTTAATCTAATTTATTTATATGGTTAGAATATTTTTTTAATTGGGTTTAAAGTTTAACTAAAATTTATTTTTTTCCTTTAAATACAATGCTGTTCATTGGAATTAATTTCACTTTTAAATTGGACATAATCAAGTGTCAATCTTTTGATAGATATTATTTCTTAAAAACACGCTATTTGTTTGGACAGTGGGAACTAATTAAAAAAAGTAATTAACGAAAATGATATGTTTTTAATTTGGTAAAATGGAAATAATTTTTGAATTTGGAATATAAAATATACTTTGGATAAATTTTTGGTATTTTTTGACAAATTTTCATTTTTAAGGAATAGTGAAAAATAGTGCATTCTACTTCAAAACTACTTTTTCATATAATTTATTTATATAGTTATATTTTCAATTTAATTGGTTTTAAAGTGTCATTGAATTAATTTTTTATCACTTAATACAATTTTTTTCATTGGAAGAGATTTCACTTTCACATTCAATGTAAAAACGAGTCAATCTTTTGATAAATTTCACTTCTTAAAAACCCGTCTTTGGTTTTGACAACGAGAATTATTTTTAAATTAATTACTGGAATTTATGTGCTGGGAATTTTTTAAAATAGATTCCATATTTTTAATTAGAAGGTCCAAATTATGTATTTAATATTCTTTTGTTTTTGACATGATGAATAGTAATTATAGTAATTATTTTTAATTATAGTGATTAATTAGTAAATCAGCTAAAAAGGGTTAAATAAGATAATTTTATAATGATATAAAATTATCCATCCATGTGTCTCAATGCTATTTTTTTGAGTCATGGGAGACCATGGGATTTTTTATACCAACTTTGGGACCCCATGGAATCACTTTTGTGTGATATTGACCCTTTATCATATTATTTTTAAAGAAAGGGAAATATAATAAAAGTATGTAATACCTAAGTAAAACAATTTTAATTTTGTTTATATAAATGATATATTGAACTATAAAAAGTAATTTGAATGATAAAAATATTTCCTACATCATGATATTTTATTTAGAATTTTTAGAAATTAAATAAATAAATTTATTTATGACACAATGATGTTGTAGTTATTACCTCATTAATGAATGATTTAAATATATGATCTTATAATTGTTAAAATATTTTTTTTAACATTGGATGCCATAAAAAAATTTTATCGATAATTATGACATTTAAAATATATTTTAAGGCTTTTATTTATAAGGAATAAATCTTTTATGCTTTTATCAAAATTCAACTACCAAATAGTGACTAAATTGGAATAAATGATTTTTTATAACAAATGTTATTTTATTAAATGTTATAAAAGTAAAAAAAATAAAATATTATTCAAAATGACAGATAATCTATTAATAATATCATTATTGATAGTTTTTTGGGACTATTGGTATTTTAGAGTAATTATTATTAAAATATTGTTTGAAAATAAAAAATATGTTGTATGAACTATTAATTTTAACTAAGGGTTAAAATGAAAAGATAAGTTTCATTCTATGACCTCCACTTGTCTAAATCCCTTTGGTTGTGTTTATTTATACCCCTTATCCTCTTATCCTATAAATATATCATTTTGGAACCATTATAATTTGAAAAACATTTTATAATAAATTACTATTTCATGACTTTCCAAGAGTGCCCATCCTCCATCATGTAAAAGGCCCCCACCTCCACCCCTAACCCACACCTCTTGAGCCCTTTGATCATACAAAAAAAGATCATATTATCTCTAAAAATCCCTCTACTACTCCTAGAATCATCATTTTGGGCAGATGTCTTTCCAGGGAAGTCATTGGCTCAAATCAAAAAGAGTTACCCGATTTATAGGTAATTTATTCTCTCTAGTATCTTTCTTTTATTTTCCATCTTCACTCAAGACTATCTTCTTATTATTATAATCACATAATATCACCATTATCATCAATATACTTGGATGTTGTTATGATAAGTATTTTATTTACACATTTACACACCTCTGTCTAATGGTTAAAGAACACAATGATTCTGGGGGTGGCGAATTACTGCCGCATGAAACGATTATTGATTAATCTTCTCCTAACACCTTTCATGGTGGCCATTATGATGGAACTATATTTTAATGTGATATATATGGTATTTAAGTTTTCTATATGGTTCTGTATTTAATTTTTAAATAATATCATTATGCTTTTCATGTCGTGTAATTGCGATGATTTCATTTGAGAAAGTGTCGACTACCGCCCCCTCAAGTGACGTGACTCGTTAATACAATAAATGGAATGTATAAAGAATGAAATTAATTAACTTATGTGACCTATAGAAAATATATATTATACTTTAATTATAATATATATATCTCGAAATAATTTTTAATTAAATTAATATGACAAAAAATTGAATATCGAGTTCATGCGTACGTACAGCCTACCGTCTCCATGAATAGTGAATTTCATTTTTTATCTCCAAATGTAATGTAATAGTATAAAATGAAAATATACTGGATATATATTATATTTAAATATTTCATAATATTACGGAGATAATGTACTTATAACTACACGGAAAAATCTTTTCAAACATGTTCATTTTGGACTCATGTACTGAACATCGACGAAAACGTCTAATATGAACTAACATAATAATATAATTATTATAACCTGATAATATGTGATATTAATTGAATAATAAACTTTAATGGATTTTTTTAAGAAATTATAAATTGACCAAAATTTATTATTCAGGAATATAATGAAGTGTACAAGACAAGTCGGACTCGATGTAAAGGATCCTACCTCTCTCTTTCTTTTTAAGTACTCTCTTTTATGTCCTTTCTTTTAAGATAGTCTTTATTATGTTAAGAGATTTTATTTTATATTACTATTAATGTAATTTTTTTTTCATATTTTGTGAGACCCTATTTGATCTCGTCAATCCATTTTTGGATGTTTTATGTGATGCTGTTAGGATGCTGAATTCTCATAAGGGATTTCTTATCTCATATTAAATTCAGTGAGATTTCCATTAGTCACCACTTATTAATTTAATGTGGTGTATTTTGTACTGGAAATTAATATATATTATCATGAATATATTTATATTCATATTGTTATGTAATTCTTTTGGTGGTTATAATCTTTTTCTCATATAACTCGATTGATTACAACGAGGTAAGGGGTTTTTATCTCAATTTTTATTCCCGTGAGATTCATTCTACATTTTCCAATATATCCTTTTGTGTGGTGTATTTACTTACCATAATTTTATTATTTTTGTAATATAATTTAATTTATTGGTATTTAAATCTTCATTGTATGATCCTTCAGTCATGGGGTGTGCGTTTCGAAAGTTACCCAAATCGGTAAAGAGAACCTGTCACCCTCCTCTTCTTTTAGAAGACATCTTTTGGTAGTTCTTTTAATTTACATCTCCTTGTGTTGGGATATGTTATTATATATCCTTATTTCTTTATTTTTTATTTCCAAGTGATGATATTTCCTTTTTACCACTCATCAACTCATTTTATGAATTTTAAAGTGATGTTGTTATGTTGTCAAATTTCTGTAAGGGAACTTCTTAACCCAATTTCAATTCTTCGGGTTAAGCCTCTACTTCTTGATTATGTCATGCTATGAATATGTGTGAATGTCCAATCTTTGTTTTACACTTAATATCCACTAATATTGAGTGTATTTATATTGTTCACTCACAAGTATGTCATTTATTTGTCCTTAATCAAAGGATATTGTCTTTATAACGGACTTCTTCGCAATCTCCTTTTTGAGGAATCCTTTGATTTGTACACAACATTATTTTATACATTGTATAAAACCCTTTAGATATTTCATTTCATTAAAAGGGAATATTTTCTCTAAGAATCCTTTCAATAAATGAAAAAAGTAATGTTTTTGTCCTACATATGTGGTGACAACGACTACTCCGCCGCTGTGACCATTATTGATTGTCAGCTTCCTCTACAAACCATAATGTATTTTAATGAAAAATAAATACCAAATTTTACTTTTCATTTATTTTGGATTTGAATATGGTTTTTATATTGATTTGATTATAACAATGTGTTGTATTGATATCATGTGATTGGAATGTGGACAATGTTATTTTTCCATTATGAATGTTTTATGTGTTATGAATATGTTATGGTTCATGGGCATAGTTTATGAAATCCGTTAGTTCCTTAATAAATTAAGGGTGGGTGAGACCGATATATCTCTCCCATGCATTGGTTAATGTAAAGGAGTTAAACTCTACGGTTTCTCGGAAGATATATAGGGAATATACTGCGAGGGATATCCCAAACATAACCATGAGGGTTACTCCCTAGGTAAGAATGCTATGAATGCCTCAATTTAGCTTTATTTCCAATGATTTCTATGAGCTATCCATAAATATTATGATTTCATGAGGTATGTTAAAGTACTTATTTTTTATGAGTAATGTATGATTAATTTGATTCTTATGTATACAAGGGATAATTTTTTCTTTTCTGTATTCTTAAATCCCTTACTGTGCTTTTTATGTTCATCCCACGTTTTTGAAATGTTTTTCACAGGTCAAGGGAAAGGTATATAATGTGATTATAGTGTCGAGGGAGAATCAATTTTTTACTATAAATATGTTTCCTTTGATGGAAAAAATGTATAATGTCTTTGATGTAACCACATTGTTTAAATGTGGAATGTAAAGGATGATTTATGAGCTAATTCTCTAAAACTCTAAACCTGAAAAGATCATCAATGTTTATTGTTGAATTGACAAAAGAATAAGTAATGTTTAAGTTTGGGGCCTTATAGTTGGTATCAGAGGTAATTTTAGATAACTTTAGAGGTTCGGGTATTCATTTAGATTATGTGACATTAGCATAATGGTTTGGATTTCATAAAAAGTCATAGTTTTACATGAAGTGAATGAGTTTAAGATAATAGGAATAATTATATCTCAGTATTAACTCTCCTCATAAGATATTATATGATGATTATAATGATATTCTCACACTGAACATTTTGTTTTAGTAAATAGTTGGATCTAGCAGGAACCAATGTAATAGAGGGTGTGAAGAAAACTGTGATGGTTTTGTAAAAGAACAACTAAATGATATGGGATATACAATGAGAACTCTTGTGGTTATTCTCAAAGAACTATCAGGAGTCATGATTAACCACTTGAACTATGTTGATCTCTCTAATTAATCATGTATGAGAGAATCAACTCAATGGGGATGTTCAAGTAATAATTATAAAGGTCACTATTAGGGTTTATATGATCTTTAATTTTGAGGTAATTATGTGTTACTATATGTTATGATGGAAAATGAAAGGCATGAGGTAAACTTGAGGTTAAATTATGTTATGATTATTTTTTAAGATTATATCTCTTTTTGGGGAATGTTTTATGAATTATATAGTTTTGGAAAATGGACAATACGTAGACCATGTGACAACCTGTTATGTCGGTCGAAGCTGTGGGAATCGAACCCACAACCAAAGTGTGACTGTGATTTATCACCTTCCACTGGACAACGTGAATTACCTCATTAATATGACTAATTATTTTTTGTTATAGGATATTATGAATCAGGAATAAGTTTATTTTGGGTTAACTGTGGAAATGATTAACCTATCATGGAGGATATGTGATTAGGTTAATTACTTTTCAGTATGATACTTTAAGAGTAACTGATGTAATTTAGAGATAATTTTTCAGATTTACCTTGGAAGACTATGTGATTAAATCCTTCCGATAGTTTGGTTTCAATATTTGTTTGTAGTACTATGAATAATACTATGGATATATGTTTTTTGAATGGCCTTTGATGAACTTTGGGTATTGTTGGACAAATTTTGGAGATTAAGTGTAGTTTTTCTTTTTGTAAAAGATTATCCTTTTTGGGGTTTATCTAATATTATACTAACCATTTTGGTTTTTGTTAAGGTATAAATACATGGGAAATATATAGTTCTATTTTTTGGATTAGTTTATTCTCTAGATGTTGATTATATCTCTCTTAATGTAAAAAAGTCATCCTAAATACTAATCTTTTGGAGAAAATAAGAGATTGTGTTAAAAATTTAGTAAGAGATGAAAGTATACATGAAAATTAAGTATGTTTACTTATTTTTTAGTTAGGTCCATAAATAAATTCCTCAATGAAATGTAAATTAAAATTTTTTTGCCTTTTAAATTCTCCTACTGGGGAATCAAATACCGTTTAACCCATCAAAAGTTTTTGATTTTCTAGTGGTTAACATTCTCCTAGACATGTTTTCTATCACTCTCCATCAGAATATGGTGGTTTTATATCCTCCATATACATTTTTTCTTTTAATCCTTGTATCTTTTGTCATGACTTACCTTTTTTACTTCTCTTTCTTTCTTTTAATGTGACATTTTTATTGACTCTTTTTCTGATGTGGGGCATTCAATGAAGTTTCCAAGCCCAATTTTAAAATTTTGAGGACGCAATTCCCAAAAGGGGGGAAGGATATAACATCCCAAGTAAGTAAAGAATAATATAATTTCATATTTATGTCTATTTATGAATAATATAGTTTTTTAGAGGGTTCAAATGAGAATAAAGCCAATCTTAAGCTTAGAATGCTCTAATATTTTCAAAAGATTGTTTTACCGCATTTTGATGGTGAACTTATTTTTAATATACTTTTTGACAATTTTATATGTTATATTTGACAAAATAAAATCCTTATTTTGAATGAAGACATAAAAATTTACTTTGTGTAAATTTTTGTTATATTTCTGATAATGTTCATTTTTTAGTGAATAGTGAAAAATGCTAGATTTTAATTCAAAACCTCCTTTTAATATAATTTATTTATATGGATATATTATCTTTATAATTGGGTTTAAATATTAATTAAAATATAGTTTTACATTTTAATCCAATGGTGGTCATTGTAATTTATTTCACTTTGAAATTGGACATAAACAAGTGTCAATATTTTGATAGATATTGTTTCATAAAAAACACGGTATTTGTTTTGACAACGTGAATTAATTATAAAATTAATTAATGCAACTTCGATGTCTTGAATTTGGTAAAATGGAAATTATTTTTTAATTTGGAATATCAAATTTACTTTGGATAAATTTTTGGTATTTTTCTGACAAATGTTCATTTTTAAGGAATAATGAAAAATACTGCATTTTACATCAAAACTAATTTTTCATCTAATTTATTTATATAGTTATATTTTCAATTTAATTGGTTTTAAAGAGTAATTGAATTAATTTTTTATCACATAATACAGTTTTGTTCATTGGATGTGATTTCACTTTCAAATTGGTTGTAAAAATGAGTCATTCTTTTGATAAATTTTACTTCTTAAAAACTCGTCTTTTGTTTTGACAACGAGAATTATTTTTAAATTAATTACTGCAATTTATGTTTTTAGAATTTGGTAAAATGGCTTCTATATTTGGAATCAGGAGGCCTAAATTATTTAATTAAGACTTTTTTTTGACACGATGAATAGTAATTACATTAATTATTTTTAATTAGAGCGATTAATTGGTAAATTTGGTAAAAAGGGGTAAAAAAAATAATGTTACAATAATATAAAATAACCCATGCATGAGTCTTAATGATATTTTTTGAGTTATTTCCAACCATGGGATTCTTTTTTCCATCATTCGGGCCCCATGGATTAACTTTTGTGTGATAGTGACCTTTTATCAAATTATTTTTAAAGAAAGGGAAATATAATAAAAGTATGTAATACCTAAGTAAAATAATTTTAATTTTGATTATATAAATTATATATTTGACTATAAGTACTAATTCGAAAGCTAAAAGTATTTCATACATCATTGTATTTTATTTAGAATTTTTAGACATTAAATAAAGAAATTTATTTATGACACAATGATTATAAAGTTATTACCTCATTAATGAAGGATTTAAATATATGATATTATAAGTGTTAAAATAATTTTGTTTTAAAACGTGGTATTCTATCCACGAATTTTATAGATAATTATTACATATAAAATAAATGTTAATGATTTTATTTATAAGGAATAAATCTTTTATTCCTTTATCAAAAGTCAACTACAAAATAGTGTTGAAATTGGCATAAATGATTTAAAAAAATGTTTTTTATTTAATGGTATAAAAGTACAAAAAATCTAATATTCTTCCAAATTACATATAATATGATAATAATATCATTATTTATACAATTATGGGACTATTGGTATTTTAGAATAATTATTATGACCTTATAGTTTGAAAATAAAAAAAGACGTTGTAAGAATTATTAATTTTATCTAAGGGTTAAAATGAAAAGATAAGGTAAATTATATGACCTCAACTTGTCTAAATCCTATTGGTTGACTGTATTTATACATAATATACTCTTACCCAAGAAATATATCATTTTTTAACCATTATAATTTGAAAAACAGATTATAATAAATTAATATTTCATGACTTTCCAAGAGTGCCCCTCCTCCCTCTTATAAAAGGCCCCCACCTCTACCCCCTTACCCACACCTCTCAAGACGTTGGCTCATCCAACATCTGCTCATATTATCTCTCAAAATACCTATCTTACTACTAGAGGCCTCAATTTTGTCATAATACATTCAAAGGAAGCCTTTGGCTCAAATCAAAAAGAGTTACCCGATTTAGAGGTAATGTATTCTCTCGAGTTTCTTTCTTTTTTTTTCCTTCTTCACCCACCACTATATTATTATTATTTTAATCCCATAATAACACCAGTATCCTTATTATACTAGGATTTTTTTATGATAAGTATTTGATTTACACATACACACATCTTCGTCTAATGGTTATAGAACATACTGTTTCTATGGGTGGTGAATTACTGCCACATTAAACGATGATTGTTCAATATTCTCTTAACACCTTTCATGCTGGCCATTATGATGGAAATATATTTATATATGATATATATGGTATTTATTTTTTCTATATTATTCTGTATTTTATGTTTCAATAATATCGTTATGCTCTTCATGTCATGTAATTGTGATAATTTCATTTGAGGAAGTGTGGACTACCGCCCGCTCAAGTGATGTGACTCGTTCATGCAATACATGGAATGTATAAAGAATGAAATTAATGAACATATGTGACCAATATAAAATATATATTATAAAGTAATTATAATATAAATATCTCTCGTTTAGTTTTAATTCTATTAATTTGACAATGAAATGAAAGTAGTGTTCATGCGTACGTACGACCTACCTTCTCCCTGAATGGTACATTTCAGTTTTTACCTCCAAATTCTATGGAATTGTATAAAATGAAAATATACTGGATATATATGATATTTAAATAATTAATATTTTTCTTTATATGATGTACATATAACTACATGGTCAATTCTTTTCAAATAAGTTCATTTTTTCTCATTTACCGAACATCGACCAAAATGTCTAATATGAACTAACATAATAATCTAATTATTAAAACATGATAATATGTGACATGAATTGAATATTAAACCTTTAATTATGTTCTTAAAAAATTTTAAATTGACAAAAATTTATTATTCAGGAATATAATGAAACGAACAAGACATGTCAGACTCGAGGTAAGGGATCCTACCTCTCTCTTTATTTTTAAGTACTATCATTTATGTCATTTAATTTAATCTCGCCTTTCATATCATAGGGGGTGTTATTTTGTATTCCACTGAATTTAATTTTTATTTTATTATGAATAGAGACCCTATTTGACTCCATCAATTCATTTTTGGAAGTTTTAATTGGCATCGTAAGGCTACCGAAATTTAATAAGGGATTTATTATCTCACTTTTAATTCAGTGAGATTTCCATTGGTCACCACTTATTTATTGAATGTGGTGTATTATGTACTTCCAATTGATATATATTATCATGATTATATTTATTTTCATTGTTTTCTATAATTCCTTCGGTGTTTATTATCTTTTAGTCACATGAATCTATTGATTACAATGAGGTAATGGTTTTTTATCACACTGTTTACTCCCGTGAGATCCATGCTACATTAGCCACTATTTCCTTTTGTGTGGTGTATGTACTAAACATAATTGTATTCTTTGTGTAATATACTTTAATTTATGGGTGTTTACATCTTCATTTTATGATCCTCCTATCATGTGGTATACGTTTCGAAAGTTACCGAAATCGGTAAAGGAACCGTTCACCCTCCTCTTCTTTTCAAAGACTTCTTTTTGTTATGTCTTTTAATTTACATCTTCTTATGATGGGATATGTTCATATATATCCTTATGATGTAATTTCTATGTCCAAGTTATGAGATAACTTTTTGTCTCTCATTAACACATTTTCTGAATTTTAAAGTGACGTCGTTAGGCGGTCGATTTTCTATAAGGGAACTTCTTAACCCAATTTCAATTCTTTGGGTTAAACCTCTACTTCTTGATTATGTCGTGCTATGAATATGTGTGAATGACCTATTTTTTTTACACATAATATCTATTTATATTGGGTGTATTTATATTTTTCACACATATGTATGTCATTGAATTATCATTAATCAAAGGATACCGTCTTTATAAGGGACTTCGTCTCAATCTCCTTTTTGAGGCATCCTTTAATTTATACATGAATTTCTTTTATACGGTGTATAAAACCCCTACGAATTTTCATTTCATTCAAAGGAAATATTTTCACTATGAAGAGTTTTACTAAACGAAAAAATGAATGTTTTGGTCTTAACTATGCGGCAACAACGACTTCTTCACCGTTGTGACCATTATTGATTATCAGCTTCCTCTAGAAGCCAAAATGTTTTTAATGAAAAATAAATACCATATTTTACATTTCATTTATTTTAGTATTGAAAATGGTTTTGACATTGTTATGATTATAAAAATGCGTTTTATTGATATCCGGTGATTGGAATGTGGAAAATGTTATTTTTCATTTATGAATGTTTTATGTGTTATGAATATGTTATGGTTCTTGGGAATAGTGTATGAAATCAGGTGGTTATGAGATAAACTAAGGGCAGGTGAGCCCGAGATAGCTCTCTAATGCATTGGGTAATGCGAAGGAGTTAATCATTAATGTTTCATTGAAGATATTTAGGGAATATACAATGATGGGAATCCCAAACATAACCATGAGTGTTACTCCCAAAGTAAGAATCTTATGATTTCATCAAGTTAACTTTATGTCGTATGATTTGTATGATTTATTCATAGATATTATTATTTATTGAGTTATGTTAAAGTAATTATGTTTTTTGAGTAATGTTTGATTTCATTGATTCTTATGTACACATGGACTAATGTTTTGTTTTTGTATTCTTATATCCATTATTGTGGTCTTTATGGTCATCCCATGATTTTGAAATGTTTTTAATTGGTCAAGGGAAAGGTACATGATGTGATGATAGTGTTGAGGAAGTGTTAAGAAAGAATCCATTTTTTATTTTGAAATATGATTCCTTTTATTAAAAAAATGAATACTATCATTTATGTTACAACCTTGTTTAAATGTGGAATGTAAAGAATGATTTATGATCTAATTCTAAAAAACACTATACCTGAAGATATACTCAAGTTGAATTCTTGAAATAGGACAAGAATAAGTAATGTGTAAGGATGGGGCCTTATAATAATTCTAGAATCATACTTTGAATTTCTTGAAAAAGTTTCTCCATAGGTACTAACATATTCATGTTCCTTTTTAAGAAGTTCAAGTTACCCATTATCCATATTTGTTCAATGAATATGAGGAAAGTAATTATAGAGAAATATGTTCTTGAACTCATCCCAGTCCATAGGATCAATTTTATCGTTTCGCCTTGTATTCTTGGGAGGATTCTTCCATTGAAATTCTTAAATTTCCAAACTATATACTACAAAGATGACATTTTAAGGTTCAAAACACTGTAAAACATAAAATATTTTATAGTGGGACTGATCCATTTGTCATCCACTAATGGTTCATAAGACCTATTGAAGGAATGTGGATGGTACCTCATGAAGGACAAAATATATCATTTCTCTCTCATTTCTTTTTTTGTAAGTCCTTAATTATTCCTAGATAGAGAAATTTGTTACAGAATATATAGAACATTTTTCATTGTAGATCGCATAACAATTAATTTCTCTAGAGTACAAGCACTGCATTTCCCATCAAATTCTATATTAACGTGGTTCCTCCGGGTTCATGCTATTGACTTACACCATGAATCCTAGTTTTAGAAACACTAATATTAATAATAAAACTACACAATGAAGAATAAAAATTCAATTTAGGACTCACTAATATATATCATATGTTATTCATGGTCATTTCTAAAAAACTAGGATTATAACATATACTAGGGATATCCATAGAGTTCTTACTAAGGAATTCTCATCCTAGTTTCCAATGGCTTACTATACCTTTCCTGTGATACAAACTATAACGCCAATAAACTACATAGACTGATATTAATTAAAAATTGATATTTATTCATTGAAACATATAATTATTCCACGATTTGAATGTATAGATATAATGTCATTAAAAACTGGGAGAATAAACAACTAGTTCATAAATCAACTACATTGTCTCCAACATATATCTTCATAACTAGAATCATTTTTGACATATCATACATAATAACCTTATTCATGTCCTCGGAAAAGGAAATATATGAAAGGGTGAGCTCAAATTATTATAATGGGAAAATAATGGAAATATCAATCATATCGAAATCATAAGACATAATAACACAACATTTGGAAGACTTATCCTGCATATGAAATATATTTATATCATATCATAGGATTAATGTTCATAACAATTAATGGATGTAATCCCCAAATGTCAAATCATATGACCTAATGTAATGAGAAATACACATAAGCATACATAATAAATACATAATTGTCCAGGTCTATTTCAAAGACCAACATTGAGAACATTGTCCATTAATGAACTGAGTTTTCTTGTCATTCCAGCCCTATATTATTGAAATATATTTAAGTGTTCATCAGGCCATATATATATCATGAGATATAAATCTTTACACAATCCATTGGAGGGAGATATAGGTCCCACATTTCACCTAATGAAATCAATATTATGTGTGCCACAAAATCCTAAATCATTCATCACAATATAACTAAAGGAACAAAAATTGGTTGCATAAAAATCATTCCTTCAAAATCCATATAAAATGGATATATTTCATAAAAATAATTCCATAATAAACACAACCAAATAATGGTAATAATAGACATTGAAATATATCTCTATTTAATTAATTTTATCTTAGATGAAAAATGATTATGATAAATCTCTTGTTACTAATGATTGAGGAAAAAATCATTTCTTCTTAAAATATGTTTTCTTTTCTAAAAACAACATGGAGTTTTTTAAAAAAATATTTGAAAATATACCTCAAATAATTTAAATTATTCTTCATGGACGTAATGTGTTATAAAGACCTAAAAATTATCATGTCTTATAACTTAAAAAATATATTTTTCTTTTACTCTTCCTAGAAAAGTCAAAAGTACCACAAATAGTAAATGAAAGAAAGAGTCCTTCAATACTATTTAATTAAAATTCACCAATAGGTAACATTGACATTAAAAATATAATATTAATATAAATAATATTATATATTTATGAAACAAGGATTTTGAGGATAATTATACCCCAATAACTACTTACATATAAACGATCTCTTATAATAAAAAGATTTCAAAATTATCCTTTACATTAGGTCTACTATCAGATGTATGTATCATAACCTATAGTATAATAATGTAAATAATTTTAATTAATTATTATAGAATAATAGTAATTTTTCAGATATCATATATGATCATATTATCATGAATTTTTTAGTAACTTTTGATTGTTGCTCATTATTTAGATATTAAATGCATTATGTACTTATGATTATTTTGTCGGATAAGTTCATGGTCCACTTAATAGGTTGTAGTTATATCATTTATAGAATGATATAAGTAAAACATATATCATATTTATTCATTTCATTCATCTATATAATCATGGTTTAATGAAGCTTATTTATAATGAATCACATCGCATCGTTGAGTTGATATGTCGTGCGTACGCATGAGTGACAATATCATTATTATAATTGTAGGATGGTATTTAATTGGATCATGAATAATATTTACGATTGACTATAATGTTATAATAATCATATGTGTTTATTATTTTTAAAATAATACCCATCCATGTATAATGTTGGTGAAAATAATTTTACACCATGTTTTGGAAACAGAAATCTGTACGTACACACGCATAGTGACTAATTTTTTCATAGGATGGAAGGAAAGTGGAATTTGGTTGTTTCATAATTATAATAACATATAAATATATGAGTTATATTGATGCTATTACTTTATAATGAAAGAGATAATGAAGGGGATGTATAATAAGAACGATGATTGAATGAATCCGTTGAAGTGATTACCTTTTCCTCGACATGAATCCTTTAATAACTTATTTGAGATGGAAATTTAAGACAACAAGAACTTATATATTGTAAATAGGGAAGTTGAAATGGAAACATACAGGGTATGGCTGAGCTTGAAGGCTCAAATTGAAGTGAATTACTGAGGGAGTATGTTCCCTTTTATAATTGAGGTGAGGGTCACTTTTGGAAACTCTATAAATAATACATTTTAATAAAATAAAACCCTACCTAAATACCTATAAAATTTCAAAATTTAGAAAAAGAGATGGTATAGGTTTGTAATCTCATCAACCAATAAATTATTTAAAAATATTTATATCAATTTAAAAATTACATTTTTAACTAACACATTGTTATTCAGTTTTATTCTAAACTAGGGTAACAAATAATAAACCATTAAAAGGGTGAAATAGTAACCAATATTCTATAAAATATACCATAATTAAATTAATTAGATAATTAATACAATGTAGTAATTAATATATATTTTAAAAAAATGTTTAATGTTTTTTTAAATAATTTAATAAATCATTATTTTGATAAATGAAAAATATTATCAATTTTGACAATATTCAGTTCATTCATTTATAAAAAATATTAATATAATAATATAACATCGACCAAAATTATTATTATATTCTAATGAGATTATGGTATTATGTGAAATTCATTAGACATGATAATTATCCCAAATTATATTTGTTTTAATAATTTTAATAATATTTATTTTATATTTCTCTTAATAAAATAATTAGTTCAATAGTTCTGTGTTATTTTTTAATATTATATTTTTTGAATAAAAAATTAAAATAAATTACTATAATGAATATTAATCTAATGGATTTCAGAAAAAGTATTTTCTTCAAATTTATCTTCAAGAAAATGCAATATTTAAAATGGTATACTTATTAAATTATGAATGTGAAAACATTTACATGACATTAAATAAAATAATATATGTATTGTAATCCCTTCTATAAGGATCCAAATAGACTTTCACACCTGTATTCTCAATTCCATTCTTTGGTTCAAATCATCTTTCGGTTCCAAGATTTCTCTTGGATTCCAAGTGTTCTGGGATTGAAATTTTAGTGACTCTTGTGTGCATGATCTATAACCTTAGTCATGGCGATCTTTGATGGAAATTGGCCTCACCTTTTGTCAAAATGATGGTATTTGGTTGTGGTGTGTTGGAGTTAGAATAGTGACACTCCTAGTGGAACCACTAGTGGGGTAAATTTTTGAGGTGGTTTGTACCCTTGTGATGGATTTTTTTTAGGGTGAACAAGACGGTTTCTTTGGAGAATTTTTCTCCCTTATGTTTGTCCTATGTTTCCCCATTGGTTTCCCCCTTAGACCTCCTGAAATTGGAGGAGAATGTATTGGGAATCGGTGGCCAGAATAGGCCACATGGTTAGGCCCCATTGATTGCTAAACCATGTAGGGGTGTCCATTTCATTAAAACATTTTATACAATTCCCATTATTACCTCTTAGAAATAAATCAAATCCACTCCATTCTTCGACTATTTGACACCAAAAGTCATGGGATCTTTCCATGATCCCCCATTCTACAATGGAATCCATCATTGATGGGGTGTTTTGTGGGGAAACACCAATATTTCTTCAAGTAAATGTTTAATTCCTTGAATTCATCCATTTCTATAGGGTTTCTTCCCTTTTACACGATGTTCTAAATTTTCCATAAGTTCTAGTTCAGACCTAAGTTTTGAATTGGTGTCTATTTTTTGTAATATGGAGGTTTTATGTTGTTGTTTACTTCCTGTTGGTGCAGCGGTTGTGCGCTTGATGTTTAACACCAATAATTGAGTGTTTCGACACTAAATGTAGGTGATTTCCTGTGTATACACTCCTTGATGATTTATAATGGTCAATTTACCTATTTTTTATATTCTATATATTTTCTGTGTGGTGAGATAACCTTTTATGATGGATTTGGTTAAGAGTTTAATTTTATAGTTTCATTTTAGCCGGAAATTGGGTGTTTTATTCATTTGAAACTCTTGGGGTATTATTTGGGTGTATCATATAACATATTCAATTGGTTTAGTAAAGATTTTTTGGCTACAAATTCTACATTTATGGGCTCTTGGTGATCCTTTTGGTTAAAAATAATGGTTTTGAATGGGTTTTAAGTTCAAAACCTAATCATGCTCTTTGAATGTGTTATATGAAAATGTGAGTTTTCTTGTGTATATTTTGTGGTATTTTTTGATATAATTTTATAACACTTTTGAGTGGTTTAATAAACGTTTCTAGAGCTTCCAATTTTGTTTTTCTTGTAATTGGTATGGATTGACTTTTAATGATGACTTTGAGATGTGTTTTTTCTAAAAACATTTTTATACAACTTGGGTTTGTTTTATAAAAATTGATAATGATTTAGTAGGTTAAATAATGTTGAAAAATTTTGTACATGTATATTTTTGGTGATTTTATTCACTTAAGATGTGTTTTTAATGTTAATGTGGTTATTTGAGATATAAAAATTTAAAATAATGTTTTATAATTTGTTGAAATGTTTTATTTAATTGTGATGTGGGTACGAAACCTGGTTTTGGGCTATTTTAATAGAGTTTTATGATAAAATGATTTTAGAGGTAGAAATGCTATTTTGTTGCATGTGTGTGTGTAATGTGATGTGATTTGTATCATCTTGGAACTTTTTTATAAAAATGATTAAAAGATTTGTTGAAATGTTTAAGAGATGTGAACAGTGTTGTAGGCTATTTTGGGGTGAGTTGGATTTCAAAATCAATTTGAGTAAAAAGTGGGATGATGTTAATTTTGTGATATATATGTCAGAGTTTTGACTAATGTTTGATGTGGAAGTGGTATTTTTATGTTCAGATTATATTTCATGGCATATTGAAATTCTTTGAGCACAATAGGGAAACCCCGGTATCTATGTGGGTAGACGTGTACTAGTACGCCAGTGATCCTATGGGGGTGTGCCTCAGTTTCACATAGAATGCTTTAAGATGAGAGAAATAACTAAAATATTATGATGATGATGATTTTGGGGGACCACTAGGTGATGGGTATGATCCCTAACAGTGGAACGTATGCACAAGATCAGATATTGTGATTGTTACTATCACCAATATATGAGGTACCAAGGACCCACAACAAGCTAGTTCATAGGGGTTATTATCCAATTTCATGTTCTCATTAGTTACATTTTGATTACATTTGTAATACAATATGGTTTTCTGAAAAATTTTGAAGCATTGGCATTATTTGTAATTAGTGTTTATTCTTAAATAATAGCTAACTTGAAAATAGTTTTTTATTTAAAGTTCCATCTCTTAGAATTTGTTACATGCATTTAATGTTTCGAAAACGTGCATAGTTTTCATATTTGAATTTCTATAACATGGAATATATTAGTGGTTGTATTCTATTGGGCTTTGGCTCACACTAAATTATACATTTGTGTTTAAGTAGACTTGGTTATTTTTGTCGCAGGTTTGGGTTTATCTTTTGTGTCTATGGTTCTGGTTTTTTTAGACGTCCATCATGATGCGGTGGTGTGGATATGGCTTGAGGGCGGTGCATATTTCCATGTAGAGGTTCTTGGGATCGATTTTTTGTTTTATTACCTCTATTATATTTTTTTTGAGTTGTTTTAATCTTTTTAATTCTGTTTGGAATTTTTGTAAAAGATGGTTTGGTTTGAAAAATCCAAATTTTGGTTATTGGTATTGTTTGTTTCATTATGTTTTTAAACATTGGTAAATAATTCAAAAACTACATTTTATGATACCCAAGAACTTGTTTCATCCCATGGGGCTTGGGAACACCCTTCGAGCCTTGTCATGGGCCAGATTTGGTGCTGGTTTTGATGGAGATTATATTTTGATCATGAAAATATGGTATCAAAGGGAGGTTTTTTGTCTTAAGTCATGTTATTCGGGAAAGATTCTAGATAGTCAAGAGTTAGGATTGTCGAGAATTGAAATTTTTTTATGGGTAGTGTGCCTGGCCATCACACCTCATGATGGGATTCTAGTGTCTAGGCTTAGTAAGAATTTGTCTGAGTCCACTGGTTTTCTTGGATTTATGATGATTTGGGGAAATGTAAAGAGAGTAGGGTCAATAGTCTCAGTGTGCTCAAAAGTCCTGAAAAGCCATGTGGAGCCATGGATAATTCTATACAACAATATTTTTAATAGAGATGCGATTGGAGTATTTCCACCAACCATATGTCGAAGTCACCCACCGAAATTAGATTCCTCTTGCATTACCTTGTGTTATTTAGTTTTGAAATCATGGATGTTTGGTTTTAATTAATAAATGACTTAGTCTTACAAAGAGTAATGTTTTTGTGATATAATTTTATTATAAATAGAGAATGGTTTAATATATGAAATGGTGTAACTCAGTAATAAGAATTATTTTGAAGTAGAATATGGTATGTTTACACATATTTTGAAAGCAGGAAATAGTGTTAAAGATGGGATTGAAAAGGTGTTCAAAATAGAGTTTTATAAACTATTAAATGGTTTTTATATGGGATGAGATGTTTTGAAATTGATGTTAATGAATTCGATGTGAGTGATTTTCTAAATTGTTATGTCCTTATGAAACGTTTTGTAAGCTATAAACTAGGACTTCGATTTCATGTTTGTGGTCTTGATAAAAAGGTAGTTTTTTTTGATTTTTTTGGTTTTGAAATGTGGAATGAATCTTTGTTTTAATCATTTGTGTTTTCTTTGAATGACCACATGCCTGTTGATATATGGGATGATGGATGTTTAACGGAATGACTAGATGATTGTCGTGATGGATATAAGGAAGGTGATCGGTGTGGCACAGAAACATGCATGTGTGAGCCCCATGGGGTACCATTGGTGGATACGCTAACCGATAGACCATTTATTTTCAAATATATGATTTTAAAGGAAAATTAATATATTCATAACCTATTTTGGTGGGCTTTCTTATGTGTTTTTTGAACTTTTATTGTTGTGGGATGTTTTGAGTCCAAGAACCCATCTTATTTGAATGGTGTTTTGGGTTTGTGTTTGTTCAGTAAGATGTGTTGAATTGACAATTAGTGGTCTCTTCAAAGAAAATTTTGGGAAGACTTTACGGTGGTTAACCTCAAGCATTCAGTTCTGGTTTGTGGTATGTATTTACCAGTAGACCATCTTGGTTGGGTCCTTGGGTTTTCTCACTGAATAAGGTACGCCCCGTTAAGGGTTAGTTCACAACTGAAGTGCAACCTGATTTGTTTTTTCATTAAAAGTTTTTCAAGTTAATCAATATAAATAATCATTTCTTGATCTTTAAATAATAAGTCTACACATTTTCCTTTCATTGTTTTTTGGATCCTGTTGTACCTAGAGTGTGCTCATAGAAGGTTAAAATAAACACTAGTATCTTATGTTGCCTGATTTGTTGAAGGTGGAAGGGGTCTGGGGATGTTAGTGTCGATGAGTATTTGGATGGTGTCATAGAGGGGCATTGGGTCCTTCATATTTTTTTCAAAGAAGGAGCTCATGTTATACCACCAATGTGGGAAATCTAGTCATGAGGGTGTATTATGGCCATTTTTTGGAATTCTGTGTTGTTTGGGGACCTAGAAAAGACCCCTTTCCATGTATTGTTTCTATCTGTCACAATGGTCTTGTTCGGTGACACCTAGTGATGTCGTGTGCCTATTTTACTATAAAGTTGAATGATGTGAAATCCTCTAAGATTCTCTGTTATGTTGGGAGTATGTATCCCTTGAAAAAACATCAAAATCATATATCTTAGAGGAAGGTGTCTATATGTGACCTTACATTCTATTGTTTCATATCTAAAAAAATAAATGTGTGATGTTTGTGTGTCTACAAATCACATGTTTTAGTGAAATATCGGGTTTTGGTAAAGTTAGTTTGGGAATGTGTTATACCTTAGTAAACCCATCTGGGTTTGTGGGGTAGTTTTTTGTATCACTGAAATAAGATGTATCATTCAGTGGTTTCCAAAGCCTAATTGTGAGGCCGAATATGCTTCAATAATTTGATCCCCATCCATATGTTCTAGAGTGATGACGGCCCATAGTCTGGGGAAATCCTAGGTCCGTTCAAACCTATGTACAAATTCCAATCCTAAGTATGAAATATGGGATAGTTGAAACCTCTAATGTCATCATTTTTCTTTTTATGTTCCAGTTCGATGGAAATAGGTAGGAGGACCCTGTGTCCATGTTATCCTCCATTGTTATTCTATCCTTCTTTGGTTTCCATTAAATTTTTGGAGAAAGGTTTTAAATTTTTCTACCCAGGATGTGTGCATGGTTAGTAGTAACCATTCCCTAGAAAACCATGTAGATAGAATTATCAACATGGTTTGTTCATGCTTTCCCAGACTATGCAGACTAACCATTCAGCCTTTAAAACTTTTTAAATATTTTTGTATTTCTATGTCATCCTATGCTGGTTGGTTATTATGGTTTGTTCTTATAGTGTGGATACCCACTATGAGTCTCAAGTATGTTCTATTGGATATTTTTTATTTTATTCTACCATTGTACATTGGGGTATGTTTGGGAATCCCCAATTAAATGTCCCAATTCTATCATGCAAAAAAAATTAGAGGTTGTATCATACTGTGGGGACCTTATTTTTATATCCCTATTCTAGGAACTCATATTTTTCTTTGGTCTTGGCTTGGTGGTAGGTAGTTTTTTTTTGGATCCATCTAACTACATACATCTACCTTGGGTAAACATTGGGATTAGATAACTCTCAATGATTTGTATAAAACAAGGTAAGTGTAAGCTTGTACAATGTTATTGTTCATTTGGGTAAATTGATTGTGTTTTATTCATATAGTTTTTGATGAGTATTCTATTTGGATAATTCATGAATGTGGTAGACAATTTCAGGAAAGTGGTGTATGTTTTTTGATTGTGAGATTATTGCATCCATAATTTATCAGTGGAGGTGTTTTGAAGGTTGGGGGAGAAACATAGAAAGGGAGTGCATCTTGTTTTATCAGTTGGGTTTAGTTTTTAATTTTTTCCTTGTTGAGGATTTCTGGGGGCGGTAATCATTATGGTGGGGAGAATTGTTACACATGGATTTTCAATTCCATGATTTGGCTCAAATCTACTTTTGGTTCTTAGATTCCTCTTGGTTTTTGGGTTTTCTAGGTTTGAAATATTGTTTTATCATTTGTTTTGGAACTATGAACATAGTCTTGTGGGTCTTGGATGAATATTGGCCTCCTAATATCTAAAAAGGATGGTATTATGTTTTGGTGTTTGGGAGTTGTAATGGTGGAACTCCTAGTGGAACCACTTTTGGGGTAAGATATTGAGGTGGTTTTTATGCTTAAGATAGATCAGTTTTGGGGGGAATATGATGGTTTCTTTTGTGACATTATCTCTTCTTTACTTGTCCTATCATTACCCCTTGTGTTACCCCTGATACCCCTTTGAAATTTGAGGAGCTTTTCTTTGATTTGGGTGGCGAGAACAGGCCCCACGTAAGGGCCGCACGGTTTACTAAACTTTGCAGGGCTCTCCAGGTCATTAAAATATTTTTGTAATTCACATTTTACCTCATGAAAAAATAATAATAGTCACCATTCGTCCACCATTCAACTCCACCATCCACGGGAGTCCTCCAATCTACAACAAGCTCTTATGTTACCCATCTTTTATGGGGTTGTTTGGTGGGGAAACTCCATGATTTCATCAAGTAAGTGTTTCGTTACATAATTTCTTCACATTCCATACGGTTTTTTTCCATATTCATGATATTATAAAATTTCTAGATGTTATCATTCGAACCAATGGTTTTATTTGGTGTATTTTTTGTTTAATCTAGAGTTTTTATGTTGCTCGTCATTTTATTGTGGTATGGCGGTGGTGTGCTTGATGTTCTCCACCATGATTTGAGGGTTTCGACACAAAAGGTTGGTGATTACATGTGTATACACTCCATTATGAGTAATAATGCATGATGTAATTATTTTTCATGTTCCTCGTATTTTTCGTGTGGTGCGTAAACTCTTTATAGTGGATTCGGTTAAGCATTTAATTTTATAGTTGAATTTTAGCTTGAAACTGGTTGTTTTTTTCACGTGTAACTCTTAGAGTATTCTTTAGTTGTATTTTATAAAAAATGTAATTCGAGTAACAAATTTTGTTTGGATGCCAATTAATCTTTGGTATGGTCTTGGTGTGCCTTTGGGGTCCAAAGAGGTTTTTTTAATGTTGTGGAGGTGCAAAACCAGGTCATGCTCTTTGAAATTGTTTTATGAAAATTTGTGTTTTCATGTGTATATTTTGTTGTATTATTTAATGTAATTTTATAAAACTTGGGTATGGTTTAATAAAATTTTATATGGCTGATATTTCTATTTTGTGTTGGTATTTTTATAGTTTTTGCCTTCAATGAGGGATTTTAAATGAGTTTTGTGTGAAAAACATGGTTATACATCTTGGGTATGTTTTATGAAAATTAAGAATGATTTAGCGAGTTAATAAAATTTGGTAAAATTATGTACATGTACTTTTTTGTGGTTTTTATTCACATAATATGGGTTTTTTAAAGGAAAATATTTCATTTATGTTGTCAATCATTTTCAGAATGTTTTATTAAATTCTTGGATGATTTATTAAATTGTAATGTGGGTAGGAAACATTGTTCTGGGTTGTCTCGTGTGATTTTGATGATAAAATGAATTTGAAGGTAAATGGGTATTATGTGGAATGTGTGTGTGTTATTTTATGTGATGTATGTCATTATGTAAATGTTTCATAAAAAGTATTAAAGGATTCTTGATGTGTTGATGAGATGCGAAAAGTGCCTGGGCCTATTTTGGAGAGAGTATGATTTCAAAATAAATTAGAAAGTTAAAGGGGGATTTTGTGACTTGGTTGATATAAATCTAGTTTGTTCATTAAATGTGTAATGTGGATGTGTTAGTTTCATGTTAAAACTATATTTCATCGAATTTTGAAATTTTTTATTACAATAGCGAAACTCGAGTATCTAGGTTGTTGATGTGTACTAATATGCTAGTGATCCCATGGGGTTCGACCTGAGTTTTACATAGCATGATTTCTGGTGAAAAAAATAACTAAACTACAATGATGAGGATGATGATGTAGGACCACTAAGTTATTGGTATGATACCTACTAATGGATCATCTGCCTGAAAACAGATATTATGATGGTTACTCTCACTAAGATACGAGGTACCTGGGACCCATAGAGAGCTAGTACCTAGGGGATATATTCCCTTTGATTTTGATAATTAGTTACATTTTGATTACCATCATCATATTTTATGGTTGGATAAAAAATTAATTAGATTTGGAATTAATTTTAAAAGTGTTCATTCTTTAATAATATTCCACATGAAAAATGTTTTTTTATTTAAGGTTGCATCTCATAGAAATAATTACTTGAATTTCATGTTTTTGAAACATGCATGCATTTCATATTTGAATGATTATCACATGGAATCTCTTAGTACTGGTATCCTAATAGGCTTTGTCTCACACCCTACTTACACATTTGGTTGTAAGTAGTTTTGGGTATTTTTCTAATAGGTTTGGGTATAGCTATTATGCCAATGGTTGGAGTTTTTTAGTAGTCCATCGGGATTCAGTGTTGTGGATATGGATTAAGGGCAGTGCCTCTTGAAATTTGGAGGTTATTCAGCTTTCCTTTTTGGGTTTTTACCTTTTCAATAGTATTTTTGAGTTGTTTTAAACAATTCAATTAAGTTCTCAATTTTTATAAAAGGTTGTTTGATTTGAAAAATCCAGATTTGGGTTATTTATTTTGTTTATTGCTTTATGTTATTAACTAGGGTAAATCATTCCAAATATACCTTTAATAATACCCATGAACTTGTGATAGCCCATTGGGATTAGTAACGTCCTTCATGCCTTGTCCCAGGCTGGGTTTGGTGGTGGTTTTTAGGGCACATAGATTTGGATCTTGACATGGTCCATAACTCAACCCTTGTATGATTATGGTCAATATATACCAGACCAACACGATTTGGTCTAGTTTTTGGATATTTTAATTAGTACTATTATCTAAAAAAAATATTACTGATTTTTCATCAATTATATATTTTTTGTATCATTTTTCTATATGTTATTGAGGTAATTATTTATTTTCCGAAATTAAAAATAAATTACAATTTTAAAGGAAAACATTTTAGAATTAAATGTGAATTTATAATATAAATTATCATTAGTATAACCCTATATACGAAATGATTTAGTTATTATATTTTTAGTGAGACATATATAACTTCTATTTAAATAATATAAATTAAATTTCCTAATCTCATCCATGTGGATTCAAATAGATACCATTTCGACCCAAAGGTGATTTAGATCAAAAAAACTCATCCAATGATATTCATAAAATTGTTAGGAAAATTTTATAATAGTATTATTACCCTTAATTACCAAGTTTACCATTTTACCGTATTCAAAAAATTACTAAAGTTACTAATAATATTTCAGAAAAATAAAATAAAACTTTTTACATAATTTAGACCTATAGATTCCAAATATGGGGAACATTTTTCAAATTAAATAATATAGATGTTATAATAATTAATTTAATATTAATCTCATTGTCCGAAAAAGAGAACGAGTTAAAAAAATAAAACAATGAAACTGATTGAAATGTTTTTACATCTGAATTCATTTTGAAATTAATGTTGATGACATAAATTATATTAAATGATAAAAATATATTCTATGTATACAATAAAACCTTTAAATATTATAATTTGACCTTATATTCTATTTTGATGAAAACAATAGTTTTCAAAATAATTAGTGTATTTTAATTATTCACTAAAACATGAAATTTATTAGTAAAATATCATAAATTCATCTAATGTAATGTTTTATATCCCACATGAAAATAACATGAAAAATACTTCATATAAAAAGTATTAATGTGTAAAAAAATTAAAAGGGGTTCTCTATTCAACGTTGTAAAAGTTCCCTTTTAAAAAATAAAATTTTTTATACATCAAATATGGTTTATTCATACCCTATGACTAAAATATCCAAAAAATTAATATGAAAAATATTTTATTAATTATATAAAATTAATATCTTGTTATTTTTTTACCAATATTATTTCATTCAAAAAATCATATATCAAATTGATATATATTTTTCATTAATAATTGGTATCCAATGAATTCATAGTGAATTTTTATATGTTATTTATACCTATTCATTATAAAATAAAGGCAAGGATATGATGGTAATCTTAATCTAAGAGTATCTCATAGTTCATTTAAACTCACGATTGCGTTTAGTGAAAGGTATTGAATAATTAAAATTATTTAAAGAAAATATTTCATAAAGATATTTGTGTGTTATAAGATCTTTCGTGAGAATAGTTATCATGTTTTATGATAGAATGGTTATTTATTTCATATGTACCACCCATGACGTGGAATGTTGATTTGGGTACCAGTTATACAATTGTAATATATGTATCAGTTCATTTAATATATAACTACTATACTTCACTTGTTATCCAAACCAACCATATTGTATAATTGTATTTGTGTTAGTGTTTATTGTATGTGGAATCAATTTATTGTAATAGAATGATTTTTTGGTTCATATATGTGATATATGGGTTTTTATACAATTAAGGGATGTCATTGTTTTGGATTGTTCTTTTAAAGGAATTGAGTATTGAGAATGATTCCATTTTTATGTGAAAAAATCAATATGTGTGTTGAAGTGGGAATGGGATAACACCTTCACTCTATTTTAAGGAATTATTATATATATAATCCATGTGGATATAAATAGAATCTTTGTAGTTATATGGGTTTGTAGATATTTTGGAATATGATAATAGTATGTTTTATGATTTATTATCATGGAATTTAGTGTACATAAACGACTTTTACATGATTGTATTATGGAAGGAATCTACTAAGTATATATATAAAATCACCCATACAGCCGTATGTTTTTAGATTATCAGGACATTGGAAAATATCAAGCAGGAAAATACTATTTTAAATCACGGTTCCTAAATAATGTCAGGGGAATGAAGGAAATTTAGCAGAAGCCCAATTTTCATGGTATTGTCTATGGAGATATTATATTATTCCTTAAAATGTTGTTAGATTCATTATATTATTATTTATTTTAATTTTTAGATATATATATATATATCTCTGTGTGTTTGTGTGTTTAAATGATTTTCATCAGAGGGTTTCATAACTTTTTTTGAATAAGGAAGGCAATGACTTCAATATTGTAAATTATATAACCTCAGATCTAGTGGCCACCCCATGCTCTATTAGAAATGTGTTTTACAGGTCACTCTTGAATTTAATACTACCCCTACGATATTTTAGTTCTAAAAATTAAGTAATTTCGCACTGCACAAATGATTATGTATGAATCTTGTATAATATGTGAACGTAAAATATAAATGTTCAATACCACCCAAAAAATATAATCATGAAACACATAGGAGATAAGTGAACTACCAACTCTAATTAATAATTAGTAATGTGTCTTATACAATCAATCTAACTTCCCTATGAATTACTAGATTCCGAATTTTTATCGACTATGTCCCAAAATCTATCATCCCCAATTATTTATCACCCCACTATTTTTTTTGGTTTTCATTAAATTCATATTCTATAATGATATTCTCATTATATATATTCAAAATATACAAATTTAAATCTTATTATGTTTCTTTAATTTTACTGTCTAAAACATTTCAATCTCATTTATATTCATCATAAAAAATAAATATAATATCATGAAATGAGTTAATGTCATGAAATAATTTCAAAAACTAGATGTTAATTTATATATAGAAAATATCTCCCTCAACCACACCCATTAAAGGGAGGGAATACTAACATTCTACTAGAAATAGTCTAAAAACAAAATTTATCTTGGAATTGATATTTTACAATTACAATGATATCGTTTCCCCCACATCCATTACATTCTATGTAAAAAAATCAATACAAATACAGTATTATGATCCTTAAATAAATAAATATTTTTAATATCTCTCTCTAATTGATACATATATCTGTTTACCATATTAAAATAATATGCATCATACGTAAGTTAATATTATCACCAGAATTCAAATAATGTTATTATCTATGGACATAGAGCTTCTAGGTTAACTATCAAATTATAAACCATGTGTTCCCTTTACACCAACTATATATATACCTCACAAATGAGCTAGGAATAAAAAATTGATAAAACAAGATAAAAAACTCACTATAAAGATATTATAGATGTTCAAACATCCACTATCTATAGATCCTTCCCAAATAGAAATCCATGGAAACATAAAATTTATCGTTATAATATAATTATACACAAGGAAAATATAATATCTTATAAATAAACAAATTCCCAAGTAATAATTCATAAATAGTTCTTTTAAATTCTTTCAAACTTATGGATCATCTCAATCAATAGTTATATTTCCTTATAGATTTCTTATAATAAAAATTTGTAATACGATAACATTATTAGTAGATTCAATAAAAACTAGTTCGCACATTAAATATCATAATAGTATGATAAATTTAATACAATTTTCACCTAAATTGAGACTCCTAGGCCACAAAATGTGTTTTTAATGATACTAATAGTGAACATAAACCTTATTACCAAATGGTCGAGGTATGTATACTATATTTATGGTAATGATATTATATCTAGGGGAGTATTCATATTAATTAGTTGTATATCTATAAAAATATCTGTATTGAGATGTATAGAATTTATTTACATGATCTTATCATAAATAAAGAATTTTATAGTTTATCTAAGAATCTATATGTCCACATGTTTAGGGAATTTTTGTAGCATGGTTGATAGGATTATTGGAATAAAAAAAATCAGTCACTAACAATATTTTACTTAAAAAGATTATTATTTGGATATATATATTTGTAGATTATTTCTTATTATTAAATAAAAATTTAAATTGTAATATTGTAAACATGGTAAGGATCAAAAAATAAAATAATAATTGTTTCACCATATATAATAAGAGAAAACTAAATGGGAAGATATTATATGAATGAAAATGATTTGAATGCAAGATTCCAGTTTGATTTAGTAAATAATAATACTATGAGTGCTATAATTTCCAATATTGGATGATAATAGTATTAAAATTTATAATACTTGTCTTTTTGAAATAATTTTTTATGTATCATGTCTGATAGGTGGTCATGAGAATGTATATTGAATGTATGGTTTTTTCATATAACTATGTATATTTGGGATACATTTTTTAATTATACATGGATTCTAATGAGCAGTGTAGGAACCCAGATAAAAAGTTATTAATTTTTTGGGGAAATGATTTGGTGATTATAGTAATATTTTAGGTGAATTTTATGTCTTATATTCGATATGGTAATTGGATTAATTTATTAGCTTATATTATATTGAAGATAGATCACAAAATTGTTTAAACATTGTTTAGAACGCTTATGGAGCTATTATTTAGGGGTTGTGTTATTTCCCAAAATCATTATTTTGTAAGGGACATGTTATTCTAACTATAAATTAATTAGTTTTATTTATTGTTTTATTTTTACACAGTTATTTTGTTCTTTTGTTTTTTGTTATAGTTTTATGTTCCTAATTAGTGTTTCTATTGTTTTTGTAGCTTTAGTGAATATTGATAGAGGACTGGTAAACGTGAAGTGGTAATATTTGGATTTTTAAAGGAATTTTTGGTATGATGATGCTGATAAGGAAGTGTTTGACATATGGTGTCATTATAATTGTGTACGAATTAATTTTCATAATAGATTTAAAAAATGAATATATACATATATCAATCATAATGAAATTAATATTACTTTTCAAAAGATAAAGATTATGTTATAGAAGAAACATGCATATTTATATATAACACCAAAAATAATTTTCATTAAATTTTAAAAATATTTTTAAAAAACACCTTATGTATTTTTTTGGGTGTTTGGAATTTAGGGTGAAAATTATCTTTTTGAATTATGTATGAATAGTTGTATAAAACATTAATTATTAAACATTTCACAAGTTACCAGATAAATTATTATTTGGTATATGATAAAATTATAATGGTGGGGTAGTAATCATATTTCGAAAATATTTAATTTTATGAACTAATTTTAGGTATCTAGTGTTAACTGGGTACCTACTTGTTTTGAATAGAGTAATTGATTTCCTCCAATATATTTTTTATAATTTATTTAATGTAAATATTTTAATTTAAAATGTTTTGAACATACCCCCTACCTCATTGGTAGCCTATAAATAACTAAAAACCCATATCCATTTATATTTTATTTTCATGTGAGATACTTTTCTAATTTCAGCTTGGGTTCATTTGGAATTCGTCCAATCAATACAGTATTGTTATATCCCTATACCCCTTTCCCAAATTCCATTTTTTATGAAAAACATTATTATTCTTAATCCAAAGTCTCAAATTAAATTTCTTAGGATATATTTCATTACATATACCTAGAAAAATAAAATTAATCATTATTATATAATAAATAGACTCTTAGTATTTGAATTTAAAAAATATAGACATTTTCCAATTATTTTTTAACAATTTGACATTCATTTTAATTTTTTGGGTTTTTTATGTCGGTGAGTTATGCAGATTCAAGAACAATCTGTCATTCATAAATATTGATAAATGATTAATAATATTTTTACTCGGTATATTTTCATCATGACTTATTTAATAATCACATCATTATAAATGGCCATGTCACCTATAATTTTTTTTAAAACACATGGAATAGTTAATGAAGGGTATCCATTCACATAAATTTTTCTATTAATCCCTAAGTTTCTCCATTGAAATTTCCTCGATTATATGAAGGATTTAATGTATGATTAATTGGTAACAGGTTATCATTGTGGTAGAATTTTTTTTATAGTAAATGGATAATGTGGAACAATCTGAGTGATATAAATTTTCATTTTAATTTTTAAAAATAACTTGGGTCTTAAGGAGGGAGACATCGATATTTAGTTATATATACCATGATGTGTGGGTATCCTAGTGAATGATTTCGGCCTAATTTGGTTGTATATGGGGTTTTAGTGTATAATGTGGACTAACGTAGAAATAACCCATTCACATTTTCATTAATTATTCTATTTCATAACCTATTATTGAATTAAATGATTTACATTAGAATTATTTGACTCATTATATTATGTCAAAACCCATTAATATTCCCTTTAAATTATTTTTGGGGATAATACCTTCACCTTTACTATGATTGATGTTTGTTGGAAACACCTTAAAAAGATTTTATAAAATATGTAAAATCCATCATATTTGTATGATTATTTATTGGTGATACCTCATACACATCATAATGATTGAATTATTAAACTTATATAATTATTTTTTGATACTCCCATCAATATTTAAACATAACACCATTAATATAGATTAATGTATGTTAAAAAAGAATTAGGAAAAATTTCAACAAGTAGTTTTCTGGCGGTTCTATGATTCACTAAGATCAAATCATGGCGTGATTATTTATAATATATAAACTTATTGTAACATGTATGGTCTCACATCATGGGGGATTATTTGTTCGAGATCATGTGGTGTGTATTATCTTATATTTAATTGAATCCACAGTTTATCATATATACATATATATTTAACGGATTTGTTTATAAAAAAATGGTGGTGGTTTCTTAATGAATATATTTATCAAACACAATGCATAAACCATCAGGGTCATATAGACTACCTTTTCAATGATATAGGTTTGTTAATGACCCTAACATTCAATAGATAAGAATGATATGACTAACATAGAATTATTGATCATATCAACATATCCCATTAACCCAATTTCATTTTCCCCGTAATTTGTTTTAATTCTTTATTATACATTTTATATTATAAAATTGCTACATTATATTATATTAAGAATATTACCTCATTAATGGGTTTATTTTTTGCTTTATCATGCAATTTATTATTAGAAATAGTTAATAATTTTATGTTACATACTATGAATCTATTTTTTGTGAGGGTTGTTAATCATTTTATGTTTATCTTGGGTTATCATAATGATAGTATAATCAAACTTAATTATTAATAGTCCTTCTTGACTCAACAATGGATAAAAAATATGAAGTTGCCTTATTTTGTCCATGTATCACTTTATAAAGGGTTACACCAATAGTAACCAATTATATTAATTATAAATATGGCATTAAATAATAATTTGATTTATTTTTCAATTTTGGAATTCATATTTTTGAGAAAGGGAATGGTGGAATTTAGGATAGTCTTTATGATTGTGTTTAGTAAAAAACTACACAGGGAATGTCTATATAATATGGCACCAGTATATTTACACATAATTTATTAATTATTATTAGGATATATTTTGTGATATAACATGTAATTTTTTAATACTATATAACCATAATAAAATCGTGGATAGTGGGTAATGAGTCAACAGTCACATTCAACACATTTGATCATACCAGACAAGAGTAATTACATGTGATCAGAAAATTAGTTATAAAACAATGTTTTTTTAATTTACTAATCCAAAATAATTAATATCGTGGTATAATAATAATAATTATTTGAGGTCAAATAATTGAATAAATATACGTATATTGATTTTTATTGTTATTAATATTCTGAGAATAATTATTTTATCGATATGTGCTTTCAGAATAGAACATTGAGAGTTGTAATATTATGATTGGTAATTCCCTAAAAGTAGTAATGGGCCACTATATGAGTATTATTTTTATAGTGTAACCTGATGTGATCTCTTTAGATTTATTTCATAATCTATGATAATACGATATATTACATAATATTTTTTATCCAAAATTTTTTATTGTTGTAATATCCCCCTATTATTTCCCTCATCAAGGAAAAAGATGATAGACATTGGTATATCCCATTATAAATGTAATTTTTTTGTTTTGATGGAATAGTTGAACAGATAGATCTTTTTCTAGGTGATGAACATTATGAACAACTTTGATCCGTGGGAAAATTTTCTAGTTTCTATTCCAATAGAGATTTCATTGTCCTACACCCACCACTATAAAAGGTCAAAACAAATCATCAAGGTCTAAAAGATTATATTATTTCCATTTATACCATCATAGACCATATTAAAACCATATATGGTAGTGGGTAAATTTCAATTACCATTTAATTATATATAATAAATAGGATATGGTCCAGTCATACCTCATATTTATTATATTGTTTCTCGAGCCATGGAAATTTTTTTGGAGGTATTGGTAGTGGTATATATGTATTATGGTTTGTATTTATTTCTTTTTAATAATACAAAATTCAAAAAAATGAATTTTTCATTCATTTGGACTGTTTCGTAGTATAATGTTTTCTTCTATCCATTATGGAAAACCTAAAATGCCATGTGGATAGTGTATTACACGGTGAATTTCTTCAAAGGAGTTATTATGTGGAAATCTAAACTCAACATCACCAAACTATAGTAATAGGTGTGGTGATGCTTAAAAAGTATGTGGTAGGATCATGGTTGTTTCATATAGGCATTGATTAAGATTGCAAGTCCTCCAGATATTTTACCACACTATGGTCTACATCATGGGGAAGAAAAATATAATTTTTAAACTGGTGGAAAAAGATTATTTCACATAATCTCTTTACACCTCATGTTTACCAGGTATGACTAGAGTGTTTTGGTGAAATCAGTGAACCATAAATAGTATATTATATCTCCGTTTTATAAATAGGAATTTATAAAATACCATTATTTCAAATTTCATTTTTCCCTTTGTCCCTTGTTTGACCCTAAATTATTTTCCCCTTCACCTATAACCTACCATTCTAATCCAAACCCATTTGAAAATTTTATAACATTGATGTTTTAGATAATTATGCTTTAGTAGCACTTTAATTCCACATACATCATATATTATTTTCTATTATATATTGTTGTTCATCATAGTGGGAGTTTATTATGGTGGGATTTGTTCACTAGTTTAGGAGGATATTGATGGGTTTTTTTATACATATGATATATGGGGGATTTTACTTATTTTTGTATTGATTAATAATTGTATATTATGTGTTTTATAAAAAAAAATTATAGTAAGGTGTAAATTTTCTCTCTACTTTAATTGTATATATAGAAATATAATTCCTATATCATCTTCTTATTAAATGGCATTTATCATAACTATCAAGACAATTAACTAGAAAATTGGAATTAAAAGAGGAAGTAATAAATTTAATTGATTTTTCTTATGGTTATTATTTTTTATAGGATTATCAATAATTTATATATATATATCAAACCATTATGTGTAGATATTTTTCAAATCTAAGGTAATATTTTTTAAAATCATAGTACATGAAATTTTATAAGAGTATATATCATTCTAAAAAAATTGGATACCCACTTGAAATATTAATTAGTGTGAGAATACTGTTGAATCCACGAAGTAGTTCTCATAGAATCACATTTTAAAAATAAACTAAATTGGATATTTTGGGTATTGTTATGTGTGTGGTAGTAGTGGATGTGGGGTTGTTTTGTGCATATTGGTTGTGATACATAATTATTAGAATAAAAATATTGGAATTTTAATTTTTTTTATATGGTTTCAGATTCCCAATACTAAATTACAAAAATGATAATTGTGAAACAGAAATAATGTGGGTGGAATAGTTTATGATCAACCAAAATTATAGAATGAAGGGTTGTTATGTTTAATTTATAAAAACATAAAATGAACATCAATTATAAAAGGAGATGGTTATCATTTAAATAAAATAGAGAAATGGGTTATATTGAAATCAAAGAATATTGATTGTGTGTGGGTTAAATATGTCATGTGCTACATTAGAGGTGGTAGTGTAGTGGATGAGGTTTTGAGGTATTGAAGAGAATTTATTTCTATTAGTGATCCCTCTAATACCCCATAAATTATATACACATTATTTTAGAAATTACTAAATTAAGATAAATATAACACAATCCAACAAGATTGAGGGGCCATGTGACTTTGGGTAAATTGATAAATATAAAAATAACATGTTACAGATTTAAAATGACAATATTTAAAACTTCATAATAGGACATTTAAATTACATTGAGCTTCTAAAATTTTATATGAAAACATGGGTTCATACATAAGAAAATGATGATTTATAAATCCCAATAGTGGAATATTAAAATAATATCATAATCCTTTATATTACATGTGAATTAATAAAGAAAACATAAGAGTTTCATTTAGAATCAGGAATATTGATTCAATGAATTATATTATAACCTCTATTCATCATTAGAATAGGATATGATCATAAAATATATCATCTTGAAAATAAATCAAGGAAAAATTCAAATATTTATTAACATAGTGGATAATGGACTGTGAACTATAAAAGGTATCTCATGAGATAAAAAATTCCCAATATCGTTGAGGGATATATAATTTTCATCCCACCATTCACATTCACTTCATGTTTATGAAATTTTATACCAAACTATACATAGGTTGTTAGAATTCCAATCAAAAGTTTTATTCATAGGTTAATGGTGCATGGGTTACATACATGAATAAACCAATCATAGAGGGATAAGTAAATCATGATGAATATTCTTGGGTGGAAATGCTTATGGGTATTACCAACACATAAGTATGGTATGGAAAATCCATAGATAATTTTGATAGAATTATTAGTACAAATAATGGTTCATGAAATGGTTTTTTATATGTTAATGGTGTTCTATCATTATAAGGGAGTAATAAACATAATAAATAGATTTTAAAAATACATTATTATATGAATAATTTTTAATCAAAATTATTAGTACGGTTACTATTATTAAAAGAAATGTAAGTGTACATATTCTATTATAATTAATGGTCACATTTATAATCATTTATTAAGATTCTTAAAAGATTTATTAAACCATATAAGAGACTTATTTAGGTTCAAGAAAATGAAGTTCATGAAAAATAAGTTTTTATTTAATGGGAATGAGAGGTTGGTGGGTACTTATTCTAAAAAAGAGTGGAATTATATATTAATTGGAAATTAATGATTGAGACTCAATGTGATAAATTAGCCAACCCCATGTACGATCCCATGGGTTTTGATATGTTTTCTACAGAATATGAGTTTTCTTCTGTATTTTATTTTTCTATGAATTGAAATCATTGAAATAATTTCATTGAGGATGTGGATGTAAGTCATGTGGCATAAATAATTTATTTTAAACAATAAATTATAATATTGGTTTTTGAATATCCATTATAGTTTTTTTAAATTAAACAAATAATAAAAATAATCCCAATTTTAAGATGGAAATATATTTACCATCATTTAAGGTAATTATATTATTCATTACATAAATTTTGTAGTATTTTTCCAATAATATATATTATATATTTAATTCACATTTAAATTTTTTTTAAATTATAAAATATCTAAAAATTATAAAAAATTCCTTATTTTGAAAATTTTACATGATAATTTCAAAAATAATATTTATTTTTTCAAAAAAAATTATATATATATTTGAAATATATATTGTTAAATGAAAGAAATAATAATCAAATATAATATGAATGTTTTTATTTACCAAACCACTCTGTCACACATATAATTTTTTTATGTTAGACTACATTAGATTATATATTAATTTATATTCAAGTAAATATTAGATTATAATAATCTTTCATGAAGATACCATTTATTTCTAAAATCACGGAATTAATTAACAAATTTGTATGAGTATGAAAAAAATTATTTCTAAATAATAAAAATTCATTCTTCATAAAAATATATATTTTCATAAAACAAAATATATAATATTTTATATAATAAAATTATAATGAAAATAGATAAATATGATCAATATTTAAAATATATATATATATTAATTGATACTATGGGGGTCTATATACATAAAAACTTAATACACATTCAAATTTGATATGGGTAAGGATTTTTTGGTTGTATTTTCATAGTTTCATATATTGAATGTTTTATATGAGATGAAATTTATAATCTTGATCATATCCTATAAAAGGAATCACTTAGGTTTATGATGTTTATATATAGTTTGGGCTTGGTGAATAGAAAATACTGATTATTCCATCTCCACTAAACACTAAAATAAATCTGATTTATAGGGAGGGATCATAAAAGTTAGGGTTATCACTCATTTTATGAAGATTATATATTATTATATCCATTAATATATTGTATTAATGTTGGTCATTATGAAAATGATATATCAGAAATGTTTATGATTATATATATAATCATTTATGTTCAATAGAAAAATTATGGCTAAATATTATAATGTTCTAGAGTAACATATAACATATAATGCATGTATCTACAATAACACCATTACATGATAAGATATGTGTCATTTCAGAATGGTTAATAAATTATCAGTGTTCATATTGACACATTATTAGACCACTCAAAAACATTTCACTTGAAATTTTATTTAGAACATTAAAACTAATTATTGTAATTATATTTAATTCCCTATCTTGATTCCCATCACTCCTAATAAAACATTTTTTTTCTGATATGTTACATTATACAAGAGAGTTGTCTTGTTTCCTAGAACATTATCACTATGATATATGATTTTCACCTACTTATCCTCTTATGGAATATCGTTATCTAATCCTACCAACAATGGATGAAATACATGTGAGGGGTTTGGCATGTAAATTATTTATATTGATACAAGGAATACATCATGTACCTTAGATAGATTAGGAGTGAATTCCACTGAATATGACAGAACTCAATTGAGATAATAGAACATATAGTGTTAACGTTTATAGGACAACAATTTCTTTTATCACCTAACCTAATAACATTATTCCATGTTTATTTTGTTAATTAATAAAATATCTCTAGCCTCAATCACAATTCCACAGAAATGATTATATTTGAATAATTACATTTAGTTTTTCAATAATTTTTTTGAAACAAAATGCATTAAACATTCTCTGTTATCTCATGGATAAGATCAAGCACCATCATCTTATTCCTACCGAAATCCTCAAACCATGTTGGATTTGGACGCATATTCATATAAAACATCTCAAAAGGTGCAATTTCAATTGAGTAATGGAATATATATATATAGGTATAAAGGTACTAAAATAAGATAAGGTGATAGTCACAAAATCATTGGAAACAGGTTGATTATGATCTCAAAATATCGTTTAGAGTTTAAATCAATCTATAAACTAACAATCCTATTATATGTGATGGGAAGTATTGAAACCTATATATATATATATATATATCCAATTATTGTGTAAGGATTCACCATAACCTCATATGAAACCATGGATCTTGATAATATACAATGCAGATTAATACTCCATAATGCCTTACCGTATCTCTTATATATAACTTGGTGTCTTCATAAAGAGACAAATCTTACATGGTGAAAATAAAATGTGTTGAATTTGTATGTCGACCGAAAACTACACAATTTATTTTATATTACATAAGTGATAGGTGGAGTCATATTCGAAAATACATAGTAATGTTTTTTCATTTCTCTAATGGTATATGAAACTGTTAAATCAGAAATTATAACATGTATTATTCCACCTTTTAATATTGGAAAACTAGGAATCAAAATATAAATTATTCAACATCTGTCTTCATATTGCCTTACCAAATGTAAGTATTCACATGAAATTTAGTCATAGTGTATCCAACATTAATTGTGAGTGAAGATTTCACTTCATCATCTAGAAGATCCCTTTAATTTTCTATTTTTACGTGATACATATAGGGGTTCCAAGCCATATAACACATTTAGAATAGATTTAGAAATGGGGAATATGTGTTACATTTATCTATAGTTTATTATTAATTGTTTTGGCCTCCTTGATCACCTTAAAAATGGATAGTTGAGGAGTAATTTGATTAAGGTTGTATAATGTTTCGTTTATGATTTCCATTTTTATAAATATTATTTCAAAAAATATTGTATCCTTTCAATACAAATCATCCCTATGGTTTTGGGATACTATATACTCAAAGAATATTTTAGGTTATTATCATTATGGATATCCTAATTGAATGAATAGTCATTATCCTTGATCATCTTTAACTACCCTCGCATTAACACATTGAGCACCTTTTGATTGAGCATACACTAGGAATATTTAGGATATGTATATATGTCCAACACCTCCTAGAAGATATAATATTTCCAAATATACATTTCAATATTCACTATAAGTATTTCTAGATGATTCACTTGGAATTTATTTACATTAACATTTAATTGGAAAGTGGAATTAGATATCATGTATTCATCATTAATGAATACAAAACCAATCCCTTTTAAATGAATCATTCAATAAAAAAATATTAATTTGCGGTAATGTGAGAAAATATTCAATTATTATACTCTTACATATATATATATATATTGGGATTCATATTTTTATAAAACGTCACTCCCTTTTGAGTTTTTATTATAATTTTATTGACATTAATAAGAACATTCTCAAAAATATAATTGCCAATCCAAGGAATCTATAAAAATATTTCACATATATTTGTCTCATTCATCCTTAAATAGTTTCTACTTTGGAATTATAATTATATTTATAATTACTGGTTAAACAATTCGTATTAATGTAGCATTCTATTTTCAAAAAAATTCACTCCCTTATATATATATATTTTCCACTAACATGGTGTTCAGTAAAAAATTTAAATGTTTCTCATGATCTTCCTTTATTGATGTTCATAATAATATTATAAGTAAATACCACCACATAATTATTGATGTAATACTTAATAATCTGTAAAATATTTCAACAAAATTTACTATTCCACTGGTGATTTCAAATGGAATCACTATTAATTCGTAGTACTCATACCTTGTAAAAGGATCCATCTTGGGGATAACCTGTTATTTAATCATTATTGGAAAATAACCCATCTATTGATCCAACATAGTAAAATATTTGGAACTATTCAAATAATCAAATAATTCATCAATCCCCAGATTATTATAGATTTTAAATATTTTGATCTTGTTGGGATCACAACATTCAATGAAAAGGTGAAATGTACGATCCTATTTCTTTTTGATAAGGACTAGTGATGTAACACCCTAGGTAAATAATGAATATGATATTTTTTTGAATAAAATATTAATTTTACTTTAAATGGGTTGCTATGTTCGATAGCATACCCGTTACTAAACAAAGATTTTCTTTGAAATCATACGTTGCACAATAGTAATAAAATAATATTATTTTAAATTGTAGTTAACGCCTAGCCATTGAAATGGTGGGAAAGAATGGAACTAACAAAAAAAATATTATATATGTTTGCCAAATATTTTTACTTTTATCCAATAAATGATAGAGGCGTAAAATGCAAATGAATCCAATTTTAAGCGTAAATCTTCTAATATTCTTTAAAAGGTCGATTAACCGCCTTTTGATAGAGAACCCTTTTAAATATACTTTTGAATATTTTATATGTTATATTTGAAAAAATAAAATCTTTATTTATAATCTGGACATCAAAATTTAATTTGTTTAAATTTTTGGTATTTTTTCGATAAAGTTTATTTTTTAATGAATAGTGAAAAATGTTGTATTTTAATTAAAAATCTCTTTTTAATGTAATTTTTTATATGATTAGATTATCTTTTGAATTGGATTTAAAGTGATATTAGAATATATTTTTACCATTTAATCCAATAGTTCTCATTGGAATTAATTTCACTTTGAAATTGAACTTAAACTAGCGTCAATCTTTTGATACTTTTTGTTTCATAAAAACATGCTATTTGTTTTGACAGTGGGAATTAATTATTAAATTAATTAATGAACCATATATGTTTTGAATTTTTTAAAATAGAAATCATTTTTTAAATATATCTTAGGGTGAATTTTTGGTATTTTTTCTGAAAAACCTCAATTTTTTATGAATAGTGAAACCAGTATGTGGTACTTAAAAAATCAATTTTTCATTTAAATGAAATTTTACCACCTCTGTGTTTTTAATTTTAAAAATCCTACATACATGGTTGTCATTAGGAAATAAAATGTGGTTTAATGGAATTAAAATAATTTTTTAGTGAATAGTAACTTTTATGTTTTTAATCGCGATTAGAGGCACTTAGTGTAATTTAAGGTAAAAATAATGTTTTAATAATATGAAATGACCTAGAAACATGTCCAACCCTCATTGGATGTGTCATGGAAGACCAAGAAAATCCATGGGTAAACTTTGGGACCCCATGGAGCCACATTGGTAGGAAAATGACATAAATAACTTTTTATTTAAAGTTAAAATAAAAATGTCACAAACATGAGTTGTTTTACTAAAACAATTTTTAAATGGGGATATACAAGTCATATTTTTTACTATAAATATTTATTATAAATATAAAAAGATTTAATACATCATGATAATTTTTTTATAATTTTTAGAAATTAAATAAATTAAATTATTTATGACACCATGATGATGCATCGATTACCTTGTTATTTAACGATTTAAAAAAAATGAAAAGAAAATGTAAAATCTAAGACCTACGCATGTAAAAAACCTATTTTATGGGTGGATTTATAATTATTATCACCTTATCCTATAAATATAAAATTTTGGGACCTTTAAAATCCGAAAAGTATTTTATAATAAAGTAACATTTTATAACTTTCTAAGAGTGCCCCTCATCTCCTCTTATAAAATTCCCCGACCTCTACCACATTACCCACACCTATAAGGACTTTGGCTCTGCCAACCCCTGAAAATTTTGTCTCTCCACATCCCTCTCTTACTTCTAGAATCCTCAGATTGGGCAGAAGTCTTCCCAATGAATCCATTGAGCTCAATTCAAAAAGATTTTCCCGTTTTAATGGTAATGTCTTCCCTAGTGTTCTTTTCTTTCCTTTTTTTCTCCAACCCCCAAAACTCTTTTTATTTATTTATTTTGTAACAGAAACAATATCTTCAATATAATAGAATGTTTTTATGTGTATTATTAGAGAGAAACTAACACACACCTTCGTCTAATGGTTAAAGAACATACTATTTCTGTGGATGGCGAATTTATGCCTCATGAAGCGATGATTGTCCAATCTTCTATTAACTCCTTCAATGGTGGCTATTATGATGTTAGTATATTTTATATATGATATATATGGTATTTATGTTTTCTATATGCTTCTGAATTTTATATTTAAAACATTCCTTTATGCTTTTCTTGTTGTGAAAATGTGATTATTTCATACGTGGAAGTGTGGACTACCACCCCCTCAAATGATGTGACTCGTTCATGCAATACATGGAATGTATAAAGAATGAAATTAATAAACATATGTGACCTATATAACATATATATTATACTGGAATTATAATATATATATCTCCCAATTATTTTTAATTCTATTAATATGACAAAGAAATGAAAGTAGTGTTCATGCGTACGTACGACCTACCGTCTCCCTGAACGGTGCATTTCATTTATTTTTATATCCAAATGTTATGGAGTAGTATAAAATTAATATGTACTGGATATATTTTATTTTTAAATCATTAATACTATTCTGGAGATGATTTACATATAACTACAGGGGCAATAATTTTTCAAACAAGTTCATTTTTGACTCATGTACCAAACATCGACAAAAACATCTGATTTGAACTCACATTATTAACCAATTATTATAAAATTATAATATGTGATATGAACTGAATAATAATCTTTAAAAGAGTTTCTTAATCAATTATAAATTTACTAAAGTTTTTTATTCAGGAATAAAAATAAACGAACATGAGAAGTCAGACTTGAGGTAAGGGATCCAACCTCTCTTTGTCTTTTTAAGTACTCTCTTTTATGTCATTTCTTTTAAGCTAATAATTATTATGTTTTGGGATATTCTTTTATATTAATCATACTGTAATTTTTATGTTCATATTATGATAGACTGTATTTGATCTCATAAATCAATTTTTGGAAGATTTAAGTGGCGTCGTTAGGCTGCCATGTTTTCGTAAGGAATTTTTCATCTAACTTTTATTCCTGTTACATTTATGCTATGTTTGCCACTATTTACATAGATTGGTGTATGTACTACCCATTATTATACTCTTTCTATAGTATAATTTCTCTTATGGGTATTTAAATCTTCATTGTATGACCCTTCTTCCCTGGGGTGTACGTTTCGAAAGTTACCCAACTCACTAAGGGGACCTTTCACCCTCCCCTTTCTAAAAGACATATTTTGTTATGTGTTTTAATTTACATCTTATTAAGTTGGGATATGTTCTTATATATCTTTATTTATGTAAAGTTTATGTCCAAGTGATGAGATAACATTCACTCTCTCTTCGACTAATTTTCTGAATTTTGATGTGACGCTGTTAGGCTGTTGAATTTTTACAAGGGAACATCTTAACCCAATTTCGATTTCATTGGGTTCAAATTGTACTTCTTGAACATGTCATCCTATGAATATGTGTGAATGACCTCTGATTGTTTCAAACATAATATCCCTTTATATTGGGTGTATTTTTATTTCTCACACATAAATATGTGATAGTTTTTTTCTTTAATTTAAGGATACCATCTTGATAATGAATTCCATATCAATTTACATTAGCATTGAGACTTCATTGTTGTTATGCACCAATTCAATCTTACATGTTGTGTATACTTTCCTTTGAAATATTATATCATGAATACCTTTATTCCCATGATATTATAATGTTCGTATTAAATGTTATTCCACAATTATTTGTATTCAAGAGTCTCTGATTTTGTTAAAAACTCTTTAACAAAAAAATATCGTTTTAAATGTTTTAAAAATTTATTATTCTAAATATTTATCTTTAATGTCCCTGTTTTTAAAACGGTTTTCAGTATTTATTTATATTTACATTAATGTTTTAAAATTCTAATTCCATTAAAATCTTCAAAGTGGTATGGGACACTTTGATTCAAAAATCCATTTTAAATGATTTTTGAAAATGGATTGATTAATTCAATATCTTGGAATAACTTATTGTGATTGAAAATGAATTTTTTTATTGAAATGTTTATATTTTCAATATTTTATGTGTAATGATGGTACATGGACATTTTACCGGTGGTTACGTGATAAACAATATGACGGGTGGTGCCGTGAATACCAGGATGGGTGGTTACGTTATAACCTCCAATGCATTGGGTATGGAAGTCGACCGTATGGATATTCCATTAAGTATTTGTGGAATTCGACCATATTGTTATTCAATTAATGTATGTTTATGTACCAAGATACCTTTATATGTTATGTGTTCTTTATATGGGTTTTATGGTAATCTTTTGGTTACAAAAGGGTAAGTAATGGTCTTTTATTCAGTGAAGAGTTTTTACTACATAATAAAGGTGAAAAGTATTACTTTGGTAAAGTATTCATGGTTTACTTTTTGTTTTGAAAAACTAACTGTTTTCCTTCTTTGTGTATCCCTTACTGAGATTTTTATGCTCACCCCTAGTTTTTTTCGAAATTTTTTTCATAGGACTTAATGTGGAATAAGGTAAAGGATGGGAACAAGGAAACATCATGCTACCTAAAACATGGAACTAGGCAAGTTTCTTTTTAAGAGTTTTTTATCGTATGGAAACTTAGTAGAAGTGTCTACATTGTAATCTTTTGAGATGTAATAGTTACGTCCTAATTCACTAAAACACTAAACCTGAAAAGATCCTCTATGTGAATTATTCATTTAATTCAATAATAAGTAATGTTTAAGGCCGGGGCCTTATAGTTGGTATTAGAGTTTGGTTTAGATAACTTTAGAGGTTAGGGTGTCATCTGGGTGTAGGTAAACTATCCCATATAACAAAGAGGGATATTAATATGAGGAAACATCTAGAGGGTTATGGTAAAATATGTTGATTTGATAAAAAAACCCTGAACAATGGAGATATAAGGAGGTTGATGGATTAGAGTAATAAAAAAGTTTTTATGCTACCTATAAAGGATTCTTTTTTTATTATAATAATTTTTCGTATCTTGTTTACATATTGATTCTTTTCGACAGATTAAGGATCAATTGTCAAGATGGAAGGAAATATATCTTGCACAACCTTCTTATACCTCCCTGATGATTTGATCATCACCATTATGGGAAAAGCTTGTTCAAATGATTTTGATAGCTTCATGAGTATTAAAATCACCTGCAAGAAATTTTTTGAGCTATCCAACACCTACTCTTTTCTAAAACAATTTTATGGTACATGATATAATTTTCATATGATTTCAAGATCTAAAATTTTTCAATTCTATTGAAAAGTGAAATTACATAATTGGAGTGAACGTTTACTTTTTGAAAGTACGACAACATGCCGAAAGAGAAAGAGAACACACTGAAGATAATGGTATCTGGAATCAAGGTATGATTTATTTTTCATATCCTTAAAGAATGAAGGATCATTGGATTGATATTTATAATTAATGAGGATATTAGATCTACAAGAATTGGGTATTAAGAAATAAGGTGGAAATACATAGATAATGGATCAAGAAGTACGTTGAATGAGTCATAAGTCTACATATAAGGGATTCAAGAGTTATGGTGAAATTCCTAAGAGTATTATGTCTCTATTGATGATGGGGTTACATTTGAAGACTTTTTATAGTATGTGTAACCCTGATGTTTGATATATGAAAATTTTATTCATGGAATAGTTACCTGTTCTTTTGTGGACATAGTTATAAAGAACCATTTGGGATTATATGTTCCTTACTTTTGAAGTAATTATGGGTTACAATATGTTATGATGGAAAGTGAAAGGCATGAGATAAAATTGAGGTTAAATTATGTTATTGTTATTTTTCATGATTTTGTCTCTTTTTTTGGGGAATGATTTTAGAATTATATAGTTTTGGAAAAAGGAAAACATGCAGACCGGGTGACACCCCGTCGCGTCGGACAAAGCTGCGGGAATCGAACCCACAACCAAAGTGCGACTAGTATTTATCACCTACCACTGGAATACGTGAAGCCCCTGGTTAGTTTGACAAAAAAGATTTAGTTAGATGATTTTCCGATTCAAGAGTAAGTTTATTTTGGGTTATCTATGGAAATTATTAACCTATCATGGAGGATATGTGATTAAGTTAATTACTTTTTAGTATGAGACTTTAAGAGCAACTTATGTTACTTGGAGATAAATGTAAATGTGTACATTGAGATACTATGTGATTAAATCTTTCAAATATTTGGGTTACAATCTTAGTTGGGTTTACTTTGAAGAATTTTATGGATATATGTTTATTGAATGGTCTTTGTTGAACTTTGGGTCTTGTTTGACAAATTTTGTAGATTATGATTAGTTTTTCTTTTTGTAAAAAAATATATCCTTTTTGGGTGTTATCTGGTCTCGTATGAAACTTTTTGGTTTGGTTTTGGTTGATATCTAAAGACATGGGAAATATATAGTTCTCTTTTATGGATTAGGTGATTCTCATGAAGTTGATTATATTACTCTTAATGAGAACATTTCGTCCTAAATACTCGTCTTTTGGGGAAAATATGAGTTTGATTAAGGAATCTAGTAAAATTTGAATGTCTACGTGACAAGTAAGTATGTTTCATTATGATTTAGTTAAGTTCAAAAATAAATTCCCCAATTAAGAGAAACTTAAAACAACAATTTTCTTTGTTAACTTTTCTTACTGGGAAATCGAATACTGTATAAACCATCAAAAGTTTGTGATTTTCTTGTGCTTAACTTTCTCCTAAACATGTTTTCTATCACTCTCCCTCAAAACATGAACCTTTGTTTTTTCTTCCATATCCATATTTTTCTACATGGAATCCTAGTATGGGATAACTTGGGTGACCTTTTTTACTTCCCTTTCTTTCTTTTAAAGTGATAGTTTAATTTACTACTTTTCCTATGTGGGGATTTCAATGAAGTTTCCTAGCCCAATTTTAATATTGTGAGGGAGAAATTCCCAAAAGGGGGGGAGGTTGTAACACCCCAGTTAAATAAAGAATATGACATTTTTTATATTAATCCCTATTTATGAATAAAATGTTCATTTTATTTTAAAGGGATTGATATGTTCGATAGCGTACCCGATACACAACCAAGAGGTTCTTTGAAATCATACGTTGCACACTAGTAATAAAATAATATTATTTTAAATGGTAGTTAACGCCTAGCCATTGTAATGGCGCGAAAGAACGAAACTAACAAAAAAATTATTATATATGTTTGTCAAATATTTTTACTTTTATACACTAAATGTTAGAGGCGTAAAATGCAAATGAATCCAATTTTAAGCATAAATCTTCTAATATTCTTTAAAAGGTCGATTAACCACCTTTTGATGGAGAACCCTTATTAAATATAATTTTGACAATTATATATGTTCTATCTGACAAAATAAAATACTTATTTATAATCTATACATCAAAATTTACTTTGTGTAAATTTTTGGTATTTTTTCGATAAAGTTCAATTTTTTAATGAATAGTGAAAAATGTTGTATTTTAATTCAAATCCCCTTTTTAATCTAATTTTATTATTTTATTAGATTATATTTTGAATTGGTTTTAAAGTTAAATTAGAATATATTTTTAAAATTTAATCCAATAGTGCTCATTGGAATTAATTTCACATTGAAATTGAAGTTAAACTAGTGTCAATCTTTTGATATATTTTGTTTTATAAAAACACACTATTTGTTTTGAACGTGGGAATTAATTATTAAATTAATTAATGAAACCTATATGTTTTGAATTTTTTAAAATAGACATAATTTTTGAATTCAGAATAACAAATATAGCTTGGGGTTAATTTTTGGTATTTTTCTGATAAACTGCAATTTTTGATGAATAGTGAAACCACTAAGTGGTACTTAAAAAACTGATTTTTCGTTTAAATGAAATTTTACCACCTTTGGGATTTTAATTTCAAAAATCAGGAATACATTGTTGTCAATAGGATGTAAAATGTGGTTAAATGGGATTAAAATAATTCTTTGGTGAATAGTAACTTTTATGTTTTTAATCGCGATTAGGGGTAATTAGTGTAACTTAAGGAAAAAATAATGTTTTAATAATATCAAATGACCTAGAAACATGTCTTAACCTCATTGGATGTGTCATAGCCAATCCTGAAAATCCATGGGTCAACTTGGGGACCCCATGGAGCCACTTTGGTAGGAAAATGACATAAATAACTTTTTATTTAAAGTTAAAATAAAAATTTCACAAACATGAGTTTTTTTAATAAAACAATTTATAAATGGGGTTATAAAAGTCAAATTTTTGACTATAAATATTCATTAGAAATATATAAATATTTTCTACATCATGATATTTTTTTATAATTTATAGACATTAAATAAATTAAATTATTTATGACACCATGGTGATGCAGCGATTACCTCATTATTTAACGATTTAAATAAAATGAAAAGATAATGTAAAATATAATACCCACACATGTCAAGATCCTATTTTATGGGTGTATTTATAACTATTATCACCTTATCCTCGAAATATATAATTTTTGGACCTTTAAAATCAAAAAATAATTTTATAATAAAGTAACCTTTTATAACTTTCCAAGAGTGCACATCCTCTCCTCTTATAAAAGGCCCCCACCTCTACCACCATACCTACACCTCTCAATCCTTTGGCTCAGCCACCACCTGACCATTTTGTCTCTCCACATCCCTCTCTTACTCCTAGAAGCCTCAAATTGGGCAGAAGTCTTCCAAAGGAAGCCTTTGATCTCAAATCAAAAAAAGTTTCCCGTTTTAAAGGTAATGTCTTCTCTAGTGTCCTTTTGTATTATTTTGCTTCTCCAAACCCCTAAACACTTTTTATTTATTTATTTTGTAACAAAACCAGTATCCTCAATATACTAGGATGTTTTTATGAGGATTATTCAAGCTACACTAACACACACCTTCGTCTAATGGTTAAAGAACATATTGTTTCTGTGGATGGTGAATTTATGCCTCACGAAGCGATGATTGTTCTGTCTTCTCTTAACACCTTTCATGGTGTCCATTATGATGTCACTATATTTTATATGTGATATATATGGTATTTTTGTTTCCTATATGCTTCTGAATTTTATATTTAAAACAAGCCTTTATTCATTTCATGTTGTGAAAATGCGTTAATTTCATACGATGAATTGTGGATTACCACCCCCTCAAGTGATGTGACTCGTTCATGCAATACATAGAATGTATAACGAATGAAATTAATGAAAATATGTGACCTATATAACATATATATTATACTGGAATTATAATATATATATATCTCAATTATTTTTAATTCCATTAATATGACAAAGAAATGAAATTAGCATTCATGTGTACGTACGACCTACCGTCTCCATGAACGGTGCATTTCATTTATTTTTATCTTTAAATGTTATGGAGTAGTGTAAAATGAATATTTAAGTGATATATATGATATTTTAATCATTAATACTATTCTGGAGATTAATTACCTATAACTACATGGACAATCATTTTTCAAACAAGTTCATTTTTGACTCATGTACCAAACATCGACAAAAACCTCTGATGTGAACTCACATTATTAACCAATTTTTATTAAATTATAATATGTGATATGAACTGAATAATAATCTTTAAAAGAGGTCCATAAGAAATTATAAATTGATGAATGTTTATTATTCAGGAATATAAAGAAACAAACAAGACAAGTCAGACTTGAGGTATGAGATCCAACCTCTCTCTTTGTTTTTAAGTACTCTATTTTATGTGATTTCTTTTAAGCTCTTATTTATTATGTTTGGGGATGTTATTTTATATTACTCATGAAGTAATTTTTATTTTCATATAATGATAGACCCTATTTGATCACATAAATCCATTTTTGGAAGTTTTAAGTGGCGTCGTTAGGCTGTCGAGTTTTCGTTAGAGTTTTTTCATCTCACTTTTATTCCCATGACATTTATGCTACGTTTGCCACTATTTCATTATATTGGTGTATTTACATCCCATTATTATACTATTTGTGTAGTATAATTTCATTTATGGGTATTTAAATCTTCATTGTATGACCCTTCTTCCCTGGGGTGTACGTTTCGAAAGTTACCCAACTCGGTAAGGGGACCTTTCACCCTCCTCTTTTTAAAAGACTTCTTTTGTTATGTTTTTTAATTTAAATATTATTGTGTTGGGATATGTTATTATATATCCTTATTGATTTAAATTATATGTCCAAGTGATGAGATACCATTCACTCTCTCATCGACTAATTTTCTGATTTTTGAAGTGATGTTGTTAGGCTGTCAAATTCTTTCTAGGGAACATCTAAACCCAATTTCAATTTCTTTGGGTTCAAATTGTACTTCTTGAAAATGTCATCCTATGAATATTTGTGAATGACCTATGATTGTTTCACACTTAATATTCACTTATATTGGGTGTATTTTTATTTCTAATCAATAATTAGGTGATAGATTTATCCTTAATTTAAGGATACCATCTTTATTATGGATTCCATCTCAATTTACATTTACATTGATACTTCATTTTTGTTATGCACCAATTCACGCTTACATGGTGTGTATTCTGTCCTTTGACATATTACATCATGAATCCCTTTATTTTCATGATATTATAATGTTTGGATTAAATGTTATTCCGCCATTATTTGAATTCAAGAGTCTCATTTTGTTATAAACTCTTTAACAAAAACTTCCGTTTTAAATGTTTTAAAGATTTATTATTCTAAATCATTATATTTAATGTCAATGTTTTGAAAATGGTTTTAAGTATTTATTTATATGGACATTATTTTTTTAAATTTGTAATTCCATTAAAATCGTCAAAGTGGTATGGGACACTTCGATTCAAAAATATATTTTAAATGTTTTTTGAAAATGGATTGATTAATTCAATATCATGTAATTACTTATTGTGATTGAAAATGAAATTTTTTTTATTGAAATGTTAATATTTAAAATATTTTATGAGTAATGATGGAACATGGACATTTTATCGGTGGTTACATGATAAATCATATGACGGGTGGTGTCGTGAATACCAAGACGTGTGGTTACGTTATAACCTCCAATGCATTGGGTATGGAAGTCGGCCGTATGGCTATTCCATTAAATATGTGTGGAAGTCAACCATATGGTTATTCCATTTATGTATGTTTATTTCCCAAGATACCTTTATATGTTATGTTTTCTTTATATGGGTTTTATGGTAATCTTTTGGTTACAAAAGGGTAAGTAATGGTCTTTTATTCAGTGAAGAGTTTTTATTACTTCATAAAGGTAAAACGTATTACTTTGGTAAATTATTCATGGTTTACTTGTTGTTTTGAAAAAATAACGGTTTTCCTTATTTTTGTATTCCTTACTGAGCTTTTTATGCTCACACCATGTTTTTATTTCGAAATTTTTTTCATAGGACATAATGTTGAATAGGGTTAAGGATGGGAACAAGGAAACATCATGCTACCTAAAACATGGAACTAGACAAGTTTCATTTTATGTGTTTTTTATCTTATGGAAACATAGTTGAAGTGTCTACTTTGTAATCTTTTGAGATGTAATAGTTACGCCCTAATTCTCTAAAACTCTAAATCTGAAAATATCCTCTATGTGAATTATTCATTTAATTCAATAATAAGTAATGTTTAAGGCCGGGGCCTTATAGGTGAACCCAATAGTGAGGAACATGGTTGAATAAACCCTTCACCAAGATTCCATTTCATTTTCATATATATATATTCAAATATGACAATTACCATTCTATATGTGCTAGTGGATTTATTAAATTCTACAAGTATAAAAATGATTAATAACTCACTCTCCCTCTATTAAGAAGTTTTAAAAAGTTTTTTGGGAACACCACACTATATTCTCTTATAATATGTATGTCATTAAGGATTATGTTTTTAATTTATCACTATAATTTAATCATGATATTGTTTCTTATTTGGAAACAATATCCATTATTGAGATGATGATTCCAATGGAAATACATATTCCTAAACCATGAATAGATTCAAAGTCTGATTCATGTTACTGAGGGATATTTTCTTCTCCCAGTAATTTGTGTTGGATATATACAAGGAAATACAATCCATATATAAAATAACATATAATTATACTAAATGGAGTATCACAAGTACAATTGAGAAATTAATCCCATAAATACTAATTGGAGAGAAGCTATATACATATGATAAAATAATTTCCCCATTATGAACTTTAAAGGATAAATAAAATTCCTTGTATGGAAGTAGTGTTTGAATATTTCATAAAAAATGTTATATAAAAGATTCAGTTGAATAATATTCCAATAATAAATTCCTCATACTTGACTAAATTACTATTCTAACTATCACCACATCATTTTTATGATCAACATTAATAGTTGTGATGGAATATACTCACCTTTTCTCACTATGAATTGGTGGATGTTTCCATCAATCATAATTAAAAATAATTTTGATAATTAATTGGAGAATTTAGTTGCATAACTAATTTTTTTAAATAATTAGAAATTTAGAGGAGAGTTCCCATGAATATTCCATCCATTCATTACATCTATCAGTTTCTCATGTCAATATTCGCTATCTTGGTGCCACACATTGCCAATGGTAATTTACTTCCTTGTCTACTTCTAGAAATTTCTATGATACTTATTCCTTCAATTTAGAAAATTGGGATGTTTATATTTCTTAACACTATGATATGGCTTCATCATTAACTAGAATCATGCAACATTCTCTGCTTACTTTCTCAATACCACTGAGACTATTCTGACATTTCAATATCTATATCAACATTGAGGTCATAAAAAAAATTCAAAAAAACTATAAAAATATCATATTTCATTTATCTTCATAGATTTTTTACTATTAAACTAAATATGTTGATAATATACATTGAAGATAATTGAAAAATTTGCAGTTATATCATTAATGTATTATGATATTTTTTATCTATTCATTGATGGATTATCACCTTATTGAAAATGTCATGGAATTACCTCTCTATTTAATGTTAAATAGTACTATAAAAATTTTTATCAAATAAAAAACAATTACAAAATTATTTACAATAAATTTATTTCATATAATTATTAGGATTTATATTCTTGTCCAATATCCACAATTGATGAGATTTTACTTCTATGTGTTAAAATTTTATAATTACTACTTATTTTTAAAATCAATGAATGATAGTGAAAAATATCTTAATAGTATTTATCCATCATTACATGATTTTGGTATTTGATAATCCACTCATATATAGGGGCCATTGCCATAATAGTATCTAAATTTCCACTTTTTCTATCTTATTAGGATATTTTCCCCCAGATAATGTTTCTATGAAAATTAATGTGTGAATTCTTTAAATATTGTCATAAATATATCCATGAATACTTCAATTGGTTTTGGAATCACTTTTTCTCCAATCATAATATTTACCTTCACATTGGTTTTTCTCTTAATTCAGCCAATTTCTATCAATTCACTACAATAAAAAAAATATCGATTGGATTTTTTAAATGATTTAACAAAAAAAAAGGAAAATTATTAAAATTAAAGGGATAACAAAAAAATAACATAAACTCCTTAAACTATAAAATCATTGGTTTTATTACTTTTTATATATGATCAATTTTCTATCAAAATGTTTAATACGTTTTTGACATTGATAGACGTTCATAAAGATATTTCGAATTTACCAAGGAATATCTCTCAGTTTTATCTAATTAGGTATGTAGAGTGGCCTTTTTGTTGTGAACATAGTATGGATAAAGTTAAAATTTAATTTTTTTGGGTTATTACAAAAGGGTGAAACTATTCCAAACTTACATAAAACTGTTGAATCTAAACATGGATTTTATTTCTTAGAATCCAGACTCTCTATAAATTAAAAATTTTTAGTGGTATTTTAATTTTTTTTATTCTCCATGTGGCCACAAATAAGGTTCTATAATCATAATCCATATGAAGAATAACACTTTAATTTAATTTATACTGTGACAACATATATGTTTTATACAGTTTATTTCATGTTATATTTTTAGATATTCAAATAATATAATCCTAAATAAATGAGAGAACAATTTTATATTCGTAATTAGAAACCAATTATATTAATATTAAAAAATTTATCAAGAATATTATTTTGAAAATCATTGAATTCCCTAAAATACCATGGATTTTCTAAAACTAAATTAGATAATCTAGTTGAATAAATAAGAAAGGGTTGAGCTGTAAAACCAAGTAATTGAATATTGAATGTTTTGAATAATGTAATGTTGTGCATCTGAGTCAAGTAGAATAAAAAATGATGATAATAATAATCCATAATATGATATTTCATTAAATAATGATAACCTCAGGGTATCATCATAATATAGAAAAAATATAAACCCATAAATTATATAAATATGTCAAGGATTTCCACTGAGACATCATAACATAGTGTGCTTAGATTAACTACCATTGAACCATACATTGTATATAATTCAATAAATACGACATTGAATTTGTAGAATGAATATATACTTCTTTCTCACCTTCCACAATCATATCACGTATAGACATTTATATTCCACATAAATCATCGAATATAAAAAAATCATTCATTACATTTGATGACATTAAAATGGACTGAGGGTTATATATATGAAATTTCACTAAAAATAATGGTAGGTATATATTAGTGAATAATGTTCAGTGTAAGTATGTATGGGTATGAAAACACCGAATATTAGTAAGGCTAATTATAGGATAATTTCTGTAGAAACAATGGTGGATGTAATAGTTCCATCAAGGGATCAATGAGAGTGAAAGGTTGTATTGAACCATCATTTAAATAAGGTAAGGATCATTTCTTCAATTTAAATCTGTTTTCTTCTTGAAAATTGTGAATGATGGCCTAAATAAGGTCCCATAAATGTTTGGGAATTGTTTTCAGCCCAGAGCTCTATGAAATTGTAAAATAGTATAGGTTTCATGGTTATCGTATGTCTAATACTAATTATGTGGGGTATCTATGAGGGGTACATTTGAGTAGTAAGGAGGCCTCAAGATTTTTGAAATACCATAAGAGCCTATAAACATTCTTATACAGGCCTTATATAAAACATCCCACATGCTTTCCCTGATTTGTGCATTGTTAGGTAAATCATGCACCTAAACATGTTGGGTATCTCTTGGGAAAGTTGAATTAACATGGTTTGTACAAGGTTTTTACAAATGCGTTTCCGAAAAGTTCCCCCATGTTTTTTGGTTCATTTTACATTTAATTAACTTAATGATCTTCTAAACCAATTTTACACATTATTTATCCCATTTTGTAGTGGAAAATTCTTTCATATCCTTTTCTGGGTTCTCCTCCATCATAATCAGTGAAATTTGTTGTCTCTTATATTAAGAAACCAAATAAGGATCATTTAGAAGTGTTGAATAACATGACGTAATCTTTTGATTCTTATTCCTTCCATTATATTTTTATCTTCGAATCATTTGTTCTATTTTAGTGCTAGATAATTCTCCATATTATTATGGCGTTGGACACTTTCTAATATTTAATCCCATCTACAAAAAATGTGAGGACTCTATCAGACATGGATTTATTTACATCCCTAACTTAGGATACCATTCATTCCATTTTTTTATCATAGATACATCATTGTGTTTCCTTCTAGAAATTTCCATACACTTCCTTATAATGGGATTATTCATTTTAAATTGATATAAACCCCATGTTACAAACCTTTTTAGATTTTTAATATAATTTTAGGATTTTGACTTAAATTATGGAAACCCCTAGTGTGTATGGGATTGAAATTACGTTTGGTAATTAAATGATTTAATGAACAGAAGAACTCTTAATTGTTTTCCTTGGGTTGTAATAGAAATTTCATACTACAATATGGATTTTTATTTATTCTAAACCCCTTTTATGTTCGTATATTACCATATAAATAGTATTTACCTTGTAGTTATATGTATAATTGATAATTGAAATATATATGTTCTTTATTTAAATACTAAATTTATTAATCATATTTCGATTAATTAAACTTTTTGGTTGAAAAATGTATAAAGGATAGGAAGGCCATACAGAATGTTTCATGTATTATTAAATGCCTTAATTTAATTGTGATTCCTTGGCTATATTGGGATGATGAATATAATTCATGAGAGTGGATACATCATGGAAATTATTATTATTATTATTATTATTTTGACTATTCCATTGATAAAGTCTTTGGAATGATGGATTAGGTAATTATTGATTTCTAAGATTCACTCTCCCATAAATCAGGTGATGAGCATGATTCATAATCCATTGACACTATTTGGATGGTGTTAATGATGCACCTTGTCTCTTTCATTGTGTGTTGACATTATGACTCACCCAACATCTTGGGTGACAACCACAACATCTTGCATTAATCATTATATTTAGGGCTTGTTCCTTGTGCTAGATATTATAATCTACATATACTAGTAATGTATGATGAAGTCATTACCCGATCCATCTAGCCGCTAATATCTTTGTAGATAGATTATTACTTCCTCACATACCTAGTTAATATAGTTGGATACTATATATAACTTTACAATTTATATTATTTTACTATATACAAATTTTTACATATCAGACTATCATTCTGAAAAATTCCAATTATTGTCGAGCCACTATGTGTGATATATAATCTTGGGAAGACTATTAATTATTTATTTTCAAGAAATATTGATAATATTTTTGACCTCAACACTTCTGATTATATGCACAAATATATGATTACTTTTATACTCTATTGGTAATAGCCTACATGTATTTTTCTCAAAACCTACTTTGAATGCCCTTGGTACCCAAAAATATTATATTATTTTAGGTATGGATAAGGGAATATGTCATTTTATATATTAGGTATGTTTTAATTGTTGTAGGATCAAATGAGCAGTGGGCTGAGAATATACTCTAGATTCTAGTGGATCATCATTTTGTTTTATTTTAAATTTTTTATATCAGGTTCCCTATGAATATCCCTTGATAATATTTTTTATATCATCATGCCAGGCATTAATGTGTACGAAACATCCCTGAATATTTTAATATTATTATTTCATTTTTATTTTATTTATTCTTCCGCATGTTTTCATTATATATTATTTATGCTCTTTCACTATAGAGTGTTTCTGGTCCATTAATTTGGTTCCTTATTTATCACGATTAACATATTTTATTCTTATTGATGAATATAAATTTTCCACTCTGATATGATGCTATATTCTACAAACTTATTCAAATTTACTCCTTTGATACTTATTGGAAGCCTCATGCTTACGGGGAGGCACACTCAGTGCTATGTGACCCACTGTATTATGGCACCAATTTCATGGAAAATGGGAAACGATTTTACAAAATGGAATCAGATTCATCTATTTCCCTTTAATTATTTTTTTGAATAAGATAGTGGACATAGTGTTAATGATATTTAGTAATGATCTGATGCTTGGTCCTAGATAAAAAATGTACATTGGTAACATTAATTACATAGAGTGGGTAATTATTATTATTTATTATGCCTATTTTGATTGATACATAATCACCACTATGTGACACAGATTTCATCTAATGGTATTTTTATTGATATTATTGAATTTTGATTTCCTTTTCCTTTTCCCATTAAAATGTGGTCATTACATTACATTCATCATTATAGGAACGATTAGACTAATAAACCATGCATTTTTTCATGTCACTTTTGGTCTATACAAGATATTTAAAATTTTATATTATTAATTATTGATTATATATGGAAATGTGTGGGCATTCCATATAGGATTAGGGAAAAAATCACCATTAATGTTCATGTGTTAAACTAAGAGTGATTTCCTGAATAGGCTAAATTGGGAAACAAAAGAGGTATATTACGTCATTTTGGTCTATAGAACATTATTTGTAGGGGTTAGAATGTGTAAGGATATGGATGAAGTGGTATTCGTAATTCTATTCATGAGTATTATGGTCCCTGATGGTCTAGAACATGCGATCCTTCTAATTCAACAATTTATTGAGATTTATATAAATAAATGAGTATGATGTTAAAAATGAATATTACCATTAAAATTAAATGGTTATCTTAAATGTTTGATAGAATAAATAGACCTCAAACTGGCCACAGTAGTGGGTTGTCATTGTGTATCTACATTGTTATGTACTATTAGGATCTCTTATTTACCATGTAGACCAAGATTTAGGGGGAGGAAGAGATGTGTCATAATTTTTAACATAAGGATTGTACATGTATTAATTATCTATCGTCAATATGTTGTCTATTATAAATTTCATTCTAAGTTGTCAATTTTTAATTTTAGCATTATTCCACCACAAAATCCTATAATGACAAGCTGTAAAGGTAGTGATGACTATAAACTATAGGTGGTGGGATGTGATACACCAGGGATTCCTCCTAAAGTCTCACATATAGATCATGTATATATTAATGATATAGAACTGACGCCCAGTTCTGTGAGGGCTGTCTCCACATGATGAAAAATAGGAAAGGTGTTTCTCGACCTTAACTCACAATAGAATAATTGATTTAAGAGATCCAATAGTATCATCCTCCTAGATTTTTGATAAATTAAGGAGCACATGCAATCGAGTCATGAATCGAATCTATTCTCTGTATATTCAGGATTCTAAATACCCCACATGAAAGGAGACATAAACTCACTTTTTATATTTTAAATGATTGTGAAAAACTATTGGGGTATGTTATTCCCCAGGACGATCAAATTCAAAATATAGTTTGGATATATTTCCATACTATCTTCCATATATATTTATTTCCACCGAATTTGGGTGTTTAGTGGGATAGGCAGTCTATGAACATACAACATGGATCCATGTCTGTCATGGTTTATTCTTCATGAATTACAAAGATATAGATTTTCACACAAAATCATGTTGGTTATCATCTTATGAACTCCCGGATATTCGAGGATGGACTGGTATATTCCTTCCCATCACACGTCAAATTTTTTTGTTTATAACTATTTCAGAGATACTCAATCAGACCCTTTCTATGGAGTGGAAATAGAGGGAAGATGATAGTGTAAGTTAGAGGGATTATATCTTAGGTATTTTAGTTGTTTTTATATTGAATGATATAATTTATATAGGTTTTCACAATAGGGTAGCATTATTTGGGCTCATCATGAAAAATACTTCTTAATATATCACCATTGTGGGTTTCCTGGACATCAAAAACTAATGTTTTTATGGGATACAATGTAATATAATGATTTTGGTAGGATATGGAATATTCAAAACATCACCATGATATTTTCTTCAAGGACTATTGGGTGGTGGCCTTCTCTTAATCCATGTCATAGTGTGAGGCTAGTAGAATACCACCAGATAGAAAGCTAGAATACCACAGACCACTCTGACCAAGGTAGAAGCCATGATGGAGGAAGTCAAACTCATGATTCTCAACTCTCATTGAGTGTGAGTTCTCAGGGCATTGAGGTCATGACATGGGGTCTTGGAATATGCCAGTTATATGTACTTCAAACAACACCAATGTAGAAGATACTCTTACAGTTAGAGGCACAATTCGGGTAATGACCGATGTAGTTTCAGATTTATTTGATAGATTCTCAACTAACTCTTTAATATCATAGGAAATCATGGAGAGTATTTGTTTTGATATTGAAATATTTTTCATGATGATACTCAATACCCCATTTTGTATCAAATAATATATTATTCACTACTATAAGGACACTCACCTTGAGATAGCTGGTTACATGTTCCTGAGTAATATTTTATTTTTGATATGATCAGATTTTATGTAATTATCAAAATGGAATGGATAGTTCCCTATCATTGTTAAATTAAATTCTACAATTTAAGGATGATGTTCACATTTCCATAAAGATGTAGGAATGTTCCCATGGCGGAATCAGACGTTCATGCAACTAATGACGGACTAGAGAAACTGAAAATGGGTAGTGTGAACACTCAATTCCCATGTCCTTTCCTCAATGATCAAAGGTCAAGACATTTTATTCTCCTATTATATAGTTGATATATTTAGGGAAATATTCTATGAAAAAATCCCTATATTACCTATATTGAATGTGGTATATTTTAATATTGACCTAGTGATAAGAGAAACATCAGTGACCATTCCTCCCTATAGGATGCCACCAATGTAACATCTGGAACTCATGAAGGAGTTACAATATTTAAAGACTATAGTCATTATACACCTTATTACTTCTCTTTGGGGTTCAATGATAAATCCATCAAGGAAAGATGATAGTACCACCATAATTTTCATAGATTATTACTCCTTAATCAATTTTACTATTAATAACTTGTGTATGATGACATGAATAGATGGAATATAAGATCATATTTGAGGAGATAGATTGTTTTCAAAGATAGATTTGTGATAATGATATAGTTCACTGTGTGTTAGGTGTTCATAAAATACATTCCAAGTTCATAAGAGTAGGTATGGTATATATGTGCAGCTAGTTTCTACATTTAGACTCTTGGAGGAAGGAACAATTTTTATGGCTCTTTTGAATTAGGGTTTACACTCGTATATAGATTAATTAATGGCTGTTATTATTGATGATATCCTACTACATTTTTTATACCAACATGAACATCACAAATATCCTGGAAACATTCTGAATATATTTAGACAATATAAACATTATGGTTGTATTATTAAATACAGCATTTGGATTGACAAATTCCGCTTCATGGGTCATATCATCTTGGGGTCAAGAGTTTCTGTAGACCCAGATAATGTTAGAGTTATTTGTTTTCTGGGAGAAGCCCATGTATGATTTGGACATATGGAATTTATTGGGGCCATCAAGATATTAATGACGCCTCATCCTTGAATTTATGTGCCTTACAACACCGCTTAGCAATTGAGTACGAAGGGTGTGGAATTATTTTGTCCATAATATTATTAAGACACTTTTCATGTGTTAAATAGAAAATTGACTTATGAGATGATATAGATTTTTCTTGAACACTTCATGAGATATATTTTTTAGTTTTATGCATCTGGTATCAATCATTTAATTGTTTCTATAAATGATGACAAATTCACCACATACAGGTCTCATTAGTTGACTCCCCAATATTGGAATTACCTGATGAATGACCTCAATCATGAAGTAGTTGTAAATTCATTATATTACTGGAGACACCATTTACTTCGAGTGTGCTTTTGTGGTATTCAATGATCACAAATGCCTAAAGTACATATTTATAAAATGTTGTTTCAATATCATGTAACAATGATGGGTATTTATCTTTATTAATTATATTTGTAGGTTTCTTACACACTCAGTAAATGAAATTCATTAGATGTGGCTCTGATCTGAATGGCTCAGATATACATAGTTCAGGAGGTTGTTGGTGAGTGGAATCTCATGGATTTTTTTTTCAGAGATACATGTTGTTGTTCAACGGGATCATGAGAAAACTATCCTCACAATCGTAGAAGAGACCTCTACCATTTTGTAACATGTGAGAATGATGAAATTTTCCAAAACTAATGGATTATCCCTAAGGTATTGTTTTCTAGATGATGATTCATTTTCATGTAGTACTAGAGATGGGGATGATACATTACAATTCCATGGTAATATATGGGTCCCAAAATACAGCAGAGATGGTTTGATGTGTGAAATTTATGCCTCCACAAGGAAAGTTCATCCCAGTGTCACAAATATGTAATGAGATATATGAAACAATTATTGGGGACCTATAATGAAATGGGAGATTTTCTGCATTATCACTCAGTTTTCCACCTATCATTTGGTGAATATGGAGCATCACAGATGGGTAGGTACTTTACTTAAATTTTCCAATACTTATTGGAAATGGGATAACATTTATATGTATTTTATGACTATATTACATATTTCACATAATTGAAATGGTGTAGTGTTCATTTTTTACCTTTTCATAATGTTATATCATTTCTTACCTATTGTAGAGTCCCTTTTATTATATGAGCTATGAATGTTATATATTTGGTATGTCATACATATTCATGGATCATGTTGTTATATAATTTTTAAATTGATGTTCACATTATGTCAATGTAATATGTAGTGTGAAAGAAGACCATTTGTACTCATGTTATTCAAAAAGAATATTATTACGCCCATGTAAATGGAAAACTGGGTGTATGATTTTGGTGTTAGAGGAAATTATTGGATCAAGTTTCACTACCATGGGGGTTCATGGGATAAAAATATACCCATTTTTGAATTATCATTTAATAACAGCATCTAGGATACCATTAAGATAGATCATTGTCAAGAAAAATATGACTGGCCTTTCCATTCCCCTTTGTGCTGGATAAATGTTGGGGAGGATGTTTTCCATTAACCACATCTTGTTCGAGTGACTAAAATGTCAGTCATGTTCATCATAAAGGAAAACATGATAGATTATTCAAGAAAATATTAATATTACAATAAAAACTGATTTCCTCTTGTGTTCTACAATATTGAAACTATTTTTCTTATGATTCTCAGCCTAGGTTTTCTATATACATATTCATAGGTAGGTTAATCTCTCACCTATGATTGTTGAACAGATAATGGTTTTGATGAAGATCGAATAAGAGCATTAATTTATTGGAAGACCATAGAACTTTTCATCTATGCATGATATCATTTAGGAATATCATATTCACCAGTATTATATATAACCATCATACGTATTTCAGTCTTATGAGGTTGAGCTAGACATAGTTTTTTTAGGAGTATCCGGTTTTTATTGTGGATCTGATCGTAAAGACACTCTGTGGATTTTCTGTTCCATTGGTATGGGTGTCATGGCTATATAGTCGAGTGCAAGAAAATATATTCGATCAGGAAGTATATATACATTCTCATTGGATAGATCAATTCACAGATGATATATCTTTACCTAGAGAAGGGTAAATTAGGGTCATGTTTCTTTAATACAGGAAGTTGTAAGGCCCCATTTTTTCATGAAGGTACTACCCATTTTTTTAATAAATTTTTATTTTTTGTTATAATAATCTTGAAATATAACCTATTTCAGGTCCCATGAGCATCCAAGGCTTAATCAGATATTGATGCTCTATGAGATGGAAAAATTATTTAGGCCCCATGATTATAGCATGGTTAGTGCTAACTATGACGGGTAACTGTGTTTGGTACCATTGAGATGTAGGGATGCAACACGTCTTGTCTAAAATGATGTGAACCCAAAAACACACCCATCTAGTCCATATATAGTTTAGGATGCATGAATTTTTTATGGTTTGCGCACATTTAGGTAAATAATGCCCCTTAATTGTGTGTGGTGTCTCATTAAATAGTAGGATTGAGATGGTTTGAACATCTTTTAGACAAATTGAATATCCAAATGATGCATCCCAAATTTTTTGGGTAAATATAAATTTATAACATTAATGATACTTTAAAATTATTTCTTATTTAATTATCCAATATCTAGTGGACCATGATACTTTCTCATCTTCTGTATTCACCTCCTCTGTAATCCAATTTCTTTGATACCTGCCATGATCTGTACATGGAACCATGTTCCATCAGAAGAATTGGAAAACAGGAGGTAAGCAATCAATTAATCTTCCTTCTATCACTAATGGACCATGATCTCTTCTCATCTTGTGAATTCTCCTCTTAATTCTTCTTTCCTTATCCAATTATTCAACATGCTAACCTTTTCCACACATTTCTATAAAATTTCCTTTATTAAAAATTTTCTTTTACACCTTGTTACACACCAGTTAATCTTTGTTGAGTAATTTTAGATTGTAGGCCTTAATTATGGATCCCCTTTAGTGTATTCTATTTAAATGAAAAATTTATATATATTTATAAAATAAAAGGAAGAGCTCTTATGTTTTTGTATTAAATTGTAATTGAGATTCCCCATTACAATGTAATTGTTTATTGAACCAAGGAACTTCTAAAGTTATTGGATTTACTTAACAATGGAATTAACCTTATATGTAGTTTATTAATTGATAATGGAAACTATCATGTTTATCATTGAAAAATGAAATTAAATTTCCAAAATCGTTATTAATTAAATTGATTAATTTATTTGAATTATAAAGGGTGTTGTGGTCACACTAATTTTTTCATTCATCATTAATCAATTTAAATGAATTTTCATTCCTTGTTTTTTTGGTTGATTAATATAATGAATGAGAAGTGATGCCTCATGTTTAATATTATTTTTATTATTATTATTATTAAATTGATATTTTCTATGAATTATGGTTAGAGTAATTATTGATCATGAGGATTAACTCTCACATTCATCAGACCTTGAGAATGATGTCTCACACTATTAACAATATTTGGATTGTGGGAATGATGCACTATGTCCCTTGATTCATGTGTTTACATGATAACTCACCCACTATATTGAGTGATGTGAATGAAGCCTCTCAATAATAATGAGATGTTATGATTCTTCCATATTCTAGATCATATAGGTTTCTTTATATTGGTTTTGGATGAATGAGTTACGCCCCAGTCCTGCTAGCACAGAGTATCAATGAATATGTCTTATTACATCCTCATGTACCCAATGTATATATGTTGATAGAATGTATAACTATACTATGTGTATATTATTACTATGTACATATGGTTATAGATCATACTACCATTCTAGACAGTGCTGAAGAAGATAGATTGTCCATATGTCTTATACGAATCTTCCATTGAAATTTACTTTTATATTTTTAATCATATATGATTGTTTATTTACACATGCACAAAATTATTCTTGTGTACACATCATGGATAAATTATACACATCATTGATGGAGGAGTGCTTGGATTTTATCTCACACATTACTCAGGTTGCCTTTGGTACCCAGGTAGTTTATATTACTATAGGCGTGGATAAGGGCATGTGACCAAATAATGTTATTTGATATTAATTACATGTAGGTGGTGAATTGGAGCAGCGGATCGAGGAAATTCACAATATATTAGTGGAGAATCTTTTTTTTATTTTTTTCTTTTTGTATATCATGTTGTAATGCCTATCCCAATTCCCATTTTTGAATATCAGAATGCCAAGTATTCTTGAATATTACACATGTTGAATTTGTTATTAATATTCAGTTGTTATGTAGTTTATTCTTCAATAGTTTATTTTTATATAAGTTTTATGTTCTTCCTATAAAGATGGATATTTGTAAACTTATTTAGTGCATGTTTATATGATGATTATATTATTTTTTAATTATTTTTTTATTTTATTTTTCACACTAGTATAATGGTATAGTCTCTATACTATTCCACGTTTACTCCCTCGCTGTTAGTCAGGAGCCTATTACATAGGGGGAGGTGTGCTTGACAAAAAGTGACCTTCATTCTCGGGACCCCAGTTGAGTTAACACCATGTATGGATGTTTCAAATGTGGTTCGTTGTTGCATGAAATTTATATGAAATATAATTTCATGAGTGAGAGAACATTATAATTGTATAAATTGTAAAAAAAACATTTAATATGAAAAATGTAATTGAATAAATTTTTAGTGGAGGAAATATCTTACACTGTTATTATTCTTTTGAAATCGTGGGAGGAGTTTATTAAGAGCATGTGAACTTCTTGGGAGGGATTTAGAGAGGGATAATAAGAGTAAATTTTTCCTCAAAGTGTTTTAGTGATGATTAAATGTAGGATGAGGGGGTATTTTTAAAAAATATAAGGTAATCCTTTATTACTTTCCAAAAATAGGTTTTTGGGATCTATGTAATAAAATTATTAAAACAAAAAACTATAATATTTTTTATTCCCACGGTTATTTCCGAATATTAGTTTTTTTCCACGTATTATTAAAATATAAACCCTAATCCTTCGAATTATATCATTCCCAATGTGGAAGAGAGTCACGTTCAAAAACAATTAATAACTCGAAATAATATATGTTCTAGGGGATTGAATAGTGGTTTTTAATATTCATAAAATAACATAAATACTTATTATTTTATTTGGATAAACTTTTTTATGGATTCCCTTTGTAATATTTATGAAATAAAATTTGGGCTGTTATAATATCATAAAACATACCATATATATATACAATAAATTCTTTTAACACAAATCATTATCTTTTTTGGGATATAATGAATAACATAGAATAAAATAATTTTAATTTCATGATTTCAAAAATAATATATATATTTTCAAAATAATTTTATTAAAATTTTAATTATACACATATATAAAAAATCCTTCTTTATTTGATAATACTATATTTCACAACAAAACCAATTTTTAACTCTTATATAATAAACATTTGAATTCAAAATATTATAGTAACATCTTAAGCTAAATAAATGTTAATAACTAAGTATATTTCATTAGAAAAATAATAAATAAAAATAATTATTATTTTATTAAATGAATCAAATTATTTCTCAAAAAAAAATTAGTTTCTTCATATCAATATCAGAATTTGTATCCAACTAATTATATAATCATGTAAATATACATATTAATATTGAAATGTGATAAATATAATTATAATATTAATTGAATTATAATTTAAAAAAACAGACTATTGGGGTCTATATATATATAACCCCATATAACACCAACGTACGCGTTAATGTAAATGTTGGTGATGGTTATCCTTTTATATGATTGTTAGATGAACATTGTCTTGGTAGTTAGCTATATATGGTTGTACAAAAAACAAAATCGGATTAACTAATGATTATTTTTTGAATATCATTTTTTGAATTTTTTTAAGGAAAAAAACAGTGACTCCATCTCCCTAGGATGATTCAATAAATTATTATAAAGGTCAAGATTATATTGGTAGAGGCAATTTTTCCTCTCATATATGTTAGATATATTTATAACCCTTAATATACTAATCGTAATGGTCATTTTATATGGAATATATTATCAATGGTTATGATTCATAATAGTCAATTATGTATGATGGAAAATTTTCCCAGTATTTATTTACAATCCAAAATATCAAATTATATATAGTGCATGTGTATTATGTAAATAAATAATATAATAAGGAATTTATTCATTCCTAACAGAATTTCATTTATTAATTATTTAATTATTATAAAATTACTATTTGGACACAATATGATAGGTTAATATGGGATAACTATATATTTTATATTTCCTCATGATTTTTATATGTACATCACATTTTTGAAACATTTACACCGACACTGATAGGTTTTGTGTGAAAGTTTACTTTGAAAAACATCAATAATGGTGATGGTGGATGGTTGGCTACACCGACTTCCATAATAACTCTTGTAAGATAGTTTGATAAACAATATTTTTGGTGGAATAGAGCCAAAATTTCACTACAGTTGGTGATCATAAAGGGGTGAGGTGGGTTTTAGTGTGTTTCATGCATGTTACGAATAAAGAATGAGTTTGATATTATTCATGTTTGCAATACCCTTATACATTTGTTATATTTCAATGATTATGTTAGGATGAGTTTTCCCAGATATATTTGGTTGGGATGTGATATGGTTCCCAATATTTATTTGAGATTGTTGTGATCAGGTTTCTTAGAAGAACCTGAATGTCTATAAGGCCTTCAATTTTATTGATTTTTTATAACCCCCATTTCAATGGATGAGGTTCAACCCATACAAGGGCCGTAGGATCAGAGATTACATGGGATGTAGGCTTATGATATTACATAACCCGAAGGTGTTAGGAAATTCTACCAGAAATCTATAAGGATCTGCACCTCCCCAGCATCTGCATATTGATAGTAGCTCTCCACCTTTTCATGACCGTCTGGATACGCTTCTCGTGCAAGCACATTCTGGTACCGATGGCATAGCCATACCCTCTCAATCTGACAATCCATTTGGATATGCTCTGGTGAGTGTACGTGCTCTGAATCCACTTCTGGGGCTGGTCCTTTTATGTACTGTGTCTGGGGCCAGTATTCAAGTGGCTCGAAGGCCTTGGGATGGACCTAAGGTCTAAAAGCGGCCTCAAGGCCATGAGAATCATCTAGGCCAAAGTCCTTGGATGGCCCGAAATCCTTACAGGTCCCAAGGAACAAACCGGTGGCCGTAAGGCCCCGATGGATGAATAGTTCCGGCTACTATAGTACCGAATAGTTTCTGCTACAGTGCCTGTACAGTGCTACTACATTACTGCTACAATGCATGCTACAGTACTGCTATAATGCCTACTACAGTACCTGCTATAGTAAATCTAGAGTACAACTATAGTACCCGGGAATATTCCTGCACCCTGATTTGATCTCGGGTCTCTTGGATTCACCTAGAGAGTCCTCACCAACTGGACGGAGGTTCTTGTGCATGTTTCTTAGATGACATTATGCGATATGTGATGTCGTTTCTCACATTTACTCTAGAGTTATGTGATAAAATTTCAAGGAAATCCACCTTCATGGACATTATAAAAGTTATGATATGGCTTGGACATTTAGAATTAGTTAATAATATTGGAAAATAAATGGTAATGTTATGTGTGTTACCCGTTACAGATATGATTATTATTAATTTATTATAAATTTATGGGTTATTTAGTTTTTATTATATGGTTAGGATGGGAATTGATTCATTGGAACTATTTTTTAATGTGGATTATATATTCTTTATATAGGTCAAAAAATATTGTTATTTAAAATTATCATTAGAGTCACTGGATAGGAAAATTCTAAGTATTCATGTTATCCTTAACACACTAGTTAAAACAACTATCAATCTTTTAGGATGATTTCAATTAAATATTTTGACACTATTATCCCAAGTATTAGGTGATTATTGAATCAATATATTATTATTACTATGGTAATTTATTAGGAAACATTTCAGATATTTTTTTTACATTACACATGCATAATGGGATAGTTAGGGATTCTACTTTTTCATTATGATATATTGTTTATTGCTGTTTTTCATTATTTCTCTTGGTCACTATTCTATAAATTGATGTTAGTTCCATCCATGTGTGTGATATTATATGACTTTTTTTTTGTCCTGAAAACCGAGCCCTAATATATGTGGGTCTTGGGGGGGTTCATCATCTTTCTCCAGCATTGTTGCCCAAGGATGAATACCTTTGGTGGAGTGGTTGTGATAGAGTGTTGTCAGAGATAAGGTTATGATGTCTAATAGAATTTCTATTTTGAATAATTTTAGATTATTCCGGATTATAGGTAATGGTTTGAGTAAATTTTTCATAATTAAATAGACTAATGAAATGAGATTTGATATAATATTTCATTACTCCTCATGATCAGGAATAAGGCATATGTGTCTACCAACTGAAAATGTGAGGATGATTCATTTATGGGATAGATTCTGTGGATAAATTTATGCCTCTTGGATGTTTCTATAGTTATTTTAATTTAGTTGTCCTGGTAAATTAAAATACATTATTATAGTGAAAAATTAAAAAAATTACTATCTTTATAGAACATATAATCATTTGTTTCCTTTTATTTATCTATCCTAGACATCATCTGCATATGGTTTATGTTTGTGATGTTTAGTTGGAAAACTCAATTCACTATTTTATGGTTGACACTACTAAGGAATATGATATGTGGAAGGAGAATCTATTTTCATTTTAGTGAAAATATATGGAAATGTATTTTATCAGTTTCTATGATCTATAGATGGAGCACTAGTCATATGATCTGGAGAATCTTTTTGTTGGATTTTATGAAGTGTCGAAAATTGACATCTTCTAATAGTTAATAAGTGTAGGGATGAAGAACATTATTGGGTAATGATGTACCTTGGGAAGTGCAAGGAGGTGAATTTTTATAGGGAAACCCTCTACAATTATGTTTTAGCCCAATCATCATCCATAAATCATGTAAAGGAAAAGGAAAAAATTTTACATTAGAGGGATAATATGTCTATGTGAGAGTATGGAATCAATGTTAAATACCTTTTATGTTTATTGCAAAATATGTACCTTGACTATGAGTCTCGTGTTAGGTGACTTGATGTGGGATTCCAGAAGACTATACATCTTGTTCATACTAATGTTACATTTTCAACATATTTTGTGGTCCTAAGAAAGGCATATGAGATACAGGATTGGAAGTCATCAATATTGATATCAAGAGGGTGAAACATCAGGGTTCATTAAGGATTACAATAGTCATGGTATCTCTCAAATTCACTAATATTCATGGTTTAGATAAGAGAGTTAGTATAATATAAATTATATAAATTATTTTGAGAATAGTGGTTCCAGGGTATATACCTGGGGACGTTCATTCATCTTTTTATCCCATAGGGTAATTTCTCAATATAGTGGTTAGTTCCTAAACATCATGGGAGCATATCATAGTTGGGTTGGTCTGGATCAGTCACAACAATAACATAGTCCTCCTCCACTTGTTTATAAGATATAGGGAGGTGGAGATGGTATATGTTTGTCTTATGGATACCTCAACCATTATGACCTAAAAAAGACCATATCTATAGAGGTTCTCATCAGCTACAAGGAATAGATTTTTTTGGTCGATAGTTTTATGCCATATATTTTGACACCAGTAGGGATAGAGATTATAAAAGGTATGATTATCTCATCAAATTCCCTTTTTCCATGTTTGATTATGGTTCATTAACCTATAAGAGAATGACATTTAAACATTCATAATCATGATATTTAATGAAATCAATTATTCTACTTTTTTGTGTATTTCTAATATTGATTTAGTTAATTTAATTATGAAATATTTTTTATGAAATAAATATAATATATTAGATAGTTCCACCAATTATACATTTATTCCACAAGAACAATTTATGTTATATATCTTTTCCACTCCTAAGATATATTAAAAAAATTCATCATAAAATCATCCTTCCCCCAAATAAAATTTAATACACTTAGAAAATAATTTTAAAAATTGAATGAGCACAAAAAATCTATTGTGACGGAGGTATAAAATGAATAAAATAATCCAGATAGTCCATGAATTAATAAAACCATTTAACTTTTTCAATAATAATATTAACTCAAAATAAATATTTTATAAGTAAAGAAATCAACTTCACTATACAATTATTTTATGTATCATTTCATTATAAATATTAATTAAAAAATAAATCCCTTAATGGTTTCATTGAAAATGATATAATTTGATGAATACATTTTTTCACAATGATATAATTTCTCCCCATAAGGATCTTTATAATCTCATTATCATATCTTTTTATATCAAGAGATTTTAGGAGACACCAAAGAAACAATAAATATCATGTAGGTATTTTGGGATATCATTTTCATATCACTCAAAGAACTAGAATAAAACATGTTATTATATTCTAACATAATTCTCCCTAAAACATAGTAATTACCCAATGCATTTTTGTTCTACAATAGGCCAATCCATCCTTCGATTATAACATAAGAACCTCTAAATGGTTTATAATTGAACCACCCATATATTGATTATAATAGAACTTATTTTACTTGATTTATAACCGAACCACCCATCCATTGTTTAAACAGAACAACTGATCATTATAAATAATTCCACACAAACTTATCATAATTGTAAGATATCAAATCCTGAATATTCATCAGCATACTCCTAATAATATTCTCTTCAACCATATAAAATCATTTAAGGATAACGAAAAATCCATTCCATTTTATTCCTTTTTAATAGACCCCCAACAAAAGTAATGAGTGTTTACATTGAGGAAAACAGGAAATCCTAAAAATAAATCCAAAGGACAAATAATGGTTATAGTAAATGGAAAAAGTAATTGATGAATTATAAATTAAAATAAGTAACTCCTTATTAGTATTTTCAAAGTGTTCCAAATAAATTAAGTAATAATGGTTTATTTTGAAAACATTTGATAGATTGTAAAATACTGTTCAAATTTTTTTTATCATAATCCATTCATTTTTGTATATGTACAATAATAAAATAATTTTATAAATATTTTCATGGATTAAATATATTTATTAAAACAAAAATTGAGAAATTTTAAAATGAGGTTTTTAAAAGTCCAGTGCCCCTTAACTCGATTCAAGGTCATAACCTTTATTCTTTATATTAATGAATAATTAACATATGTTAACTATTATCAGTATTAATAAAAAAATTAATTTTTAATATTTATTTAATTTTATTTATTTCCCATTTATATTTAATTTCTAAATCAATTATGATCATGTTAGACATTTTGATGATATTTGGATATTATCTACCAAATGACATTATTAGGATATCATTGATCAAAGACTTCATTTTTAAATAATAATATGAATTTTAATCATTAAAAAGTTATCTTTTTTATACATCAATTAAAATTTTATAAGAAACCTATAATGATAGATATGAAATATTAACTATTTTACAATTGTGGAGATGGATGGTCTAATGTACACAAGAGTGACATTCGCATTTTACAACAATCACGATGGAAAAAAGGTATGTTTTATTTTATTTTTAAAGAATTATTGTTATATCCTTAATATTTTATTCTATAGTTAAATAAAAATATATATATCATCCATATTAGGGGGTTTTAGAAATCAAATCTCATCATATTGTTGAGGTGGTAGTTCACACGTACACACAAACAACATTATCATTTTCAATGAATGTACAGGAATGAATGAAGATGATATATTATCTTTACATAATAATAATTTTTTTCATTAATATAATATATATATATATACATAAAATCCATAATTAACTCTTATTGTGATAGGAATTGACAGAAAATAAAATTATTGGATTGTGAGGTAGTTTTATGTTGTACACAAAAAACTGATTTTTTCACATTTGATTGTATATCAGGATGGATATAGAAAATGAAATTAAAAAATATATTAAAAATATATTTAATATACATATGTTATTATATAAAAAATATTATTAAATTTTGAAGGATATATAAGATGAAATTGAATGAAAACTCTCGGTTAAAAATTATATATATATTACAAAAAACAATTAATATTTAAATAAAAAGTATATTTATGATAGTTTTATGATCAAAACATGCTCTATAAAATGTGGGTAGGGATGGAAGTACGATATTGGGGTATGTATTGGATGAAAAAAAAATGATCTTGATGTGTGACAAAAGATGGGTGGAGGTTCCCTTTTATTATAAAGGGGAGGGGAACTCATGGTCTTTCATAATGTATTAAATTAATATATGTTAACCACCTTGAAAATATTTATCCTAAATATTTTATTTGGATGAAATAAATATTATGTGTATAAAGGATGAATTTTTTTATTTCAAATTTTTTGTATTTGTGTTTACACTTGTCATATTATTATAATCTATCATTAACTATTTTCACAATTATAGTAGGAACTGTTTATTTTACTATTTAAGAGTCAATAATGTAACTATAAAAAAGATAATATTCCAATAAATATATCATGAGTAAAAAATTAATACTAATAAAATTCAATTGGATGATGATAATTTGTTTTCAATTTTAAAATATTTATTAAAATATTATATAACATAAAATAACATTAATATTATTTGTGACACTATTTAATAAATTTGGGATTAAAAATATCATAAAAATTATTTAATTAGAATATTATCCATAATTATTCCTAAATATACCCTAATTATTTTAAAATTTATGTGATACTGTTAATTAATAAAATTTAACTAATTATAAAAAATTTTAAAGCAATTATATATTGTTTATATATTTTTCATAAATACTCAATCAGTTTATTTAAGTACTTAAGGTAAATATTTAATCACTTAAAATTAAAAATAATTTACTATGATAAATAAAATAATTTATATTTCATATAAACATTTTTAACTGAACTTATATTATTTAATCCATGATAAAAAATATTATAAATATCTAAATCATTACTGTTGAAATTTTTATGTATCTTTAACTAAAATATTATAACGTTCAAAATCAAAATTTAGAACCATGTTGCCATATTTTAAAAACATGAATGAAAATTTCAGAACATCACCCCATAAATAGGATTATGCAATGTGTTAGGGATGTTTTTAGGTCTTCATCGAAAAAACTAAAACATAATTACATGATCTAAAACTACCAAGGTAACAAAAAATTTTATATCACTATTATTATTGTTGAATAAATTTAAAAGTTTCATATTCAACAAATTTATACATCCTTTTTAGAAATTTGTAATACATTATTCATGATTAAATTTCCATATGTGGTAGAATTTAATTTAAAATTAAAACAGTAAATGTGATAAAATTGAATTTTTGGGAATGTCCTTTTCAATATTGATTATTTAAAAAAAATTAGCTATTAAAATTATTTAAATGATTATTATTGGATTATTTATAATATAATAGAAATAATTTTATTTTAAACTACTAATCACTACATTTTTAAATTGTTAATATTTAAAAATACAATTTCTTTTTCAAAAAAAACAATTATTTCAATTTTCTTGGATGTATCAGTTTTTTTAGAATGATACAAAATTTTACATTAACCAAATATTGATATGATGTTTCATTAAATTATACCATTTTAATTTAAAAAAATTATATAATTTTTTTAAAAAAAATGATTACAATGTTTTCTCAACAAATAAATGTAACCATTTCTGTAGAAAACATATTTTTTAATATTAAATAGACTTTAAAACAAATTGAGTGATTTTTTCTCTAAAACATAATCAATATAGTTTTATTAATTATGCACATTTTTTATTTCATAATGTGTTCAATCATATTCATTAAAACCAATTTATTTACTAGTTTATAACTATAACATATAAATAATATTATTTAATTCTTCTACTATGTTTTTTGTTACATGTTGTTTATGTCATTTAACATAATGTTCCTTGAAAATATAATGGTGTTACCCCCCCCCCCACATGATATAATAACTTGTATCCTCAATTCATGAACGTGGTATCTCTAATAAATGTTTTGACATTTCAAAATACCTTTTCTGAAATACTGCATCATAAAAGGGTAAAAAACATCCCCTTCTAATGATAAGATGTGATGTAAGAAGGTCCTAGGGAATAATCATTACTATGATTCCAATTAGTATAACATTAGTGGGATGTAAAAATATTGAAACAGAGGAAAATTTTATATCCAAATAATAATGGAGTGTGATAAATAAAAAATATCATGATAATGTGAATGATCATTAGAAATCGAAATAAAACAAAACCATAAAAAATATTTATTTAAGGGAAATCATTTCATTAGAAATAAACGACATGGGGAAATATATATTTCAAATAAATTAATGTATATTTAAGAAATTCCCTACCATATAGACAAATAATATACATAAAATATTCTAAACTGTTAAGTGTAATTTTATCCATTAATCAAATATACCCAAAAAGGTATTCGTTTTCTCAAAACCATTTGTATTGAAGATGAATTATTCAATTTAGAAGTATTATAATCAATTTAAATTCGATAATGTAAATCAAGAAATCAACAGAAATTATTCCCCATTAATTATACGTTATCCAAAAATAATATCATCAGTATGAGTTTATAAAACTACCAAAATGAACATCCATTCATATGATTAAATTTGTCATTAATCCCCAAATCCATAACATTAGTATTAAAAGTTCAAATATCCTTAAAATTTATCAAAATATTCAATTCCAAGTAAAAAATCATTAAATATATAGGATTTGATAACATTTTCATATAGTATTAATTCAAAATTAATATTCAAATAAAAACCATAAATTCTAAATTATCAAAAAAATGTACATAACATAATCATACAATCTCTTAGATATGCTAATCATTTCTATAAATAAACCAGATCACTATAATTCGATATTAAATTTATAAATGTTTAGAAAAATATAACCATTATTCCTATACTAAAATCCCATAATGTTTTGTTTACCATAACAATAAAATTTCCTACAAAATTATAGGGATATTAATAAAAAATAATATTATTTACACAGCCACCATGTAAATTTTCTATCCAATGATTATATATATGTAAAAGATATATTCAAAAATAAAATAAATATTTTTCCATCGTATATTATAAGTAAAAAATAATATTAATCAATATATCTGTAATAGAGGTGGAAGGAATTTTAACCATTTAACCATCGATTTTGGGTTCAAGACCCATGGCCCTGTTGGAAGAAACAAGTTATCATAATACCAATATATCATCAATCATGATTTTTTTTATTATAATTCATTTGATTTTACTAAATTTATAATGATGATAATAAAAATATATTTAATAATATTAATTATAATGAATCTTATAATCATAAATTATATTGTATAGGGTTCTTCTTACATTCCAAAAAAATGTAAATTAATTAATAAAAATAATAATTCACATTGAACATAAGTGTTTCATATACCTCAACCCAAAAAAAATATATTCTACAACACCATTTGTCGACTTAGGTAATTATAACACATATGAAAATTGGACTTCTATGTCATCGAATATACATTTAATAATAAAACAATAACCACGTGATTATATCCATAAAACTTAAGATAATCACTGATTAAAAAACCTAATCTAAAAATATGTATAAACCCTTACATTGAGTAAAACATTAAAAATATTTCATTAAACATTACATAATCATCATTTTTATGTTAATAGTTCAATTTAAATCCATTGATGATGTTTAAGGTAAATAGTTTTAGAGAATTATGGATTTATCCATTTATAAAAAATATTCCATCATATATTGGACACTCCAACCTAGTATCAATTTCATAACAAAAAAGTAATTTATATTATATAATATATTTATTTTTAATGGAATATATTCCCAATATTCATACCGACATAATATATTTCTTTACACATCCATAAAATGCTATGATAATAATTTGAAACTGATATACTAACTAAAAAATATTTTAAAGTTATGTATACAAATAAATAAAATTGCCAAATAGTCCAGGAATTACAATAGTCTATATTCCATTTTAAATATAAATTTGGGATAAAAATAATAATATTCAAAATCAACAAATCATTTTATCTTCCTAGACCATTTAATAAATAATTTCATTAAATTACCTAAAGCAAAAAATAAAATCCATAAATGTTTCTTGAATACAAGGTAAACTCATTATTTTTTTAGACATTATAAATTTTCACCCTACGAAGTATCATTATCTCATTATAATACCATGTTAAATTATTATATATTTATAAAAACTATTTATGGAAACAAGAAAAAATATAGGAAACATGGGAAATAATTTTAAGATAATTCTTACAAATATAATAACCATAAAAATAAAAAATAAAAAATAATATCTAAAAAACATAATAATTATCCATGTTATAGGAGGGAAACTGGTGACCCACCAATCCATGGATTACAACATATCCAACCATCCTTACTCTAGAACATAACCACCGGTGCATTGTTTTCATGGAACCACCCATCTGTGGTATATAATAAAACCACTCATCAATAATTTAAAATAGAACCACACTCGAACATAAATAAATCGAAGGACTATTACATATTCATAACATATGAATTCATTCATTTTCATCATTTCACTCATAATAATATTCTGTATAGATATTGGAAACATTTACGGATGATGAAATAACATTCCTTTTAAACCATTTTGTTAAAATACCAAGAAGAAATGGATGGGTGTTTTTCATTGAATAGAATTGTGAATATATTAATTTAAACCAAACATTATATATCTATTATAGAAGATTGAAATTTTTTTGATGTTCTATTTGTTAAAATTGAATTTTTTTTTGAAATATTCTTTAAAAAATATGTAAAATTATTCCCTTTAAAAAGAATTAAATAAAAGAACAAAATATTGAAAATTTATAATTATAATTTATCAATACACATATATATACATCAATTAAATAATAATATGAATATTTACATACATGAAATAGACTTCTAAAAATAAACCATTAATAAATTGATAATGAGTTTTCAATATAAAATGATCCTTACCTCAAGTCCGAATCATCTCTCATGATATTTATCTTCATAGGTATAAATATATGGTAATTTTTCATTTCATAAAAACTATATAGATTTTTTATATATTAATTTATCTATTAAAACATATATTTTTATTAGTGATTCAATTAATTTAACATTGTACATTCCGATGATATTTGGATGGTATATGAATAATGTATTCTTAATGTTGTCTCCAATAAAAGAGGATATTATTTCATAATTTTCATAACGATAATGATTATATACATATCTAATTTATAATTTTTTGATGTTTTAGAAAAAAACAGGGAAGATGATTTTTAAAAATGAACTAACTTACAGTCATGGAGATAGTACAACATACATACACATGAGTAAAATTTCCATATTTAAATGATCATGTTGGAATGAATATAAATGATAATATATCTACCAAAAGTTATATTAATATAAGAAATATTATTTTATTTAATTATATAAAATTAAATATAAATAATATATGATGTGGGGATAAAAAATGGATCAGATCTCTTTGTAGAAGATGTATACTAAACATAAAAATGAATGACACTATTATTTTCAATTAATATAAATTTAAAAATATATGTTATATAATATTTTTTCATATTGATAAATAATTAATTAATCTTATATTAATATTAAATATATCATTACACAAATCTGTTAGAGGTGGTGATGGAAAATAAACTACATCAGTTCAAAAGGTTGTAGTCTTCCTTACACATGAATAATAGTTTCATTTCGCAATGGATGGACTAAGAATATGGATATAGGTAATGAAATTATATTTATAAAATATCATCCTAAGTAATATACATATTTTCTTTTCACATCATGGTTTAATAATATTTTAATAAGGTATAATAAGAATTAGAATGAATAGGTTTTTTCCTCTTATTTTCTACCCCAAAATCCGTCCTAGGATGGTTCTCTAATTAAAACAAGGTATCTATGAAAGAAGGAGGTATTTTTGTAATATATATATATATTTATTTAAAAAAAATTAGCATATAGAATTTTGGAGAGGAGGATACCTTTTATATGGGAGGGGTGGGGACCTCATTGAATTACATAACGCATTAAAAAACTGTAAATTAATTATCATTTATTAATATAAAAATGATATTATAAATGATAGGATTAATATGATACAAATATTATCATAAAAAATAATTTGGAAATGTTTATACTACATTTTTCACTTATATTTTTTAAACTCTCATTATCCTTTGTTATAATTACGACGATAATGATTCTTTACACTTTATGGGATGATAAAGATCCTTTAAAATGATAATTGACCCATAAATATACCATGATTGATATCTTAATCCAAATAACATTCACATGGAAGAATATTTTATGTTCAAGAATATTAAATCAGTCAATAAAATATTATTTAACCTAAAATATCATTACCATCACTCTAACTATTTTAATTAAATTTTAATTTTGAATACATCAATTTAAGGATGGAATTCTAAAATCACCATTTACCATATCCTAAATATGTATATATATATATATAATTCATTGAAATCTGTAAATTGATCAGATTTTAATAATATAAATTTTTTTAAATAATTTACTTATCTTTGATAATTAATAAAATAAATATTCCATCATCATTTCCTAAACATTTAAGATAATAATATAATAATTTTAAACTAGAAATAAATTACCATGTAAAAATGATTTATCTTACATACAAAAATTTATTACAGAAAATATGTGTTTCTTCCATTACATAAAATATTATAGATATTAAAAGTAGGAATGATACGTTTTTACAATAAAATTCACTTAAATAATATAAATATCAACATCAAAAAAATATTTAAAGATGATGATATATTTTGAAAAAAATGGATAGATGTAGATGAAAACCGCTAATCCAATAGGATATAAGAAATATTTATAAAAATTTCATTATGTAATCATGTTAATTTTAACCATATTTATCTCATTTAACCTTACATAGGAGGCCTAAAATTACTAATGTACCTATTTGAAATGGAAAAAAATAAAAGGGATCCTAGCTCCCAATAGAATATGATTCAAACAAACACAACCATTAAGATATCTTATCAAAATGGATAATGTTAATTAATGAAACCCATTGGTTATTAACATGTTTCTGCAAATTCCATTAATCTCTTTTAGAATGATTTCACCAAAAAAAGAGATAAAATATTGTGTACTGAATATAAATAGATCCTAAATGAAAAAATATTAATAAGAGGTCACAAGACACCACATAGATCAAACACATTTGATTTTATATAAAAACCATCATAAACATAAATATAATATCAAGAAATAAATTGATATATTGATAATAATATGAATGTAACACCACAAGATTTTATGAAAAATATTATTTTTAATTTTATTAATGTCTTGTGATATATGCTACACCAAAAGGATCTTGCATAACACACATTATTGACTTGCCTTACATTACATGCAATCGCGGCCTTCCTCGATAGCGTGTGTAGTACGCAACACCGAGTTTCACTAAACAACGATATGCTATTAAAATATTATTAAAACTAGTAGTTATGAATAGTAATAACTACTTTTTGAAATTTTGAATTTTTTTTTTCAAAATGGACTTCATTTTTCGATTTGGAATATCTAAATTAGCTTAGTTTGAAATTTTGGTACTTTTCGGCTAACTTTCATTTTCTGATGAATAGTGAAAATTACTAATTTTTAATTAAAAACAACCTTTTTAATCAAAATAATTATCAGTGATAAATTATTAATTTGAGTGGTTTTAAAGTATATTTAGAATATATTTTTACAATTTAATACAATTTTGTCCAGTGGATGTAATTTCACATTTAAATCAGACATAAACAAGTATCAATCTTTTGATAATTATTATCTCTTAAGAATAGGCTATTTGTTTATACGACATGAATAAATTTTTAAATTAATTAATGCAACTGATATGTTTATAATTTGTTAAAATAGACATCATTTTTGAGTTTATAATATCAAATATATATTAGGCCTCATTTTTGGTATTTTTCTGGAAACTTTCATTTTTTTGATGAACATTGAAACCACTAAGTGGTAGTTAAAAAATGAATTTTTCATAAAACATAATTTTACCGCTTCTGTGAGTGGAATTTCCAAAATCCGAGAGACACGGTTTATTTCAGTAAGTAAAATGTGGTTCAATGAGATGAAAATAATTTTAGGTGAATAGTAACATTTTGCCTTTTTTTACCACGGTTAAAAGTAAATATGGTAATTAAGGGTGGAAATGATATTATTATTACCCTAACACATGTCCTAATTCTATTGTATAAGTGTAATTCGACCAAAAACAAATTTAAGAATAAAATATGGCCATTTAGGCCCACTTGGATTAGATTAGGGCATTTATTATTAATTTATTTAAAGAAGGGTTAAAATAGATAAAATCAAAGTTTAATAAGTAAATCATTTTTAATATAAGGTTATACATAAGATAAATTCGACTATAAATATAACATAGAAAGATAAAAATATTTCCTACATAATGATATTTTATTTTTAATTTTTAGACATTAAATAATTTAATTTATATATGAAACAAAGATGATGCAATAATTATCTTATTAATGAAATATTGACATAATTGATGTTATAAATACCCAAATAAATGTAATTTGAGACTTTTTATGAATTACACTAATTTTATAGGTTAATATGACATGTTAGTATTGATTTAATTAACTTTTTTCGAACTAATCATTCGGTTATGATTTTCACAAAAATCAATTACTAAATAGTGTCAAAATTGACATAAAATTGTTTTTAAAACAAATATTATATTATTAATTGTTATTTTATTCCTAAAAATATAGGGTTCGGCCAAATGACTTAGATAAGGTTATATATATTAATAATAAACAAATTGGGGTCTGTTTGTCATCTTATAGTATGTTTATTGACCTTATAGTGTAACAACACAAGAAGACACAGTAAAAGTAAAATTATTTAACTTAATGTTAAATCTAAATGATAAGGTTACAATAGGAACCTAAACTTGTCTAAATTATATTGGATGAGAGTATTTAGACCCATCCCCTCCTTAGCTTCGAAATAAATCAATTTGGAGCTATTTAAAACCGAATTTGGCTTTATAATAAAATAATATTTTTAGTTTTTCCAAAGGATCCCCTCTCCTCCCTTATAAAAGGGAACCTCCTCCCTCTCTTCCTCACACCACATTGAGCCTTCAATCTCGGCCAACCCCTGCCAAATTCCCTTCTAAACATCCATAGAAACATCCAAGAGGTTCTGGTCATCTTCAAAGACCAATTTTAGTTCCCTAAGAGGAGATCTCAAAGAGGCGCTTCAAAGAATAGGTAATGTCGGTTACCGATTCTTTCAAATTTATTTCTTCTTCCACTTCTTCTTCTTAGGTTGTTTCATTATGAAGTAATAACATCAGTATCACTAATATACTGATATTTTATTATATGTATGAAACAGCCATATTTCACCATGTATCCATCCTATGGAAAACAAAATCACCACGCATGCGTACGTACGGAATACCGTCTCCACGCCGTTGTGTAATCTATTTTCCACCACCACCTTACTTGGATGGGTATAATGTTGTAAATAATAACTATATATGATTGTTGTAAAGTGATATTGATTCTGTAATAGTATACATACACTCCAATAAAATTCCATGATCATGAGAATGATATCGTCGCTCGTGCGTACGTACGGACTATCGTGTCCACGACGCGATGAGATTCATTCTCCACGTTAACCATTCATGAATGATTATAAAGTATATATAATAAGTAATCATGAAATATATGACATAATAATGATACTGTATTTATGTATATATATATATATGTATTTCATCTACTTAATTCTATTCAACTCAATATGGAAACGAAAACAGTGTTCATGCGTACGTACGACCTACCGTCTCAATGAACGGTGTATTTCATTCCATTTACTGATCTATTATATATATGTATATTCTGAATATATATTACATATAAATCATGTTTTATATTATGGAATTATGTAATCAAGATCTATGTAATCATATGAATAATTACAAGTCGAAACACGGGCGACAAATGAAATGATTTTATCCAAAATGCTCTTTAACATGGAATTTACAAAAGAATGGGTAATATAAAGTCATAAGTGAACCATATATGATATAATAACAATGAGTATGATTCTGAAATAATTCAATGACATTATTTAAATCATTATAAAGGAGGTTCGAACACTTACGAAGAAAATCGTACCTAATGTAAAGGAAAATATCACAATCTCATTTTTTTATCTGAGATTGTTTGTAAATTGGTATTTACTGGGGTGTATTTTATCATCCACATCCATCATTCCTCAATATTTAATATTGTTTCCATCCACCTACAATTGTTTAAATCCACTTTTAACCTTTGGTGAGTTTTTAGTGAATGATATAAAAGGAATCTTTTGTCATTTTTCGTATGAGGTACTTTTTGACTTTTCCGACAAAAGTACGGGATGAATGTTTTTTTAAACTTATATGGAATGAATGGATTTTAAAAAAAAATTATATCCAAGAATCTTACTTTAAAAGTTTTCAAGTTTATTTTTAATCGAATTCTTTTAGTTTAAAATTGTTTGACATGTTAAGAAAGGAAAATGTTTTTGAAGTAGAAAGGATATTTTCCACAAGAATGGAGTTAAAGTGTTTTATCAAAATTATTCTCCATCAAAATTAATATAGGTTTCTTCTTCTATCCCTATTATTACATTGATTTGATTATATTGTGATGGAATTATTTTTATGAAATCCTTTATCTTATATGAATTGTTTTATGATGTCATGTTGTTTAAGAATCCCATTTTTATTACATGGGTTATGCAATGATGTATGATTTATGATTTTTTGGCACACATAAGAATGGTAACATTATGAGATGGGTGGGACCTATATCTCCCTCCAATTCATTTGTTAATGATTTTATATCTCATGAGATATGCATGTCTGGAACGGTATGTAAAACCGGTTCAGTGAAATAGGACTGAAATGAGGAGTGAACTCAGTTCAGAAATGGACTTTGTCCACTAAGATAGTCTTGGCAATGAGTCTTGAATAATAATAAATGATTCTCTATGATTATGTGTGTATGCCACAAAGTTTCATGTTTTATGTTATGATTATTGGGATTACATTTCACTACTATGATTTATCCCATGTTATGAAATTATGATTTCTTTTGCAGGTTAATATTTCCAAAAGTTTGTGTTATTATGTATATGATGTGATTGATATTTCTTTTGTTTACCCTTACTGAGAATTTGAGCTCACCCTATTATGTTTTATTTTCCCCAGGATATAAAGAATGGTTTTAGGTAAAAAAAGAAAATCTTTATGGGAGATGTTGAAGATCTTTCACCACGATTAGAATATTATATTCCGAGTTTCCAAAGACACTAAACTATTACGGTCCTTGTGTGTGTGTTTTTGATATGTACTAAGTATTCCACAAAAGTAATGTAATGTCCATGTACGTTATGCTTCAGGTCTCTACATTTGGTATTAGAGGAAAGGTTTAGTCAACCTTTGGAAACTAGGATGAAAAAATGTTAATGATATCCCTATAGATATTTCTATGGTATGTCTACGGATTTCCCTAAGGATAAGTATACGTATATGATATAGTCCTAGAAATATGGTAACGATTTTAGAATTTAACCTACGATGTTAGATATTGAGGGTGCTCCCCCTTTACTATGTTTTTTTCTCTAGCATGATTTTTTCCTCTCACATAACTCTTTTTGTGTTTTATTTAATGGAGGGAACCAAAAGGAATTAGGTTAACATTAAATCCAATGGACAAATTGGTGACTATGAGAAACAAAATTGTGTAATTCCTAGAGAGAAAGATATTGTGATTATGCTGAATCAGTCATCGCAATATATGATTAACAAGCTGAAATTTAGTGGTATGCCTAATTCATCAATGAATAGGAAGATAAAATATTATACATGTTCGCATGTTGAGGAGCATAAAGAAAGGAATATTGAGATTTCAAAAGAAGGGAAGAAGAACCTTGAGGAATACCTCAAATGGAGGGACCGATGTTATCTGTGTGGAGAAAAGGGTCATAGAGTGACAGACTGTTATAGAATTCAATGTATTATTTATGGAGAACATGTGAATCACCCAACTCAATGCCCTAACCTAAAAAGTTACATCTAAATAAAAGAAGGAATTATTCCAGGACAATGATTAAAGAGGATGGATTGAAGTGTTTATGTATTGGTATTCATGAATAATGTTGTTGAGGTACTTTTATTGTGTATTAGAATATTTTTGTATTATTCTATTGTGGTTTTCAATAATTTTAAGGTACCGGTAACCATGAAAAGTGAATCAAATATTTTGGAAATTAGATGATATGCACATCATGAAGGGATAAGGAGAAAATGAAATGTTTGACAGTATTCATTAGCACATGATTGATATAAGGACTAAGTGATATCATGGTTTGATTATAATGAATTTTGAGGATTTTGGTTTGTGGAAAGCGTTAAATTTTAACTACATTCATGTTTTCACTAAGGATCAATGGGTATTCATTGTTGAAGATAATACTTGATTAAGGTATTCACTTGTTTGTAATTTGACCAAAAAGATATATCTTTTGATATATGGGGGATAAATGATGGCATTCGCGTGATTGTTATGTGACATTTCAAGTAATCATTTTCTTTATACAATGACCTTGGACCGAAGTATTTTAGATAAGCCTAAAGATTGGAATGGATTATGTAGGAAATAAGTTAGGATAGAACTTTTTTCGATATTATTGAGGGGATTTTATAGTAATATAGCTTTATAAAAAAGACAACATTCAGGACTGGCGACAGCCCATCGCGTCGGACAAGGTTGTGGGAATCGAACCCACAACCGAAGTGCGACGGGCCTTTAGCGCCTACCACTGGCCTACATGAAGTCCCTGTTTAGTAGAAACTAGTTTTATTATATTAAGAAGTATGATATATGAATTATAAGTCCATTTTAGGAACCATATATGATTGATCTCACTATAGATGGAATTATGTATTTTTTGATAACTTTTCTAACCTTTTGTTTGACATAGATGGATTGACACATCATTCTATCACATGATCTGCTAATACTTCACGAATAACAAATTCAACTTCATTTCCCTAAGAGATGAAGTGGAAATTGTTCAAGGCATGAACAACAGTGAGATTGTGCCAAAATAAAGTAATTATTTATTCTAATTCAAATTCTTCAACTTTAGGGAAATGGTCTTGAAAACCAAAAATGTTGTCCTAGTTCTCTTATATCTGATTAATCAGATGGTACCTTAGATCTTCACAAATTTATGGCTTTGTGATTGCTGGATTTTCCATAGCCATGTTCTCTACCACTCTCCATCAGAACATGATGGTTAGATTTCTCTTCCATATACATATTTTCACCTATGTGGAAACCCAGTGATTAGTTTATTTGGGTAACCGTTACGTTTCATACTTTTTTTTTAAAGAATAGTTTTGGTATTCCATTTTACGATGTGGGTTTTTATTAAAGAAACTTTCGAGTAGTATCCCATTTATAAACCCCGATGAATTTCGAGGGCGAAATTCATTTTAAGGGGGGTAGAATTTAACACCGCGAGATTTTATGAAAAATATTCTTTTTAATTTCATTAAGGTCATGTGTTTTACACTACACCGAAAGGATCTTTCATAACACACATCATTGACTTACCTTGCATTACACACAATCACGACCTTCCTCGATAGTGTGTGTAGTACGCAATACCGAGTTTCACTAAACAACGATATAATATTAAAATATTATTAAAACTAGCCTTTATGATTAGTAATAACCACTTTTTGAAATTTTTTAAATTTTATTTTTCAAAATGGAATTCATTTTTGGATTTGGAATATCAAAATTACCTTAGGGTGAAATTTTGGTACTTTTCAGCTAACATTCATTTTCTGATGAATAGTGAAAATTACTAATTTTTAATTAAAAACAACCTTTTTAATCGAAATAATTAATAGTGATTAATTATTAATTTGAGTGGTTTTAAAGTATATTTAGAATAAATTTTTACAATTTAATACAATTTTGGTCATTGGATGTATTTTAACATTTAAACCAGACATAAACAAGTATCAATCTTTTGATAGTTATTATCTCTTAAGAACACGCTATTTGTTTAGATGACGGGAATTAATTTTTAAATTAATTAATGCAACTGATATGTTTTGAATTTGGTAAAATAGACATTATTTTTAGGTTTATAATATCAAATATATCTTAGGCCTAATTTTTGTTATTTTTCTGGAATGTTTCATTTTTTGATGAATAGTGAAACCACTAAGTGGTAGTTAAAAAATGAATTTTTCATAAAACTTAATTTTACCGCTTCTATGAGTGGAATTTCCAAAATCCGAGAGACACGGTTGATGTTAGTAAGTAAAATGTGGTTCAATGAGATGAAAATAATTTTTTATGAATAGTAACTTTTTACTTTTTTTTACCACAGTTAAAAATAAATAGGGTAATTAAGGTTAAAATTGATATTATTATTACCCTAACACATGTACTAATTCTATTGGATAAGTGTAATTCGACCAAAAACAACATTGGGAATAAAATATGACCATTTAGGCCCACTTGGATTAGATTAGTGCATTTATTATTAATTTATTTAAAGAAGGGTCAAAATAGTTATAATCAACTTTTAATAAGTAAATCATTTTTAATACAGGGTTATACATAAGATAAATTCGACTATAAATATTCATTAGAATGATAAAAATATTTCCCACATAATGACAGTTTATTTGTAATTTTTAGACATTAAATAATTTAATTTATTTATGACACAAAGATGATGCAGTAATTATCTTATTAATGAAATATTGACATAATTGATGTTATAAATACCCAAATAAATGTAATTTGAGACTTTTTATGAATCACACTAATTTTATAGGTTAATATTACATGTTATTATTGATTTAATTAACTTTTTTCGAACTAATAATTCTGTTATGATTTTCACAAAAATCAATTAATAAATAGTGTCAAAATTGACATAAAATTGTTTTTAAAACAAATATTATATTATTAATTGTTATTTTATTCCTAAAAATCTAAGGATCGGCCAAATGACTTAGATAAGTTTATATATATTAATAATAAACAAATTGGGGTCCCTTTTGCTTTATATAGTAAGTTTATTAACCTTATAGTGTAAGAACACAAGAAGACATGGTAAAAGTAAAATTATTTAACTTAATGTTAAATCTAAATGATAAGGTTAAAATAGGAACCTAAACTTATCTAAATTCTATTGGATGAGAGTATTTAGACCCATCCCCACCTTAGCTTCTAAATAAATCAATTTGGAGCTATTTAAAACCGAATTTGGCTTTATAATAAAATAATATTTTTTGTTTTTCCAAAGGTGCCCCTCCCATCCCTTATAAAAGGGCACCTCCTCCCTCTCTTCATCACACCACTTTGAGCCTTCAAGCTCGGTTAACCCCTGCCAAATTCTCTTCTAAACTTCCATAGAAACATCCTAGAGGTTTTGGTCTTCTTCAAAGACCAAATTTAGTTTCCTAAGAGGAGGTCTCAAAGAGGCGCTTCAAAGAATAGGCAATATCTGTTACCGATTCGCTCAACTTTATTTCTTCTTCCACTTCTTCTTCTTAGGTTGTTTCATTATGAAGTAATAACATCAGTATCACTAATATACTGATATTTTATTATAAGTATAAAAAAACCGTATTTCACCATGTATCCATCATATAGAAAACAAAATCACCACGCGTGCTTACGTACGGAATACCATCTCCACGCCGTGGTGTAATCTATTTTCCACCACAACCTTACTTGGATGGGTATAATGGTGTAAATAATAACTATATATGATTATTGTAAAGTGATATTGATTCTGTAATAGTATACATACACTCCAAAAAAATTCCATGATCATGAGAACGATATCATCGCTCGTGCGTACGTACGGAGTACCGTCTCCATGACGCGATGAGATTCATTCTCCATGTTAACCATTCATGAATTGTAGAGACCATAATCCTGACATACATGGAAATTACATTACTTTTTCAGAATACTTAGTACATAACAAAAACACACACACAAGGATCTTAATAGTTTAGTGTCTTTGGAAACTCGGAATATAATCTTCTAATCGTGGTGAAAGATCTTCATTATCTACCATAAAGATCTTCGTTTTTTACATAAAACCTTTCTGTATATCCTGGGGAAAAGAAAACATAAAAGGGTGAGCTCAAATTCTCAGTAAGGGTAAACAAAATAAATATCCGTCACATTATAAGAATATAACATTTTGAAAATCTTAACCTGCAAAAGAGAGCATAATTTCATAACATGAGATAAATCATAGTAGTGAAATGTAATCCCAATAATCATAACGTAAAAATGAAACTTTGTGGAATACAAATATAATCACAGAGAATAATTTCTTGTTAGTCAAGACTCATTTCCAAGACTATCTTAGTGGACAAAGTCCATATCTGAACCGAGTCACCCTCGTTTCAGTCCTGCTTCACTGAACCAGTATATCCTACCATTCCAGCCATGTCTATCTCATGAGATATAAAATCTTTACCCAATGCATTGGAGGGAGATATAGGTCCCACCCATCTCATAATGATACCATTCTTATGTGTGCCACAAAATCATAAATCATACATCATTACATAACCCATGTAATAAAAATCGGAATGTTAAACATCGTGACATCATAAAACAATTCATATAAGATTATGGAATTCATAAAAATATTTCTATCACAACATAATCAAATCCATGTAATAATAGGGATAAAAACAGAACCATATATTATCTTATATGTAAAATAATTTTGATAAAACCCTTGAACTTCATTCTTGAGGAAAATATCCCTTATGCTTCAAAAAACACTTTTCCATTCTTAACATGTCGTACAATTCTAAACTAAAAGAAGTTGATTAAAAATAAACTTGAAAACTTGTAAAGGAAGCTTCTTGGAAATAATTTTTTAAAAATCCATTCATGTCGTATAAGTTAAAAAAACATTCTTCGTACTTTTGTCGGAAAAGTAAAAAAGTACATCGTACAAAAAATGACAAAATATTCATTTCATATCTTTTACTAAAATCTCACCGAAGGGTAAAATTGGATTTAAACAATTTTATGTGGACGGAAATAATATTACATATTGAAGAAACATGGATGTGGATGATAAAATACACACCAGTAAATACCAAATTATAAACAATCTCGGATAAAAATGAGATTGTGATATTTCCTTTACCATAAGTCCGATATGCTTTGTACGTGTCTGAAACTCCTGTATAATGATTTAAATAATGTTATTGACTTATTAATAAATCATACTTATTTTTATGATATCATATATGGTCATATTCTTAGCTTCATAGTAGTAATATTTCCTTGCTACTTGTTATTCGGGTGTTTATAACTTTTTGTTCTTATGCGTGTTTTGTCGAATAAATTCTTGTTCATCTCTTTAGGTTATATATACCTCATTAACAGAATGATATTAGTGTAATATATTTCATATTAATTCATTCAATTCATTTATATAATCATTATGAAATGAAGATCATGTAGAACGAGTCGCATCACATCGTGGAAACGGTATTCTGTACGTATGCACGAGTGATGATATCGTTCCTATGATGGTATAATTGTATTGGAGTGTATGTAAACTATTTCAGTAACAATATCACTTTTTAATAATCATATATATTTACTCATTACACCATTATACCCATCCAATTAAGGTGGTGGCAGAAAATAGATTACACCACGGCGTGGAGAGGGTATTCCGTACGTACGCACGCGCCGTGATTTCCTTTTTCCGTAGGATGGATAGAAGGTTAATTAGAGTTGTTTAATATTTATAATAACATATCAGTATATAAGAAATACTGATGTTATTAATTTATCATGAAAAAACTAAAGAAGAAGAATTTGAAGAAGAAAGAAATTGAAAAAGATCGGTAATGGATATTACCTCTTTTTGACGCGCCTTTTCTTAACCTCCACATAATGAACTAAGGATGGTCTTTGAAGAATACATGGACCTCTAGGATGATACTAGGGAAGTGAAGAAGAGATTTCGGCAGGGTTTGGATGATCTTGAATGCTCAAATTGGTGTGAGGAGGAGAGGGAGGAGGTGCCCTTTTATAAGGGAGGAAAGGGGCAGCTTAGGAAAATCTTAAAATATTATTTTATATTAAGGTCAAATTCGGTTTATAATGGTTCCAAAGGGACTTATTTCTAAGCTAAAGTGGGGATTGGTCAAAATACTCTAATACAATAGGATTTAGATATGTTTAGGTTATTATTTTAACCTTATCAATTAGATTTAACTCTAAGTTAAATAATTTAACTTTTACCGTGTCTTTTTGTTTTCATACACAATATGGTTAATAAAATTATTATATCAAGCCAAACGAACCAAAAGTTGTTTATTATTAATATATATAATCTTATCTAAGTAATTTGGCTGAACCTTATATTTTTAGGAAAAAAAGAACAATTAATAACATAAAATTTGTTTTAAAAACTAATTTATGTCAATTTTGAAACTATTTAGTACATGATTTTTATGAAATTTATAACAGAATTATAAGTTCGAACCAAGTAACTTAAATCAACAATAACATGTCATATTAAACTATAAAATTATTTTAATTCATAAAAAGTCTCAAATTACATTTATTTGGGCATTTATAACATCAATTATGTCAATATTTCATTAATAAGACAATTATTGCATCATCTTTGTGTCATAATAAAGGATAAATATTTAATCCCTAAAATTTCTAAATAAATTTCTATTATGTAGATAATTTTATTAGCTTTCTGTAGACTATTCATGATTGATGTTTCATGAAGTTTATCAGTAGATTAAAATTATTATACTTATAAGATTTAGGAAAGTGGCATGTTGTCACATTCCTTGGTTTAAATAATAATTAAATTATTTTCATGGAAGAAAGTCCATAAAATGATTCTAATACGACTCTTAGGTTATATGGGTCTACTTTTAGCCATCCAATAGGATTTCTCCAAGTGTTAGGGTACTTTTATAATCTTATATTTACCCTTAATTGCTCGATTTACCTTTAACTATAGTAAATAAAATTTACCGTAGTTACTATTCAAAATGTCCAAAAATAAAAAGTATCTTATTAACATAATTTGGACCCACTGACTCCAAATATGGAATCCATTTTTCCAAATTCAATACACAAAAGATTCAGAAATAAAATTAAAATTAATCCCGTTGTCGAAAGAAAACAGGTTTTTCTTTAAAACATTGCAAAAGATTGAATTGTTTTAACTTACGAATTCAAGGTAAAATCAATCCTAATGACATAAATTATATTAAATGGTAAAAAAATATTCTATTTATACTTTAAAACCATTCAATATTATAATTTATCCACATAAGATATTATGATGAAAAAAGTTGTTTTTAATTAAAATATAGCATGTTTTTACTATTCATTAAAATATGAATGTTATCGGAAAAATATCAAAATTTTATATAATGTAAATTTTTATATCCTGATTCAAAAGAAGATTTTATTTTGTCAAATGGAACATATAAACATGTAAAAAACTAGATTTAATGTGGGTGCGCCATCAAAAGGTAGAAAAACTGCATTATTTTAAAAATACTTATTTTACCCGAAAAATTTATTTTGTTCTTATACCATGTTCTAGAAATGTGTAAGATGAATAATAATGTTATAAAATTCAAAATTTAGTTAACACTATTCATAACGGCTAGTTCATAACAATATTTTAATAATTTATCGTTGTTTAGTAAAACCCAATATCGCGTTCAACACACACTATTGAGGAAGGTCGCGATTGCGTGTAATACAAGACAAGTCAGGGTTGTGTGTTGCGCAAGAATACTTCATTGTTTCATATAACAGAATCCAAACATATTTCATTTATACATTGAATATATATATATATATACTCAATGTTGCGTAGAATAAATATTATCAAAATTGTGTGTAACACGATCCAAGAATAGTGTTGCGTATACTGCAAGCTAATACGGTGTTCCGTATAGTTCAAGGTAATCTTAGTGTAGAACAAGACATTAATGTAATTAAAAGAATATTTTTCATAAAATCTCAGGGTGTTACATTCTACCCCCCTTAAAATGAATTTCTCCCTCAAAATTTGTCAGGGTTATAAATGGTTTACTACTCGATAGTTTGTTTAATAGAAACCTGCATCGTAAAAAGGAATACCAAAACATGGCTTTAAAAAACAAAAGTATGAAATTTAACGGTTACCCAAATCAACTCATCACGGGGTTTCCACGTTGGAGAACATAGGTGAAAATATGGATATGGAAAAAAAATCCAACCATCATGTTCTGATGGAGAGTGGTAGAGAACATGGAAATGAAAAATCCAACAATCACAAAGCTATTAATTTGTGATGATCTAAAGTACCATATGATTAATCGGATATAAGGGAACTAGGACAACATTTTTGGTTTTCAAGATCATTTTCCTAAATTTGATGAATTAAAAGAAATACTTTCATGATTTTGGCACAATCTCACTATTGTTTGTGAATTGAACAATTTCCACTTCATCCCTTACAGAAATGAAGTTGAATTTGTTATTCGTGATGTGTTAGCAGATGATGTGATAGAATGATGGGTCATTCCATCTCATTCAAAAAAAATGTTAGCAAAAGTTATAATTCCATCTTATGGTTAGATTAATTGTATATGGTTCTAAAAATGAACTTATACTTCATATATCATACCGCTTAATAAAATAAAACTATTTTATACTAACCAGGGACTTCCTGTAGGCCAGTGGTAGGCGATAAAGGCCAGTCGCACTTCAGTTGTGGGTTCGATTCCCATAGCCTTGTCCGACGCGATGGGTTGTTGCCATCCTACAGGTTGTCCTTTTTCTAAAACTATATTACTATAACATCCCATCAATAATATCGAAAAACAAACAATACTAACTTATGTCCAACTTAATCCGTTCAAATCATTAGGCTTATCCATAATACTGCAGTCCACTCTCAGAGATTTAATACCATCGCTGATCCCTATATATCATAAGATATATCTTGTCAGTCACATTCCAAATATTCAAAGGCCTTAATCATGTACTCTCTTGAATACCCATTGAACCTTATTGAAAACATGAGTGTTGTTAAAAGTTAACTCTTTCCACATACCAAAATCCTCAAAATTCTATATACTCAAACCATGATATCACTTAGTCCTTATATCAATCACGAGCTCATGAATACTGTCAAACATTTCATTTTATCCTTATCCCTTCATTATGCGCATATCATCTACTTTCCAAAATATTTGAATCACTTTTCATGGTTACTGGTAACATAAAATTATTGAAAACCACAATAGACCAATACATAAATATTTCAATACTCCATAAAAGTACCTCAACAACATTATTCTTGAATACCAATACATAAAAACATCAGTCCATCCACTTCAATGATTGTCCTGGAATAAGTCCTTCCTTGATTTAGATGTAACTTTTTAGGTCATGGCATTGAGTTGGGTAATTCCCATGTTCTCCGCAAATAATACATTGAACTCCATAATAGTCTGTCCCTCTATGACCTTTTTCTCCACACATATAACATCGGTCACACCATTTTAGGTATTCCTCAAGGTCATTCTTCCCTTCTTTAGAAATCTCAATCTTCCTTTCTTTATGCTCCTCAACATGCAAACATGAATAATAGTTTATCTTCCTCTTCTTTGATGAATTAGGAATACCACTAAATTTCACCTTGTTAACCATATATCGCGATTAATGATTCGGCATAATCACAATATCATTCTCTCTAGGAATTACACAATTTTGTTGCTCATAGTCACCAATTTGTCCATTGGATTCAATGTTAACCGAATTCCTTCTGGTTCCCTCTATTAACTAAAACACAAAAAGAATCTTTTGAGAGGCAAAAATCATGCTAGGTAAAACAACATAATAAAGGGGGAGTACCTTCAATATCTAACATCTTAGGTTTAATTCTATGATCGTTATCATAATTCTAGTACTATAACCTATACGTATACTTAACCTTTGGGACATCACTAGACATACCTTAGAAATATCTCTAGGGATCTCAGTAAAGTTCTCGCATCCTAGTTTCCAAAGGTTAACTAAACCTACCTCTGATACCAACAGTAGAGACCCGAAGCCTAACGTACATGGAAATTACATTAATTTTTTGGAATATGTAGTACATAACAAAAACACACACACAAGGATCGTAATAGTTTAGTGTCTTTGGAAAATCAGAATATAATCTTCTAATCGTGGTGAAAGATCTTCAACATCTCCCATAAAGATCTTCTTTTTTTACCTAAAACCTTTCTTTATATCCTGGGGAAAAGAAAACATAAAAGGGTTAGCTCAAATGCTCACTAATGGTAAACAAAAGAAATATCCATCACATCATAAGAACATAACATTTTGAAAATCTTAACCTGCAAAAGAGTGCATAATTTCATAACATGGGATAAATCATATTAGTGAAATGTAATCCCAATAATCATAACTTAAAACATGAAACTTTGTGGAATACACACATTATCACATAGAATCATTTCTTGTTAGTCATGACTCTTTTCCAAGACAATCTTAGTGGACGAAGTCCATTTCTGAACCGAGTCACCCTCGTTTCAGTCCTGTTTCACTGAACTGGTATAACATACCATTCTAGCCATTTCTATCTCATGAGATATAAAATCTTTACCCAATACATTGGAGGGAGATATAGGTCCCACCCATCTCATAATAATACCATTCTTATGTGTGCCACCAAATCAAAAATCATACATCATTATATAACCCATGTAATAAAAATGGGAATCTTAAACATCGTGACATCATAAAAAAATTCATATAAGATAAAGGAATTCATAAAAATATTTACACCACAACATAATCAAATCAATGTAATAATAGGGATAAAAACAGAACCCTATATTATCTTATATGGAAAATAATTTTGATAAAACCCTTGAACTTCATTCTTGAGGAAAATATCTTTTATGCTTCAAAAACACTTTTCCTTTATTAACATGTCGTAAAATTCTAAACTAAAAGAAGTTGATTAAAAATAAACTTGAAAACATGTATGGGAAGCTTCTTGGAAATAATGATTTAAAAATCCATTCATTCCGTATAAGTTAAAAAAAACATTCTTCGTACTTTTGTGGGAAAAGTCAAAAAGTACCGCGTACAAAAAACGACAAAAGATTCCATTCATATCTTTTACTAATATCTCACCGAAGGGTAAAATTGGATTTAAACAATTTTAGTTGGATGGAAATAATATTACATATTGAAGAAACATGGATGTGGATGATAAAATACACCCCAGTAAATACCAAAGTATAAACAATCTCGGATAAAAATGAGATTGTGATATTTCCCTTACCTTAGGTCCGATATTCTTTGTACGTGTCCGAACCTACTGTATAATGATTTTAATAATGTTATTTACTTATTAAAGAGTCATAAGTATTTTTATGTTATCATATATGGTCATATTCATAGCTTCTTAGTAGTAATATTTCATTGCTACTTGTTATTCGGGTGTTTATAACTTTTTGTTCTTATGTGTGTTTTGTCGAATAAATTCTTATTCATATATTTAGGTTATAGATACCTCATTACCAGGATTTTATTATTGTAATATATATCATATTCATTCATTGAATTCATTTATATAATCATTATGAAATGAATATCATGTAGAATGAGTCGCATCACATCGTGGAGACGGTATTTCGTACGTACGCACGAGTGATGATATCGTTCCTATGATCGTGGAATTGTATTGGAGTGTATGTATACTATTTCAGTATAAATATCAATTTATAATAATTATATATAGATACTCATTACACCATTATAAACATCCAATTAAGGTGGTGGCGGAAAATAGATTACACCACGGCGTGGAGACGGTATTCTGTACGTACGCACGCGCGGTGATTTCCTTTTTCCGTAGGATGGATAGAAGGTTAATTAGAGTTGTTTCATATTTATAATAACATATCAGTATATAAGATATACTGATGTTATTACTTTATCATGAAACAACTAAATAATAAGAAGTTGAAGATGAAAGAAATTGAAAAAGATCGGTAATGGATATTACCTCTTTTTGACGCGCCTTTTCTTAACCTCCACTTAATGAACTAAGGATGGTATTTGAAGAATACCAGGACCTCTAGTATGATAATAGTAAAGTGGAGAAGAGATTGTTGTAGGGGTTGGCCGAGCTTGAATTCTCAAATTGGTGTGAGGAGGAGAAGGAGGAGGTTCCCTATTATAAGGGAGGAGAGGGGCACCTTAGGAAAATCTCAAAATATTTTTTTATATTAAGGCCAAATGCGGTTTATAATGGTTCCAAAGTGTCTTATTTAGAATATAATGTAGGGATGGGTCGGAAGCCTCTCATACAATAGGATTTAGACAAGTTTAGGTTATTATTTTAACCTTATCAATTAGATTTAACTCTAAGTTAAATAATTTAACTTTTACCGTGTCTTTTTGTTTTCTTACACTATATGGTTAATAAACTTCGTATATCAAGCCAAACGAATACCAAGTTGTTTATTATTAATATATATAATCTTATCTAAGTCATTTGGCCTAACATTAGATTTTTAGGAATAAAATAACAATTAATAATATAATATTTGTTTAAAAAACTAATTTATGTCAATTTTGACACTATTTGGTACATGATTTTTATGAAATTTATAACAGAATGATATGTTCTAACCAAGTTACTTAAATCAACAATAACATGTCATATTAACATATAAAATTAGTTTAAGTCATAAAAAGTCTCAAATTACATTTATTTGGGCATTTATAACATCAATTATGTCAATATTTCATTAATAAGACAATTACTCCATCATCTTTGTGTCATAAAAAATGATAATTATTTAATCCCTAAAAATTCTAAATAAATTCCTATGATGTATATAATTGTATTATATTTCTGTAGACTATTCATGTTTGATGATTCATGAAGTTTATCACTAGATTAAAATTATTATACTTATAAGATTTAAGAAAGTGACATGTTGTCACATTCTTTGGTTTTAATAATAATTAAATTATTTTCATGGAAAAAAGTCCATTAAATGAATCTAACCCAACTCTTAGGTTATATGGGCCTACTTTTAGCCATACAATAGGATTTTTCCAAGTTTTAGGGTAATTTTATAATCTTATATTTTCCCTTAATTACCCGATTTACCTTTAACTATACTAAATAAAAATTACCGTAGTTACAATTCACAACGCCCAAAAATAAAAAGTATCTTATTAACATAATTTGGAAACACTTATTCCAAATATGGAATCAATTTTTCCAAATTCAATACACAAAAGATGTAGAAATTAAATTAAAATTAATCCCGTTGTCGAAAGAAAATGGGTTTTTCTTAAAAACATTGCAAAAGATTGGATTGTTTTTACCTACGAATTCAAGGTAAAATAAATGATAATGACATACATTATATTAAATGGTAAAAATATATTCTATTTATACTTTAAAACCATTAAATCTTATAATTTAACCACATAAGATATTACGATGAAAAAAGTTGTTTTTAATTAAAATATCGCGTGTTTTTACTATTCATTAAAATATGAAAGTTATTAGAAAAATATCAAAATTTTATATAATGTAAATTTTTATATCCTGATTCAAAATAAGAATTTTATTTTGTTAAATTGAACATATAAACATGTCAAAAACTAGATTTAATGTGGGTGCGCCATCAAAAGGTGGAAAAACTACATTTTTTTAAAAATATTTATTTTACCCGAAAAATTTATTTTGTTCTTATATCATGTTCAAGAAATGTGTAAGATGAATAATTATGTTATAAAATTAGAAATTTAGTTAACACTATTCATAACGGCTAGTTCATAATAATATTATAAAAATATATTGTTGTTTAGTAAAACCCAGTATTGCGTACAACACACACTATCGATGAAGGTCGCGATTGCGTGTAATGCAAGCCAAGTAAGGGTTGCGTGTTACGCAAGAATCCTTCAGTGTTTCGTATAACAGAATCCAACCATATTTCATTTATACATTGAATATATATATATATATATACTCAATGTTTCATAGAATAACAATTATCAAAATTGTGTGTAACACGATCCAAGAATAGTGTTGCATATACTACAAGCTAATACGGTGTTGCGATAGGTAATCTTGGTGTAGCACAAGACATTAATGAAATTAAAAGAATATTTTTCATAAAATCTCAGGGTGTTACATGAATGATTATAAAGTATATATAATAAGTAATCATGAAATATATGACATAATAATGATATTGTATTTATGTGTATATATATATGTATTTCATCTTCTTAATTCCATTCAACTCAATAAGGAAACGAAAACAGTGTTCATGCGTACGTACGGCCTACCATATCCATGAACGGTGTATTTCATTCCATTTACTGATCTATTATATATATGTATATTCTGAATATATATTATATATAAATCATGATTTATATTATGTAATTAAATAATCATGATCTAAGTAATCATATGAATAATTAAAAGTCAAAACACGGACGACAAATGAAACGATTTTACCCAAAACTCTCTTTAACATGGAATTTATAAAAGAACAGGTAATATAAAGTCATAAGTGAACTATATATTATATACTAAAAATTAGTATGATTCTGGAATAAGTCAATGACATTATTTAAATCATTATACAGGAGGTTCGGACACTTACAATGAAAATCAGACCTAAGGTAAGGGAAAATATCACAATCACATTTTTTTATCCGAGATTGTTTATACTTTGGTATTTAATGGGGTGTATTTTATCATCCACATCCAAGATTCCTCAATGTGTAATATTGTTTCCATCCACCTACAATTGTTTAAATCCAATTTTACCCTTCGGTGAGTTTTTAGTAAATGATATAAAAAAATCTTTTGTCGTTTTTCGTACAAGGTAGTTTTTGACTTTTCCGAAAAAAGTACGGGAAGAATGTTTTTTTAAACTTATACGGCATGAATGGATTTTAAAAAAAAAATATTTCCAAGAAGCATACTCTACAAGTTTTCAATATTATTTTTAATCAAATTCTTTTAGTTTAAAATTGTATGACATGTTAAGAAAGGAAAATGTTTTTGAAGTAGAAAGGATATTTTCCTCAAGAATGGAGTTCAAGTGTTTTATCAAAATTATTCTCCCTCTAAGATAATATAGGGTTCCATTTCTATCCCTATTATTACATTTATTTTATTATGTTGTGATGGAATTATTTTTATGAAATCCTTTATCTTATATTTTTTTTATGATGTCATGTTGTTTAAGAATTCCATTTTTATTACATAGGTTATGTAATGATGTATGATTTATGATTTTGTGGAACACATAAGAATGGTATCATTATGAGATTTGTGGGACCTATATCTCCCTCCAATTCATTGGGTATAGATTTTATATCCCATGTGATAGACATGGTTGGAATGGTAGGTTAAACCGGTTTAGTAAAACAGGAATGAAACGAGGAGTGAACTCGGTTCAGAAATGGTCTTTGTCCACTAAGATAGTCTTGGCATTGAGTCTTTACTGATATGAAATGATTCTCAATGATTATGTTTGTATGCCACAATGTTTCATGTTTTATGTTATGATTATTGGGATTACATTTCACTGCTATGATTTATCCCATTTTATGAAATTATGATTTTTTTGCAGGTTAAGATTTCCAAAAGATTGTGTTCTTATGTATATGATGTGATTGATATTTCTTTTGTTTACCCTTACTGAGGATTTGAGCTCACCCTTTTATGTTTTCTTTTCCCCAGGATATAATGAAAGGTTTTATGTAAAAAAAGGAATATCTTTATGGGAGATTTTGAAGATCTTTCACCACGATTAGAAGATTATATTCCGAGTTTCCAAAGACACTAAACTATTACGGTCCTTCTGTGTGTGTTTTTGTTATGTACTAAGTATTCCTCAAAAGTAATGTAATGTCCATGTACGTTAAGATTTCTGTCTCTACAATGAATCATAACTACAAACCAACATCAGTTGATCCCAAAATAGTGTCGATGAATGTCACGACCCATCCCGATGGGGCCCGAGCCGCAACTCCCCAAGCCCGCCTCCAGTAGGCCATGGGTTGGTGACTACCACCGATTAGGCATGCTACTATCATGGGAGTAATTTCCTATAAACCTGTATACATGCACACACATCTCCAAATCAAAAAATCTTAAATGTAAAACTACTAAAAGGAAAAGATGCATGCATATACTAAAACCCAACCATAGAGTATGACATGAAAGTAAAGTACAAGGAAGTAAAACCCTGGACCAAGAGTACAAGCCCACCAAAAGAAGGTCTGAAACAAGTCCAAACTGTAGAGAAATGTACTGGGACTACAACACATCGCCGAAGGAAAGCACCTTGTCCTGTCTGATCTCACTGAGGACCATCCGGTCCTGGTCCGCCTAGAATCCTGTCCAAGGCTCGCTCGTATGCACAAGACACGAAACATGCGGGAAAGTCTCGTGAAGGGGTGAGTATAATAATATCCAATAGGACACCCCGAAAACCACAAACGAAATACAACAAAGGAAAAATACTACAAAGAAAAGTATGGTCACCTCTAAAAAGTATACGTCTAGGGAACATATAACAAGAATATCCAGATGTACTCATACACAAATGACCTTCACGAAACTGCAACTAGGATCCAGCTCAAATATTCCACCAAGCATACCATCGGGAGAACACACTCCTAGGTCTGAAGAGAGAGATACAATGTACTCACTCTAGGAGAACAAACTCCACATGTACCTTGGGAACAAGATGCTCAGATGAGGATCACAGCCATGTCATGGGGTGATTCCGACAACTCAGTCTGAGCTAATCCGCTAAGCAGAGTATCAGCGCCCGGGTAATGTTGGTCACGTCGATACCAAGAACTCTACCTAGGGTCCCAGGAATGAATAGATGATCCTGCTCTAGGTCTCACAGAAAGGATTCCAACTACTCTATTCAGGGTGTTCTACTGAAGGGATCGTACTGCATAAAAGAGTTGATACTAGAAGCTTTAGGGGATTGGCAAGGGTACGAACCCTAAGAACTAGTCCAAGTCCTAGAAGGCATGTGTCTCAAGCCATGACGAAAATGTTACATGGTGTGTAGTATGGTTACACGTCGTGTTCCTTGACCCTGGGTACTCCCCGTGTAAATGGCCCGTGTACTTCGTTCAAGCCATGCAAAACCAAACTACATGACGTGTAGAAAAGTACACACCGTGTTCCTTGACTCCGGGTACAGCCCGTGTAAACGGCCCGTGTCCTTCGGCTTTGATGGTTAGGAAACAACTACACGGCGTGTGGGGGAAATCACACACTGTGTTCGAGCTCCTGGGCTGGTTCCGTGTACGCTGGTCATGTGCCTGTACACGGTCTATGCCCGTGTTTGTGTCTTGTGCCCGTGTACCAGTACACGGGGTACCCTGTGTGTCTTTTCGGGTCCGGCCGGCGAGGGGTATACATGGCATGTCCATGGCCGTGTACCCTACCTGTGTCCATGTACTCCCGGAGTACATGCCGGGTAACCCTTCCGACGAACACATTCCGTGTAGCCCATACTACACGGCATGTACTCGAGAATATTTCAGAAAAGGTGTCTTCCTCCACGTGCCTCGGCCAATCTTCTGTATCTCGATTCATTCGTCCGTTCACTATGATACTCCAAATACAGGGTTGCCTCGTCTCTGTGAAGCCGAATCTATGGGTTTCGGGCCTTCAATAGGCTCCAAAATCCGATTCTGGCCATCTGAGCGGAAATCGTACGAAGAAAGATTTCTTCCGATCCGCTTCGATCCGTCCTCTGAAACCATCGTCGCACCTCCGCAAGACCAATGCAGTGTTTATCCTTCAATTTGGGATCGTTGCGTCACATAACGGATGCGCAATGATCCATTTTTAATCTCCCTAGGAAGAACGCGATGAACTTGCGGAAGAACAGACAACAAATCGAGAGAGACGAACCTCGATTGATGTTTGTGTCGATCATGGTTCATCACCGTTAGAAGGTTGAACGAAACAAAACAAATAACAAGATCAAATCCCCAAAAATCCCCACAAAAGCCCGTCCCGCAATAATGACCGATCTGTGGGATAATTTGTTTGTGGATTAGTCCATGTTTATTGTGGAAATCAAAAACGGGAAAGAATTAATATCACAACAACATCCTACTTGGATTTGCTGCATTTGTCGGCGGCGATCTACTCGCCTCATCGTCGTCGCCACCGAAATCCGTCAAAAACGTCATCGCCACTGCGTTGGGGTTTTCCTCCAGAACCTCCAGAGACGCCAATGGTTTTCAGGGTTATGGGGTGTTAACCCTAGACCCTGGTGCAAGTATTTATTTAAAGAGGATAAAAGATATAATATATAAAAGTTCCTGCTGCAGAAATAAAATATTGTTGTTAAATATTTTATTACTGTTGCGTCCAAAAACCAGATTTCACCACCGACCTATGCCGGCCGAAGTTAGGACTCACCTAAGGTAAAATCGATGTTCTAAACGCAACGGTGTCCTCAGATTTCTGATCCGAGCACCTGTTCGGGAGTTAATACACTCTTTTAGAAAAACTACACGGGCGCGAAAATAAATTATTAATGTAAATTCAATCATTTGTTCCAGGCTCACTAGGCCTCGGAAATTCATGCCATCTCAGAGCCTGGTCTGGAAGAAATTCCTATATAAAATTAAAATAATACATGGAAAAATCCGGGACATTACATCACACCCACCTTAAGGGATTTTACATCCCCGAAAATCCAAAAAAAGGGATACTCAAAAAGATGTTGTCACTGCACGCGAATATGAGCCTCCCACTCCCACGTGCTCTCCTGAAGATCATCGTGCAGCCACTAGACATGCACTAAGGGAATATCTCATCCAAGAAGGATCTTATTCTTCTAATCCTAGATCTACACTAGGTACTCAGCAAAGGTCACTCCATCATCGATGTCCATCTCATCCAAGTCGATGACGTGCAATGGTTCTTGCACCTACCTCCATAGCTGCAACACATGGAAGAAGTTGTGTACCTGGTCCATCTGAGGAGGTAGAGAGAAGCGATACGCCACCTCGCCAACTCTACTTAGAATCTAAAAAGGGCAAATGAACCTCAGAGATAACTTGTCGCCTCGGCCAGATCTCCTCAATCCCCGTCAAGGTGAGACCTGAAGAAACACATGGTCTCCTTCCTCGCACTCCAAGGGCCTCTGTCTCCAGTCAGCATAAGACTTTTTCCAACTCTGTGCAGTCTTAATCCTCTCTTGGATGACCTGCACCTTCTCTGTAGTATCTCTCACCATTTCTGGGCCTATGAGTGCTGACTCTCCCGGGTCAGTCAAGCAAAGTAGTGACCTGCATGGTTGCCAATATAGAGCCTCGAATGGTGCCATACCAATAGTTGAATGATAAATTTTATTATAATCAAATTCCACCAGTGGTAGGTGATCCTCCCAGATACGACCAAAGTCAATTATGAATGCTCGTAGTATATCCTCCAGGACTTGGATGGTCCGCTCTCTCTGACCATCAGTCTGGGGATGAAACGATGTGCTCAAGCATAACTGTGTCCCAAAAGCTTCCTGCAATCCCTTCCACAACTTGGATGTGAAAAAAGAATCCGGATATGAGACGACCGTGGATGGTACTCCATGAAGCCAAACTATATCCTACACATAGAGGCATCCCAAGCTCTCTAATAAACTCTGCTTCCGTATGGCTAGGAAGTGGGTCGACTTGGTGAGTCGATCAATGATCACCCAGATAGCATCGTGTCCCCTAGACGTACATTGTAAACCCATCACGATTTCCATGGATATTCCATCCCACTTCCACTATAGAACCTCAAGGGGATGAGTCATACCTGCTAGAACATGGTACTCAGCCTTTACTTTCTGACAAGTACGGAACTGAGAAACAAACTCTTCCACACTCTTCTTCATTCCTGGCAACCAGGACTGACTTCAGAGGTCTTGGTACATCTTTTCCATGCCTGGATGCACCGCCAAGGGGATGTATGGAACTCCCTCAGAAAATCCTCCCTCAACGTCACTGGTACTACCATGGGTCCTCTTAAAAGGACAAAGTGCTCTCCACCTTCTGAATATCCATCAGCAACATCACCTTCGGATATCTGAGCACGTAGATTCTCACAGCTAGTGTGCTCGCACTGTGCTTCCCTGACTTGCTGAAAGAGTGGAGGGGTAACAACCATCGACTGAAGGAAAGATACCTCATCTCCATCCATGAAGGAAAACTGCAAAGAGGCCAACTGCCTTGAAGCCTCATCCAGAAACTGCAAACTAGATTTCTTACTGAGAGCATCTGCCACCATGTTCCCCTTCCCAGGAGTATAAATGGCCTCAAACTCATATTACTGGAGGAACTCAAGACATCGCCTCTGTCTCAAATTCAGATCCTTCTAAGAAAAGATACATCTGAGACTCTTGTTTTCAGAGTAGATGGTAAACCGCTTTCCCATCAGGTAGTGTTGCCACATCTTCCATGCGAAGACTACCACTACCAACTCTAGATCATGGGTCGCGTAGTTCTGCTCGTGTGGTATCAACTGCCATGTGACATAGGCAATCACTGCTTTCCTCTACATCAGGACACAACCAAGCCTGGTTCCTGATGCGTCGCATAACACTACGTACTCGTCACCCTCCTCCGGTAATCTCAAGATCGGGGCGCTCGTCAGACTCTTTCTCAACTGCTGGAAAGCCTGCTGTAATTTCTCGGTCTACACGAAAGGTTGTCCCTTTTGGGTCAAAGCTGTCATGGGTGCTGCAATCCTGGAGATATCATGGATGAATCACAAATAGTTTCCTGACAACCCAACGAAACTCTACAACTCCGTCACACTCCGGGGTGGCTCCCATGATAGCACTGCCTCCACCATTGATACGTCCACTGCTACACCATCCACTGAAATAACGTGCCTCAAAAAGTGGACCTCCTGTAACCAGAACTGACACTTTGAGAGTTTCTGATACAACTGGTTCTCTCAGAGTGTGTCCAAAACCATCCTTAGGTGTCTCGCATGCTCCTCCTCGGACGCATACTACACAAGGATATCATCGATGAAGACCACTACAAACCGGTCTAGATATGGCTAAATGATCCGGTTAATGAGTCCAATGAACACTACTTGGGCGTTCATCACGCCGAAGGGCATCATCAAGTACTCATTGTGACCATAGAGACATCTGAAAGTCGTCTTTGGTATATCCTCCTCCCGTACTCGCAACTGGTGATAGCCTGATTGTAGATCAACATTCAAGAACCATAGTGCCCCTATGAACTGTTCGAAGAGGTAATTGATCCGCCATAGTGGTTACCGGTTCATCATGATCACCCGATTTAATCACCGATAATCCCCACACAGCCTCAAGCTTCCATCCGACATCTTGGAAAATAGTACTGGGGCCGCCCAGGGTGAAACGATGGGTCTCACAAATCCCTTCTTCTGCAAGTTGTCCAGTTGCATCCTCAGCTCATGAAGCTCTGCAGGAGCCATCCGATAAGCTGATGCTGATATCGGGGTCATCCTGGGTTGCAACTTAATGCATAAATATATCTCTCGACCATGAGGGAGCCCGGGGACATCCTCCGGAAAGACGTACTCATACTCATCCCTCACTGCTGGAAACCGAAAACTCCTAACATCTGTCACGCCAAGGGCTAGGCTGGGCAACTGATGTGAAATTGGTTGTGCCCTCCTATGCACGAGTCCATCCTGCACTGCCTGGGTCTCTCTTTTACTGAGAAAAGAGAACCTCATTCCATCACTACAGACACATCGTTCCCCTTGTCTAAAACAATCAATATGGGCATAGACTGTTGATAGCCAAGCCATACCAAGAATGACATCGTAAGGCCTCGACGCTACCACCAAGAGGATCCAACCAAAATTCTAGCCTCCAAGGGTCAGGTCACACAGCCTGCAAAGGTGTGTGATCTCTGAATCTTCTCCAGTCGGTGTTTCTAAGCATAAGGGTCGAGTAAAAGGCTCAAATGGAATCTCAAGGTCTCAAACAAGATAAGCAGCCAGAAAGGAATGACTAGAACCTATGTCTATCAATACGACATCCAAAGTAGAAATGACATAGATAGTACCTCTAATAATTTCGGGAGTACTTGGTTCATAAGACTTTGCCGCCTACAGCTGCCCCTGCCTCTGTCCACCAGCTCCCTGAGCCTACAGTGGACCTCCTAGGTATGGTGGTGGTAAATGGTCGAAACACCGACCACATCCTCCTACTCTCCCCTCTCCTCTGCCACGTCCACCGACTCACAGAACTTCCTGCTCCATACGTTGCCTCTGCCTCATTGGTCCATCCACTGCTCCCGTGTCAGTGGCATGGACGGTCGGACAATCTCGATCAAGATGTCCCCTGCCGTCACATGAGTAACATCGCCTCTCTCGAGGCTGGCTGGAAGCGCCCTGTGAACCCTGTAATGTTGATCCCCAATCCTGAGACCTCATCTGGAAACGTCTCCCATGCCTTGGTCCCTGACGTCAGCTCCCTGTCGCCGAGGTCTCTGCTCTAGCTCTCCCACTACTGACAACTGTCGGCTGTCCCTGCTCCTCCAAGAAGCTTTCGACCACCATAGCCCGCTCGAGCACCCCAACATAAGTAGGAATGCTCATAGGGATGATGCTAGCTCAGATATCTCTGCGAAAACCCCACTCAAAAGTTCGAGCTCTGAATTACTGATCTCTGACCATATCCATCGAGTACCGTGAGAGGTTGGTAAACCTCGAAGAATAGTCATCCATTGTCATGGTTCCCTGATGGAGCTGAAGAAGATCCTATATACGTACTGATCTCAAGGTAACTGGTGAAAACTCATCTCAGAAGAGATTCTCAAACTCCGACCATGCAAGAGTCTCCTCGTCGTGAGTCTGGACGACCAAACTCTTCCATCACCCTGCCGAGCCCTACAGAATGCTCGCTGCCAGATCAATATCTGGTCTTCTGGTGTCCTGACCAAATGGAAGACTCTGGTCACTGACTCAAGCTAATCGTCTGCTACCTAAGGGTCAGGCTCACCTCGAAACCTGAGGGGTCTCTGTCTCTGAATCACATGGAGTGTGCTCATCCTGCACTCCTCCTCCACTGGTACAGCGGGCGCTAAACAACGCCCAACAGTTGGAGGAATAACTGCCATGCCACCGGGTGGATGAACTGGGGGATCTGGTCCTTGTATCGAAGCTTTATCACTAAGGGGTTCATCCTCGTGATCGAGATGATGGATCCTAGTGGGTACACGTCACGGAGGCATCATGTTTAAGAAACAAGATGTATCACAGTCAGTGATTATATCTAGAGAGCTGACTCAAGAAGGACATGGAAACCACAACCCATTACTATATGATCCATGTACCATTATTTCCCCCCATGCAACTAGTGTTTTCATGTTCCGAGTCGAAAATCAAGTTATCAGATCCCTAGTGTATGGGTATGTCGGCCGCTGCACCAACACTGGGGTCCCTGGCCTGAGAGCCGGACTCGAAACACTTAACAATGTTGCCCAAAACCGACTCCCAGACTCTCGTTCCTAAGGTAGAACCGACCACCTGTAATACCACTCTGTCATGACCCATACCGATGGGGACTGTGCCGCAACTCCCCAAGCCCACCTCCAATAGGCCAATGGTTGGTGACTAGCACCGAGTTTGCATGCTACTAACATTGGAGGAATTGCCTATAAACCTGTACACACACACACACATCTCCAAACTCACAAAGCTGAAAAGTAAAACTACTAAAAGTAAAAGATGCATTCATATACAAAAACCCCACCACAGAGTATGACATGAAAGTAAAGTACAAGAAGTAAAACCATGGGCCAAGAGTACATGCCCACGAAAAGAAGGTCTGCAACAAGTCCAACCTGTAGAGAAAGGTACAAGGACTGCAACCCGTCACCGAAGGAATGCACCTCAGCCTGTCTAATCTCACTGAGCACCATCCGATCCTGGTCTGCCTAGAATCCTGTCAAAGGCTTGCTCGTCTGCACAAGACACGACACTTGCGGGCAAGGCCCGTGCAATGGTGAGTATAACAATACCCATAAGGACACCTCAAAAACCACAAAGGAAATACAACAAAGGAAAAATACCACAATGAAAAATACAGACATCTCTACACATTATATATCTACAGAACATATAACAAGAATATCCAGATATACTCACACACAAACAACCTTCGTGAAACCGCCACTAGGATCCAGCTCAAAGATTCCACTAAGCATACCATCGGGAGAACACACTACTAGGAATGAAGAGAGAGATACGAAGTACTCGTTCTGGGAGAACACAATACACATGTAACTTTGGAACAAGATCCTCTGATGAGGATCACATCCATGTCATGGGGTGATTCCAAAATCTCAGTCTGAGATTATCTGCTATGCAGAGGATCGGTGCCCGGGTAAAGTTTGTCACATCAATACCAATAACTCTACCTAAGGTCCCAGGAATGAATAGATGATCCGGCTCTAGGTATCACAGAGGGGATTCCAACAACTCTATTTAGGGAGTTCTACTGAAGGGATCATACTGCATGAATGATTTGATACCAGAACCTTTAGGGGATTTCCAAGGGTACGAACCCATATAACTAGTCCAATTCACATAACACAAGTGGATCAAGCCATGATGAAAAATTTACACGACGTGTAGTATGGTTCCACGCCATGTTCCTTGACCTCGGGTACTCCCCGGGAAAATGGCATGTGACCTTCGTTCAAGACATGGAAAACCAAACTACACAGCGTGTAGAAAAGTACACGTCGTGTTCCTTGACTCCGGGTTCTACCCATGTAAACGGACTGTGTCCTTCGGATATGCTAGATAGAAAAAAACTATACGGAATGTTGGAGAAATCACAAACTGTTTTCGAGTGCTTGTGCTCGCTCCGTGTATGCTGGCCATGTGCCCGTACATGGTCTCTGCCCGTGTTTGTGCCGTCTGCCCGTGTCCTAGTACATGGAGTACCCCGTGTATCTGGCCGGGTCTGGCAGGGGAGGGGTATACACGGAGTGTCCATGGCCGTGTACCCTTCCCATATCCATGTACTCCCGGTGTACATGCCGTGTAATCCTTCCAACGAACACACGCCGTGTATCCCATACTACACAGCGTGTAGTTGGGAAAATTCCAGAAACTGTGTCTTCCTCCACGCGCCTTGGCCGATCTTCCGGATCCCGATTCTGTCGTTCGTTCGCTGTGAAATTCCAGATACCAGGTCGCCTCATCTCCTTGAAGCCGAATTATTGAGTTTCAAAGCTTCAATCGGCTCCAAAATCCGATTTCGTCTATCCGAGCGGAAATCGTCCGAAGAACGATTTCTTCCGATCCGCTTCGATCCATCCGCCGAAACCGTCGCCGCACCTCTGCAAGACCGTTGTAGTGTTGATCCTTAAATTAGGGGCCATCGCGTTGCAAAACGGATGCACAATGTTCCATTTTTCATCGCCCCACGAAGAACGCGAAGTACTTGGTGAATAACACACAACAAATCGAGAGGGACGAAGCTCGATAGATGTTCGTGTCGATCTTGGTTTGTCGCCATTAGAAGCTTGAATGAAACCAAACAAATTACAAGAATGAAATCCCCCAAAACCCCCCCAAAAGACCGTACTGCAAGAACGATCGATCCCAGGAATAATGTATTTGTGGATTAGTCTGTTTTTCTTGTGGAAATAAAAAACTGGAAAGAATTAAAATCACAACAACATCCTACTTGGATTCGCTGCGTTTGCTGGTGAAGATCTGCTCCCCACGTCGTCGTCACTGTCAAAATCCATCAAGAACGTCGATGCCGCCGCGTTGGGGGATTCCTCCATATCCTCCAGAGCCACCAAGGGTTTCCAGGGTTATGGGGTTGTAACCCAGGACCCTGGAGAAAGCCTTTATTTAAAGAGGAAAAATGATATAAGATATAAAATATCTTGCTGCAGAAAAAAAATATTTTTGTTAAATATTTTATTTCTATTGCATCCAAAAACCATATTTCACCACCGACCTGTGCTGGCCAAATTTAGGCCTCACATAATTTAAAATCTCTCTTCTGAACCCAATGGTACCCTCGTATTTTTGATTCAAGCACCCGTTCAAGAGTTTGTCCACTTTTTCAGGAAAACGGCATGCGCGCGTAAATTAATTATAAAATTAAATTCAAACATTTGTTCCGGGCTCACTGGGCCTCTGAACTGCACGCCGTCTCAAAGAATGCTCTTGAAAAAATTCCCATATAATAGTAAAATGATACATTGAAAAATACAAGACATTACATCACACCCACTTTAGGGCTTTTGCGTCCCCTTAAAGCCAAAACACAGGGTACTCATAAATATGTGGGTACTGCACGTGAATCTGAGCCTCCCACTCCCACGTGCTCTCCTAGAGATCACCGTGCTGCCACCAGACACACACAAAAGAGAATATCTCATCCACGAAGGATCTTCTCATGGTGATCCTCGATCTCCACTAGGTACTCAGCAATGTTCGCTCCATCTTCAATGTCCAACTCGCCCCAGTCGATGACGTGTGAGGGATCATGCATGTACCTCCGTAGCTACGACACATGGAAGACGTTGTGTACCCGGTCCATCTGATGAGGTAGATACAAGAAATAAAACACCTCTCCAACTCTACTCATAATCCGAAAAGGGCCAATGAAACTCATAGATAGTTTGCCGCCTCAGCCAAATATCCACAATCCCCATCGAGGCGATACCCGAAGAAACACATGGTCTCCTCCCTCGAACTCCAAGGGCCTCCGTCTCCGGTCAGCATAAGACTTTTTCCGACTCTATGCAGTCTTCATCCACACCTGGATGTCCTTCACCTTCTCTGTAGTAGCTCTCACCATTTCTGGGCCCATGAGTGCTGACTCTCCTGGGTCAGTCCAGCAAAGTGGCGACCTGCAAGGTCACCCATATAGAGCCTCGAATGGTGCCATACCAATAGTAGAATGATAAATGTTGTTATAAACAAATTCCACCAGTGGTAGGTGATCCTCCCAGCTACGACCAAAGTCAAGTATGCAAGCTCGTAGCATATCCTCCAGGACCTGGATGGTCCGCTCTGTCTGACCATCAGTCTGGGGATGAAACCCTGTGTTCAAGGATAACTGAGTCCCAAAAGCATCATGCAATACATTCTACAATCGGGATGTGAAACGAGCATCACAATCTGAGAAGATTGTGGATGGTACTCCATGAAGCTGAACTATCTCCTGCACGTAGATGCGTCTCAAGCTCTCTACTGAACTCTTCTCTTGTATGGCTAGGAAGTGGACCAACTTGGTGAGTCAATCAACAATCACCCAGATGGCATTTTGTCCACTGGACGTACGTTGTAAAACCATCATGAAGTCCATGGATATTCCTTCACACTTCCACTTTGGTACCTCAAGGGTCTTATTCAAACCTGCTGGAACATGGTGCTCAGCCTTTACTTACTGAAAAGTAAGGCACCGAGAAATAAACTCTTCCACACTCTTCTTCATTCCTGGCCACCAGAACTAACGTTAGAGGTCCTGGTACATCTCTACCATTCCTGGAGGGACCGCCAATGGGGATATATGAAACTCCCCTAGAACCTCCTCCCACAACATCACTGGTATTACCATGCATCCTCTAAAACGGAAAACGAGATCTACACCTTCAGAATATCCATCAGCAGCATCACATGTGGATATCTAATCACATAGAGTCTCACAGCTAGCATCCTCACGCTATGCTTTCCTGACTCGCAGTATGAGTGGAGTGGTAACAACCATCGACTGAAGGAAAGCTTCATCATCTCCATCCATGAAGGAAAAATGCAAAGAGGCCAACTTCCTTGACACCTCATCTAGAAACTGCGAACTATATTTCATACTGAGAGAATCTTCCAACATGTTCCCCTTACCAGGAGTATAAATGATCTCAATGTCATAATCCTGGAGGAACTCAAGCTATCGCCTCTATCTCGAATTCAGATCCTTATGAGAAAAGATATATCTGAGACTCTTGTGATCATAGTAGATGGTAAACCGATCTCCCATCAGGTAGTGTCACCACATATTCAATGTGAAGACTACCGCTGCCAACTCAAGATTAAGGGTTGCGTAGTACTGCTTGTGTGGTCTCGACTGACGTGAGCCATAGGAAATCACTGCTTTCCTCTGCATCAGGACACAACCAAGCCTGGTTCCTGATGCGTCGCAGAACACTATGTACTCGACACCCTCCTCCGGTAATCTCAAGATCCGGGAGCTCGCCAGACACTGTCTCAAATGCTGGAAAGCCTGCTGGCATTTTTAGTCCACATGAAAGGATGTACGTTTCAGGTCAAAGATGTCATGGGTGCTAAAATCCTATAGAAATCATGGATGAATCTCTGATAGTACCCTACCAACCCAAGGAATCTACGCACCTCCGTCATGATCCAGGGTGGCTCCCATGCTAGCACTGCCTCCACCTTTGCTGGGTCCACTGCTAAACCATCCGCTAAGATAAAGTGCCCCAAAAAGTGGACCTCCTGTAACCAGAACTGTCACTTCGAGAGTTTCCCATACAACTGGTGCTCTCGGAGTGTCTCCAGAACCATCCTTAGGTGTCTCATGTACTCCTCCTCGGACGCAGAGTACATAATGATATCATATATGAAGACCACTACAAACAAGTCTAGATAGCGCTGAAAGAGCTGGTTCATGAGTCCCATGAAAACTTCTGGGGTGTTTGTCACGCCGAAGGGCATCACCAAGTACTCATTGTGATCGTAGCGACATCTGAAAGCCGTCTTTGGTATATCCTCCTCTCGTGCTCACAACTGGTGATAACCTAATCGTAGATCAACCTTCGATAACCATCGTACCCCTCTCAACTGGTCGAAGAGTTCATCGATCCTCAGTAGTGGATACCGGTTCTTCACGGTCACTTGATTTAGGCACAGGTAATCCCCACACAGCCGCAATATTCAATCCGCCTTCTTGGAAAACAGTACTGGGGCCGACCTGGGTGAAATGTTGGGTCTCACCATTCCCTTCTTCTGAAATTCATCCAGCTGCGTCGTAAGCTCATGAAGCTCTGTAGGAGCCATCCGATAAGCTGATGCTGATATCGGGGTCGTCCCGAGTTGTAAATCAATGCATAAATCTATCTCCTGACGAGGAGGGAGCCCAAGGACATCTTCCAGAAAGACATCCTCATACTCAGCCACCACTTCTGGAAACCAGAAACATGTAACATCTATCATTCCAAAGGCTCGGATGGCCAACTAATGGGAAATCAATTGTGACCTCATATGCACAAGTACATCCTGCACTTCCTGGGTCTCTCTTTCACCAAAAAAAAAAGAGAACCTCGTTCCATCACTGCAGACACACCTCACCCTTCGCCTAAAACAATCAATCTGGGCATGAACTATGGATAGCCAATCCATACCAAGAATGACATCGTAAGGCCTAGACACTGCCACCAAGAGGTTACAATTGAAACTCTTATCCCCAAGGGTCAGGTCATACTGCCTGCAATGGTGTGTGATCTCTGAATCTTCTCCATTCGGTGTTTCTAAGCGTAAGGGTCGAGTCAACAGATCAACTGGAATCTCAAGGTCTCAAAGAAGATAAGAATCCAGAAAGGAATGACTAGAACCTGTGTCTATCAATACGACAACCAAAGTAGAAAAGACACATATAGTACCTCTAATCATTCTGGGAGTACCTGGGTCATAAGCCTCTGCCGCCTGCAGCTGCCCCTGCCTCTGTACACCAAATCCCTGAGCATGGGGTGGACCTACTGGGGATGGTGGTGGTAAATGGTCAAAACACCGACCACCTCCAGCTGCTCTCCCCACTCCTCTGCCAAGTCTACCACCTCACGGATCTGCCTGCTCCATACGTTGCCTCTGCCTCGGTGGTCCATCCACTGCTCCTGTGTCAGTAGCACGACGGGTCAGACAATCTCGGGTGAGATGTCCCCAATCGTCAAATGAGTAACATCGCCTCTCTTGAGGCTGGATTAAATCACCTTGTGAAACCTGTACGGGTGATCCCCTGTCCTGAAATCTCCTCTGGAAACATCTCCCACGCATGGGTCCCTGAAGTCGGCTCCTTGCCGTCGAGGTCTCTCCTCTAGCTCACCTAATACTGACAACTGTCAGCTGTCCCTTCTCCTCTAGGAATCTCTCGACCACCAAAGCCCACTTGAGCACCCCCATCATAAGTAGGAATGCTCATAGGGATGATGCTAGCTCGGATATATCTGCGAAAACCCCGCTTAAATGTCTGATCTCTGAAGTACTGATCTCTGACCATATCCATTGAGTGCCCTGAGAGGTTTGTAAACCTAGACGAATAGTTAGCCACCGTCATGGTTACCTACTGGAGCTGAAGAACCTCCTATAGACGTACTGATCTTAGGGTAACCATTGAAAACTCATCTCTGAAGAGATTCTCAAACTACGACCATGAAAGAGTCGCCTCGTTGTGAGTCTGGATGACCAAACACCACCATCGCCCTGCCAAGCCCTGCTGAAGGCTCGCTGCCCGGATCACCATCTGGTCTGCTGGTGTCCTGACCAAATGGTAGACTCTGGTCACTGCCTCAAGCATGTCCTCTACTTCCTGAGGGTCAGGATCAACTCCAACCTGAGGTGTCTCTATCTCTGAAACTCTTGGAGTGCACTTAGCCTGCACTCCTCCTACACAGGTACAACGGGCGCTAAACACTACCCCACAGGTGTTGGAATAACTGGCACACCACCTGGTTGTAGAACTGGGGGATCTGGTCCCTGTATCGAAGCTTCGTCGCTGAGGGGGTCATCCTCGTGATAGAGTTGTTGGATCCTAGCGGGTACACGTCGAATAGGCATCTTGTTTAAGAAACAAGATGTATCACAACCAGTGAGAATATATGGAGAGCTGACTCAAGAAGGACATGGAAACCACAACCCATTCTTATATGATGCATGTACCATTATTTTCCCCCATGAAACTAGTGTTTTCATGTTCTGATTCGAAAAGAAAGTTATCAGAGCCCTGGTGTATGGATAAGTCGTCCGCCACACCAACACTGGGGTCCCTGGCCTGAGAGCCAAACTCGAAACACTTAACATTGTTGCCCCAAACCAACTCAAAGACTCTCGGTCCTTAGGTAGAACTGACCACCTCTGATACCACTCTGTCACGACCCGTCCCGATGGGGCCCGAGCCACAACTCTCCATTCTCGCCTCCAATAGGCCATGGGATTGTTCCTAGCACCGAGTAGGAATGCTACTAACATGGGAGGAATTTCCTATAAACCTGTACACACGCACCCATTTCTCTAAACCCACAATGTTGAAAAGTAAACTACTAAAAGGAAAATATTCATTCATATACTAAAACCCAACCATAGAGTACGATAGCAAACTAAAGTACACGGAAGTAAAACCCTGGGCCAAGTGTACAAGCCCACCAAAAGAAGGTCTGCAACAAGTCCAACCTGTAGAGAAAGGTACTGTGACTGCAACCCGTCATCGAAGGAACACACCTCGGCCTGTATGATCTCACTAATAATTGTCTAGTCCTGGTCTTCCTAGAATCCTATCAATGGCTCGCTCATCTGCATAAGACACGACACATGCAGGCAAGGCCCGTGCAGGGGTGAGTATAATAATACATAGTAGGACACCCCGAAAACCAAAAAGGAAATACAACAAAGGAAAAATACAACAATGAAAAGTGGAGTCAACTCTACACAGTATATTTCTACAGAACATATAACAAGAATATCCAGATATACTCATACACAAACGACCTTCGCGAAACCGCCACTAGGATCCAGCTCGAAGATTCCACTAGGAATACCATCGGTAGGACACATTCCTAGGTCCGACGAGAGGTATATGATGTACTCATTCTGGGAGAACACACTCCACAAGTACCTTGGCAACAAGATGCTTAGGTGAGGATCACAGTGAAGTCATGGGGTGATTCTGACAACTCACTCTGAGCTAATCCGCTAAGCAGAGAATCGACGCCTGGGTAAAGTTGGTCACTTCGATACCAAGAACTCTATCTAGGGTCCCATGAATGAATTGAGGATCCGGCTCTACGTATCACAGAGGGGATTCCAAAAACTCTATTCAAGTAGTTCTGCTGAAGGGATCATGCTCCATGAAGGAGTTGATACCAGAACCTTCAGGGGATTCCCAAGGGTACGAACCCTAAGAACTAGTCCTCATCACAGAAGGCAAGTAGCTCAACCCATGAAGAAAAAGTTACACGACGTGTAGTATGGTTACACGCCGTGTTCCTTGAACCCGGTTACTACTCGTGTAAACGGATCGTGTCCTTCGTTCAAGCCATGCAAATCTAAACTAAACGACATGTAGAAAATTACACGCCATGTTCCTTGACTCCGGGTGCTGCCTGTGTAAACGGTCTACGACCTTCGGAATTGCTGGATAGAAAACAACTACACGACATGTAGGAGAAATCACACACCATGTTCGAGTGCCTGGGCTCACTCCGTGTACGCTGGCCATGTGCTCGTACATGGTCTCTGCCTGTGTTCGTGCCGTCTGCCCGTGTACTAGTACACGGGGTACCCCGTGTATCGGGTCGGGTCTGGACGGGGAGGGGTATACACGGCGTGTCCATGGATAGGTCCCCTTCCCGTGTCCATGTACTCCCAGATTACACGCCGGGTAACCCTTCCGACAAACACACGCCGTGTAGCCTATACTACACGGCGTGTAGTCGGGAAAATTCCAGAAATCGAGTCTTCCTCCGCGCGCCTCGGCCAATCTTCCGGATCTTGATTTTGTCGTATGTTAGCTGCGAAACTCTATATATCGGGTCGCCTCATCTCCATGAATCCGAATCCGTGGGTTTCGGGCCTTCAATCGACTCCAAAATCGGATTCCGGCCATCCGATCAGAAATAATCTGAAGAAAGATTTCTTCTGATCCACTTCGATCCGTCCATTGAAACCATCGTCGCACCTCCACAAGACTGTTGCGATGTTGATCCTTCAATTTGGGATCTTTGCATCGCAGAATAGACGCACAACAATCTGTTGTTCATCTTCCCACGAATAACGCGATGAACTTGGGGAAGAACACACACAAAAATGAGAGGGACAAACCTCGATTTATGTTTGTGTCAATCTTGGTCCATCACCATTAGAAGGTTGAACAAAACCAAACAAATAACAAAAATCAAATCCCTAAAAATCCCCGCAAAAGCCCATCCCATAAGAACGATCGATCCATGGGAAAATCTATTTGTGGATTAGTCCACGTTCGTTGTGGAAATCAAAAAAAAAGAAATAATTAAAATCACAACAACATCATACTTGGATTTGCTTCATTTTTCGGTGAAGATCTGCTTGCCGCATCGTCATCACCGTCGAAATCCGCCAAGAACGTCATCACCGCTGTGTTGGGGGTTTCCTCTAGAACCTCCAGAGCTACCAAGGGTTTTCAGGGTTATGGGGTTGTAACCATGGACCCTGGCGCAAGCTGTTATTTGAAGAGGATAAAAGATATTAGATCTAAAAGATCTTGCTGTAGAAATAAAATATTTTTTTAAATATTTTATTACTGTTGCGTCCAAAAACCAGATTTCACCACCGACCTGTACCAGCCTAAGTTATGCTACACCTAATGTAAAATCGTTGTTCGGAACACAACGGTGCCCTTATATTTCTGATCCGAGCACCCGTTTGGGATTTATTCCTCTTTTTAAGGAAAACCGCATGCGTACGTAAATTAATTATTAAATTAATTTCAACCATTTGTTCCGGGCTCACTAGGCCTCGGAACTGCACGCCGCCTCAGAGCCTGGTCTTGAAAAATTTCCCATATAATAGAAAAATAATACATGGAAAAATCTGGGACATTACAATGAAACCCTCTGATTTCTTAGAACAACCTGATCCTCTCCACACAAGCCATAATGATCGATATTAATCCAATGGAAATCCTTAACTAGAAATATGTATATGTGAGCATAAAATCCATGTAAATCTCCACAACCGACAAAAAATATTCAATTTTTTCATAAGGAAATTCAAAAAATCATGTTTGAAAATAAAATCTACAAGTATGAATTTTAGATACAACAAAAAAAAATAATAAATCCATAATTGTATTTAAAAAAATTCCCTTTATTTATCTCATTCTAAAAACAATTATTTGAAAAAATTTCAGTGTCCTGAGACATTTAAAAACAAAACACCTCTATTCATTTCTAAAAAATACAGACTATTCTTATTTCACTAAAAATTGTAACATTAAAATATTACAATGGATGAATCCATATTTTAAAAAAAATCCCACAAAAAACCCACCCATTAGTTTTTATATTTAGATTAGGATTTTTGATCAACTTTGAAAAACCATTTTCCCACAACAAACAACCCAACAGATGGGGGTAAAGTTCTTGAATGTTTAGACCACAAATTATATTGAAAAAATCATCCATAATCAATAAATAATTTCCAATGAATGAATTATTGGAAATGATACTATGAGAATTAGACCAACACTATTATATTAAAAATAAATCATGAAATTATTTATTTCAGGTGATCTACCCAAGATCCCAAACATCTAAATCATTAACCATATAAGATTATTCCCACTCATGATCCTTAAAAATGGAATATATTGAACTCTATACCAAATGTTATCCAACTGTCACACACAAACACAATTCTGATGACACAGCCACACATCCTTTATTCCATCAATGAATGTGGGGCCACTAGCTGTGTGTGAACCAACATGTGGAATAAAAATATATCACACAATCAGTACCGAGTTGAACATGAAAAAAATAAATTTGAATTGAAATAAGTTGGAATAAAAGTCCACAAAAATTTCACAAGTTATATCAAAACAGCACTCCCTAACATCCAGACAATTATAATACCCATCATCACATGTACCCTTTTCTGAAACAAATAAATTTTCCCAGATGTGGATAAATGAGAAACTCAAATAGATCAAAAACGCACACATGGGATAAAAAATATAATGTGGAAAACCTAGGGGTTAGTTTCACATAAATTATTTAAAAAATAATATCAAACCATACCCTTAAAATTAAACATGATTCATAATACCAATACCCTTTCACAGTTCATAAAACTATACAGTTTGGATTACCCATGATGGTGTAAATCACACAACACAATTTGAAAACATTTAAGAGTCACCCTCAAACATATGTATTCCTCTCCAAAATCCAAAACGATGTAAAAAACATTCGATTTCATAAAAATACATTCAAAATAAACAAAGGGTCATTTATCACAGTTGTTAAACCACACACACATTTCAAATCAACATTTAAATCCAATGATTGTCCCCTTTATAAGTAATTTGGATGTTAAATAATATCATTATAGAAAAAAACATGTTTTAAAAAATATTCAAACCTTGAAAACAAAATCATGAAAAGAATATGAAGAATATCATGGAAATCATTTTACGGATCCCCTCATGTATTTCAAACAAGAATATTAAAATAAAACATTCCATTGAAAACTTGAAAACATGGAATTTAAATTACAAACCATTTTTTACAAGATCAAAATAAAATGATGTGTTTTAAAAACAACACAAAGAAGTTAAATATATTCATACAGTCATAAAAAATATAACTAAAATAAATAAATCAAACCATCAGTAATAAAATGAATACTTTTAACAGAAATACCAACATAAATAACATAGAAACTAAGCCTATACTTTTCATCTTCAATATCGCACACATCAAAGAGGTTGAAATAGTTTCTACCAACCGTGGACACTAAAAACCCGACATTAGATTCACTGGGTACCCTAACTAAACTGACAAGAGAACTATGGATCATGTAGTAATCCTAAACCTAGTGGAAAGATACTATAAATGGAAAAAGAGATAAATATTAGAATTATTAATAATAATTCTATTGTAAATCACAACAGAGTGACGGAGAGTCAAATTCTTTTGATGGTTTAGGTCTTATGTAGGATCCCAGTGGTCATGCATAATGAATATGGGAGAATACAGGGGAAACCATTATTAATTAAAAGAGGATATTTTCAATAAATTCATAAATCTATATCGAGTTTAAAAAAAACGTTTTCCACAGTGTTTCCCAAGCTGGTCACCAACCATGACAGCCACAATTCATAGATACCGAACACATGAACAATTTTCCTACATGGTTTTCCAATAATTTTTATAGACTATTAATGGTAATAATTGGATTCTTAGATTCTTTGGATCCCTATATAGTTTTTTCAAACCATGTGGATTCCATGAAAAACAAGTCTATCTCTATGATAGGCCCATCCACTTGGGTACTATGAGGATACTACTAAAAATGTGAGCTAAAGGGATTCTCAAAAAATGAATCCATAACATTAAATTACTCAACCTATAATATCGAAACTCAAAATGATTTATGACATGAGAAAATAATTTCAAACTCAATAACATAGTGGATAAGGGGATGTCAAGAACTACAAACCATGAAACATTTTTTTCCCCAAAAGACCATGTTTGAATAAATTAAAGGTAAAATGGAAAATTCGAAGATGTATTAACCAAAAGAACCACTAAAAAAATTCCACTTGAAATTAAATAACGGTATCCAAAAAAATTATTATACTGATAAATTACAAGGTTCCAAAATGTCTTCAAGGAAATATAAATTAGAATGTCAGGAATGTATTCCTAAGTAGCATATGAGTCCTAAAATGGTATCCCAACAATTTTTAATTCCCCATTCATTGTGGTTCCAATGAAAAAATTTGATAGGAGCATCATATATCAACTATGAAACAACAAAATAAACACACCATTAAATAAAAAACATATACAATCTCAAGGACGGATGAACAACCTTAAGAAGGATAAAAATAATGAGATGAGCTATCACCCAGGGAATCACCAAAGTGGATGAAACTAGGTCTGAAACTAGATCACCATCACATGGTGAATCTCAAATGGCCTTATAAAAACTATATGTAGTATAATAAACTCAATTAGTAGACCTGACACTTTAGTTACCAAATCATTAAACTAAAAGAATTTACATATACAAAAAAAATGTACCACAAAGGCACCTTATAATAAAATCACAAATAAAATGTTAAAAAAATATTCACCAAAATACGTGGAATATAAAAACAAAACATATTCATAAAATAATTATGAGGAAAAAGAGAACTGAAACTGTAACATCCATTCAAAAAGAAAGTCCCAAATATGAAATATTTCATGCAAGAAAATACATCAAAAAAACATCAATATGAATCATCTCAAAAAAATAACCATATGCATGATTAAATCAACAACAACCTAATATTCACAACCATGATGACATAAATCAAAGGAAATGTTTCAAAACATAACCATATCAAAAAGTGAATTCTCAAGAAGTATTATAAAATCCTAAAATACAAAATATCCAAGTATCACAAAATATCCAAAATATATGAAACACATTGGAGAAATTAGATAGGTGTTCATAACATTCCTCGGATCTTAAATCTAGATATACATTATAAATTTTTTCTTCTCATGTTAAGTAATTTTTTCCCTAGGTTTTTTACCATGATAATTTTTCTCCTCTCTCATTGGGAAATCCTTATACCAAATATGAACATCTAACATGTTTCCCACCATAGGATGCCTAGACAATTCAACTACTAGTTTAATGGCCTCACTAAAATCCACCAAAAATTATTTCATTCCATATGAATTTATTGATTAAATAGAATTATGGTAATGATTACCTCTATATAAATGACCTTTTCAAAATTGTTGATGATAAGATTTGGTGTAATATAAATTAATTTATTTCAGATACTTCTTGAATGTTTTATTCATCTTAATTTGTTTGGTTCCCGACATGGGTTGTTTCATGTGATATTTAGAATAATTTTTATGTTTTTGAGTTCATCCTATTTTGAACATTGTTTGGTATAACCTTATTGTTTGGAAAATAATTTTTTTTTTCAGTGTGATGGTTCTCTAGAAGGTGTCATATGGTTATATAAAACTAGGGGGCTCTTCAACAAATCATGGGACCCGGGACAATGAGGGTTTTCATATTTTGTAAATGGTTTGTATAATTGTTCTAAAACACCATGAAACCCATCTAGATGTACAAATTGGGAGCATGGATTAGGTTTACATTCATTTCTATCTATATATCTCGTATATCCTAGTTTGCATATGACATTTAAAACTGATTTTCTTAATAAAAATAATGGGGAAATTTTTTATCCCCCAAACGCTACCATTTGACCCTAACAAGATTTCTTAGACATTGGGGGATCCTAAAAAGAGATTTTGACTCTTCTAACACCTTATTTATGTAGACAGAAGCACATATGATTATGTTTAGTATTCTTCTATAGTGTTTTTCTCCATTAATAAATTTTATTATGATGTCATATTCTCTCCTCCTTAGATATTGAAAGATCATCATGTTATTTATGTTTCTATTCTTTTTTAATGGTTATTTATTCTAGCATTGATTTTATATTCTCATTCGCCTCTACATTCATTTCACATCTTTTTGTGGATGTCAAATTTACCACATAATTAAAAATAGATGGATAAATAAGGACTTACCTTATAACTGAATCCATATATAGCTTGATTATTGGCAAATGGGTTTTAAATAAATTTAAAATAATGATTTGAGATGATTTTATTATTTATTTTAAAAGTTACTAAAATTGTGGAATACATAATTTTAATAGAATTTAAATTATTTGGTTAGTTTTTGCAATATTATGGCGTAAATTGAATCTATATTTGATGAAATGACCTGATTATTCTTTATGATAAAATTGGATAAAAAGAAAACATACTTTGAAAATGCATGAATTTAATAAAACCCAATGATTTTTGGTAAAAATAAAAATACACTATGTTACCAAAAAATGAAATCAAAATATTAATGATGAATTGATTTGATATTATTTATATTCCAATGATTGATTAATTGAACTACGGATACATAAGTGTTTATTTCATCCATTATTGTTATAGGGTAATGTGGATAAGAATTAAAATAATCAAATTCCATAGTTATGGATTAATGATGACCAAGATAAATAAAAAATGATCGACATAATATCACATATGGGGCCCCTAATAGGGTATTGACTAATATGCTATTATGGTTCACTTAATGAGGTGTTGATTTTTGAAAACAGACCTACCATGATTCAGGACTGTGATTGAAAATTGTGAGGAACATGATTTGAGAAACTATCAAAACTCATGGATTATAATCATGGTTCATTATTTTGTTTTAATTGATTATATAAAAAATTTACCACAGAACTTATTTTTTCATGAAAACTAATTTTTGTAATTTTTTTATATAAAATTATCATTTATTACTTTTTTGAAACATATTCAATCATTTTTTGTGAATCCGTGTATTATTGAAAATATGTGAATTCCATGACATGAATTTTTTTGTATATATTTATTGAATATATTGCTTATTGTTATGGTATTATTTTTGGAATCATTGGATGTATACTATTATGATATTATTCTATAACCATACATTTTCTTTAATACATTAGTAATTATCTTATGAAGAGGCCATGAACTGGGAAATTTTAACCTGGAGGCTATGGTAGTACTAGATTCATGGTACATGGGGTGATGGGGGTGAATTATGGATATAAGAAGAAATTTTTAAATTGGTTTTCTATTATTTTCTTTGACAAATGTTGTATCTTGATGATGCACTATTTGGGTGCAATTTTAATTATTTTATTCAATTACTTTCATCATAAATATATTTTTAAATTCAATTATAACATTTCTATTCCATTTTAACTGATAAAAATGATTCCATTTTTATTCTTTCATAATTCTAGGTTCTAGTCACCTACACATGATGATCATTAATTCACATTGTACTATGTTAGGACTGGATTTGATATCGTTGTCTTAGGCAATTCAGGTCGGTTCACAAAAATTTTGTGCTAAAGGAGTTTGTGTACTATCCCTTGATATTGGTATATAGTTTAGGGATTTCCTAGGAGTCATTATGATTGAATTTTGGGACATATTATGTAGTTGTGAGGGAGTGTTTGGAATTATCTCTTCCCATTAAGAATATTTTTAACTAGGCCAAAATTCGACGAATAAAATAAACAATAGCTGAAAAAATACTCTAGTGGATGAGAAATTTTTTAAGACCGTGATGCATGTTATCTTAGATATTGGATAATTACCAGAAATTGTTCCCATTTAAGATCCAAAATTTCAACCACAAAGGGATTAATCTAGGAATCATGCCCAATATATTCAATGTCCAAATCCACCATCGTTATTAGTATCCAGTGATCCTCATGCAGTTGATGATTGTTTGAATGAAATTGATATTTTTTTGGAGTTATTTGAAATGGGTGAAGCTATAATGGTGAAGTTTAAAACCATTAATCATGATTGTAAAATTATAATATTTTGGGATGTGATGCTAAATTCTTTGAAAAATGGGTTCTTAAAGTGGAAAAACAATATATAAATTTTTATAGATTATTTTTATCTGGAATAAATGGTCTTGGAGAAATCCAAGGTCATTATTTGTCTCCAATAGTGTCCAAGGAACATAAATCATTATATGAACATTTTTAAAAAACATATTCAATATGTTCTTAATTATGAAAGGAATGATATAGATAAGGAACAATGTTTTTCAATAGTTCTTCAATTAAATATTTCATCATAGGTTCTCATGATGTATACTAATTATTATTTGGACGTGCTGGATAGATCATTGAATGTTTTTCCTGGACCGATTGGTAGTTCAAGGTTGATAGGAGTCCCATTTTCATTCATTAGATGATCTATTATTTCTTTAAAGTAAATAGAAGAATTTTGTGTCTTCTAGTGGATCAATATAAATTTAACTTCAAAGGATTCTAAATTACCTTTCAGATTCCCAATGACATTATTTTAGCATGGGATGTTTTCGAATTAGATATGGGTTTTTGTTGTGTCATCAAATATATATAGTTAATGTGGATACTCAATAATCATTCCCATTTTCTTTCACATATTCTATCCTATATGATGTTGAACAATCCCATTATCTCCTAAAATTTTTAGGGGGTAATTTTATGCTTCGTGGAATAAGTGATTCCATCCATAAGAATTAAGAACGAATCTTCTCCATATAATTGAATTATCTTTAGAAGAAGATGGTGTTAGTCTAGTTACTATGATAAGTACTATAACAATATCTTCAACTTGTCAGTTTTAAATATTGGATAATGGTATATCTCACTCATTCATGTTGATGGATTTTTTTGATATGATAAATCATCATATAGTACTTTTATCTTATGTGAAGGAGTTTACTAAACCCTTATAAATGAATGAATATGAGTTTCTATTGTCCACTCTTTTATTTTTCCCTATTAGAGATTGATCATACATTAAATTTATATTTCCCAATATAAAAAATTATGACATAATATCTAAGATGGATTTGACGATTTCTCATAAGTATTGGATTAGCTATTACAATATTTGGAAATCATTTATTATTCCATATTGGGTGTTCTATTTTTATGGTAGAGATAGACTTGAGTTTGATTAGATTATAGGATCCTTTTCTAGTATTGGTTAGGGTGATATCATTGTTTTTTTTGACATTGAAAAATTATGGAAGAGAGATGATATTCATTAATTTTGATTGAGTTTCCCAAAATCTTTTGATCTTATTTCTATGGTATTCCACTAGTAATAGAGGAGGATATCTCTATTGATTTGGTACCTTGTACTCAGCCAAATTATATTCCTTCATTCAATATGGTAATAAATGAAAAATAGTTTTTAACAATGTGGTATTATCTTCTATATAATGTGTTTATATTCCCTATAGTGTCACATTGGGTGGTTTCAATGATTTTTTCACTGAAATGTGACTGAACACTTATCTTATGTGTTGCTCCCAAAAAGTGGAATTGATTTATGGTAATAAATAAATAAATGTTTTCATATATTGATAATATGATTGATCTGATCAACATAGAAAAATGTATCTCAAACTTTTATTGTTCATATAGTTATCTCAAATTTTGAATTAAATAATGTAGAATTCATAATACTTGTTTCAGGACTACGTATGACCATTATACGTATATTTTTCTACATTTTGGACTAAATAATACCCCTACTATCACAAACTAGATTTGGTAGCCACTAATATTGGAAACAAATCCACCTTATGACAAGGCCTTAAGGTAATCTCCTATCCCAAAAGGATATTACAAATGGCTGAGTATCAATAAATTAGGTTTGGTAATGATTTACCCGAGTAAGAAGGCATAAAACATTAAAAACAATGAATAATAAGAATAAGAAATTTTCATCCCAAATAATCCATAAGAAAACAAGAAATGAATACATGGTTTCAAATAAAGTACAAGATGTCAAAATAATAAGAAAAAAATATGAAATTCAGTCACAATGGCTCCACAATACAAGGGATCATCACCCCAATCTTTCTACACAACAACACAACATAAGAGGGGACTGACAACCTCAGCTTCCTTCACCTAAGGCTTTACCATTACCTCTATCAAACATAGAGATGTATACAAACACCCATGGGGTTTAATTAGGGTGTGAGCATAATCACAATAGGATACAACCCAAATATTCCAAAGGGCATGCAATTTAAAAGCATGTATTTTTACTATAAAAAGGAAAACACCAATAAATTCTAAGTAGTGCATCTTTCAATTGAAATTAGTTTTAAAAACAATTATGAATGTTAATATAATTAAATAATAAATGTAATCTAATATTATTAAAATCCATAAATGCCAACATACCAGGGTAAATACCAAAATTAAAATGAGAAAAAAAATCATGAACACCTCTAGGAAACAAGATAGTCTCGGGCCCCATGTACATCATACATCAGTGTAAAGAAACCATGTCACAAATACTTTACCATGGATGATCCACTAGTAGGGAATATACCCATAACCTAGTGGTCTCTAATCACCATTCATATAGTTTAGTTATAGTTGGTGCTATCCATTTGATTAGTGAGACAGGGACAAAACCCATCTGGCTCACTAGCCAGACAAGTATATATCTTCCCACCTATGTACATTGGCTTCCCATTTTGAGCTTAAAACATTTCAGAATTCCACATAAATTCTAGTTCATATAAATCTACAATACCGGTCACACACAAATAATATAGTATCTATACACAATTTATACCACTTAAAACACACAACAAAGAAATTTGATTTTTACAAAATAACTTCTCAAAATATGACATTATTTTTCACCCAAAACTCATTGAAATCCCCACATTTCAAACCATGTGGAAACCCAAAGTAACCAGAACAAAAATGTAATCTACTATTATTAATATCCAGAAAAGCCAAAATACTAGGGTAAATACCACAATTAAAATGAGAACAAAAATCATGAACACCTCTAGGAAACAAGATAGTCTCGGGCCCCATGTACATCATACATCGGTGTAAAGAAACCATGTCACAAATCCTTTCCCATGAATGATCCACTAGTAGGGAATATACCCATAACCTAGTGGTCTCTAATCACCATTAATATAGTTTAGTTATAGTTGGTGTTATCCATTTGATTAGTGAGATAGGGAGAAAACCCATCTGGCTCAATAGCCAGACAAGTATATATCTGCCCACCTATGTACTTGGGATTCCCCTTTTGTTCTTAAAACATTTCAGAGTTCCACATAAATTCCAGTTCATATAAATCTACAATACCAGTCACACACAAATAATATAGTAGCTATACACACTTTATACCACTTAAAACACACAACAAAGAAATTTTATTTTCACAAAATAACTTCTCGAAATATGACATTATTTTTCACCCAAAACTCATTGAAATCCCCACATTTCAAACCATGTGGAAACCCAAAGTAAGCAGAACAGAAATGTAATCGCAATAAATTTCTCTAAAACCAAGAAATCAGTTTTTGGGCATCCCTATTTTAACTGTGTTGTGACATCTTTATAAAACCTCCATTTTCAAAAAAAAACACGGTAGTTAAAATTTATGTGTTTCAAAAACACCCTTAAAACGGATTTTATCAGCAATATCCAACATATATAAACATTAAAAATAGTAGTTTTTGTTATAATGAATCCCAATAAAATCAAATAATTAGATAAAGGGAATCCCTAAGTGAAAAAATAAATTATTTCATTGAAAAAACTCCAATTTCTCCTAAAAATGAAACCTAAAATTCATTTCCTTTATAAATACCATTAAATTTAATTTTTTCTTTATAAATAAAATGAAATAAACTTTAAAATACAATAAAAATCACAATATATGTTTCAAAAGTTTCACACACAATGGAATCACCTACCAAAATGATTAAAACCTTGAATCATTTACGCAAAAGCTCAATCGCACCACTGTTACACGTCAAGGAGGGTAGATCATGCATAAAAATAGTTGATTGGACCAAGAAACCCCAATGTTAATCCCTAGTTTCAAAACCCTACCACAATTTCAATTGGGAAATCATGAATAATTTTATGAAACATCATGGAAATTGGAGGAAATAAGAGGGGAAGAAACTTACTTGTGATTGTTTGAAGTTCCTCCACCAAATACCCCTTCAAAATTGGGTTCCAATGAGGGTTTGAGAGACTTGGAGGGATTACATAGATATTAGGATATATGTGGTGTATAAATAGGATAATTAAGATAAATCTTGGCTGGGGAAATAAGTAATTTCCAAACATTTTTAATGACCTGGACATAGGTGAAAGGTTTGTGAACAGGGTTTGGTAAACTGTACACCCTCTTTTCTCCCCTCAAATCCTCTTAAAAATAATCCAAAATGTTTTCGGGGATTAAGGGGGATATGTTGGGGAATTATAGGATAAAAATATATGATATATATATACATTTAATGAATAACATGGGTGCGATAATTCACCCCACCCGGAAAACATTCTGTCCCAAAAGTTGATTGGAGGATTGATCAAAAAAAATAATGGGTACTCGGAATCAATCAATGAAATCCAATACCAGGTCTCATGTGTATCACTACCATGATGCTAACAAATCTAGACAAGAAAAATAGACTTCCCTTGAAGCATCTTGTTCTTGGGAGTCCACTATTTGCCCTGGCCACACAAAAACTAACAAGTCATGCACTATCTCTATTTCTTCCATACATAGAACATGTGATTTATTTGAGTTGTATTTATTCAACTAGGAGACACGGAGGAAATCACAGATGGATCTCAACAGAGAAGGTAAAAACAACGTATATTCCACCATTCAAATACGCTCAGTGATCTCAAAATGTATGACATATCGGAACATCATATTACCTTTTTTCCAAATCGAAAATGGCCCAGAAGAGGGGCTACATTCAAGAATACCATGTCACCCATAGTAAACTCTAGGTCATGATGCCTCCAGTCTTCATATGATTTATGGAGACTCTGTGCTGTCAATAAGAAATTTCTAATCAACTTCACCTTCTTAGAAGTCTCAAACACAGGACTCAGCCCCAGTAGTGAGGTATCACCTACCTCCACCCAACATTGGGCGGACCAACAAGGAAATTAATAGAGAACCTCAAAATGATCCATTCGAATCAAGTATTGGTAATTTTTAATATAAGAAAACTTATCCAATCTGAAATGGTTATCCCAGGAACCTCCAATGTTCATAACACATGCACGGAGCATGTCCTCCCAAATTTGATTCACCCGATACATATGACCATTCGTTTGTGGGTAGTATGACATCGTCATTTTGATATGAGACCCCAAGTCCACATGGTGGCCTACCCAAAACTGGGAAGTGCAGAGGGGGTTTCTATCTGAGAAAACTACTGATGGCACACCATGGAGCCTTACAACCTCCTGATGATACAAACGGACCAACTCGTCCACTATAGTTGTATATCTGATTGGAATGAAGTGGGATCATTTGTTCAGACAATAAATCACAAAAAAGGAATTATTACCCCAATGTGTATGAGTAAATGCATCTATGATGTCAATTGAGACCTTTCACCACATTCAGGTAGGACTAGGTAATGGTTGGGTCAAACTAGATGGCCTCTGATGCTCGGCTTTCACCTGATGGCATGTGTAGCATCTCAAAATGAATTAAGGGATGTCTTGTCTCATACCTGGCCACCATAACTTTTGAAGCACATCATAATATCTCTTGGTGGAACCAGTATTGACAACCCACTGATACTGGTGGATATCCTGCATCACCACCTTCCGCAGAGATAAAAACACTACTAAATGGACCTTAAAGCATAAGATGCCCTATGGTGACGATGACCAATCAGAGGAAATCTCCCCAACAAGATGAAACTACATCGACATACAACAAATCTCATCAGTGGGACTTTTTTTCTGAATAAACTCCTATAGAGATTTAGTTAGCTTGATTCTCGCAAAGAATGCACCCTCATTCTATTCCTTGGATTCCACAAGCATGTTAGAAAAAAAACCCCATCAATGTCCACTCATCAATGGACTTCCTCAAATCCTACACTGGAACTATTCTTTTCAAGGCATCATCCCCCACATTACCCTTGTCTGGGGTATATACAATATCATTGTCGAACGAATACAATTACTCAATCATGAGACACTGCCTCAAGTTGACGTCATTCTATGAGAAAATATTGGCCAAGCTCTTTTGAAAAAAGTAGATCCCAAACTTATCGCCAAAGAGATAGTGACACCATGTCCTCAAAGCATGCATCACCACTGCCTACTTCATTTTATAGGTTAGGTAATTCTTTTCATAAGATCGTAGTTGTAAAGATCCATAAAACACCACGTGGTCATCATGCATATGTACGCACCCAAGACCCATACATGAAGAATCACAATACACCAGATTCCCATTTCCAGCCTCTGGAAAAAATCATCATAGGGGTGGTAGTAAACTGCCACTTAAGCTCCACAAAATATTCCTGACATTTTGTGCCCCATACAAAATTCATACCTTTCGAGGTGAGCACCTTCCTCAATGAAGAAAGCTGAGAGATATCCTGAACAAATCTATTATAATAACCATCCAGGCCAATGAAACTCTTGATCTCTAACAAATTCTTCGACTTCTCGCATGACATAACCATACTATTCTTCTTGGGGTCCAGTAAAACCCCCCACTCTGAGATCACATGCCTAAAAATTTAACCACCATGATACAGAATGTGTAGTTTCACAACTTTTCATAGACTCAGGGATCCCGCAATGTTCCCTAGATGAACCTCAAGTGATTTTCGTGTTCCTCCTCAGAGACTATGTATACTATAATTTGATCCATGATCAAAAAAAAGTAGGAATAAAAATACTGGTGTAATAATCTATTCATGATTTCAATAATAACCACTGGATAATTGGTCAATCCTATGGGCATGACCAAATAATCAAAGTGGTCATACCTACTTGGGAAGGCTATCATCAAGATATCTACCACATTCAACTTGAGTCGGTGGTATCCCAAACAGAATTATTTTTTTTAGAACCACTTTTCCCTTTTAACTAATAAAAAAATAATATATTCTAGAAAAGGGTATTTGTTTTTAATTTTTAACTTATTCAGTTACTGGTACCCAATGCACAACCGGAGGGTTCCGTCATCCTTTTTCACGAATAGAATAAGAGTGTCCCAAGGAGAGAAACTTGGGCGAATGAATCATTTGGATTCAATGATATCCATATTTATATATAATTCCATTATCTTGGTAGGAGCCATTCGATATGAGGGAAGTGATATCAGTTCTGTTAACGGTACCAGATCAATCGATAACTTCACATCCCGCTCCGGGGGAAAACCTAAAAAATCATCTAGGAATACCTATGGAAACTCATTCACCAAATGAGGTAGGGAATTTTCCAGGGAAATTCCATTTTCATATAGCATGAGTGAAGATAATTGGAAAATTAGGCTCCCCAAATCTGGGAGTGGAGGTCCTGTGCAATCTGACCGCGAATCCCATTCTCTATGAAAAACCTGACAACTCCCATATGGTGATGTGAAACTCACTCACTGCCTGTAGTAATCAATGGGTTCCTAGAAGTGTAATAGAAAATCCTTGTTGATTATTATGTAAAATGGATCCATATCTAAGAAAAAAAAGGTCCCACTCTATTTCAACCCCTGACGCAGAAATCACACACCACGGGCACCTGAGACCCTTCTCCTTCTTCTTTCCTAGAGGCGTCACCAACACCATTCCAAAAACTAAAAATCGGTTGGTAAATTCAGTATCTCCACAAAATAGGTATAAATTAATTAAAAAGATTCACCATTATGAAAAAGAGTAGCGTCTATAGAGGACGTGATCAGAACAGTACCTCAATCTATCGACGGTCCCACCTCTGACCCTGCTGGTGCTGGATCCAGTGCATGGCCATTCCCAATCTCTGCTTGAGGATGACGACTAGTTTGTAGTGGTGCTTGAAATAGTATCTTCCTAGAAGATGACCCATCCCTACCACCACTACCACCAAATCAAGATCCCTCAGTACTCAATGGATCTGACTATGATGGAACTCCTCTCGAAGCCACTAATCAAGCACCTCTCAGAAGTGGGCGTGCCACCATATAGAAGCACTAGAAATGCCCCATACCTCCACACTGGTGAAACATAATTGGAGGAAATGGGAATTCTGGGCAAATGTTCCCCAGCTTTCCACACTAGGTGAATATGACTGATCTTGCATAAAAACCCACAGATGAAAACTTCTCGATGAGTGACACGAACTACCACCTCCCTTCTTCACATGTTCCTCCTACTTCCTTCTTTTCTAAAGAGCTACCACTTCTCACTACAAATATTGAACCAAAGAAACCATCCAGGCCTTTTTGGTCAATATCCACCATGAACGCCCAATCATCTACCTCAGCATAGTTCCTCCATATAAATATGAATACCTGGGAGTATAACATTGGTCTCAAGACATTCTCAAACCTATGGGCGTTATCTTGTTCATTTGAGACGATTTTAGAAGAATACCGAGGAAACTCAGGGAAATGGTTAGAATACTTCATGATGGAAGGATACCCCTATACAATATCCATAATCCCTTGGGACCTTGAAAATGCCATGACCTCTGGGGAATTTTTCTAATTGAAGACAAACTTGAAATTTCCCAAGGGCATATACTCATTCTTCCCAGTATGAAGTATTCATTTCCACATCCTACAGCTAAGACCCAACAGTGAAATGGTTTAAAATTTCACCCTAAACTCCTTAGGTGTATCCCAGAACTCAAAAATCTTCCCAATATTCTCGATCCACTCATCTGCTTCCTAGGTTTCTATGGTTCCTCAAAAAATGGGAGGCTTATTTTTCAAGAACTCTTGGGAATTGTTCATTTTTTGAATAGTCTCATCCTCTATAACAGAATCTATAACATGATTCATTCTATTCCCTAGATCTTAGATATCCCTTACCATGGCATCGAATATCCTCTGATCAATTGGTTTTGGAGAACATTCTCAACCTTCCTCTAGTGGGAGCATTGGAGCTTTCTGGGGAGGAATGTTGATACAAAATTCAATAGTCACAAAAAAATATTCAACACAAAAATTATGAAAATTTTAATCAAATAAATCAAATATATATATTCTAAACACATTATTGAAATAAAAGAAACAAAAAATTCACCTCTGAGGAATGTCCACATGTGGTCTTCAACACTCACACCTCACCTTGATGTGATGCAAATCAGACAATTCCAATGTCCCCTAGTAACTCAAGGTATGCCACAAGAGGTGAAGTATAGGCACCCTAATGAATACCAAAACCACAATCTTCAACATTCATATCTTTTTTATATCCTGACTCATCCCAAAATAGAAATATAACCCAAAAAAATTATCCTCCTCTAATACCAATTAGTGAAAAACCGGATCTGGTTTCCACATATACCAAAATCATATCCATCCCATGAAAAGTACCTAAGGGCATTCCCTATCCCCACGGTCTGGAACATTTTCCCAGGTATCAATAAATTAGTCTTCGGAACAATTTACCTGAGTATGAAAGAAAAAATTATTAAAAACAATCAATAAAAAGAATCTAAAATTTCCATGAAAAAAAAGACATAAGAAAAAACCAGAATTGAATACATGGTTTAAAATAACATACAATAGGACCAAATAATATTAAAAACATAATCAATTCATCCAAAATTACTCCACATGACATGGGGTCATCACCCTCAAATGTCTCCACAACATCGTACCATAGGAGTGGACTAACAACCCAAATTGTCTTCACAAGAGGCTTTACCTTTACATGTGTCAAACATAGTGAAGTCTACATACACCCAAGGGGTCTAAGTAGGGCGTGAGCCTAATCCTAATTGGATACCACCAAATTATTCAAAATGGTATGCAATACAAAGTAAAAAACATGTAGTTTTTCTCTATAATGAAACACATTGATAAATTCCAAGTAGTGGAACATCCAATTGAAAGTAATTTACAAACTAAAACATTAAAAATGTTAACACAATTAAATAATAAATCTTAGATTCTATAAATTACATACAAACACACCCTAATACTAGGGTAAATAACAATTATATAATAAGCAATAAAATTGGGAACACCCCCATTCAGTTAGATAGTGTCGAGCCCTGTGTAGCTCGTACCTCAATGAAAAGTAACCCTGTCACAAATCTTTTCTCATGTAAAAGAAACTAGTAGGAAACATACCAATAAAATATTGGTACCCAAACATAATATATATAGTTCAGTTATAGTATTCGTTATCAATTTTTTCAGTGATACAGGGACAAAACCCATCTGGTTCACTGGCCGATCTAGTACATATCTGCTCACCTGCGTAACATGGCATCCCCCATTGTGATCAAATGATTTTAGCATTCCATATAAATTTTTTCTACATAAAACACACTAATAATTTTCAGAAAAAAACAATACATAATCTATATAGAATTTATACCACCTAAAACACCCAATAATGAATTTTTATTTTAACAAAACAACTTCTCAAAATATCACATTATTTTGCACCAAAAACTCTTTGAAATCCCAACATTTCACACCATGTGCACACTAAAAAGTCACAAAAACAGAAATTCCTGCCCAATTCCTTCCACAAATACCATAAAATCTGTTTCTGGGAATCTATATATGAACCATGATGTTATATCTTTATAAAAACTCATTTTCACCCAAACACGATAATTAAAAATTTATGTGTTTCACAAACACCAATAAAAGAGATTATTCCCATAACAAACAAAGTATATAAACATTAAAAATTGTATTATCATATATAATAAATCCCAATAAAGTCAAATAACTAGTTATAGGGCTGCCCCAAGTGAAAAAATAAACAATTTCCTTGAAAGACACCCAATTTCACATAAAAACGATCATTAAAATTCATTTTCATTATAAATACCATTAAACCAATTTTCACAGTGACATTAAAATAAAATAAACATGAAAATACTATACACATAGCAATATAAGTCACAAAAATTTCACACTCAATGTAATCACCTTCAATAATGGTTAAAATCTTGAATCAATTTTGTGAAAACTCTATCATACCATTGGCGCACCTAAAATATGGAAGATAAAGACTATAAATAGAATATTGGACCAAGAAAACCCAACCCTCAGGAAGAGACCCAACCTTATAGTCATTTGGTACATCAAGAAAAAACTGAAGAAACATCATGGAAAGTGGAGGAACTAAGAGACGAAGAAACTTACTTGAAATTGTTTGAGGTTCATCCACCAAATACACCTTAAAATGGTGTTCCAAAGTTGGTATGGGAGAAATATAGGGAATAAATTGAGGTAAGGTTTGAATTGGGGAAGAAATGGGAGAATTAGGAAAAATTTCAGGAGGTCAAATAAGAAATTCATTAAAAAAATTTAATGACCTAGACATAGGAACACGTTTTCCTTGTACGGTTTGTTAAACCATGCCCCTAAACTGTACCCCCTCCTTTCTCCACTAAAAACCTCTTCAAAATACTCCAAAATTTTTGGGAGATTAAAAGGGGAATATGGGGGAATTCTAGGATAGAGATTATGAAATATAAGCACCTTTAATGAATATAATGTGTGTGATTCCTACTGTATTAATGATATTTATGAAAAGAATATTCCATGAGTAACATGAATATGAAATGGAAATTTTTTAGATGATATCATGGTATAATAAAAAGAAGAGGAGGTTAATATATATCATTTTAGAGATATCATATATATGTGGAGAAATCATTGACCTTATAAAAATATTTTGATATGTAATATTTAGAGTAGCTAGGTTAAGATCATCGAAAACATGGTATTGGAACATGGTACTTAATATGATCCTATAAACATGAAATCTATTATGAAATTGAAGAAAATATGAAATTATCACTAGATAAAGTGTGTATTGGGATTAGTGGTATATGTCCACTAGTTATTTATGTGTTCCTAAATTTTTGACACTCAGATGTCTTTTATTCACTTGGAATGGATATAAGATCATGTGGGATATTGAATTTTATTATTCATTTAGTGGGTTAAAATATATCTTTACTTAATCACCGATGTTGAATCTTCCGATAGTTGGGCATGGAAATGTGGTCTTTTATGAATCATAATGTTTGGGTTTTGGCTATGTCCTCAGGAATGGGGATTATTTAGTATTTTTATGTATGAGAAATATTTTGGAACATGACAATAAATATTTAGACTATTATCTTACAAACACAACCATGGGTATGATCTTATTATTTTTTGGAATTTCAATTTTAAATAATGATCTACCATCTATTTTGGAAAAAAAATCAAGAGTTATATCATCTCTTAGAAATATTTTTTTCAATACCGATGATGTTGGGTAATGTACAAACAATCAACTTATATCAATTTTTCCTATAACCATGGTAGGTGGAATATTTTTTCTAATTCACAATATAAGAAAAATCTAATCATTCTTGTGAATGAATAATAGATATAGTGGAATCCAATAACCTTTATTGTTTAGTTTCATTTTGATATTTTTGAGGATGTGACAAATTTTGATCAATATAATGTTAAATTAGCCTCCACTATTTTCAAGATGACTTCTCTAGAGCATTATCATGATGATTAATTCATTAGAAAAAGTAACTATCATTATGGGGTAATACCATTGGATATTGGTTTTTCTATTCATAGTGATTCCTATGTTTGTGAAATCGGTATGTTGTACCTCCTTATATTAGAATTTGTATTCTAGGGTATTTTCATATTTAATATGTTCAAATATAATTTCATACCAAAAAGATTTTCGAAAATATGACGAAATTATTTTTGTATCTAAGTCTGAGACGAGATATTAGTGATATTTTTCTCATTGTTATATTGTTATATAGGTCAAAGTCATGCACAAAATTATATAATGTTATACTCTGATTCTTGTGGTGCTTATATAGATGTTGGTTATGATTTATATAGATACTGTGGTAGGGATTATATATACAAATAAAATGTCTAAAAAAATATATTTGGTGATAGATAGGTTATTTAAATCATATCACATAGTATACATTATATATCTATGCTATTTATTTTTACATTAGAAGTCTCTGTGTTAAAGTGGTTATTTATTTTCATAAAGTTCCATCTATTATTGTCTCTGATAGTGATCAGTAGTTTACATATCATTGATGGAGATAAATCCAATAGTTTATGGGATCCTAATTATTTCTAATAATAGAGCATCTTACATTAATGTTATTCTAGATAGAAAATACTTAAATTATCCTTGAATATATGCTACACCCTTTCATTAATGACCATTTTTGATATGGGGATTTTTATTTGAGACGTGTTTATTTTTCCAAAATTAATAGCTATATGTCACCCATTGTAATTTCCTTGTTTGATTTATTGTATGTTCTTACGATTAATTATATACTATATTGGTTAGATATTATATAAAAAACATTTTTTTAGAACAAATTTGATTCAATAGACAACGAATATGATAAAATTGATTAATAAGATAATGTTCAGTGAACATGGGTAAAATAAAAATTGTGTTCATTATGTTCAATGACCATTGGAGTTTTCATTTGGAGAAAAGGTTTTATTGAGTGTTTCATCTTGGATGGGTCCCAAATGACATGGGAAACATTGTAAGCTTTTATCATGGTTTATGGGTCCTTTGAAATTATTCAATAGGTTGGATACCACAAGTCATTTAAACTATAGTTGACTTCGATCCACATGTTGTTCCATGCACCACAGCTCTAAAAGAATCATTATGAACCATCCCTTTTCCTAATATAAGATGATCGTTTAATTAATCCTGATTTATCTGTGACTATGCTTTCAGATTGTTTTTTTATTATAAGATGAAGGTTTCTCAAGTGAAGATGAATCCATTGTTCATTGTGATATGGAATCATGGTTCCAATTCTCATAATTTTTGAGACCAAGATGAACTTTTGAGAAATTAGTTGAATATTCTTTTAATAAAAAATAATTTTTTAGGCCTTTGAGGAATATGAAGTGTTTCTTGTTGGGAGGTTGTAACATCCCGATTAATTATTTTAGATTAATCATATACATTTTTTACTGTAAAATGATAAGGGATTATCTCATGTTTTTTCATATGAAATTCAGAAAATTTTCAATGGTTTTAAGGAAATGCCTTTTGGATCTTATTTATATAAAACCATACAATTTAGCCCATATATCTATGTTCTAGATGATGGTTCTTTTGATGAGTGTGTGTAGTTAGTGATAAATATACAACCTCCCCCTAAAATCATGAAGACAAGGATTATGAGGGTCCTCATTATTGAAAAAGGATATCTTCATAATGTGGCCAAACCCTTCGCGCTATACATATATTCGGTAGGTGTGTATGGTTTGGTCACACTGTTTCTATTACACATGTGGATTCTATAAAAAACCATATGAATGGTTTTTAATTACCCTAAATATTTTAGAATAGTCAATGGGACCCACATATTAACGAATAAACACCCCCCTTAACTCTAACATGATTAATTGGTCATTGGGGTCTCTCAGTAAGTGATTTTCACTCCAATAACTCCTTCTCACTATAGATTCAAGCACCTTCGATTGCTTCTGACATCTCTATGATGTGGTTTTAACCTCTCATATAGTTTATTTAGATATCATTTTCTTTCCCACATAGAGGGAAATGGTTCATAAATTTAATTATTAATCTAATTTTTGTTTTGATGGATTTTGATTCTAGGTTTGATTTCAGGATCTCATTCGCCTTTTTTCATTGGAATTATCATGAATTTCCATGAATTGATAACATAATAAATGGGTTGTGGTTTTTTAATAATTTAAACTTCATTAAAAATAGTAAATTTCTCACATGATTTGAAATGATATTTTACTAATTTGAAAAGATTAAAATGATATAATTTGGTTATTAATATAAAAATGTCATGGAAATTTGACATCAAAAAATTTCATTGTAATTTTAATTTCATTGTATATTTTCAAAAAAAATAGGTGGTCTGAATTGATAGTGGATTTTTTGACATGATTTTTTTATTATTATAAAAAAAATAGATTGAAATGAATGTTGATTTAACAAAAAATGAATTTAATGGTAACCTATGATTTGGGTTTTAATTGAAATGTAAATATGAATCTAAATTTAGGAAATTTTATTATTGAATAATAAATGATTAGATGTGATTGATTTAAATATCATTTATTTATTTATTTGTTTATTAAATGATGCAGATGTGAGCCTATGTAATCAATGATTGATTAGGAAAATAATTCTAGGAAACTGACTACGTTGAAATGGATTGATGATGACAACACTAAATAAAACATTTTTGTAATGATATTTTATTATGGGTCCACTAATTGGGGTTATATAGATTTCTTATAATAGGTCCCTTAATGGGGTTTTTATTTGAGTGTGTAAACTTATCTGAATACATAATGATGGCAAATTGGTGTGATGATCCAATTTTTAGAATCTAATATATCTTAGGGCCTTTGAGCATGGTTATTTGTTTTTTGTTAATTGATTATTCAATCCATTTATTATAAAACGAATTTATACATTCAATATTTTTAGTATAAATGTTTAAATTGAATTATCATTTCAGTACATTTTTTCATATCACCCATCATTTTTATATCAATGTATGTTTTTTTAAAAATTAGAAATCTTATTTCCATGCCATGATTTTTAGACAAATTTAATGCATATATAGTTTGTTTTGGGGGGAATTTCATTTGAAAAACAATTTTTTTCTATATTTTTTATCACACCATAGAATTTCCTTTAGGAGTTGTATAATATATTTTTCTAAGTCCCTGGATGGGAAAGCACAACTTTGATATGGCAGCTTTACATCATTCATGAGATCTCGTGTGACATCGGTGATTGGTCGATATTTTTCCACATGTTACGTAGGTTTACATAACATTTCATTGATATAAGTTTTTTCATGATGATTTTCTTTGTGGTTATTATTTTACCACTTTGGTTTTTGTACATAGTTTTCAGGAGATTTACAATACAAACTATTATGATTTATTATCTATTGAAAATTATTATCTTTTTAATCTTGTATGATTACAAATGCTAGTCTAAAAAATATAGCGATCAATAATGCACTTCTATCTATGTTAGGACATGTTCGGGTATCAATATACTAGGGTATTCATTCCAGTTCATGATATTTGGGTAAAATACTACCTACTCAATGAAGTGAACTATATACTCACACACTGATCATTCACAAAAAAAATAAGGGTAACTACACAAATCTCTTCCTGTTATTTTACCACCTCATGAGTGAATCAATTGACATACACCATACTTAAGAGTTCCAAATAAACAACTTCTTGTAGTAAATAATATACCATTGACTCCCACCAAATAAGAATAAAACTAAAAATAAATATTTCAAAAACCCTCTCAAATAATAATTTAAGTGTCCCAAGGTAATTTTAGATCACCTCTATCTCTTCTAACTATAAAAATTCATCCAAAATCCCTTTATCACCACTTAATAAAATCATGCCTCAAAATACTATCCAAAAAACTCCTTCATAAGTTAATAATCATTCCCAAAAAAAATCCATCATGCATAGATAACATCATTTATACCATGAAATGAACCTATTCTTTTTAAATCAATAATTCACCTTCAAATTTGTATATAAATTCCTACTAGGGAATTGTCTTGAAACCCAGACCAACCACCTACTATAAAAACCTTCATGGAACAAACACAACCAAAATTTGGATCACCATAACACAACATAAAAAATTACATTTCACATAAAAATCGAAGAATACTAATTATTCTCATCCAACAAATATTAATGTTTTCAACCACCTTTTAATGTTATTTCAAAATGATATCCACTTATCCCATTAATCTATAAAACCATGGTTGAAAATGTTAATTTCATAAATCACTACATTTTCCAATATATTTTCTTAAACATAAGATTGTTCAAAGCACAAAAAAATCCTTCAAAAATTGTTCAAAAGAACCAAATCCAAAAGTGGAATCAACAAACTCTTAAATACATATTAAACAACTAAAATTAACATTTGGAAAAAATTGTAATCAAAATGATTAAAAATTGACCGACCATGGGAAAAACATCATTACACATACTTCAGGCACACATGTTGGGACATTGTGCAACAATCGCAAAACAAACCCTATAATATGTTTTAAAAAACATAATTTCACGTCAAAACATATTATAATCAATATAGAATACTGAATTTACAGATCAAAAGCCATTATCCATTGGAATATTGATCCTTGGTATGAGAAATGTCAATTTGTACTCCCCACAATTACCAATGATGTTCTTAAAGTTTTACACATTTTTCAAACTGGAAATCCAATAAAAATGAGGTATCATCAAAAATTAATATGATATTTTAATGTAAATACTACATCTTAGACAACATATTTTAAAAACCCATCATGGAATTCCAACAAGCCTTATATCATTCATATCCCATAACAATACTATAAGAGATTTGATGATCATTATGGGATGCATTCTTACGCCTAGGTATCAAAAAAATTATTTTGGGTGAGATTTCACAAAATTATAACAATAAAATCAATATATCATATTTAAATATTGAAAAAATTTAATATCATTCCAAACATGTCTCTCACAAGAACACTATTCAAATTAACATTCATAAATATAGACATGATTCATAAAAACTATAAAAATAGAGATTACATATATTCAAAAATATATAATAGAAAAAATTTGAACCAACTCCTAGAAATCATAAAAGCGTTATTTTGAAACCACCAATTTCTTATTACCACCTAAATCACAACACATAAACCATGTACATCATACTGAATCCATGTAAAAACTGAGTCCAAAAATATATTGGACTAAGTAAAAACACAAGTAGGTCACCACAAACTACCAGAAGAATGCTATTTTCCAAAAAGAAAATCATTATTTCTAGTTTGAAAATAAAACTAAAAATAAATAATTTACTATGTAACATATAAAAAATAATTCTATAACAATCATTCATTTTCTTTTCACTTTTATATGCCAAAAATAGAAAAACTCTTTTAAAAATTTTCCTCTAGTCTTGGAAGTATCAAAACCACATACCGATTAATGTTTTTTAAATTAGAATTACTTTTATTGTTGATATGAATTCATTATACCTAAAAAATTTCACATGTTGTAGAAATCATTAAACAAACAAAAAGTTTTTGAATTCACATTAAAAATCCATACATGAGTCATTATATTTAAATAGTTCAACCCAACATCTTTGAAACCCCACTTTCTAATGGATACTCACCAACACACATGGGTATGTCAAAAAAATATAAGTTTTACACATCACAAGGTGCATATAAACAATAAGAAGGAAATAATTAAAAATTAATCAAAGTTGGTGTAATGATACAACAATGATGAGATCAAAAAAATTTATAAAAATAATTGATAAAAATTTATATTGTTTCATCCATTATACATGGTATCCAGATCATGAAATTTATCTGACTATATAAGAGTATGACTACTTCATGAAAAAATAATGACATATATTGAAGTCAAACACACATTTCATCCAACAATAACACATAATATACAATATAATGACTCCCTCCTCTAACCCTTATACCTATTTTGACAACAAGGACACTAAAGTCTTGTTAACTAACTAGCTAAATAGACATTTATCACCCCCTTAATTCCCAAGATCCCATGTACAAAATTCAAATTTTGGAATAAAGGAAATTCAAACTAAGTCTGACATGTGAAAAAATAATTGTATAATCCTAACCACCTAACACCCAAAAAATTATCTCCCAAACATCAAATTGACCCATGGAAAAAAAAGAAATTTCACACAATTGGAGATATAAGATTCTCGTAGTGGTTGAAAAACATCAATGTGGATAAAAAAATATAATGGGAGAAATAAATGGGTCTCATTCAAATCATAAAATTTAAGAATAATGTTTCTAATTATCCATTATCATAAAACAAATCTCATAATTACAGGATCCTTTCGCATTGTAGATAATACCACTTCATTTGTGTAATATAATAGTTGAAATCACATTAAAAAATTAGGAAAAATATAAATACCAAAACTAATCATCTTTATTCCACATTCAAATAATATATATGTCTAATGGACAACCATTTTCATCAAATAAATAATAAATATTCGATATAATTTTCATTTAAGGGGTAAACAAAACGAAAATTTCAAATCAACATTGAAAATTACACAATGAACCCCTATAGAATAAATTTTTAGGTCAACAAATCATATTAATGAAAAAACACATTAACAAATAGTTTTAACTCATTGAAATCCAAAACTGGATTAAAATCCAACCCATAATGTCTAAATGCACTAAAAACCACACCAATGGATGATATGAATAGTGTCTACAAGCACTTAAAATCCAAAAAACACAATAATTAATCAACATAGAACTCAAAAAATTAGCTATAACATTTCTAGGGTTCATAGAGGAATACGAACCCAAGAGAAAAGTGAGTGGGATACAAAAAAGATACAAATAGGTGAATAAATACATAAAAATACATAGAATAATAGGAATGAGAGGACATGAATCATAGGAAGAGGAATGTATCTCTCCTCTTTGAGCTCTAAATGACCAAACAATAAAAATGGGAAATATGATGAGTGAAGCCCCTCTTAGTTAATTTATCGTATTTTGGAAAATTCCTAAAATTTTATCTTCTTTCAAAGATGAAATGTTTGGCTACATGGTTTTACAAACACTTCCCCAACAATATGTACACCAGTTTTTAATAATAAGTCATACATATAAATTTGGTAGCATGATTTTCCAATCCTTTTATCATCTTTTTCAACCCCTCTTTAGGATAAAGTAGTCTCATAGTTTCTGGAGAGATTTGTAATGATTTTCAAACTATATGGAAATCATGGAAAATGTCTCTTTCTTTATGAGCATTAATTTTTGAATTGGAATGACATGATTACTATATATAATGTGGAAAAATTGTTGCTCGTAGAAAAAATCCCAAAAAACCTTAAATTCCAACATGAAAATAATCAATACTAATCAACCCTTATGTAAAAAAATAATTGAAAAATAATTAACATAGTGACAAAGTATTATTCAAATTCCAATATACCAAAATATGACATCATGATTCCATAAATGGAATACATTTTTAAAAATTCAATCCACATAAGTGGAATTATTCAGTCTATTATTAAACTTGAAAAGAGAGATGAAATATATTTTCCTCAAAAAATCAAATTAAAAGTAACAGAAATATATAAAAAAATTTATTTATAACATTAATTCCAAGAAATAATAATTATATTAGTTTTAATATAATGAAACTAAATAAATTTTAAAAAAATCCATAAATAAATTTTATTTTTTAATTATTTCATTAGAAAATATTGTTCTCAAAACAAAATAGTATTATCAATATTCATTTAAAAAAATTCATAAAAAATAAAAAATTTATAGTATGATAATTTATATTTAATTTTCATAAAAATTAACACTTTCTTTAGATATAATTTTAAAAAACATTAAATTAATTATAATATATTAGATATAAATAAAATAAAACTTTTTTTATGTGGAATCATATTTTAGAAGAGTAAAAAAAAATCCTAAAACATGATATCATATTTATATTTATTAGTCAAATCATTTATATTTGTTTTGATATTTTTATATATTACATCATTTGGTTAATCCTATTAATTTATTCTAAATTTATAGAATGGTAATATCTATAACATTTAAATATAATTCTTTTATTTTCTGTTTAAACTCAGTGTTATTATTTTATAAGCTATTAAATATAAAATTAGTTTAAAATTATAGGGTGAAAGAACCCTAATTTATTTGACCCAACTTTGTCCATACTCTGGGTCTATATGGGGATATTATTATCATGACCATAGAATGTACTATGTCTATCATTGTCTATAATATCATGTGTGAGGAGTTATGGGTGTGAAGGATAATGATGTGGTACCCTAATATATCATAGATCTCTTCATTACATTGATATAGTCATAAATTTAATTGATGTGATATAATATTTGAGATAAAATTACAACAATGATATTATCTGGTTCAATGGATGTTTTTAAAATGATCCTTCTATGATATGAATGTTCATTATTTAGATAGATAACACGATTAAAAAGGTTTTCATCATGGCTAGTTTTTTTCTTCAATTTTATATGTTTTTTTTACTCGGAACGTGGTTGGTAGTCTATAGATGGGTATAGACTATAGAAGGCACAATAAGGAAATGATAAAAAAATTAAACTAATATTAATAATAATAATAATTTTTAAAATTTAATAGGAAGCAGTTTAATTTCTAATACTAACCAATTTTCAATTTATCATCAACTCTGGGTATTGGAGAATGAAATCTCAAACCCATGATTCTAGTAGAGGTATGGGAACATTCAGTTCATTTTCATATTTTTTGGTTTCATGAACGAACTATTTAAGTATATAAACCAATTTAACTCACTATTACAAATGTTCCTAGATCAGTGGTAGTAATGTTCATCCATGACATATTGATCTAATCAATATCAGAGGAGAATCATGATAATCATCACAAAGTAGTATCACATTCCACAAGATTAGTGGAATGTTTTTCATTATGTCATTTTAGGTGTAGGAGGTACACTTCCTTGGTAATTTGGGTTTGCATAATTGCATTTTCATTGACACATCGATGATCGAGGTAGTTTTTTCTTGTGTAGTAGCCATAAATGTCGAAATGGAAGACATTTTCCAATCCTAAATAGTGTATTACACTCAGTTCATAAATTATTAAACATTTATATCATCCCTATTACCATATTTAATTTTTAAATATTTATTATTAATCTAGGTTATTGTTATTAGGCTGCGTTTGGATATCCGAATGGGCGATTGGTTAGTGTTATGGTTCTTCAATAACCAGAATAATGGGTGATGTTTTATGTTTTCTATGAAACATTCCATTTGTATTTTTATGTATCTTTAAAAATTAAAAGGAAGTGATTCTACTATTAGTTGATGCAATTACATCCCCATGAACATAACTATTCCACCGAATATTTGGAGATACTCATTGCCTTTTTGTTCTATAAATGTGTTAACATTACCTCGTTAAAGAAATATTTGAATCTTTTATTAATAACATGATATTTTGGTATATTTTCTATTTATGTGACATATATATATGATTATAATATTTTATGGAGTTTATTTATGAATTGGAATTTGAGACCGCATGTGGCATGCAGAAGGGGAATGTCTTATCTAGAGCAATGAGTAAGAAGTCTCATAAAGATGATTGCAAATTTCATGAGGATTCTTATAAGAAAGGCGATGAGTAATTATCCATGCCAACTATATGAGTTTAGTTTATATAATGGTTACTGATTTAGATGAGAGTATATTCATCAATAATGAAAAAGGTGGATGATATCAGTGGGGACAATTAATGGAGGAAAATATGTGCAACCATTTTTTATATTGTGATTACCCATTGGGATGGTCATAGGATAGTTAGAACCACATGTCTCTCCAAGGGAGGCTTTTCATCCTAATGAAAATGATAAAGGGAGTCCTTTAAGATATTTATATATCCATTTTTTGTTCACCCCTAAGTATATATGATTTATCATTCGTTTAACATGTGCTTTTGATGGGATTTGATGAAACCAAGAGTGTAAGTTTTCATTACATGTTTTCATGTATTCCAATCATGGAACGAACATCCTTTGGTTCCAAGTGGTTAGTTGTAAGCTTTATATATCCTTGAGTGTAAATGAATGGACAAGGATATGGAAATCATAATAGGGTTATGCTGTTCTTAAGGATGATATAACAGTATCTGTGAAATTTTGTATTGGTTAATTATGTCAATTCACTTATGATTGATCATGAATTGAAGCATAAAGAAAATTTTCAAAAAGGTAAATTTTTTTGTCTTCATTACACTACATGGGGTTATGAGGTCAATTATCTCAGATAAATATACTTAATTTTACTTATGAGTCTAGAGATGATTGTAACATGAGTTTGGAACTCAATTACGCCTTGGGACTATTACCCATCACCATAAAGAAGGAAACGAAAAACATTCTATCTATTTATTGCTCGATATTTTGAGACTTTACATGTGATATTTTTGTTCATTCTCTGTGAATCAATTTCCATCAATTTATTTTTCTTAATAAAAGATTCCTCCCAATATTGGGTATATATTCATTAAATGATTTTTAAATGAAACCAAGTAAATCCCCATTGAGATGGGCCATGTTTGGGGAGACATATATTTTAGTAATTATATGATAAAATGAACAATAGGTATGGTTTATATAGTTTTGTAGATGATAAAGGTGGTTTCCCACTGAGAGAAAACATATGTTCATCATAGGAGGAGACCTGTAGAGATCCATGTTAGAAATGATGGGTTCTTTTTGTTTCACCTCTTTATGGGAAGAGTTGTGTTTTAATAGGAGAAGTATTTTTTCATGTTTTGTCAATAATTTGAATTACTTGGAGTTATATAGGGAGGAATCATATTGTAACACCCCAAGCTTCCATTGTACGATTCTCTTTGAATAATACAGTAGCATGTGTTGTACGCAACTTCGAGATTCTAACACACTACGACCAATCAAAGTAGCTATTATGAATAGTCATACCCACTTTTTGAAATTTTATAAATTTTATCTCTCAAAATGGAATTCATTTTTGGATTTCGAATATCAAAATTATCCTAGGATAAAATTTGTAACTTTTCGGATAACTTTTATATTTTGAGGAATAGTGAAAATTATTTAATTGTAATTAAAAACAACTTTTTTAATCAAAATAATTATTAGTGATAAAATATGAATTTAAGTTGTTTTGAAGAATATTTAGAATATATTTTTATCATTTAATACAATGTTTTTCATTGGATAAAATTTCAGAATTAAACCATACATAAACAAGTGTCAATCTTTTGATAGTTATTATCTCTTAAAAACACGCTTTTGTTTTAACAATGAGAATTAATTTTAAATTAATTTATTCCACTTCTATGATTTGAATTTGGAAAAATGGATTCCATATTTGGAATCATGATTTCCAAATTGTGTAAATAAGAAACTTTTATTTTAATCCATTTTGAATAATTACTTCGGTAAATATTTTATTTACCATGGTTAAAGGGTAAATCCGATAAATAAGTGTAAAAAAATAATATTATAATAATAATAAATTACCCTTAACCGTTTCCTAACATTATTGGTAGATACATTTCCGACTATGAGAATCTTTTGGTCTATTTTGGGACACCATTGATCCACATGTAATTGATAAGGATACTTTATATTAATTATGTTAATATAAACACAAAAATGACATAAGCATATATCTTTTAGAAAACCAATTTTTATATAGGGTTCTTTATGTTGGATTTTAGACTATAAATATTCCTTAGAAATATAATAATATTTCCTACATAATGGAAGTTTATTTATAATTTTTATACATTTAATAAATAATATTACTTATGACAGAATAATGATGCAGTATTTTCAATATTAATGAAAGAATCAAATAATTGATATTATAAATGTTAAAATGAATATAATTTGAAATTTTTGATGAAATACATGAATTTTATTAGTTAATATGATATTATATTATTTCTTAAATGAATTTGGTTCGAATTAATAAGGTTTTTACGACTTTACCAAAAATCAATAATTGAATAGTGTCAAAATTGACATAAATTAGTTTTTAAAACAAATATTATATTATTAATTGATATTATATTCCTAAAAATCGAAGGATCTACCAAAGAACTTATATCATGATATTTTTATCATTAATGGACCTCTTGGGGGTCTCTTGGAAGTATATAGTATGTTTATTAACTATATAATATAAAAATACAAAGTGACATGGTAAATGTCAAACTAATTAACTAAGAGTTAAAAATAAAGATATGGTTAATATAATAACCCAAAACTTTCTAAATACTATGGGATAAATGTATTTAGACCCATCCCCACCTTATAATTCTAATAATCCACTTTTTATCCATTAGAACCCGAATATGAATTTATTATAAAATAATATTTCTAGCTTTTCCAAAGGTGCCCCTCACATCTCTTATAAAAGGGCACTCCACCTTATCACTAATTCACATATTCAAAGCCTTTTGGTTTGGCCAACCGCTGCCCAAATACTCTCTCGACATACCACAATTCAACCTAGATTCACTAGTTTGATCAGAAATCCTACCTAAGGATCCCTTTTGATCAAATAAATAGGAAGAACCCGATTAAGAGGTAATGTTTTCACCACCCTCTATCGAGTTCCTTTCTTCTTCAACTTCTTCTTTATTTGTTATTACAGTTCTAAAATAATAAATCCAGTATCTTATATATACTGTGATGTTATTATAAACATGGTACAACCATATTCAGTATTCTATCCATCCTTTGAATGACATGTCACCATACGTGCGTACGTATGGTTTACCATCTCCACGCCGTAGTGTAATTGTTATTAAAAACAATATTATTTGGATGGGTATAATAATGATGTGTAATTCATGTAAATAATAAATAGAACATGATAATTATTCTGTATATATGATATACCACACAATTATATATTATTTTATGTATCAAAATATTGATATTGTCGCTTGTGCGTACGTACGAACTACCGTCTCCACGAACACGATGTGATTCATTCCCCATCGTATACATTAGATACTAATTCTCATTTGATGATTAAAAATAATTTTTATGGACTTTATATCAATCTGGATATGAATAAGATACAACATATCCATAAAAAATGTGGCTTATGTAATAATACATTAAAGTTAACACCTGAAACGACGATAATAATATTAACAAATCAATTTTAAAAGATCATATATGATATCATATTAATCAATATGATTATTGTATAATTTAATAACAATTATTTTACTGTTATATAGGAGGTTAACCTACCCCCAACCAAGGAAAAGTACAATGTAAGGGTTTCTTTCACAATCTCTTCATTATCCAAGGTTGTTTATACGTAATTATCTACTGGGACCACTTTATCATCCACATCCATTTTTCTTAAAAATTTATTTCAAATCATTTTTAATATTTTAACAACTATGGGATAAAGTCATTTGTACCCCTGTTGACTTTTTATAAGAATTTTATAAAGGAATCTTTCTGTCGTTGTCCAAACAAGGTCCTTTTTAACCATTTCGGTAGAATTAAGGTAAAAATGTCTTTTTTTTAACTTATACGGCGGGTGTGGCTATTTCCAACCATTATAAAATTGTTGGTGTTTCCATTATAGGATTATAAATAAAATTTCAAATTAAATGTCTTATTTTATAATTATGTGACTTTCAAATGATTTCAAAAAAAGATATATTTCTCTTAAATAGTTTTGATTTCATCTATGTCAACATCCTTTGATGGATTTTAAGCTTATTTGATGTATATTTACTATGATACAAAAATTCCATTTTTTATCGAAGGTTTTGTGATATGTTTGACTGTGGATGTGTTAATTTTATACCATTCATGGTTTATGGAGAAAGTATTGACATTTCGTATGTTAGTTTTAATACGAATATTTATGTTATGTTTAAACCTGTTCATATGAGGAATGCATTGGAATTAATAAGTGATGGGTGGAGCCCACTATAGCTCCTCGATGCATCAGTAGGTCTCATGAGACAAACTAGTGTCATGGCATAAGGCCTTGACAAAATCTTATTTGTAGTCTTGGAACGAGGCCTTGTTTATGTGGTTATGAAAGTCTAGCATTATGCATTCCAACATTATGAAAGTGCTTATTGATGTTGCATTAGAATATTCTACTAGTAGAATATCCATGTGAATAAGTAAATGGAATTATTTTATTTCATTTTTTCCATATTATGCTGAAGTTCATGTTTAAAAGGTTTTTGATTTAGTTATACATTGCCTTAAATGTTTATGCTTATTTATAAATGTTTCCTCTATATTTTTATCCTTACTAGGAATTTGAGCTCACCCCTTTCTATGTTTTATTTTTTTTCAGGATGTGAAGAAGTATTTTATGAATGACCTACAGGGATATTATAAGGGGATATGAGTGTGGAGATAAGATGTTGTTGTAGTTTTCAATTTATGAAGTAATGTAAACATTATGACTGTATCTAGTGTTTCTAATAATACTAAACTAATTGTTCTTTCGAGACTTGATCTTTTGTGAGCATGCCAATGTTATGTAATAATGCACCAACTATGGGTAAATGGGGTCGGGGCATTACAGTTGGTATCATAGGAAGTTTAGTACAAACCATGGAAGCTAGATTTAGATAAACTATGACTAGAGCACATAGATCTAAGATTGAATTTGAGTATTAGTATAGATGAACATCCTAGAATTTTGGTATTTTAGAAATCCTGTGAATTTTCCGAGAAATACATCCCTCACTAGATAAGAGTAGGTAGAGGCGGAACTGGCACATATGTACCTAGGGGTAATACATGAAAACACCGCTTTGAGCTAGACTCGAACGGGAACTGGTGCACGATAACGGGCCTTGCTGCACTCTTGGTTACGACACTACCAGGGGATATGCATAGGATATTTATCAATTTCATTAGAAACCATTGTGAAGGGTTTATTAGTATATACTTCCTCAAATAAAACATTTTTATGATTATGGATTATGTCCATAAATAGTTCAATTTATGTTACGTGTTTTACAAGTTTGGAATTATGTATTTTGATTCAAAAATTGATCTAGTTTATGCTATTTTTTAGAAATGGCACCTAGTGGAAGAAATGGAAACTGTATTTGTGCATGCACTCCATGTAGGTATTTCCCTCTTGCTCAAGATAATTATAGTGGAGTTGGTGATGCAACTGGTACTGATAAACTAATCACCATACTGGGACAACTCACTCAGGTTATGAATAATAATCTTACACATATGGAGATCCCTGATCCACGGCGTGGAGGATCAATGATAGATTGGTTCATAAGGAAGTAACCAAAAACATTCAATGGGAGTACAAATCCATTAGTAGCTGAGAAATGGATAAGTTCCCTAGAGAAACTATTTAAGGCTTTGGGGAGTAGTGAAAGGGAAAAAGTTGTTATGGCAGTTTATCACCTCACTGGAGATGCTGATCAATGGTGTTCATTGATTCCAAACACGAAGTAAGATTATGAAGTGTCAAATATTGAATGGAGGTAGTTTAAAGAGCTTTTATTAGAAAAATACTTTCATTGTGACCATCGAGCAGATATGGAAAGCCAATTTCTGAGTCTGAGATAAAAGGAGAATGAGAATGTCGTAAAGTATGAGGATAACTTTGTAAGGTTATCAAAGCATGGTGTAGATTATATATGTAACCAATAAGTAAGATTGATCATTTCGTTGATGGGTTAAAACCATTTCTTTGTCGAGCATTAGTGTCACAATCCTTCTCGTCATACAAAGATATTGTCTTATGTTCTATCAAGAGAGAAAAAGAATTATCTAAGTCTTATGACTTTAAAGAAAAGTAAGAGAAGAAAAGATCTGCTAATCACTCTTGGAATGGAAATAAAGATAATAAGGGAAAGTATGAATATCCATCCTATAGTAAATGTGGGAAGAAACACCCTGGTACTTTCTTTAAAGGAATTGGAGTCTGTTACAAGTGTGGTGAAAAAGGCCACCAAGCACGTGATTTCAAGGGGAAGAAGGAAGTTACCTATGTCCAGTGCTACAATTGCAGGGAGATGGGATATTATGAAAATGAATGTCCTAAGAGTCAAGAGAACTTACCTCCGAAAAGACCAAGGTACCAAGGCCAAGCTTATGCTATCACTACTGCTAAGGTAGAAGCTCTGAATGATGTGGTGGCTGATAATTTAATGGTTTCCTCATGTTTATCAAATGAATTATTTGATTCTGGATCATCTCATTGTTTCATATCTTCCCATTTTGCTAAGAAAATTAGATATTTCAAATTTGATTTAACAAGGGAGTTTTCAGTTAAAACTCATAAGGGAGGTATCGTTTCAACAATGTTTTGTGAATCAGTCCCCATTAAAGCACATAAATGTTCTTTATCCCCTGATTTCATCGTCATACCTATGATTGAGTTTGATATAACCCTCTATATAGATTGGATTTCGGACCATGATATGAAGAATTACTGTAAGAAGAAGGAGGTTATTATTTTTGATGATGATGATAAGGAACACCTTATCTTTAGAGCAGAATCATCACCACCTAATTCTTATCTAGATCCACCCCCAATAGCTCAACTAAATTCAATTATTGGGGAGGAAGTGAATTAAATGACTGTGGGTAAAGAAAGGAATGTTAAAATAGAGGATTTACTTATTTTTGAATAATATGTAGATGTGTTTCCGTAAGAGTTACCTAGACATCCTCTAGAACGAGCAGTTGAGTTTTCCATTGATTTAATTCATGGATCAAGGCCTATATCAAAGACCCCTTATAGAATGGTCACTATGGAATTATTTGAACTAAAGAAACAACTAGAGTAATTGAGTAATAAGGGATTTATTTTTCCTAGTGTTTCTCCCTGGGGAGCCCCTGTTCTTTTTGTCAGCAAGAAAGATGGATATATGAGGTTATGTATCGACTATAGGGAGATCAATGCTATAATATTAAAGAAAACGTATCCCCTACCTCACATTGATGGTTTATTTGACCAACTGCATGGAGCTCAATACATTTCAAAGATTTACCTTAGGTCTGGATACCATCAGTTGTGTGTGAATAAGGAAGATATTCCGAAGACAGCATTTCGAACTAGCTACGGGAATTACGAGTTTATAGTAATGACTTTTGGGATGAGTAATGTGCCCTCTATATTCTTTGATCTAATGAATAGAGTTTTCAAGGAATATCTAGATGAATTTGTGGTGGTATTTATTGATGATATATTGGTATACTCCAAAATCTACGAAGATCATGAAAATCACTTTCTCATTATCCGAAAGACTCTAAGAAGACATGAATTATATGGAATGTTTATTAAGTGTGAATTCTGGCTTCAGGAGATTTCTTTTCTTGGCCATATTGTCTCTAAAGATAGAATATCTCTTGATCCTTCTAAGACCAAGGCAATCCAAGAATGGCCTACACCGACCAGTATAACTGAGGTACGCAGCTTTATTGGTCTAGCAGGTTATTATCAAAGTTTCGTCCAGAAATTTTCCTGGTTGGATAACCCATTAACAATGATCATATGTAATGGGGTTAAATTTTTTTGGACAAAAGAGTGTGAAGAATGTTTCGAATAACTGAAGAAAATATTATTCAATGCTCTTATATTGACTCTACCATCATGGAATGATGGGTTCGTTATTTATAGTGATGCATCGAGGAAAGGACTTAATTCTATCCTTATGCCGAATGATACGTTTATTGCCTATGCATCACGATAGTTGATAATTCATGAGAAAAACAATCCTAATCATGATCTCGAGTTAGCATCTAGGATCTTTGCTTTGAAGATATGGAGACACTACCTCTATGGTGAAAAAAAATGGCATTTATACTGATCTTAAGAGTTGGATGTATATTTTCTCACCAAAAGAACTCAACATGAGGAAAAGGAGATGGATTTAATTACTCAAGGATTATGATTGCACGATACACTACCACCTAGGGAAGGCAGAGAAGGTGGAAGATGCTTTGAACAGAAAAGATCATGGAGTTTTGAACATGATGAGAATTGAAAGGGATCCTATTTTCATTGATCTAGTGAAGATGGATATGGGAATTACCCTGGAAGGTGAAACATTGATACTTTTTCAAATGGTTTCCAAACCATCTTTACTAGAAAGGATAAAGAGTTCTCAGACCGGTGATGAAGAGTTTAAAAAGAAGATTAAAGATGTTAATGATGGAAGATTGAGAGAAATTATGTATGAAGATGGAATTTTGAAATTTGGGAAGATAATTTGTGTTCCTGATATACCTGATCTAAAAAGGGAATTGTTGGATTATTCTCATAGTTTTAATTTATCTATATACCCTGGGAGCACCAATATGTATAGATATTTGAAGGAACGTTTTTTGTGGGACAACATGAAGAGGGAGATTTCTGATTTTGTGTCAAGATGTATGGTTTGTCAATAAGTGAATGCTGGAAGGCAACAGCCTGGAGGAGTATTGCAACCTCTTCCCATACCAGAGTGGAAATGTGATAATATTATTATGGACTTTGTCAGGGGGCTACCAAAGACTCCTAGAAGGAACGATTGAATATGGGTTATTGTTGATCGTTTTACCAAGTCATCACATTTTCATGATATAAGAGAAGATCTACCACCAGAACGTCTATCCAGACTATATATTTATAGAAGTTGTGAGACTTCATGGAGTACCCCTATCTATTTTTTCTGATCGTGATCCTAGTTTTACTTCATGATTTTGGAAAAGTCTTTAGAAATCCCTAGATACTGTACTTCAATTGAGCACTGCCTACTACCCCCAAACTTATAGAAAATCATAACGTACTATTAAAACCTTAGAAGACATGTTGAGATCTTGCTCACCGGACATTCAGGGTATGTGGGATCAATATTTACTGCTGGTGGAATTTTTCTATAATAATATCTTCCATTTAAGTATTTGGATGGCACCATATGAAGCGTTATACAGAAAGAGATGTCCCACAGCGACCTGTTGGGATGACGTTGGTGAAAGAAAACATATTGGACTAGAACTGGTGTAGGAAACAATGGAAAATGTAATGGTAATCCAAAACCACATCAAAGAAGCTCAAAGTAGGCAGAAGAGCTATGACGATAACTGAAGGAAGAATCTAGAATTTCAGGTAGGAGATAATGTTTTCTTGAAGGTATCTCCATCGAAGGGAGTTATAAGTTTCGGTAAGATGGGTAAATTGAGTCCCAGGTACATCGGAACTTTCAAAATTCATGAATTAATTGAGGCTGTAGCTTACCATTGGGCAATGCCGCAAAGTCTGTCCAAATTCACAATGTGTACCACATATCACTGTTCAGAAAATACATGCCTGACCCAATTCATGTACTCACTTATGAGGAATTAGAACTGGAACCCGATCTGTCTTATTTTGAAGATCCTATTAAGATTCTTGATACAAGAGAGCATGTGCTGAGAAACCAGACGACTCATCTGGTAAAAGTTCTATAGAGGAACCATAAGATGGAAGAGGCAACGTGGGAACCCAATGAACTTATGATGAAGAACCACCTAAGTCATTTCAGGCGGTAGTATTCTAGAAATTTCTAGGAAGAAAATATTTTATGGAGGGGAGAATGTAACACCACAAGCTTCCATGGTACGATTCTCTTTGAATAATACTGTAGCAGGTGTTGTACGCAACTTCGAGATTCTAACAAACTGCCACCAATCAAAGTAGCCGTCATGAATAGTAATACCCACATTTTAAAATTTTATATATTTTATATCTCAAAATGGAAATCATTTTTGGATTTGGAATATCGAAATTATCCTAGGTTAAAATTTTGGAACATTTTGGATAACATTTATATTTTGATGAAAAGTGAAAATTACTAAATTTTAATCAATACAAAATTTATTTTCGATATAATTAATAGTGATAAAATGTGAATTTAAGTGGTTTTATGTATATTTATAATATATTTTTACCATTTAATACAATTTTGGTCATTGGACATAATTTCAAAATTAAAATAGACATAAACAAGTGTCAATCTTTTGAAAGTTATTATCTCTTAAAAACACACTTTTTGGTTTAAAAACGACAATTAATTTTAAATTAATTTCTGCCACTTCTGTTTTTTTTTATTTGAAAAATGGATTCCATATTTGGAATCAGGATGTAAAAAATGTGTAAATTTTTAACATTCATTTTTAGACATTTTGAATAATTACTTCGGTAAATATTTTATTTACCATGGTTAAAGGGTAACTTTTATAAATAAGGGTAAACAATAATATTATAATAATAATAAATTACCCTAAAAGTTTCATAACCTTATTTATTGATACATGTCAGACCATGGGGATCTTTTGGTCTATTTTGGGACCCCATGGATCCAATTGTAAGTGATATGGACACTTTATATTAATTAAGTTAAAATAAATACAAAAATGACATAAGCGTATATCTTTTAGAAAAACAATTTTTACATAGGATTATATATGTTGGATTTTTGACTATAAATATTCAATAAAAAGATAAAAATATTTCATTCATAATGGTAGTTTATTTTTAATTTTTATACATTTAATAATTAATATTTTTTATGACACAATAATGACGTAGTATTTTCGTTATTAACGAAAGAATCAAATAATCGGTATTATTAATGTTAAAATAAATATAATTTGAATGTTTTGATGAAATACATGAATTTTATTGTTTAATATGACATTATAGGATTAATTAAAGAAATATGGTTCGAATTAATAATGTTTCTATGGCTCTAAGAAAAATCAATTATTGAATAGTGTCAAAATTGACATAAGTGAGTTTTTAAAAAAAATATTATATTATTAATTGATATTCTATTCCTAAAAATCTATGGATAGGAAAAAGGACTTATATCATGATATGTGTATCACTAGTGGACCACTTGGGGGTCTCTTGGTTGTATATAGTATGTTTATTAACTACATAATATAAAAATACAAAGTGAGATGGTAAATGTCAAACTAATTAACTAATAGTTAAAACTAAAAGATAAGGTTAATATAATGACCCAAACCAGTCTAAATTATATTGGTTGAAAGTATTTAGACCCATACCAACCTTTGACTTTGAATAATCCACTTTGGAGCAATTAGAAATAGAATACGAATTTACTATAAAATAATATTTATAGTTTTTCCAAAGGTTCCCATTACCCCTCTTATATAAGGGCACTCCCCCATCTCACTAATTCACAAATTCAAAGCCTTTTGGCTTGTCCCACCCCTACAAAAATACTCTCTCAACTTACCTAAATTCAACCAAGAGGCCTTATTTTGTTCAGAACGACAACCTATGGAGCCCTTCTGATCAAATCAAAAGGAAGAACCCGATTTAGAGATAATGTTTTCACCACCCTCTTTCAAGTTCCATTCTTCTTCAACTTCTTCCTTATTTGTTATTACCATTATAAAATAATAACTCTTGTATCTTTTATATTCTGTGATGTTATTATAAACATTTTACAACCACATTTAGTATTCTATCCATCCTTTGACAGACATGTCACCATACGTGCGTGTGTACGGCTTACCGTCTCCACGTCGTGGTGTAATTGTTATTCAAGACATTATTATTTGGATGGGTATAATAATGATGTGTAATTCATGTAAATAATAAATATAACATGATAATGATTCTTTATATATGATATACCATCCAATTATATATATATTTTTAGTATCAAAAGAATGATATTGTCACTCGTGCATACGTAAGGACTGCCGTCTCCACGAACGCAATGAGATTCATTCCCCATCATATACAATCGAGAGTAATTCTCACTTGATGATTGAAAATAATCTTTAAGCACTTGATATCATTCTGGATATGAATAAGATACAACATATCCATAACAAACATGACTTATGTAACAAAACATATAAGTTAACACCCGAAATAACTATAATACTATTAACAAAGCAATGTTAAAAGATCATATATGATATCATATTAATGTATATGATTATTGTATAATTTAATAACAATTATTTCACAATTATACATGAGGTTAACCTACCCCCATCCAAGGAAATGAACAATTTAAGGGTTTATTTCCAAACTCTTCATTATCTGTTGTTGTTTATATGTAATTAACTACTGGGACCTCTTTTTCATCCACATCCATGTTTCTTAAAAATGTATTTCAATTCAATCATAATATTTTAAAGACTATGGGATAATGTAATTTATACCATTGTTGACTTTTTATAAGATGATTATTAAGGAGTATTTCTATCATTTTCCAAACAAGGTCCTTTTTAACCTTTTCGACAGAATTAAGGTAAGAATGTATTTTTTTAAACTTATACGGCGGGTGAGGCAATTTTCCACCGTTATAAAATCATTGAAACATACCTTACAAGCTTATAAGAAAATTTCCAATGTAAAAGTTTTATTTTATAATTATGTGACTTTCAAATGATTTTAAAAATAGAGATATTTCTCTCAAATAGTTTTGATTTCATCTATGTCAACATCCTTTGATGGATTTTGAGATTATTTGAAGTTGATTTATTGTGATACAAAACTTCCATATTATATTTACTTTTATGTGATATGTTTGACTGTGGATGTGTTATTTTTATACCATTCATGGTTTATGGAGAAAGCATTGAAATTTCATATGCTATTTTTAATACGAATATTTATGTTATGTTTAAACCTATTCATATGAGGAATGCTTGGACTTAATAAGTGATGGGTGAAGCCATCTATAGCTCCACGATGCATCAGTAGGTCTCATGAGACAAACTAGTGTCTTGGAACAAGGCCTTGACAAAATATTATTTGTAGACTTCATACAAGGCCTTGGCTATGTGGTTATGATAGTCTGGCATTACGAATTCCATCATTATGAATGTGTTTATTGATATTGCATGTGATTATTCGACTAGTAGAATATCCATGTGAATAAGTAAATGGAATTATTTCATTTTATTTTTTCTATATTATGCTGAAGTTTAAGTTTAAAAGTATTTTGTTTTAGTTATACATTGCCTTAAATGTTTATGATTATTTATAAAAGTTTACTCTTTATTGTTATCCTTACTGGGCATTTGAGCTCACCCCTTTCTATGTTTTATTTTTCCAGTATTTGAAGAAGTATTTTATAAATGACCTGTAGGGATAGTATAAGGGGACATGAGTGTGGGGACAAGATGTTGTTGTAGTTTTCAATTTATGATGTAATTTAATCTTTATGAATATATCCAGTGTTTCCAAGACTACTAAACTAATCGGTATTTCGAGAGATGATATTTTGTGATCATGTAAATGTTATATAATAATTTACTGACTCTGGTTAACTGGGGTCGGGGCGTTACACATAACATTTTTCACAAACATGGTGGTTGTGAATGATCCAAGGTTCCTTCCATGTGTATCAACTCTATTGATATCATTTTGACGACTCCCTTGTCTATGAAAAGGGATAGTTGAATATTATAGATGACATGATGATCACTGAGTAATTTATATATATCCACGATAATTATAAAATTCTTTTTAGGGATGACCCATTCATTTAGTTCAGGTTTATTAGATGCATGGAATAATGGAATGAAGTGCCTAAGACTATGCGACACCAATATATGATTAGTACCCATAATTTGATTAATATTTTGATTTATTCCTATCACAATGTTTCATGATACTTATATTATTTAAACAAATTTTCATTTTATATTATAATAGTGTGTATTAAGTATACCAAAATATGAACAAAGAAGATACCCTTAATAATAAAGATTATTTATTTTTACTACATTTTTAAAACATTAAGGGTGAGTTACTGTCACCCAAATAGGATTATATCATCGTATATAAGAATAATATCCCTGATTATTGTTCTTGGCATTGGGTTTTATAATTTTTTTTTGATGTTTATGTATTGTGAATAGTGTGAGATGTTGAATGTTATTTAGTTAAAATTAGATATCAAAATGTGCCTTATGGGATGTTTGTAGATACCCTTTGTTTTATTTTCTTTTCCATGTTTAGAACTGATTTTAAAGGGTGTAATTATTTTATGGAGAGATGATGAAATGGAAAAACCCTTTATATAATTTCTTTTTTGGTTGCCCATGGATATTAAATATTTTCAGTCAACTGGGTGGGTTCCAATTTTTTGAGTTGGTGTTTTGGCCATTTGAGAAACATAAAGTAGAGAAACATGGATTTTAAATTTTTTAGAGGCTATTTTAGATTGGTTTTACACTTATCGAAGTGGGAAACAATAAAATCCAAATGAAGGGTTTGGAACTAGGCAGAGTACTTCAATGAGGCTACCTGATGAAACATGAAACATGATTTCACCATGTCATTACCTTCAATGGGTTAAAGTTAAAACTAAAAATTAATGGGTATTAGGGAATAGTATTTGATAGGATAAGATGTTTTATGGACCCCAATATCTTGGAGGTTTGATTCCTCCTTATTTAAATTTTCATTCATTCCCCTAACCACATCTGTTGATTAAAATCCATTTTTTATTTTGGATAATTAATATTGTATTTCCTTTTATTATGTTAACACTATCATATCCATTCATTAATATATTAATTTAAATCTAAGAGTTCTCTATGAAGTGTTTTCACCGGTTTTTTTTCAACTTTTTATGGTTAAATCCAGCTCATTGTATTTGGTGGAGATTCATTTTGGATAAGTGGTATTTGATAGTTATTTCTTCTGGGTTTCTTCTATGAATCTTCATTCTGGTCGAAAATCCTTTGTATCTCCTAACATAATAGTCAATGATTGAATGTTTTGTTTTTTATTAGTTTGGTTATATGTTTCATATCATCATAATCATGATAAGAAATATATATATAATGTCCATTCAATGGGGAGGTAGATATTTCACTGGTATTACTTATTTTTGTGATTTTTCTCATATGGTCATGATCACATAGTATTCCCCAAAAATATATTTTCAGTTGACATTGGTAGGTTTTTATGTTCATTTTATTAATCTCATTGAACATCTAAGTGTATTTTTTTATATATTTTTATAAATAATTTTTATTCCTATGGAATCATTATTTTCATTGGGAATTCCATTTAAACAATGACGCAATTGTGATAAAATCCATTATTAAATAAAAAACTAAATTGGATGTGTGGTTATTGTGATGAGTTTGGTAGTATTTCTAAATAGTGTTTATATTTTTTATATAAAATTTTAAATTGAATTAATGGTCATAAGGGGTTGGGAATTGTTATTATATGTGTTGTAATGTGGTGTTAGTTGACAAGTATTAATGGAATGGAATGTTAATGATAAAATTTAAATGGAATTATTTTGAGTTGTTTATGAACTCATAGATTTGAATTAATAAGTATGGTTAATTTTTTCTTTAAACAAATAATTTTAATAGAAATGATAAATATTAATGTTTGGAAATTATAAAAATTATTAAATGGGTTGTTTTGAAAGGGAAAAAATGGAATATTTTTTATCCCTGGATATCATATGTTATGTGATGCATTAGAGGTGGAAATGATAGTTATGGAATTTAATATTACATGAATTTATTTTTTTCTTATCAAAGAAGATTTTGTTATGAACCATCTTGATTGTATTGTTTGAGATTCTCATATACCACAGTTTAGCTATGGATTTCAATACACACAGATCCTAAATTGTGTATTTAGACTAACTTTCAATGGTTTTGGGTTCCTAGTTTTTTCTATTAATCTATGATGGTAGTTATTTCATAATGGGTTGCCCAATATCTTCTCCCTATGTATGATGTTTATGGATTGTGATGTCCTCAAGTGAAAAGATCACTACATGCGGTGATTTATCATATGATGTGATTGTATATAGTGGGTTTTGTTTCTGGTATGATGAGGGAACATGGTATATATTTGTATTGTTCAGGATACTCTAATAAACTAGTTATATTATTGTTGTTATGAGAGTATTTTTTCACCAGTTCTCATTCAGTTATACATGATGTGGTTTCAATTATTTCTCTATTTAGTATGAGTGGTGGTTTTCCATGTGTCGTCATGAATTTTGATATCTGATTGTATTGAATTATTAAAATGTAATGAATCAATTAGAAAGTGGTGTGTGGTAGAATTTATCGATACAATTCATATTATATTAAAACCAATTGATGAATTAATCAATGAGAATAAAATTGTGACTAAGTAAATTTATTTTTTAATCTATTATGGTGATTTTTGATTTGGTTTTTTCTAATTTTGTTGTAGTACTCTCTTTTCAAAATTTTACGGCGATTATGGTTATGATCAAACTGACAGTACAAATTATTCCCACCTTATGTATATATAAAAGTTATTTTTTAATTTCATGAAGGATTTGGGGACTAAGATAGATATTATTTTTCTAGGTATTAGTGTTATTGACGAATCTATGTATTAGTTTTCTTTTAGAACAATATATTGTCACTCTTAGTAAATTTTCTAAAAACATATATATCATGGTTTTTCTTTTGTTTAAAATTTTTTTACTTATGGGTTAGTGTTTCTTGGTTGTTTTCATTCTATATCACAATCCATATTAAACAAATAATCTGTAATTTTTCCTATGTGTGAAATTATATATACCCTTAATGATAGTAAAAACATATGGACTAATGAATGCGATACTTCAAGGTCATTAATTCTCTAAATTTTTTATTTTCCCCTGAAGGGTATCTTGGTGATGCATTTTAAATTAGTCAATTGGTCAGATGTAATGGGTCAGGTTGGACGATATGAGTTTCTATTAGAGAATAATCTATAGACACATATCCTTAATTATTTATACCTCAATAGGCCTAGGATTGAAATATATCAAGTGTTTTTATCTCCCATATATGGAGGTAAGTCTCTATTTTATTGTAAAACATTTTTCATAGTGTTATATAATTTCACTCTAATGTGGGAGGTTACAAAATTTTCCATGTATATTCATTTAGGTTTTCTTGAGGCTTACTTTTTTAATATGATGGGTTATTTTCTACTTAAATAATGGCATTTATATTTTTAGACATTACATAATTTATAAAAGTTATTTTGTTTATGGAGTTCTTCAATAATTAGTTACTTTTATTAATGTTTTTACGAGTAGATCATCTATTATAAAAAAATAGGTTTCATAAACCCCAGTTCTACACTCCAGGAAATAGTTCTAAAAAACAATAATTATAAGAATTAATACCAACCTATATGACCACTAATAACAATATATTTATATAATATCACTTCCAAAAATAAATAAATATAATTCATAAATTATCTCATTATCCCTATAATGTAATATTTATTTTATATAACAAAAATCTCTATAGGAAACATATATTTAAAAACATTTTAAAATTTATTTATAATTGAACCATGCTAGGCCCCAATTTATAATTTTATTAGATATAATCTTCTATAAAAACTAGGGTATTGAAACATAAGATAATTTATAAACATAAAATATTAGTACGGTAAATCTTATCAATATTCAATCAATGTTCAAATCATATGCTTTTTAGAAATCATGATACGGGGTGAAATATATTTTTAAAAGAACTACTGTAGAAATTTTTTATCCAAAGCTATAATATCAAAACATGAAATCTCAAGGAGAAAACATATAATAAGGAATATTAGTGTGGGGATGTTATATAATAAAAATTATATACACTGAATAGTCATAGGGATAACTTTTTTTAATGCCATGTAAATCAAGCCTAAGAGGTAAGTATGTCAGAAATATAGTCATATAAATCAATAAATAGTTGAGTGGGAATCCCTACCCATTTCCCATAACATCGTGTATTTTGTTTCACTAAATTATTTCCATTTTTTAGTAATATTGAACACATGATTCTAATATACATATTAGATTGTGTATCACAACCCAATGATCCTAACATTGTGGAGTTGGAAACATTTCCTTATTCCCAGAGCCTATTGGATTAGGGATCAATTCCCAATTACAAAATCATAGTGGACAATGAATAGATTCATGATTATAATATTTATATCATGATATATAATCAAATAACTAATAAATTTAATGAAACTTTTGGACCCCAAATTTCATTAATATATTAATGATGAAACTTTGGTGACTTTATAAATTGAAAATAATTCATATGTATGATATCAATGAAACAAAATGTGGGGGAAGAGATAGGTATCTTGAAATTAATGATTATAACATTCTATAATATGAAAATATAAATTATATTATGGTTTATAAAAAATAAAAATATTTTCATATAAGGAACTATATATATGTCTTTATAGATGAAAAAATCACATTTTATCATATTTGAATAAATCAATGAAAACCCCCATTTCTAAATCAACTAAGACCCTAAAAGTTCAAATAAAATGAAATTCCTGATCTTTATAATACATTTTAAAAAATATACGACAAAAAAAATTATTATTTCTGGAAAAAATGAAATTATGGTAATTTGAAAAGAAAAATTACTTTTGGAGATATAAAAAATAAACAACCATTATGTCATAAAAACTACTTTGACATCCATTTTAAAACAATTTATACTTTTGAAAAAATGTAAATTTTTATTTCATAAAAAATGTTATGATTATTTCAGTTTTTTTTCATAATCATAAACTCTTAAAATAATTTGGAAGACAATTTTAATACCTGGAAAGGATGGCATAGATATCTCATTGGATTGATTATATATATTCATAATAAGGAAATAATTTTCTATGGAAACAAATCATTAGTAAATGATATTTAAATGAAAATTATAATTTTCCTTATATATATTTATATTTATAATTATTAAAATAAAAAAATATTTTTGATGAAACTTATCATTTATATAAAAAGTACAAGAACCGGCATTATAACACAATAAAATGAAATGTTAGTTTTCAAAATACCAGAGAGATTTATTAAAATTAGGATTAGAAACCCTTGAAATTGGATCCAATGATTAACTAATAAATCCCTTATATATTATGGAAAATTTTGTTAAAATTAATCCCTGGAAAATATATATACACACCGCATAAAGGAAAACAGTGGTGAATATATATAATATCTTAGTGAAGAAAAATTCAGATGCATAAACCATGAAAACCATGATATCACCTGAATCAAAATACATTTTTTAAGAACAAAATAATTATTTTCAAAACCATGAAATTACATAAATTTGTAAAATCATAAATCAGTATTTAATAAATCCATATCAAAGAAACTATTTTGTAAAACATTAAATATTTCTCATGAAATTAAATATTATCCAATGAAGATCTTATCTTAAATTCCACTTAGTTGACTAACATACTCAAATTTCATTCATAGTATTAACTTTTTTTAGTGATTTATTGATGAATTTCATTGGAAATTTCAAATAATATATTATTCTTTTGAATGAATATGATAAATTATAAAACATAAATTAAAATGTAACTGAAGTGAATGAAAATAAATAATCTTGAAATTTTTATTTAAGTTATGATATTATTTTGATTTATTAATTAATTTTTTTTATTTTTTAAGAAAAAAATTGAGAAGCTAGCTTGTCATTAACTATTTAAAAGCCAACAACTAATCCAGTCCACAATGGGGCCATCTATCTAAGCCTTTTATTAATAAAACACATCGAGTTGACGAGGGAGTATGACCGACAAAGTACCACATGCATAAGTAACACCAATTCATGCACGAGTTAGGCGGTGCAACCCATAAAATTTGCATATGTGCATGCGTGTCTAGGTGGAAAGCTTCGGGTTGGTTTTGGAGTAGAAGAAAAGATGCTATTTATTATATATTATCACCTCATCCACCTGAGAAACTAATCTGGGAAGAGTTATTTCCATTTATTTTTCATATTTTACGAGACGAGGTCATTTCAACATGTCTCCACTCCCCCGTGTTTTGACACCTAGCACCATCATTCCCCAACTATCTACTACTACTTGACAAAAGACCACTACCATGAAGGAGTGGTAGAATATCATGGCCCACCAAGGTAGAGCTTGAGCTCAAAATTATTAGCCACTACGATGGCCTCCCACCACCAAGGATCACCTCTAATTCCTAAATTGAAACCCATGAAGAAAATCTGGACCTAACATCTTCCACAATGAACGACTTTGGGGTTTATAATGAATCGCAACACTATTATAATTCTATTTGTTCCTTCCTTACAAAACACAATATCTTCCAAATCCCAACTGCCATTCATGGTCACATTCATAGATTATGAGATCTGAGTTCATACCTTTTGTATCTCAATCCATAATAACATATTCAAATCACGTAAAAATTTGGTTTCATCCATATAAACACAAGCATATATTAGGGGATATATTAAACAATTGACTTCTTAGGAAAGGTATCAATATTTTTTCCTTAAAAAAATGAATTATGTGCACATTAATGAAGAACCACAATCCACTTCGATGATAAGAGTTTGATGTTTAACTATACTACTATTTTTTTAGATTTATCTACTTTATTTTTTATGATTTTGTTTTAAAATAATTTCTTTCATATGAAATTTTCTTCATGTATCTACATATGTAATTCTTCCACACTCAATTATTTTATTATTATTATATACTTCTTATTCTCTTCTTTTTCTTCCCTTATTATAATATGAATTTTATTCTTCATATTTTAAAAATCTATCCATTTTTAAAAACATTAAATTTAATATTTTATTTTATTTTAATTCATATTCCATTTTTCTTATTATTTTATTATTATTTTAAATATTTCATTTTATTTAATTTTCTTATACTTTCTTTCTTTCAAGTTTACCCATCATTATGTTTTATTTCTTCCCTTATTTTATTAATATCTTCCATCTAATTATTCAAATATGAATGGGTACCCCTAAAATGAGGGGAAAACCTAAGTCATAACCTAAGAGAGGTAAGTGGTGTTTAAATTCATTAGGTAATTAAATTAATTTTTAGTATTTATATATTGAGTGAGGAAGTGTAAATTGTATGAGTCTAGCAACAGACCACTGTGACAATGAAGTCAAACCCATTTCTATTATTTTATTTTAAATTTTTTCATTAAATTCATTAAATTATATATATTCAAATTACGGATTTGAGACATTCTATCGAAGAAACAATAAAATATGGATCCTTGCATTTGATGGTGTATAAATTTTGATTAAGGTGTTCCATTAAGCTTCGTTATAGGAGGTTGTATATTTCTGTTTTATATAAGCATTAAAAATTTCACAATTAATAAATTAAATAATATTAACTTTAGATTTATTTTTATTAATAAAACTATCAGATAGAATTTAACCCATAAGAAGATGAATGATGATAGTCGTTTACAACCCCATATCGGCTATGTTCTTTCATTATTAATGACTCCTTATTTTAATTTTAGCTTAAAATTTAATAATTCATTCATCTTCAAAAATTTACATTATATTGATAGAATGCAATTACATATTTATTAGGTTAATTAGATCACATTGGTGAAAAAATATGAAGATCCTGAAGTTATACAACCCTGGTCAGCCACTGTGATTCACTGGGAATGAAATTTATATATTTTATTTTTCCACATCCTATGAGTGTTCTGGATCACATATAGTGCCATTACATTGGATCTATTTAGCAGTTTTTTAATTTTTCTATTTTCATAATCTATAGAGTTATAGTTTACTTTGGATAAATTATTTTTCAATTATTTATCAAATCATGACATATATTTGTGCATGGAAAATCTAATCATAGGTGAATGAGAAGAAATATGAATACAATTATTATTTTAAGGCCAATGCAAAATAAATTATAATATAAATATAATAGAAGTAGTTAAATTTTCAACGGAAATTTGGATATTTTGGTTCATTAATGGAGAAACCAGATTTGAATAAAAACCTCAGAACGGAAAACATTAAGGATTTCCAGATGAAGAATATTTATATTAATTCTGGAATGAGTTTTACGAATATCCTAATCTCCCCCACGTATTTAAAATATGACAAAACATCACCATTTCATTATTTTATTAGAATAGAGGAAGTCACTACCCAACTATTAAAATTTGAAAAAGAAATGGTGGATGCGACCTAGTACATTACGCAACATGATGACATACAATTACAGGAGGAAATAACCATTGAAGATGTTAGTAATGCTAAACCAACTAAAGGATTTCATCATATCATAGAATATATAACAATTTATATTACTCAATATATATTGAGTTCTAATTCCCACTTCTTATAATTTTTTAGATTCTTTTAGTCATGGAATTTACTTTAAGAAAATTGGAGAAGATGTTCATGACCATTTATAAGAACATATGTGTATCCCTTATTTTTATGAAAATCAATTTTATAAATACCTTGATGAAAAATTGGTATGTGATATTGGGAACAAATGAAAAAAAACCCTAAAATTATATAGTATAATTTAATTTTAATATAAAATTTGTTCATGTCAAATTACCTACACACATTCCCAATGATCAATTAGTCCCTACAGCCAATATTAAGCCAACAATAGAAAATAAATGGAATAGTATACAACTGTAAACCAATCAGGGGGATAACTCAAACATCATCCTCCTTGATTCATCCATGATATACCTAATTGTGGATGGGGAATATATTTTATTTTATCAATGTAATTTTCCTAAAAAATAAACAATAATTACAGTCTATGATATTCCAAATGTGGTTTTTCCAATCCAATAAAATCCACCCACTAATAGAATATGGAATATAGCTTGTAAATCTCTATATAGGTGGTCAAAATAGAGGACCGAGTTGGGGGATCGTGCCATAATTTTTCATTTTATTTTCATTCTTAGAATTTATTTTTAATTTTAATTATTGAGAATTAAAAAGAATCCACACTCAAATAATTATTATTTAGATTAAATGACATGACCATTGTGAATAATTGAATAATTCACTATTTATAGATCATGATAGAAAAAGGAATCCACAAAAATGATAATAAATAAGAAACAATATACATGATAAAAGTGTGTTTCATTTTAAATGATTTTATTTTAAAATCCGTTACTTTTTTTCTAAATATATGTTATGGAATTTCATCTAGAAAATTTCTTTCCCATGCATAATTTATTCTTTTATTAACATATCTAGTAGACATGATTTTTTGGTGTATTGTGGTTCTATTATTAGATTTCAATTATAATTATATTCAGTGAGCACAATGGATAATTAAATTGTTATAGTGATGAATGGATATAAAGAAGGGGAATCATGATTCTTGGGAATTAGTTGATTCAGGATAATGAAATTTTGAAAATAGTTTTCAAAAATTTAATTTTTTTATTGTATTATTAATTTAATAGATAAGATTATTAATGAAATTATTTATTTTCTCAAATCATATTTATCATTCCTAAGATGATTTATAGAACAAATATTTCCTATTTCCACATGAGACTATTTCCAGTGTAATCATTGGAAATTCCACCAACCAAAACATGTGATGAATCTTTTCAAATCAATAAAAATAAAAAAACACATTTAAAATGATTGAGTCATATTTTTAAATACACTTATAGATGGTAAAACATTTATATTAATACATTTTATCCCATTTATACCATTAATTCCTTTATTTTGAATGAACAATTTCTAATCCTTTTGTATCCATTTCTATTATGCTCTAAGTATTTTTATAATTTCTTAAATATGAATTGTGAGGGTGATGAAAATCATGGTGATAGGGTTACACTAAATTTTATGGAAAACATATAGGGTTTCTATTTATGAATATTGATATTTTTTATCAGTTTATTTATTATGAATTCACTATTTACCCATCATTAAAAAACGTTTAAAAAATGTAATAGTGGGTTGTGACTTGGTAGAATAAAAAATCACCAATTCAATATTATAAATTTTTTATTATGAATTTATTGGGTGGTTATGAGGACTATTCAATGAATAAATTTTTATAATGAAAAAAATAAAAATTAGAATATAAAATGTGAATAAATGTAGATAAATTTTGAAGAGGATTAAAATCATTAATTTTGAATTATTAGTTCAAGACATTACATTGATATTGGTTAGGGGGATTTGTCCCATTTTTATGGGGAGATTAATTATGTTTTTACCCTTTAAAATCAAGTATCTTACATTATAGTATAGACTCAAATATGATATTAATTATTTGGACATAAATTCCTCACAACTATAAGACTCATACACATTTAAACATTTATTGAATTATCTCATGATATTATGTGTATTTTTTCTTCACAAAGTGGAGATATTAGTTTCATTATCGGATTATTGATAAGGAATATGTTCTTATGTTATTATCACCAGTATGCATATATTTTTAACATTAGTGTTGAGATAAAAGATTAAAAGTGAGGAAAATTATAACATTCCATGAATAAATATAATAAATTTAGGAGCTTAAATTAATGAATAAATATGTTACATCATTTTCATAAAGGATAACTTAAAATATAAGGATTAATTTTTTCCTGGAAAATTGAGAAATGTAAATTATAATTTATGTAAAATTTATAATTTTGATTCAATATTTCTAATCATTTTATATTATAAATTTGAAAATATATAAATCCTAAATATGTTTTAAAATATTTGAAAATTACGAATATAATGCTTGAGGGTAAGAATAATTTTCGAGCTGAGGTATTTCACATACTAATATTTCATGAAAAATATTATTTTGTTTCTAGTTATTTTTTGATAAATTTAAATTGATATTGTCTTATAATACATTTTATTATTTAAAAATAGGAAAATATGAATATTTAATTACAATGGAGTTTAATTGGATAAAAATATATAATCAATAAATTTAAAAGTAAATTTTGAAATTCCCTTTATATATTTCTTAATTATTTATTATGATTGTTTTGATAAAAAACCTACCATGTTGGCTTATCGTCAACTAGTGGTATGATAGACGCCTAGACAACCCAGGGTGGGGGTGGTCAGCCTAGAAGACCTCCAGGAATGTATTATCTTCCTTTGAGAGGGTGAATCCCATAGAGTAACAAGTGAATTTTTGGGACATAGACCATGTGGGCTTAGAGATGAGGCCTATCCAATATGTGTTTTTGCATGTGTATCAAGGTTACCACCCCTATTTTGTCTTCTAATAAGTTAGAACCATAATATTTTTTATATACTCTCACCACTTCCACCAATGAAAATGATGTGGGTTGAGTGATTTTTTTATTGTTCATCTTTAATTGGATGGTGCCATTTTTTCTTAACATAGCTCCATACACCACCTTTAAAGACTTCCAACTATTTGTTGATGTTGTTACCCCATCATAACACATTATAAACCTACCATTACAGACCCTGTGAGAGCTTGATATCATATCGATCACCCACTTAAATGACCATCCACCATCATAGATGTCCTCTAAAGCCTTAGCCAAACCCTATTAAGAACATCTCAAGCTCCCTTAGGACACTGTGAAGGATGAAGGTGTCAAGGAAGAGTGGAGTATCCATATGGTATCTCTATAACCTTCCATCACAACTGATATGTCTCCCACATTCCCAAATTCATGCATGGTTCCATGAACGAATGATAAAAACTGAGTGTTACCCCCATGGATCTCAGTCCAAGATAAAATATTCCAAAAAAACTATCTATTTGGTTGTTTACATAAATACACATGTGATTCGTTCTATTTATTTAATTATTTTATTCTATAAAGTCCAAGGTTCCCCCTTTGGTTTTCCTATAAAAATAATGGTTATCCCACCACTGATGTAGTTCATCCAAACATGAAGGGAAGATTCCCAAGCACAGATGTGGTGATTTTTTTACATGAATTATATATATATATATATATTGTTTAAGTTTTAATTTAATTTCCCTTATAATATAATTAATGCATTTTTAATAATGTGTTTCAACAGAAACAAATTATGTTCTTCTTATTTTTTATATTCATATATCCCTCTTCTTCTATTCTTCTTATTCTTTATCACATTTTTTCCATATTTCATTACTTTTTCTATTTTTTCAATTATAATTTATTTTCATATTCCTTTTTAATTTTGTCTTTATTTTAATTTCAATATTTCATGTGATTTAGCTTCCATATTCTCTATATCGCTCTATTTATCTCCATATTATTATTTTTATTTAATTTTCTTTTTCTTCTGTTATTTGATTATTTCAATTTTGTTCACTCTGTCAAATTTGGCTAACAAGGTGTGGCTCAAACATTTATTAACCTCGGGGAGGTAAGTGGTGTTTTAATTTATTCTATAGTTTAGTTCTTATATTGATCATATTTTATTGGTGAGAAAGATTATAGTGTATGATTGTGGTTTTACCCCACCATGACATTGAACTCAAACTCATTTCTATTCAATAATTTTAATCACCACACTTCAGTACATTGAACATAATCTATAGACAGGGTTGAGTTTTTCATTTCAAGGGATTAAATAGAATACAGTGGATCCATGACTTTGAAGTTTTATCAATCGTCATTGAGGTGTTCTATTAATATTCATTATTCGTATAGGAAGAAATTTGTTTAATATGTGCATTTAGGATTTCAAAATCACTAAATAAAATAATATTAGTATAATAATGATATTTAAAAATAAAAATATCAAACTATATTTAAACAATAACATGAATATTTATAGAACCCATAAACCCAACTATCAAGTGAGTGTTCATTATTTGATAATCAAATTATTTATTTTAATTTCTATTTAATTTTTTTATCTGATTATCATATAAAAATAACATTTCATGAATATAAAAATAAATAAAAAGAATTGTTTTTAGATATATTAGATTAATTAGGGGAAAATTTTTAAATCCCCTCAACTAAGATGACACTCGTTAGCCATTTTGATGCACTAGAAATAATATGTAGAAAGATTATTTGAGAATGCTGTATGACAAGCATGCATCATTGAACGAAATCTATCGTCTAGTAAAATTAAAAGAACTATCATATTTAGAAATATAATGTACTTATTAGGATATATTAATTTTAAAAAATATTCAATTATATTTATCTATCTAAATTATATTTCTTGAATATTATTTTTTTAATCATTAGATATTATGATTTTTTAATAGACAATATTTTAATAATTTATAGGGATGATTTTAATTCTCTATAAAAAATACATATTTTATACTTTAATTATTATTAAATAATGAATAACCATTATTCCTCTGTGTATCCCAATATCCAATTTTTATAGTTTAAAAACATGGATATGATATTCGGAAATGAAAATTGGGATAAACTAGTTTCATTGTTTTCAATGATAAAATGTAGGTTTATTAAAAAAATTATTAAATATTAATAACACAGTTAAATAATTTTTATAAAATGTTAAATAAATTTTTATAAAAATATACAATCATAATATAATATTCCATAACCATTAATGATATAAAAATTATAACACTGTTCTCGTGTGGGGTAAAACCAACAAAAATTATGGTGATATATAATGATTTAAAAAATAATGAGATGAATGGATTTAATTTTAATAAAAAATTATAATTTGATTAAAAATTAATCAATATTTGAATGCCCCTACCCTAGTTACCCAGAGTCGGTGAATTATTACATAACATTGGCATGATCACAAAATATCAAGTCTCGGAAGACTGATTAGTTTAATATCTTTGGAAGTACTTGATACACTCATAAGTTTTACATTACATCATAAAATAGAAAACTACAACAACATTGTTTCCATGGAAAACACTGAGATAAAATAGACTATCCCTACATGTCAGTCATCATATACTTCTTCGTATCCTGGGAAAAATAAAATGTAGAATGGGGTGAGCTCAAATTCTCAGTAAGATTAACAACATAGCAGAAACTTACATAAATAAGCATAAACATTTAAGGAAATGTATAAAACTAAAACAAAATTCTTTTCAATAGAAAATGCATCATAATACAGAAACTATAAATTAAAATAATTCTATTTACTTACACATATGGATATTCTACTAGTCGAATAATCAAATTCAATATCAATAGCCACATTCATAATGATGGAATGCATAATTCCAAACATCATAACCACATAGTCTAGGCCTTGTCCCAAGATTACAAATAATATTTTTTCAATTCCTCATGCTAATACACTAGTTAGTCTCATGCGACCAACTAATGCATCAAGGAGCTATATCGGGCTCCACCCGTCACTAACTATGTCCAATGCATTCCTCATATGAAAAGGATTAAATGTAACATAAAAATTCGTATTAAAACTTGCATATGAAATGTCAAAAACTTATTCATAACCTATGAATAGTATGAAATAACACATCCACAGTGAAACATATCACAAAACCTTCAATACAATATGGAAGTTTTGTATCATAATAAAAAAATTTTAAACAATGTTAAAATCCATCAAAGTATGTTGACATAGATGAAATCAAATGATTTTTAGAGAAATATCTATTTCTATTTTGAATTTTTTTTAAAGGCATGTAATTATAAAAGAAAAAATTTATATTTGAAAATATTATTATATGATTTTAAGGGATTCTTAGATGATGATATAATGGTAGAAAATAGTCGTACCATCCGTATAAGTTTAAAAAACATTCTTAACTTAATTTTGTCGAAAAGGTCATAATGTACCTTGTTTGGAAAATGAAAGAAATATTACTTTATAATCATATTATAAAAGTAAAACAAGGGTATCCATTCCTTTAACCCATAGTCTATAAAATAAAAAGAATGTTTTTAAATAAAATTTTAAGTAACACAGATGTGAATGATAAAGAGGCCCATGTAGATAATTACATATAAACACCCTCAGATAATGAAAAGATTGTGAAATTAACCCTTACTTTGTACTTTTCCTTGGTCGAGGGTTGGTTAACCTCCAGTATAATGGGTAAATAATTTTTATTAAATTATAAAAGCATCATATACATTAAAATGATATCATATATGGTCTTTTAACATTGCTTTGTTAATAATATCTTAGTATTATCGTCATTTCGATGTTAAGTGATTCGTTTTACTTTATATGAATTGTTGCATAAGATATGTTTTTCATGGATAGGATGTATCGTATTTATATTAACAATTATATTAAGTATTTAAAAATTATTTTTAATCATCTAATAATAATTTGTCTTGAATGGATATGATAGTGAATGAATCTCATCACGTTCGTGGAGACGGTAATCCGTACGTACACACGAGCGACAATATAATTCTTTTGAAATTAAAAAAATGAATAATTGGCTGGTATATCATATATATAGAACCATTATCATTTTATATTTATTATTTAAATCAATTAAACATCACTATTATACCCATACAAATAATAATGTATTGAATAATAGTTACACCAGGATGTGGAGACGGTAAGCCGTACGTACGAATGTATAGTGACCGGTCATTCAAAGGATAGATACAATAATAAATATGGTTGTACCATATTTATAAAAACATAATAGTATATAGAAGATACTGGAGTTATTATTTTAGAATGGAAACAAAAAATAATGAGTAAGTGGAAGTAGAAAGGTACTTGAAAGAGGTGATGAAATATTTACCTCTTCTTCGGGTTCTTCCTTTTGATTTGATCAAGAGGGCTCAGTAGGATTGATTTTAGAATAAATTAAATCCTCTAGGATAAATAGAGTAAAGTTGATAAGGTATTTGGGCAGCGGATAGCTGGTTCAAATGTCATTTATGGTGTTTATTAGAGAGAAGGGGGAGTACCCTTTTATATGATGGGTGAGGGGCACCTTAGGATAAGCTAGAAATTTTATTTATAATAAAATAGTTTTCGGTTTCTAAATGATAAAAAATGAATTATTTAAAGGATAAGGTTGGGTTGGTATGAAAACACTCATCCAATAGATTTTATACCATTTTGGGTCACTATATTTACTTTATCTTTTAGGTTTAACTCTTAGTTAAATAGAATGACATTTACCTTGTCTCTTTTTATTTTTATATTATATGGTTGATAAAAATAATATAAACATCCAAGAGAACCCCAAGTGGTTTATTAATGATACAACTATAATTATATAAGCCTTTTGGCAGATCCTCAGAATTTAAGAAAAAAATATCAATTAATAACATAATATTTGTTTTAAAAACTCTTTTATGTCAATATTGACACTATTTGGTATTTTTTTCTAAATTCTTAACAGCATTATTACTTCGAAAAAAATTAATATAACCAACCATAAAATGTGATATTATCCTATAAAATTAGTTTAATTCATAAAAAGTTTGAAATTACATTTATTTGGATTTTTATAATATCAATTATTTTAATATTTCATTAATTAGGTAATTAATGCATCATCATTGTGTCATGAATAATATTAATTATTTAATGTATAAAAATTATAAATAAAGTACCATAATATAGGAAATGTTTTTAGATTTATAATTAATATTTATTGTCTAAGTTATCTTATGTGTAGCGCTATATTAATAATGGTTTAGTTATTAAACAATGAAGTTAACACTTTTCACACTTCTTTGAATTAAATAATAATAAATGTCCTAATCTAATGTAAGTTGGACTAAATGATGATTTTTTTATTCATAAGGTTATTTTTGGTCGAATTAAACTTATCCAATAGAACCAGGGCATGAGTTAAGGTAATAATAATATCATTTTACCCTTAATTACCCTATTTACTTTTAACCGTGGTAAATAATAGTTAAAAGGTACTATTCACCAAAAATTATTTTTATCTTATTAAACAAAATTTTACTTAATAATATCATACATTTCTCTCGTATTTTTGAAATTCAACTCACAAAAGCTGTAAAATTAAGTTTTACGTAAATTTTTAAATGCTTCTAGGAGGTGTGTAAAAGATTGTAAAAAGTTCAATATAATTTGTGTATATCTAAAATTATTATAAACTGACTTCAATGAATTAAATTGAACTTATATAGGTATTATGTTTCTATTTTTACCTAAAATAAATTTAAAATAAATAAATAATTATTTAAATGAAAAGTCAGTTTTAACCAATAATGCAGTTTTTTTCACTATTCATAAAAAATTGAATGTTTTCATAAACATACCTACAATTAACCCTAAGATAATTTTGATATTACAAATTAAAAATGAATACTATTTTTAAAAATTCAAAAAATATAATTTTAATATATTAATTTAAAATTAATTCATGTTTTTAAAACCAAAAAGCGTATTTTTAAGAACTAATAACTATCAAAATATTGGCACTTGTTTATGTCGAATTTCAAAGTGAAATTACTAAAAATGGACAAAATTGAATTAAATTGAAAAAATATAATCTATTTATACTTTCAAACCATTAAAATTTATAATTTAACACTATAATTTATTTTTATTAAAAATTTTGTTTTCAGTTAAAATATAGAATTTTTCATTATTCACGGAAATATGAATGTTTTCAGAAAAACACCAAAAATTTGTTGAATCTAAATTCATATGTCCCGATTCTAAATAAGAATTTTATTTTGTCATATTGAATATATAAATATTTCAAATTTTGTATTTAAAAATGGTTCACCATTAAATAACTGTAAAATATAATTTTTTGAAAAATACTTCTTTTATCTGAAAAAATAAATTTGTTCATACATTATGTCTAAGAAACTCATAATATAGATTTTCAAATTATAAGAATTATATAAAGTTCAAAACTTAGTAAATATTATTCATAACTTCTTTGGAACGACTAGTTTGGTAAGTCTTGTTGTACTAGAACTCAATGTTGCGTTTAGTGAAATTTATTGGATTACTTTGAAGAAATAACATAATATGAGATATTGGGGTGTTACATTCTTCCCTCCTTCAATAAATTGCATCCTTGCAATTTGAAATTATTTTTCAAAAATAAAAGTTTGAAAATAGAAAATACCTTTGTTGGAAAACCCATATCAGAAATTGGTTTAATAATATTTAGTCATAATAAGGGGAAAAGAGAAATGAAAGCGTCTCCACCAAATTATGATCTCGATTAGGAGACAATTGGTGGAAGTTAGAGACACAGAAATGTTGGAAAACATAAATATTTATAGGGAGTTATTGAGTTCATCAATCACAAACAAGTGTAAAATTGAGGGCCTCAAATCCCTAAATCTATGATGATATGAAATACCATCGGTTCAACAAAACATAATGTATTAGGATAACACCTTTTATGTTTTAAGATCCCTTCCCGATAGTTTAAGAATTAATTTACCCATAGAATAAGAGGGAAAAAATTATATATATATATATATATTCTTTACATGTAGAGTTTCATCGTTCAACTAATTCCTACCACAAAATCATTTTTCACACAAAAAGATTTCAGAAAAATTCTATTTATCCTAATTATTGAGGGTTCCAAAAATAAAGAATTTATAATTCACCTATCAGTCCCTGTAAAAAATAGATTATTATATTTAGGGACTTCATGTAGTCAGTCCAGTGGTAGGTGATAAATCCCAATCACACTATGGTTGTGGGTTCGATTCAGGCAGCTTTGCCTGACGTGACAGATTGTCACACGGTCTGTAGGTTTTCCCTTTTATAACAATCCAAAAACAACCTTAAAAATAATATCCAATTTCAAACTTAATCCATTACAACCTTTATACTTATCCAAAATACTTCTATCCAAACACACAGTCAAAAATTTATAAGGAAGTTAAAAAAATGATGATCCTTTTTCCCATGTAATAACATATGAACACCTTCGTCGTGTATTATTTTAAAACAAACTGACACCCAGAATTACCGTAAAACTTTATTGATTACATTCATTCTCCCATATCCTTTATATAATACTTGATATATTCCTTATATCCCAAATCATGAATATTACAACAATGATGAAATAATAAAAACCATTAAATAGTTCTAAGATGTTCAAGAATATCCAATATAATTTTTCCAAATCAATCATGTATTATTCCAAAATCACTACCTCGGTACCCGAACTATATTATGGTTTATCTTTATCTCAACCATATATTTTCCAAAAGTTTAACCTGCTATTGACTCACTTTTCTTGGTTCCAAATGATCTCATGTCTTTAATGAAATAGTACTTCAGTACAATCCTTATATACTCTTTAATTATTATAAAATGTATATTATTAATACAATACTGAAATAACTCAATACATTAATAAAAACATCAGAAATCTAATCATTCCTCTTCATCTTCGGTAATATCATTACTTTATTATTATCCAATAGAATCATTTTTTGTATACTCTAATAATTTGGATATTGATTCACATGGTGACCCAACTCCTATAAGATGAATAATTTTACACATGAAACATTTTTCTTATCATTGAAATCACATAATTGGTGTCCTTTTTCTCCACACTCATAACAAACTCTAATTTTCTTTAAAATACTTCCAAGGTGATTCTTTCCACAATTATCACCTATGGGAAAATCCTTCTTTTCCATCTTCCCTTTATCCATCTTTCTCTCTTTTACCCTTTTCATCTCTGGCATCCATTCAAATCCATAAGACTCATATAATTCTTTACTTATCTTATTAATACATGATAGTATTTCATCATATGTTAAAAATACATGGGATAATATTTCCGTTCTAAATGTTTGCTCAATACCATGAAAGATATGATCATTCTTACTTTTTGTATCATACGTATTGCTGGAGTTCACATTCTTTCTACTCGGTTCCATTTCTATACAATGGAAAACAATAAGCCAGTTTATGAATTATAATGAATAATTCCAAACATCTAGAATACCTAAAATAAATTAAAAAATTTATGGATATATTCCATAATCATAATAATATTTTCATTGAGGGGGGAATATTCTCATAAACTATTCATAATGGTTTGTAAATAAAATGAGAATTATCCTAATCATATCCCCGGGGAGTGTCATAACCCAGAGTGCAGAAAGTCCCATTGTCGTGAACCAGTTCCTGTTCGAGTCTAGCTCAAAGAGGTGTTTTCAGGTTTTACCCCTAGGTGCATCTTTTCCAGATCCACCTCTACCTACTCGTGTCCGGACATGGATGTATTTCTTGGAAAACTCAAAAAATCTCTACAATACCAAAATTCTAGGATGTTCTTCTACAATAATCATCAATGTCTATATTAGGGCTATGTTCTCTAACTAGATTTTATCTAAATATAGTTACTAAGGATTGTACTAAAATTTTTCTGATACCAAATGTAATGCCCCAACCCTAGTTACCCTGAGTTAGTGTATTGTTACATAACATTGGCATGATCACAAAAGATCATGTCTCGATAGACCGATTAGTTTTGTAGCCTTGTAAGTACTAGATACATTCATAAGGATTGCATTACATCATAAAATGGAAAACAACAACGATATTGTTTTAAAAAAGGTTGGGGTCGAAGCCTCCTTTTGTTATTAAAGCAAAGCAAAGACCTCTTTTAACTGGGTAGAGGGAGACCCATTACATAGCCCGAAGGCCTAGTTGGCTTATATCCCATTACATAGCCCGTAGGCCCAAATTGTTTCCCAAATTCCCATGCTTTGAATAGTAACCTGACTGCTATATTACCCGCATAGTACCGCCTTCGGTACAGTACCCTGCCACCGCTACATTACCCGACGGTCTACAATGTCGTCACTACTATAATAATCACATAGACATTCTACTCGTTGAATAATTAAATGTAATATCAATAGCAAATTTCATAATGATGGATGGTATAATTCCAGACATTATAACCACATAGTCAAGTACTTGTGCCAAGACTAAAAATATGATTTTTTCAAGGCTTTGTGCCAAGAGAGTAGTTTGTCTAATGAGATCTACCGATGCATTAAGAAGATGTATCATGCTCCACCTGTCACATACTATGTCCAATGTATTCCTCATATGAAAATATTTATACCTAACATAAACATTCATATTAAAAATGGAATACGAAATTTAAATAATTTATCCATAAACCATGAATGGTATACAAGAACACATCTATAATCAAACATGTCACAAAACATTAAATACAATATGGATGTTTTTTATCATAATAAATCAACACCAAACAAACTTAAAATCCATCAAAGGATGTTGAAATAGATGAAATCAAAACATTTTTATAAAAAATATCTCTTTCCATTTTGAAATCCATTAAAAGAAATGTAATTATAAAAAAATAATATATATTTGAAAATATTCTTATAATCATGCATGGGAATCATCAATGACTTTATAATGGCAGAAAATATCAGGATGTGCCGTATAAGTTAAAAAACATTCTTACATTTATTTTGCTGAAAAGGTCATAAAGTACCTTCATTGGAAAACGATGGAAAGATTCCTTGATAAACATCTTATAAAAGAAAAACAGGGGTATAAATGACTTTAAACCATAGTCTATAAAAATGTATTAATGTTTTGAAATAAATTTTTATGAAACATGGATGTGGATGATAAAGAGGTCCCAGTAAATAATTATATATAAAAAACCTCTGATAATGAAGTGATTGTGAAATTAACCCTTACCATGTAATTTTCCTTGGTCGAGGGTAGGATAAACTCTTGTATAATGGTGAAATAATTGTTATCAAATTATAAAATAATAATATACATTAATATGATATCATATATGATCTTTTAATATTTGTCTGTTAATAATATCCTAGTATTATCATCGTTTCGGGTATTAACTAATTCAGTTTCCTTTATATTCTTTGTTACGTAAGTAATGTTTGTTATAGATAGGATGTATCTTATTCATATTCAGAATAATATTTTGTCTTTAAATAATATTTTTAATCATATATGGAAAATTATTCTTTAATGGATACGATGGGGAATGAATCTCATCGTGTTTGGGGAGACTGTAATCCGTACGTACTCACGAGCGACAATATCATTCTTTTGATATTAAAATACTATACTATTGGATGGTATATAATATATAAATAATAATTATCAGGTTATATTTATCATTAACATAAATTAAACATCATTATTATACCCATGAAAATAATAATGTATTGAATAACAATTACACCACTATGTGGAGATTGTAAGCCCTATGTATGCACATATGGTGACATGTCATTCAAAGTATGGATAGAAAATTGAATATGGTTGTAAAAAATTTATAATAATATAAGAGTATATAGAATATATTGGTGTTATTATTTTATAATGGAAACAACAAATAAAGAGTAATTGGAAGAAGAAAGGAACTTGAAAGAGGTGATGAAATATTTACCTCTTCTTGGAGTTCTTTTGTTTTGTTCAAAAGGGCTTTTTAGGTTGGAATTCTGACTAAAGGAAGGACTCTAAGATTAAGTTTGGACATTTTAGGGGTATTTAGGTACGGTTTGGCTAGGAAAAATGGCTTTGAAGGTGTTAATTATAGAGAAGGGGGAGTGCCCTTTTATAAGAGGGGTGAGGAGCACCTTGGAAAAGCTAGAAATATTATTTTATAATAAAATAATTTTCGGTTTCTAATGGCTCATAATTGATTTTTCGAAAGGATAAGGTGGGGATGAGTTGAAAACCACTAAAACAATAGGTTTTAGAGAGGTTTGGTTCAATATATTAACATTTCCTTTTAGATTTAACTCTTAGTTAAATAGTTTGACATTTACCATGTCTCTTTGCATTTTTATATTACATGGTTAAAAAACATACTAAAAACATCCAAGACAACACCTAGTGGTTCATTAATGATACTCATATATTTTTATTAGACTTTTGGTTGAATCTTAAATTTTTCGGGATAAAATATCATTAATAATATAATATTTGTTTTAAAAACTCTTTTATGTCAATTTTGGCACTATTTGGCATTTTTTTTGATAAATTCATAACAGAATTATTACTACAAAAAAAATTCATATAACCCACCCAAACTTGTAATATTAACCTATAAAATTAGTGTAAATCATAAAAAGTTTCAAATTACTTTTATTTGGATATTTATAATATCAATTATTTTAATATTTCATTAATTAGGTAATTTCTATGTCATCATTGTGTCATAATGAAATCAAAATATTTAATATCTAAAAATATAAGTAAAATACAATTATGTATGAAATATTTATATCTATCTAATAAATGTTTATAATTGAATTTATTTTATGTTTAACGATATATTAAAAATGGTTTAGTTATTAAATCTGAATTTAACACTTTTAACTCTTCTTTGAATTAAATAATAATAAGTTCCTTAATCTAATACAAGTACACATAAAGGATCGTATATTATTCCTAAGGTTTTTTTGTTCTAATTATACTTATCAAATAGAATTTATACATGTGTTAGGGTAATAATAATATCATTTTTACCCTTAATTTCTCAATTTACTTTTAACCGTGGTAAATAAAAGTAAACAGTAACTATTCACCAAAAATTAATTTCATCATATTAAACCACATTTTACGTACTGATATCAACCTTGTCTCTCAGATTTTTGAAACTCAACTCACATAAGCGGTAAATTATGTTTTATTTAAATTTGCAAATGCTTCTTGGAGGTTGGTAAAAGACGGTAAAAAGTTAAATAAAATTTTTATATATCTAAAACTATTATAATCTTACTCCAATGAATTAAGTTGAACATATATGGGTATTATGTATCTATTTGTACCTAAATTATATTAAAATTAAATAAATAATTATTTAAATGAGAAGTCAGTTTTAACCAATAATGTAGTGTTTTTCACTATCCATCAAAATTGACTGTTTTCAGAAACATAAAAAAAATTCACCCTAAGCTAATTTTGATATTTTGAATTCAAAAAATAATTCTATATTACCAAATTCAAAAACATATAAATGGAAATTATTTATTAAAAATTAATTCCCATGTGAAAACCATAAAGCGTATTGTTAAGAAATAATAACTTTCAAAAGATTGACACTTGTTTATGACCAATTTCAATGTGAAATTACTTACAATGACCAAAGTTGGATTAAATGGTAAAAATATAATATATTTATTCGTACAAAACATTAAAATGTATAATTTAACCCTATAAAATATTTTTATTAAAAAAGTTTTTTTAGTTAAAATATAGCATTTTTCACTATTCACCCAAATATGAATGATTAAAAAAAACAAAAATCATTGGTTGAAACTAAAATCTAATGTCCTTATTCTAAAGAAGAAGTTTACATTGTCAAATTAAATATATAAATGTTTCAAATATTCGAATTAAAAAGTGTTTTCCATTAAATTGTTGGTAAAATTGCATTTTTTTAAAAAAAACTTCTTTTATCTGATAAAATAAATTTGTTCCTACATTATGTCTAAGAAACTCCTAATATAGATTTTAAATTATAAGGATTATATAAAGATTAAAATTCAGTTAATACTATTCATATCCTCTTTTGAATGGCTAGTTTGGTATGTCATGGTGTGCTAGAACTCGGTTATCCGTGTAGTGCAAGTTATTGGATTACATTGAAGTAATAACATACTATGAAATCTTGGGGTGTTACAAATAACAATTTTCCTGACTAAATTCATTATTATAACCAAACATGTTGGTTGGTTTTTAGAAATGTAAATCCACCATCATGGAGGTGGTACTTCACACATGACAACATTTAATTATTACATTTCAAATGAACTGGGCTAGAATGAATTTATATAATAAAATATCATTTTACTGTTATAATTTATAAATATTATAAATATATACTATTAGAATATAAATTTTTTACCATCCAACAATAAAAATTATGAATAATGAACCACATAGCATTGTGGATGTAGTATTTCACACATGTGCATCCTCATTTTTTTATAGTGGATGGAATTTATTGAATTTTGATTGATAAATTAATATAATAAAATATTATTTTAATACTAATATTTAAATCATTATATTATCTTGTCTATTAATTTTTTTTGAATATGAATATTAGGAAGAAATTACTAATGAGTGATAAATATACAAATTGGGAACATATGAATTATCCTCATAATATCATTATAAATAGCAGCTCGTGATAACAAAGTGAGACTAATGGATTTCGATAAATGGAGAGGATTCTATGCTTATAATAGTTTCATAGTTCAATGATTAATTTAGATGATATTTCTATATTATGATATGGTGTATGTGATCCGATATATTTGAAAATTAAAGTGTAAAATTGGAATTATCCATTACATATCAATTATGGTAAATTGCTATTAAAGTGTAAATTGTTGAAAATGGTAAAATTATAAATGGGATGAGGTTAAGAAGATCCAACTCCCATCCACACACATTGACAATAAATTTTAAATTTACTTAGATATTTTACCCTAAGTAAAAATATTTTTCGCTTTTAAATTTTATCACGGTAACAAATGATATTATAAATGATAATTAATTTATTGAAGCATTTGAAAAATTATCCATATAGGGTTATTTTAATATTTTTAATTAAAATACCACAATAATTCTATAAATTTAAAAATATTTTGTTTCGATCTTTTAATATCATAATTAATACACCTGGTGTTTAAAAACACTTATTATAAATGGTTTGTTTTTTACATAAACAGTATGCAATGCTAAAAAATTTCATTGTCATTTATTTACATGATAAAAACTGGGTTATAAAAAAATAAATGATATTTAGCATATTTAAGATTATAATATAATATAACATTATAGTAGTATTTTTTAATTATATGAATATAATGTAAACCATTTTTAAATTGTTTTAATAATTCATATAATTTCTAAAAAATAAACATTGTTTTTATAAGTTATTAATATTATTTAAAATTAATAATTTTACCTCATAAATACATCATAAATTTGTTAAAATGTATATTAAATTTATATTACTTTCTTAAATAATGTCAATGTCTTAAAATTTACAACATTTGTATTAACTATATTTTTAACTATTCCCTAAAAATCAACCATTTTATATGAATACCAAATATTAGCCTTACAAAAATTTTTATACTATGATTTTAAAATTAATTATATTTTATATAAAATAAATATAATAATAATATATATGTATTCTAATTGAAAAAATTTATAAAAATTTAAAACTAGTTTTATAAAAAAATTATATTTTATAACCTTAAATATTTTTAATAGTATTTTCTATACATTCCAAAATGATTAAAAAACATTTTAAATTTTTATTGTTATAAAATTTTCATTGTAATATTCATATATTGTGTCATGTTCCATTATAGATATATTTTTGTTATGAAATTAGTTATTGAGTAAAGTTTTATATAAAAAGAATTTTATTCAAAAATATATCAGTGTTATATTAACCCATCATTAAATAAATTACCTCTTCAGGATTTTAATAATAACTCACTAATGACATATATCTAAATATATCTAAAATAATGTGTTAAATAATTCATAATTTCTAAAATTTTATCAATATAACAATCTTTGGAATTATATCTTTATCACTTCAAATATGTAAATTCTACTATTTTTTTCATCCCTCAATGCCAATAGTCTATCATAATTGGTCATAAAAACTAATTTTAAATAATTTTCATCTAAAAGGTGTTGATAGTTTTCATAGTAATGATATACTACAATGGTTGAGGTGAAATTTTATTTCCTAATGCCTATTAATTTTCCCAAGAAGTATATAGATCCAACCCATAACAAAAATAATAATAAATACTCAAAAAATAAAAGATAATAGAATATCACAATCCAAAATTAAATAGGAATTAATATGGGAAGCCCTAAATTAATTATTTTTCTCCAATAACACAATATAATATCTATTTGCGGTTAGTTGGTACTTTTGAAAGAAATCCTATCAATACCAGAGTCGCTAAAAATAAAATCAAATAACTAATATATAATTATTAAGTGGATAGTATGTTAAGAATAATTATCACTATCCACATCCATTTATATGGTAGTTATTCAACTATATTATCCTTATTATTTTGGAATCTTGTGAATATAATTTTTTTATTATTTTTTTCAGATCATTTATTTTTATCATTTCTAGGTTTCATGCTTTAATTTTTTTAAGAATTAGTGGTTCATTAAGTTGAAAATTATTTCATTTCCCCATGTCAACCAAATATATATTTCTTCTCAGAATCATGCATCCCTATGGCCTCCCTATTCTACCCATAATACATAATCATATTCCTTTGATACAATTCCCTATTTGATTCTTCTCACATAATTCACATGTCGAATATAGAAATTTCAATCATCAAAGGTAAATAAACCTTTTTAAATTATTTAAAATCATTTATCTCATGTTCTTAGAGTTTTCATGAACATGTAAGTTCATGTTATTAATCATAAACATAGGATTTATCACACTACAACAGATCCCAATTGTTTTCTCATGGGTAAGTTTGTAATTTTTACATGAAACCCTTTATTGACTTGGTTCTTTCGGGGTATAGCAAACTGAAAGCGTTAATCACTGGTGATATATATTAACATTATAACAGAATCACCATACATAATTTCATCAAAAACTCAATATCATAATTTATTTCTATATGACATCATAAAATTCTCATTTATATAAAATTAATTCTCTATTGGATCAATATATGATTCTTTAGGATTGGATGTATCATATTCAATAACATAATTATTTGACATAATAATTTTCTCTAACATCCTTCAATGAAAATTTAATTAACACAATAATTCCACTCATGAGTGGATTTACAGGTGTTTTGTCTTTTACCAACACATCATACAATAGAGTGCCACAACCTTGTCTTTTTTATGGTGCCCAAATGGTGATGTAATTTCAAGGAAAACCACATATTCAAAACATAAAAAAAATGTAAATGATGTTATCCAATACCTAGACTCATGTTTAATATGTACCCACAACGTTTACATTAATTTTATAAAATATTTAATGCAATAATAACTAAAATATTCCTCAGTAACAACTAAACCCTTCTCTAATTCCAACTATAGAATCCAATACCCTAACTCTCAAATCTGGGGATAAAAACATATACATTACATAGAGGATAAAATACTATGTAACGTCGAAAACACTAAATATATATACATATATATATATATATTATACATAATTTATCTAAAGAATACATTTAAAATCAAGAGTTTTCTCTAAATTCCAAGAATAGAAGGATTAATATCTTTGGGGAGTAGTTAGATGAGAATGAAATTTTACAAAACATCTAAACATTTTTATATAATCTACCTCCTCTACACCCTCTTCTTGACACATTTTAATTTATATTCATAGTTGTTTTGTGAGGATGGAAATCATATGAAATGAGTAAGATAAAATTCTCAGTTGGGGATAATATATCAAAATTTCATCACGATAAATATCATAATCTTATGAGAAAACATGAGTATGGGAGAAAAATGAAATTAAAAGGACCATTATACTATAAGAATTTTCCATAATATAGATTTCAAATACTTGTAACCTCAAAATAAAAAACATGTAAAACATCATAAGAGTGTGGGAAAATGAGAAACATTAACCAATCCTTTGAGACTAATCATAGGAAAAATGGTGAAGAAGGCAATCGAAGTTGAGTCGTAAAATTAAACTACTGGAATAATATATGAATAAAAATCCAAAAATAGAATAATGTGAATGACTGAAAAGATTTTCCAAAATGGATTTCTGTGAACCAATTACTAATTAATATATTCTATAAAGGATCACCACTAGAATAAAATAATCACATATCAATTGGAAACACTATTATGTTTCCGAAACCAAGTGGAGTATCCATCTGTTATTGATTCCCATAACATAATAGTGTTAGTATTTCATCCTAATTCCTAATTTTATATAATAGTATATAAATAAAAATCCAATTAATTAATTATAAATTTAGGACCCCAAACCATGTCATTAAAAAATTTATATATACCCATCCATTTTAAATACGAAAACATTCACTATACATACATCACTTAAATTTAACATGTAATAGATAAAAAATTCATGAAAACAATATTATAAAATGCCATTAAATATCTATAAAAAGTATTTAGATGATGGATTAAAAAATTCAATATGTAACTTATGGATCATTATGAATATTCTTTTAGATAGATAATAATTTTATTTCAATAATTGGTTATATTACCTCAAAAATAATAATAAATACCAATTTATTATTTTCTACAAGTTATTTCCATTAAAATAAAAAAAATTACAATTATATTGAATTTTCAAAATTGTCATCTAAAAAGTGAGGATTTCCCAAAAAAATATAAAATTATGATTATTTAGATTTCCTTCTTTCATAAGTCATCAATAACATTGAAATAATTAATTCTTAAAAGTTAAAATTTAATAATCCCTTCCAAAATAATTAATTAATTATAAAAATATAACTTTATCTATTAAAAAAATTTCATTTTCATTTTCCAAATAATCAATAGTTTAAATAAATTTGAGACAAATTTTGAATCATGGAATGGTTTGAAAAATAAATATTGGGAAGCATGGAAATTATTGTTAATGGTATCATATTTTTATGGTGCATAAATACATTGGGGGAATGAAATTAATGAAAATATTCATTTTATAAAGAGAGAAATTGAAATTGAAATATAAAATAATATGGTGGATTCAACAAACAATAGATGGGAGGATAAAAAGATGAGATTTTTCACAAAAAAAGGATAATAGTTTTATCAAAATAACTTATATTTTTAGAATTAATTGAATCAAAAACCTATGAAACATTACTTCATGATGGATTTGTAAACAAGATAGATTTCTGAAAAAATAATGATTAAAGAGTCCATATAAATAATAAAAATATATATAAAAAATTGTAGAAGTGGTGATTCTACATCATATCTCAATTATGAAAAATTGAGGCAAAATCCAATAAAAATAATACGTTTCATCAAATATAAAGACATTTAATGAAATAAAATGATATCCCATGTAATACAGAATAAATCATTTGATTATTATAATATAAATAAATTATGTACTATTCATAATATATCAAATATATTATGTTCCATAATGTGAAATATGTCTCAAGAAATTAAATTTGTGACAATGAACTCCTTTCCTCAAATCCCACATAGTAAAATGCTCCCTAACCACCATTAAAATAAAAATAATTTCCTTAATGTATAATTTAAAAGAATTAATCATAAACACTTCCTTTTATTAAAATCATTTATAACCATTAATCTTGAAATTGTTACATAGTTATTGTTTATTTTCATTATTTTTAGATTTTTTATTGATTGTTTACTATATGTTCCATGGTGATACAGTTGTTTCTCACAAGTTTGTTCAATTGTCAAAATTACATCATTATCCCATATTTAATATAGAAAAACCAATTTTCTATAAATAAAATTTCTTAAGTAGAATTTCACAAAAATGATTCATTAAAAATGGCTTTGGAGTGAACTAGTTATTGCATTGATAATGATCATAAGGTGTTATAAAAATTGATATACAAAATAATAAAATAACCTTTAAAAAATTAAAATTAATTAAATAAAATATTATTTCAATATATTACCATTATATAATAATAAATTATTATTCATTATGTTTCCATTGTATATAATTGCCATATGTCGTAAAATCAATCCAAATGTGAGTTTATTGTAACGATTTAATTATTTTTGAAATTTTTTATAAAATATTAATATATCATTTAAAAAATATTGATATTGTAAAAAATATCCTTCTACTTAATTAAATATTATTTTTTAAACCATCCATGTTTGTTGGTGAGGAATAATGAAATCTGTAATTCATGGAGGAATCATACGTGATGTACATGTTATTAAATATTTAATTACTCAAAAAAGGGATAATTAGAACGAATATGATAAATTATAATTTAATAAATGGATTTCTAAAATATTTAATATTTACATTAATAAAATTCATTCTTGGGACCATCTATGATAAGTGGTGATAAATAATTAACCACATTGCCTAATGTTGGTGGTAGTCAAAATGTTCTCGTGATAGAAGTTATTTTATTTTGCTTACTGGATTGTATGTATTGAATATTGGTTTCACAATTAGTATTTTAAAATTTTATAATATTAATAAAACATATTTGATATTATTATTGTTGATAAACATTTAATTGGATATGGATATTAAGAAGAAAAGACTTTCGAGAATGAAATACTGTCGTTGAGAACATGAGATTTCTCATAGATAGAATCCTTATAAAATAGTTGACTTTAAATAAATATATATTACCATTTTATCAATAAAATTGTCAACTATTCTTTTTGTGGTTTAAAATAAAAAATTAAGGATGAATTTCTAAGAAATAGGTTTATTGTTATGTATTATAAGTGATCCCTTTTCATAATTGAATAAAAGAAAATTTTTGGAAGATCCGAGTACATTTTAATAATTGTATATAATTATTCAATTATAAGCTGATATAAAAGTGTATAATAATTGATAAGAGGATGGTTGGACATGGAAACACTTATAAATTTTTTTGAGGAATCATTATTTCAATAAAATATTCATAAGTATTAAAACTATTTCTAATTATTTTCTTTCTACTTTGGTAACTAATATCTTAAAAAATAGTGATTAATTTAAATGATAAATGGTAAAATAGACCATATATTATTTTTCTAACATCATGATTTAAAATGAAAAAAAAGTTGACAAATAAAATCCTTATGGATTGGAAAATTTAATTTCATTCTTGCCACACTAGTTTTATATAATCATTTTTCAGAGAATCTATGTTCTAAGCCCAATATTTATATCATGGATAAAATTATTAATGGAATTAAATTACATTACATAAATTAGAAGACTAGAAATATAAATATTTACAATAAAAACTATTCAAATCCATGTTTTATCCTAAAAATAATTTATTAACAGAATAGAACAAAAACTGTAACAAAATTTGAATAAAATGTTACATGATATCTAAAAATTGATAATATATTTTCAAGTTTATGAATAATACTTATAATTATTAATTTCACCATTTTAATATGTAATTTAATAATTAAGATGAATAAAAAAATGATGTATATTTATTATATAATTATGATGTGATAACATTTTTAATTATAGGAAAAATATTTACTTTTATCTATTCACTTGAAAAACAACTAATTTAGAAAAATCAAAAAAATAAAACTAAGATAATTATTGAATTATTTAATTTTAAATTTATTTTAATTAAAAAAATTAGAATTATATTATTAATAATTCTGTCATAAAAATCTAAATACAATATATAATAGAAAACTATATTTGAAAAAACAAATCTATCGTAAAACATTAGCAGTTTTGAACACTGTTTTATATGAATTAAAAATAGAATAAAATATTATTTATTTTATAGTTTCTTTAATTTTTATGTATTTATTATAATATTTCTCTTCTTAATCATAAAACATTTAATTTTAGGGTTGTTTGTAAGAAAATATATCAAATATATTATTAATTTAATGAACATATATTCAACAATCAACAATTTTTATTAGATTTTTTCTCTATACTGGATATAGGAATGGTATATATGGACATGAAATATACATCCACCCCATCCTACCGTCAATGGATTTACAAAAATGATTATTTAATGTGTTTTAGATACTGCATAACCAACCATATTGTGACAGTCCACAAATATTCCGAAATTCTCTTGGGGTGAGTTGATATGAATAGTTGGTCTATTGGATTGGATCTCAGAATGTAGAGGGAAAAGTTATCGAAGGTCGTAGAAATCAAAATCTAGAATTACCTCACAGTGGCAGTGTAATGAATTTTGTTTTTTTCTTGTTGTTAAATTCATAACGAATTTGAATTTTGACTCCCAAATATAGTTTTTTAAAAGGGATTTCATATTTTTTTTCAATTTTAAAACAACAGGCCATTGCATATCTGGTTGATCAGCAACATAGAAAATATATTTTGCATCTGTTGACATTATAAAAGAATCTATTGTGTCTTTCAATCTATTTATAATAACAACTATCATTCTGAATTCATCGTGACTAAAACTATTTTTACTGATAAAAAAAATTCAGTTAAATACGGGAACATTAATTTTAATGTAATCAACCTCCCATATTTCCTAAATGACTCTATAATATACAGTTGTTATAGAAATTGGGTTTTTATCCTTAGCACTCTAAAAATGAATTGATTATATAAACACCAATAAACCACTATCTTGAACTGCACTTATATTGTCTTGACCATTCGTAAAAAATGTATAGCCAATAAGGTCATAATCGGACCATGTTATCACATATAAACATTGACCACCCACTAACCATCATAATGTCCCTGATATATCTTATCTACCGGGGAAGGTATTTTTAAACCATGAAAAAATGTTTTGTTCTGCTCATTCAACAACCACAACTCTTTCTTATTTTGATGACATTATTTCAACTCATTAAAATGCAATATGATATACGATTGAGCATCATCTATGTTATTCATGATGTATAATTATAACTTCTTCAATTGTTCAGCTGACAATGATTTGACATTCATGCCATGAATCCCCTTTCCCTTATTATTAACTCATTAATGGTGAGATGGAGGCAATCCTATATGCTCCTCCATAGCCATGTAGCTCGTACAAAACACTACAACCTCCTCAGAAATATAATTTTCAATCATAGAGGCTTCAGGACAATATAGATTCTTAAAATACCCCTTCAATATATTCATATAACATTCAAAATATACATCCAATGAAGATATACATGTCCACAAAGAATTATTTATTGAATTAGATGAATAATTAAATGCACAATTATATCAAAAAAAGAAGGAGGAAAATACATTTCAATTTGTCTTTGTATATACATTGCATCCTTTTCCAAAATGTTCAAAGCATTTACTTCAATCACCTTATATCAAATTGAATTGAAAAAATAACACAACATCATTGTAGTGTTTATGACATAGATATGAAATATTCTATGCAACACAACTGGTATAAGTTGTTGTATCATGAAGTGACAATCATGAGATTACATACCTATCAACATCGAATACTTCAATGAGAATTTTTTTGTATATTTGAAGAATAACCTTGAGGCACATTGATAAAATGAAGTCACTGAAAAAAAAAATTTCACCTTCTTGGATAATGTGTGACTATTCGAGTGAAGAAATATTCGTTATCGATTAGGAGTAGGAGCTGACTCCAAACATATTCCGATTAATAGTTAGTCTAATCATGCAGTCAACCCATCTTTTGTCATTCCTTTAATATTTAGAAATTTTTAATCAAACTGTCACATATATTCTTCTCCATGTGCATGACATCAGTATTATGTTTCACTTCATGAAACTTCCAATATTGTAGCTCAAAAAATATTTCCCTTTTCTTCCAAATATTTTTATAATTACCATATTTCTATGTCTTTCCCAATGTCACATCATGGTTTTCCACCCACTCAACATACTTATCAGGGGATAATGGTTTTGGAGAAATATCAAATTATTGTGACACCTTGAATGCCTTTTTAGTGTTCTATTTGAGTGATCCATATGCAAGAACTTTCGATGACACATGTACACTATTTCCCTCCCGTGATGCAATTGACAAAATGAAGTCTGTTGTTCACAAATTGGACATGTTTTACGCCCCATAACATGGTATCCAGATAAATTTCAATATTATGGGAATTCATTTATAGAGAACAAAAGCTCTGCATGCAGTTGAAAATATTCCCTTTTGTAAGAATCATAAAACCTAGTACCATCCTCCCTTAAAATATTCAAATCATCAATCAATGGTGAAGAGAAATCATCGATATCATTTTCGAGTTGCTTCGGACCAACGATCATTATACTCAACATGACATATTTTTAAATCATATAAACTTCATGAGAGAGGTTGTAAATTAATAGTAAAATATGACATGAACTATGTGTTCTTTTGAGGGTTCAGTATGGATTCATTACATCTTTGAACAACCCTAGTATGAGATTTCTAATTTCATTTCCAAATGTAGGATATTTCTCTTCAATTATCATCAGTTGTGGACAATCATCTAGATGATTTATTTTTCTATCACATATCTACTCATTAGTATGACATCCTAACATTTTTTCCTCATGTGAATAGTAAATAGACATTTCAAACGATGAATTATAGGAATATACCAAATTACCTTCGAAGGGAACTTTGAAATCTCTACATCAGCCTGTTATTTTTCATTCAACTTATACAGTGATTTCCCTCATTTAGGACACTCTGACAGAAATTCATATTCCGTCTTATATATCATACAGTCATTCAGACATGCCGGTATTTTCTTGTATCCAAATCCCATTAGGCATAATATTTTCTTGGCATTATAATGTAAATCTGTAATATTGTTGTCTTTTGGAAGAATTTCTTTTAGCAACTGTAGGAGATTTGTAAAATGTTTTTCAATCCATCCTTGTTTCACATTCCTGTTAATCAATCTTAACGTCATTGAAAAAACCATAAAATTTATATAACCAGGATACAATGATTTTTTAGAATCACCATATAGACGTGCAACTATTGGTTCTATCTAAATTTTTTCTACATTAATATCACGGATCATTTCTTCAATTTCATCCGAGTTAACTTCTTGTAAATAATCATCACCAGTAGATATGACATTTTTTCCAGTTTCCCCATGGCAAATACAAGGGTTGTGACTCATATTAAAACCCTGAAAAATCATATGATCATTGACCTCTCTACTTTTCAACTTCATCATATTCAAACATTTTAGGCATGGATAGAAAAAAACATGTCACTTCTTTGAACATCTCATTTTGAAAATTCCAAAAAGGCATTAACACCTTCCTCATATTCATTACTCATTAGATGTGTCATAATCCATCTTTGAATCATTTTTATCAATAAGAAATATCAATGTTATACATCTTGTTATGATAAGACAAATATATATTTATATGAAAACTATCATAATTTTAATGTCATTATATTTTGAAATATAAAAAAATTATATACTTATTTGGAAAAAAAATCATGAAAATGATTTTAAAAAGAAAATATAGTTAGATATAAAAATTTTAATTTCATATAGGATTTTTTCTTCTCATGGTTCAAAAAGAATACATCATGGTGAAACATGATACAAAATCCACCCATCTGTAAAAATGATATATGAAGTGTAAGTATTAAAATTTGTATTCATTCACAACTAAAAATTACACATATCCCAATGATTTAAAACCATTGGGATATCTCCTAAAACTATTGGTATATTATACCCCAATTTTTTCACACAGCATTTGCATGATGGTCATTGCAATATCCCTATTCCAACGATTCTATATGAACCGTTTGTAAACCCACCCCTGGACACCCTCACCCCCTTGGAAACCCCTCAACCCCACTGGTCTCCACCCCCACCCCCTTGGACAACCCCCAGTCACCACCACCCCCTTGGACTACCCCCACCCCCTGTAAAGTCCCCAACCCCTCTAGATAACCCTTCCCCCACCCCCCGGACACCCCCACACCCTGGAACCCCTTACCCCATTGGACATCTAACTCACCACCTGGACTCCACCCCCACCCCCTAGACACCCCCACCCCATGGACACCACCCCCACCTCTACCCCCATTGGACCCCCTAGATACCCCCACCACCCTTGACAACCCTCTCACACCCGTGGTCACCACCCCCACCCCTAGAAACCATCACCCCCATGGATACCACCCCCCACCCCCATGGACACCACCTGGACACCACCACCCCCTTGGACAACCCCCGCCCCCCGGACATCCCCAAAACCCCTCTGGACATCTTCCACCCCTGGACACCCCCATCACCCCTTGGACTACTCAATCACCCCTGTACACCACCCCCACCACTAGAGACCCCCACCACCCTAGACACCCCCACCACCCCCTCGACACCCCCACCCGATGACAACCCTACCCCATTACAAATCCCCCTCACCCCAACGACACCATCAACACTCCCTTAGACACCCCATGGACACCACCACCCCCTTGGATAGCCCCCAACCCTCTAGATTCCCCCCCACCCTAAACAACCCCAAACCTCTAGACAATCCCCACCACCTAGACACCCCCACCCCATAGACACCCCTACCCCCTTAGACAGCCCAGTCACCCCCTGGACATGACCCCCAGACCCCTAAACACCCATACCCCCTTTGACGGCCCCCTAACCCCCCATGAACACCACACCCACCTTCTTGGACACCCCCAACCCCTTTGGAAATCCGACACCCACTTGAACACCACCCCCACCCCCTTTGACAGCACTTGGACAACCCCACCCCAGGACAACTCCCAACCCCTGGACACCCCCACCCTATTGGACAACCCTTATACACGCACACACACATGATGAAACACACAAAAATTATAAACATGCATGATATCACATCAGTATGTTTATTTTACTAGAAAATAATTTACTATGGTATAAATGACCACTATGAAACTTACCAAGATAGCAAGAAGAAAAATACAAAAATAACAACACAAAAAAATTATTTAGGGCATTGTAAAAAAAACTGAAACTGATTCGTGTGTGTCTTACTTGTGTGTTTCGAGTCAACCAGATAGATCTGATGATAACAATGATGTTGAATGATGTTGGAAAAATGAGTCAGGAGAGAATGACTTCGAAGAATCCTTTGTAGTTTATCTATGAGAGAGAGAGAGAGAGATGAGCCATTGGTTTCCCAATCGAAGAAAACATAATGACTGAATACTGGGTGAGATAGATCATTTAAAAGCTTTATCATGTTGGTTATTTTATAACCGATGTGACAAACTATTATTTTATGTTAACAATGTTAGTTATTTAATAACCGATGAAGAAAATAATTTATCATGTCTGTTATTTTATAACCGACCTGATAAATGGTGTTTTATCACATCGGTTATTTTGGTAATAAATGTGATAAATTTCCAATATTTTCTTTATCATATCAGTTATTTTATAACTGACCTGATAATGTGTTGAGATTCGATATATCATGTCGGTTATAAAATAACCGACATGATAAAGCTAATCTCAGTTTTTAATATATCGGTTATAAAATAACCAATGTAAAAATTGATTCTCATCAATTTATATTGTCTGTTATGTAATAAATTATGTGATAAATCGATTTTAGTAACTTTTCACGTCGGTTTTATAGAATCGATGTGAAAAATACCGATGTGTTAAATGTTTTTTCACTAGGGATGGAATGTTTTATATGTTATTTACATTTCAATATTGATTTTTATTTATCATGTTTTTTCAAAAATAGGGTCTATCAATTATATACCTTTACATATAGATTATTCTTAATGATTAATTATTTCATCACATATATTGAACCATTTCCAAATATTTTAACTCACCCTTATTTTTTCATTTCACCATGATTCCTTGAATTTTACTATGAAACTAATTCAAGGAGTAAGAGTTGGAATAATAAAATTCTTATAAGTTAAAAAATTATGTTTTAATTTTTTATATTTATACTAATAAAAGACTCATGTATATAACTAATTTACAATGACTAATAATATATTTGATCCATTGGGACATGATTTCTTTGTATCATTTTCCAATTTCATGGTAGTAGGAACACGATTCGTGCTACTGGTGTTTGGGTTGCTACATTTTTAGTAAAATAAACATTGAGGATGATTCATGATTCAAGGTAAACAGATTCTTAACACAATTTCCCTAAATTGGGTTATTTCACCTCTTCGTTTAATATGCAATGATGAGATTATGTTTGATATTTCCTATAATTATAAACTATTATATTTCTTCATTTTTATATGGAATATACTTTTTTATATTAAAAAATTATCAATGTAACATTACATCAAATTTTAGGATCATTATGTATTTATTTTACATTATGACTTCATATAGGGAATATTTATGTTTCAATTACCATTGAGGTATATTTTATTTTATTTCACCACTAAACACCATATATCATATTTTCCATTGGAGATTTTAAATTATTTCCTGTTTACATTTTATTTTTCCTCTAGTTTTTATGAAAAACAAATTAAGTAATCATTATAAAAAAACATGACCAAAATTATGATTTTTATTTTTGAATATTTCTCTATCATATCAATAATATTTTTTAAATTAATTTTTGTTACAGAAACTAATGATTTCTAAATCATAAATTTATTATGATTTAAAACCATTTTTCAATGATTAAATTTAATAATTTTAATGATTTCTGTACAGGTTATTAATCTATATCATTAATTTTTTATGGAATATAATTAAAAATATTTTCTGTCTCATATATATACAACATCGTGACCATTATTCATGATTTATGTTACCTTACAAGTTGTATGTTTTTACCAAGTAAAATATTTTTTCCATTTTTATTTTATTTGTTCAAATAAATCTATCAAAATATAAAGATATTGTTTTATAAACAAAATTTAAAAGGGAAACTATTTAAAATATATATATTTTTATCTTACAAAACAATTTTTCTGTTATACACATTACGTCCATTCGAAATTACATTACTGTAAAGTAATTTAAAATTAAATTTTAAATGTTATACTTTAACCGCTTTATATGTTATTTTGATGTGATTTGTAACATCATTTTCACTATAAAGTTAATAAAAATATATATTTAAAATTTTTAATTGCATTTTCCTCTCTATCTACCGAAATATTATGATTTAATTAAAGTTCCTAATTTTTTACAAATTGATAGTATCTATATTCATAGATGTACTATACATAATTTATAATATTTAATTCCTCATATACACATTACTCGAAACACTATGAATACCCTATCATACCAAAATAAAATTAGAGGGTGTTCATCAAGAACGATACTTTATTTTCTAATTGGGGTAAATATTCACATTCTATAAACTATTTTCCAATATCATTGTTTTATTAATGAATAATGATTTCTTACTATATTAATTATTTATTCATTTATTCTGATGAATGATTTGGATTTATTATGTGATAGGTCATTACTAATGTTGGATATACCCTCCATAAAGTTTTTAGTCCCATGATTTAAACAATAAAAAATATTAATTTTGTCAATTAATAATGATTTAGGATTTACTACATAAGAATTTTATAGTCATCAAGGTGTCTTGATTGGGTATTTATCTTAAGATTATAATGTATATTATTATGTCTCCCATTACTATGAAATAAGTCACTTATGTCGAAGATATGTTGATTCAATAATCTATATATATATTTCGATTTTTATTATATATTATATGAAATTATATTCTTATCAAATATTAAATCAATATTACATATGAGTTATTAATTCTATAATAACATATGATGAATTCTACCCTATATAAAGTATTTGAGATTACTATTATTAGGATTTCATTTCTTCATGTTATGAATAATTTTAACACATATGATAAACCATAAAGCATATTATGTGTGATGAATTTTTCATTGGATATTAAATAAATATTAGGGGATCATAAAATTGGGTGTACTAGAAAAAATTACCATTCAGTAAAAATGATATTAATGTTTTTATAAATATAATTTCCCTAATTATATAAACTTGTATCCATAAAAAATATACATTGAATGCGATTTTATTTTGGTTATTGATATTTAAATGATTTATTGTTAGATTTGGATCTCATAATTTCATGTTAAAATAGAAATTTTTTAGAATTATATCATGGTGTTTGAGTTTTTCATATCGATGACAAGATTCTACACATAAGGAATGTGTAGTTTAATTTATACTCAATGGTTTTTTGACCAAACCTTTCATGTATTATGAGGGTTAATAAATATAGTGAGGATTTCTAATTTTTGGGGGGACTGTAGAATTGAATAATAGTGAATCACTATAAAAATTAATTTGGGAATGTATGTATTATAACCTCATAAATTTATAGTGCATTAACATGTGATATGAGAACCTAACCAGTCAATGTATGTGGTTGGATTTCAAAAAATATCCTTAAAAAATAATTTGTATTGTAAATTACTTTAATTTTACATCTTATGAGGCGAGGGATTGTTCAAATGGTTTTTTTAATATATTATTTTATTACATAGGATTAATTTAAAATTATAATTATGAAAAATAATCATTAATATATAGGGGATAAACTGATTAACAACTCACCAAACTATCTTGAGTACTCAACCTAAAGTGGATCTACTAGTGGTATCATAGAAAATTGAAGGTTCCTGCTGAATAATCTAATAATATACTGATTATGTATAATAAAAATTTAGTATATTGATGTGGTTCCAATACATATTATTGAATCATCATTTTTATTTTGAGGAATATAATATTTCTTTACCTCCTATCTCATAAAAAAAATTAAGAGATATATTAATAGTGGTATATAAATTACCTTTTAGGGGAATACTATAAGTCATTATAATTTTATAATCATGTAGGATTTTGGAATAGATGAATAATAATTTGTCAGTTATCTTTTACCTATTTTTTTAAAAATCAAGATACATAAAGATTCCTTATAAATTTAACATAAATAAAAGTTTATTTATGATTGAAATATTTTAGTCATTAAATAAAACTAGTAATATTATTCAAAACCTTCCCAATATGTAATAATGTATTTAGATGGAAAATTTTCTAATTAAATTCAATAATATAATAAAATATTCCAAAACAATTAGAGATACGGAGAAAAGTTGAATGCTATTGTCATTCAAAAAAAATCAGGATAATTTAGGAGAGTGATTTCTTAAATAATCTATTATTTGGCATGTTGATTATATCTCTCTTTGTATGGACTACATAACATTATCTATTCTAAAAGATGTGAATAATTTTTGTTTTTATGAACCACATCAATGAAGAGATGAAAATTAAGGATGGAAAAATGAAATAATTCAAGGATATTGATGATGTGAAATCAAGTGATTCAAATCCTTAAGAAGGGTGAAGAACATATGAATAATTTTTTAATATTCTAAAAAAGAATCTAAAATTTGGAAAGTGTAATTTAGAATAAAAATAAGCACCATTGTGATATAATAATATGAAAATTGAATATGATTACATAAATATATCAATGAATTGTGATATAGAATATAAAATTATTGTGTAGGATGAGAATCATCTGAAGAAAAAAATTGAGTTATTTTTATAAGAAATACTCAATAAATAATAAAAGGAATTTTATAAGAATGAATGAATTATATTAATAATAACCAAGTACAAAATCAAAAAATTATGTTAATATTATATCGCATACTCAAAAATTATTTAATATTTCTTGCAGTAAAAAAGATAAATGAGATATAATAGTGCCATTATACTGGATACCATAAGAGTAAGAGGAATTTTAGGAGAAAAACACATATATATAGAAAGGATAAAAATAAAGATAATAAAATAAAAGGGTAATATAATTGGGAGGTAAACATTATTATAGTAATAATTAAGAGAAATATGTTGATTAAATCAAGAAATATAAACAAGGGGTAGATGAAAATCAAAAATATGGGAAATTTATATAGGATAAATTATTTACGAAGGACAGAGAGTTTTCAATGACAAAATAAATATTTTATAAAAAATAAAATTATTTCCAAAAGTTAAAATAATTCTTATAGAATTCAACTTCTATTAAAATATGATAAATATCAAAATTTTAAGATCAAGGTTCCCAATAGACATTTTAAATATGATCTAAACTATTCATGGGGAAAATATTATTGTTTGGAATATGAAAATATTTATATATACTGATTTACATCAATGTAAGGATGAATATAATAATATAATAATTTCCTGCTAGGAATAATTATTCTTAATTTGATGGAGGACCAAATAAAAAAGTATCTTGATAATTATAAAATCAATATAGAAGTTAAATTTATCAATATATATGATGGTTTTTTTATGTTTTAAATCATAAGACCGGGTTTTTAAGGAAAAAAAATTATTTATGATGGTATAGAAATTAGCCAAGGGAATCTATACTGAGTTACTGAGAGTATATTATTCAAAAAAATAACCCATGAAAAACTATTTATCATATCATCCTTCCCAAAGAATGTTTAGTTTTTTAGAAGAAAAATATAGGTAATATTAACATGATGGTTATTGTGTTGAGGAGTTCATTACTAGAATACTAGGTAAGTTATAATATAGTGTGAAGGGAAATGATGTTTTGAAGAAGAAAAAAGGTGGAAATCTACTTGGTGTAGAGACTATATAGAATCCATGTATAGGAAATATAGAAGATGATATTGTTAAGAACGAGTTTTTAAAATCTATTCCATCCTCATTGAAAATTTATTAAAATATGAATAAAGAACAAATGAGTACTAATTAGAAATGATGAAATTGTTTTCACATGATGTAATTTAATTTCATTAGAAGATTTATAAAATTGAAATCCAAAATAATTTATAAAATTTTGGTGGAAACATTTAAAATTATTCAAATTATAGGATATATCACGTGACAATGTTTGTCATCCCAAGTATAATTAATGAGAAACATAACACAAGTAACATGTAATTCATTTCATTTAACGGTTTATGTCAATATTAAAACTCCCCATATATAAATAGTTAATGATAAAAATATGATTATATATCCTTTAAAGGGTGATCATTGTAAAATTGGTATTAATGATTCATCATATAAAATGATTTCATGAAATGATGGATTTTATTGTAAAAAAACCCCTCTTTATTTCAATTTTAACTTATAAACAATGAGGTTTATCCTTATTACCAAAAAATTTTGTTATTTTTTTCACATATATGCTATTTGAATATATTTTCATACAAGGAGTTAGATGAGGCTAAAAAAATTTTAAATATTAAATGGAGAAACTAATCATGGAGAAAATTTACATCCATGATTATATTTTAAGTCCACATATAGTGAAGGATGAAAATTGAATATGAGCCATCAAATCACGATTTTTAATGAATTTTAAATTTTTCTATATCTGTAAAATATGAAAATTATGGTTTTCCAATAACACTTTTTTTTTAACATATTCATATAAGACTAATTTATTGATGAACTGATTCTTGAACTTAAACTAATGGTAGTATATTATTATCTTTCTCTTGAAATATAAAACTATTTTTATCCAAGATTGGTTTGGGATAGTGTTTTCTGTTAAATTCTTTTATACATAATCCTTATTATAAAATTGAGAGAATATGTCACATAAGGAATATATTAAGAGAAAAAATTGATGGCAATTGTTTTTACGCTGGACTAGACACCAATTGACTTGTATTTTATAAATAGTGTCTCATTGTAATGAATCATTCAATATTATCATTCTATTAACAAAATTAAATCATGCAAAAAATATTTAAAATTTAGAAGAAGATATTTTTGGGAAATCATGAGTAATCAGGAAGATGAAATTAGAATGAAAATGCCTTATATTCTATTATATTTTCTTTTAATAGGATTGAGAAGAATACAATAACCATGGAAATATATTTGGTATTAAAAAATGATTAAATTTAATAATTGGAGAACCCATTTTAATTTTAAGAGATAAATATTAAATTCATGTCAATATTATTTGTGGCATGAATGCTTATAATTATAATGTGATATCAGAAAAAAATCATTAGAGGAGGAATATTATGGCCGAATGGCCCGAATACCTTATTTCTTATTTGATTATGGATAATCCCCCTTTTAAGAGTTTAAGGGGAACACAAACATTACCTATAGGCCCAAGGAACAAGGCCCGACTAACTCGCTTTACATGACCCAAATGCCTAGAGGCATACCATGCCCAATACATGACCCAAAGGCCAAGCCCACTTGAACTGCCCCTCCCATCTTCGGCATCATTTGATCACCTAGCTCCCCACCTCGCATTGCTGATCTTCTAGCATAGACCCCTACAAAGCTGCACAATGCCTGGTCTCTATGGCGGCTGCCATACCCTCTCATTATTTCAATCTAGTTATCTATACATCTGGTTGCAGCTACTCTAGTTGCTCTAATCCTCTTCTGGGGAATGTTCTATGTGAACTGGACTACTCCAAGTTCTCTGTGGCCCAAAGGCCTTATGGTCTGAAGGACTTTGATGACCTGAAGGACATTAATACCCGTACGCCCAAACTGTTGGAGAACTCCATGATGATGCTTTTAGTTGACTTAATAATTTTGAACAATTTAAGAAGACATGGATATTTTATAAATAAATTTTTCTAAAGTATGATATATGCACACTAGACATTAATTGCGTACTCATACATGGAAAATTTTTTTATTCATTTACAGATTGACATCTAAATCATTGGTACTGGGAAAAATATTTATGTGTATTTAAGATAAGTGTAATAGTAATCGGATTCATGTACAAATCATTTAGATCTATTATCAATAAAAATCCAAACATTTGGACCTAAAAATAAGTCATTGGAATCAACATATGAGTCATTTTGGACTCCATACATGTACTCTAAATTCTATATAATAGTTATTTGGAGGATGCATATGTGTTATCAAGGGTTTCATAAGAGTCATGAACATGAAAAATAATGTGTGAAGAATGATTATATTTATTTATTTAGTTTCGATAAATTATAAAATAATGAAGGATGTATTATGATCATATGATGATAATTAATAAACATTAATAACATAAAATTATAATCTTATGGGATATATTTTCTCTTCTAACAGAATAGTAATTTGATATTACTTCCACACATTATTAAAAAATACCACATCCCATGTACATGAATCCCTAGAATATTTTATTAAGAATTTAAATAGAAGCAAATAATATTATATCATATATATTCAAAAAAGTAAACAATCCCATGATTCTAGAAGATATTGAATGATTACTGTATGGGATTTCAAATGAATATTTTTTAAGTTAATTAATATTTATAAAATATTATATATTTGAATGAGATTTTTTAAAACAAATCGGTATTAATTTTATTTTATATATTTTGTGTATAAAAATCATATTAATAATATTTACGTTATTTTATGAAATGTGATGTCTGTTTAAATAAATATGGTTAAATTATGTAAATTTATATCATGATACTCATATATATCTCAGAGATAATGAATAAAAAGGAAGTTTTAAGTTTTAAAAGATGAGTAATAGGACATTATTATCTCATGAATTTGGTGAACTATAGATAAATCCAACACTCTTATTGACGTATTAAATATCTGGAAGAAAGTGTGAATCTAAACCACTATTCCATCCCCATGATATTAAAATATGCTAGAAGAGTATCTCACAAGAATACATAGCGGTAATAGTATGATATTCAATCTTCTACACCCAAAAGGTTATGTCTATTTCCTATATGATGTTTCATAGTGGGACCCATTTAATGAATTTCGATGGATTTCATAGAATTGAGAATATTTAGCTTTCTAATGGGAATCCAGAATAGGATCATAGTGAGACTCTATTATAAAAGGATTTTGAATTTACCTAGTGTATCCAAAAAGCATTATAATTTATGTATCCTTTTTTTGGATTTATAATGACAAAATAAAATATGTAGTATATAGATATTTAACCTCTTAAAAATACTTTTTATGGGAATTAATTTATTATTGATACATACAACATTAAAAAGAGTTTGTATTTATCAGATTGAGTTATTAACTGATCATAGTTTCTAAATAAAAATATGAATTTTAAAAATTATCAATTTATTCAAAATTGAACCAATAAATTACCCCCAACCCTCCACCATCACTAATAAATCCAACATTCTTACATAGAATCAACATTAGAGGATATTTTATCAGTAGTGGAAGACATTTATATTACCGGTAGAAGATCAGTTGATAACATTATAGAGTTGTATAAAATAATAAATGATATAAAGTGTTATGTTTTTTGGTGTGGGATTTTATGCCCATACATATGGTGTTTCAACATAAAAGATTGTTGATGGGAAAGGGAATTATTATGCAATAAAAAAGGATTTTAAAATAAAATGGATCGGTGGTAGGAGTATCACATGAAATGAGATATGAGGATTACATTGTAAACTATTTATCATTTCATAATTAAATCCGATGATTTTATACTATTTTTTATATGGTGATTTTTGGAAGAATTAAATGGTCACATGGTTATGTTCCATAAGTAGAAGAAATATTCAATGATCTACTATGACATAGTAAAACATGACCTAAATATGGTAAAATATTTATACACATTGAATAATTTAAAACATCCATATTAATATATGTTCATTTATTGTGTGTGTTATGGTGGTCCATGATTGAGTAATCCCTAAATGTATAAATTATTCTCCAAATTGTTTTATAATGTATGGTAAATGTAATTCTATAATTAGATAGCTCGAATGGAACCTAGGAATGAGTTTAAACATTACCACACATATTCAAAAAAATATTTCCAAGACATATAAATATTAATAATGGATTGAAATATTTTAATGGGAACAATACCCTTATAATTTATCGTGAGGTTCATTCCCAAATTTATTAGAAATTCATCATGAACTATATTTATAATGGATATTCTAAAAACATTTCATCCGTACACAAAATTCAAAGAGCTCCTTCATGGTCCATAATTTTAAAATTTAAAAAATTACATGGAATTCTTTATAAGAATAATGTATCAGTAAAAATATTCATAACATGAAAAAATGAAAAATAACTATACATGTTAGAAAAATTGACCAAAACTGATGAAATATAAATACAAAATAATAGTATACTGGCATCAATACCCACTCAAGTGATTATCTACTATATGAACCTATGCCACTTATACCATTATCATTCTGATCCATTCATATAGGTATATTATAATACTAATTGATGAAAGGATATTTACTAACAAAAAGAGTCAAATATATCCCATTTCATGTGAAAAATAAGGTTGATTCCAATAATTATATTGAATTCAATATGTTACCTAGATAAAGAGTGTATGTATGTGGTCAAGTGTATGTGCATGAATTTTTTTGGAATGTAATCGTTTTTTAATAAAACTCAAATACTAAATAAAATAAAATAAAAGACAAGTATAAATATACTTAATACTTTGAGATTATAATAAAAAATGCACCAAAATATCTAACACTTGTACTATCTGGGTCATTAATGCCACCACATATCTATGTTTGATTATCCAAATACATTTATTTCCTAATTAGGAACATAATAAATAATGATCATTTAAACATAAATCACTAAAAAGATCAATCACATCATTAATAATTATTCACTCATCAGATTTCCGCACAGCAAATTTAATTATGTAATTAAGAATTTAAAAAAAATTAACATTTATTGATTTTGTTTTCATGTAAAGAAATGGCCATAAAAATTACAAATAAAAAATATTTTAGTCAATAATTAATTCACATATATTTAAGTCACAATGTTAAAAAATTCACATAAAATGATTTTTTTTTAAAATAAAACCTTTATCATAGAAACATTATCATTTTCATGACATATCATCAATGTTTTAATAATGACTACATGCATGTCAAAAATCATCCATATAACCATGGGGAATCAATTTTAATAAGTGGTATGTCCATAAAAATATTGGTAAGGGATATAAAAGTATAATTCTACCAGTCTAGTGAAAATATCAAAACCCATAAAATGAAAAACATTAACACATTATTACATAATAATATTAAATAAATCACATCAACAAGAAAAATACTTCATTCTTACAAAAATAAAAACATAAAACCCCATATATGTAAATGGGAAACCCCTTTTAGTAAAATACTATAATCATATTTATATCTGATGTTAAGCACATATTTGAAATGATTGGTTCCGTGTTTAATCTATTAAATAATACTCACAATTTAAATCCATATTTTTTCACATAAAAGGTAAAAAATTATAAAATTCATTAAAGATAAGTAATTTAACTCTACATTAATATTAAATTTTTTTGTATCACTAGTTTTTAATATATAATTATGAAGTACCATATCATAAATATAACATTTTGTACTTAAACATTTCAATAGTGAAACACTCCAAACCCCTATTAAACACTTTTAAAAAAATATTTTGGTTATTTAAATAATATTTCATTCCAAAAAATCATTTTCAAATCTAAAATATAACAATCAATGAAAAAAAGATTTTTATTTGAGTAAAACATGAAATCCTAAATAATATGTTAATCATTAAATAATAATTGTGTAAATGGGAAATGTCATTGAAATATTATATGTTATAATATATCATATTTTATCCATTTCAATAACATGAAAAAGTGAGATAAGTTTAACTTTAAATTTATATTTATCATGGAAATACATCCATAAAATAATTTCAAGAATATAGACATGAATGAAAATTACTTACGAAACAAAACATTAATGAATTTAAAATGACGTTTCATGTTAATGTGGCCCTTCTGTTGAGTATGAAAATTTATGAATATTTTTTATCATCATTAAAAATAAACTTATTTAAATTACATTATTACATAATTTTTTTATTTTTATTATTCCCATTATATACCTATTATAATCGATTAACATGACATTATACATTTTGATGATACTCAGATCAAATGTCCAAAATTATATAAGTCGATAGAGAACGTTAAAATATGTTTTTATAAAATAAACTTTAGGATAATTATCATGAATTAATTAGCTTTTTTAAATATAAATTATACCTTTAATCTCATGAATTAAATATTGATAAGGGAAATGAACTTTTTTAAAATCATATTGACGATAGATTGTATGTATGTAAGAGAAATGATTCCATATTTTGTATATTATGGAAAGAAGATAAGTATTATATATCCATTAAAAATTTAAAATTATATCAATAATACTATATAATTTCATTAAATACAATTATATATACCATCCACATTTTCTAGTGATGAAAAATAATTTTATCACTTCATGGAGGTGGTAATCGAAATGTATGCACAAAAATCATTATCATTTTCAAGTGAATAGAAATGTATATAAAATATATGATATATTAAAATTAAACAGTGATAAATATACCATTAATATCATATGTATACATTAAATCTGTCTTAAAAAATCATAATGAGAGGTGGTGATGGACAACTAATCACATTGTTCTATGAGGTAGTAGTTTGTTATAAATATGAACTATGGTTTCACTTCATATTTTAAATATGTGGAAATATATATCAGTTATAAAATTAATTTAGTAAGATATTAGTATTTTAAAGTTATTTATATTCTTATTTTATTTTTTTGACAGATTTCAATGGATATAGAATAACAACTAATTTAAAATTTCATTTTTAATAAATACACATCTTTAAAAAACAATTAATTTTAACCCCAACATAATTTCAACAATATTTTTATGATTAAAAAAACATCTCTGATTTATGTAAGGATTTATAGAGAAAATAATTATACTCAATTTCCAAACCCATTTATTTTTATTTTTGATGAAAGCAGTACAATAATTTCTCTTCTATAAGTGAAGGAAGTGATACTATTGGAATTAAAAATGTTATTAAATTAATATAAAACTATTCTCTTAGAAATATTTATCCAACATGATTTAATGATAATATATGATTTTAAAGGTCTAAATAATATATAAAAAAATTTGGATACATTTACATTATGTTTTTTTATCTAACATTTATCTTTTTAGGTTATTATCATGATAAAAATGTTTATAACACTATTAGGGCCTTGATATATACATTAAAACCCAATTTCCAATAAATCAATAATGTAAGATATTTTATACCATATATTAATAACTTGGATAATGATAATATTTTTATGAATTATATATCATATAAAAAAATACTATTATAAAATAATATTTATGTCATTAGTTGAAATCGATGAAATATTATAATATAATATATGAAAACACTTCTGAAATGGTTCCAAAATAACATATATAATAAAAAAATGATATGATATAATTATTTTCAATATATTAAATTTATCCGTACTTTGATATGAATTTAAACCTTATCATTTAGGTTAACAAAATTGTTAACCAAATATAAACATTACATTGTTAAGGAATAATTAAGTATTATTGGGTTATAAATATACATTTATGTTAAAATTTATCCATATATGTATATGTTATTAAATATTATACAATTTATCATCATAAATTTAAAATTTCCAAAAAATGACTTTTGAATAAGTTACTATAATAATTTTCAATATAAAATATCATTAACGTGATTTTGGACCCTATACATTTAACAAGTTGTTAAAATAAAAATGAAAATAAAGTAATTATAATTTAATACTTTTACACATCCATATAATTTTTTTAACAAAAAAATGAATTCAGCACATTAATTCATTACAATTATATTAAATTTTATATTTTTGAACCAATTATTTCATATTTCAACTAAATAAATAATTATGGTTACAGTGTTGCATGTAATTTAAAGGTAATAATTTCATCACTAATAAAGGGATGTTAATTACCCTACAAAAAATTTATCTTCCAACTAACTTTTTTTAAGAGAACATTTGTTATCTTTATCCTCTTTATTGAATATTTAAGTTCCTTAATGAATGAAAATGAAAACGTAGACATTATGTTTAACATAAATATTATAAACGTAAAATTCAAAGAAATATTGCACCAATAATATTTATATTCAATAAAGGTATGGAAATAACTACAATACACTAATAAAATTGTAAATATTAATGTTTAAGGGTAATTGTTTCCCTCATCATATGATTTATAACTTTAATTACATGATTTACTATTATCGAGCTGAAAATTTTTCATTATATTAATTATTCCTAATGAACTAAAAATACACAACACTTATTGTAAAATGAAAAAAAAATTTAAATATTTTTTTTGAAATAAATTAATAATATTGATATTTTTCAGTTCATGAAACACAGAATATAACTTATGTTATATGAAAGAATTAAAATTGGTTTTTTTACATGAACCACCATGTTTGTCAAACACTACAAACAACCCATATAAAATTTTGCGGTACCTAAAAAGGTATGTTTGTGTTGTGTTACAAAAAATTTTGAGTTTCTTCGATAGCTTGGGTTATATGCAAGGATGATTTTTTTCAAACTAATATTTAATATATATATATATATATATGTTAATATGTTATTATATATACCACATATCCGTTGGAATGGAAGTTACATATAAGATTATCTAAATTTCGAAAATATTATCTATACATGTATAAAAAAATTAATCAATCAATAATCCATTTATTATAAATTAATGTAAATAATATTAAAGAGGTAAGATATCCCTTTTCCAAAGGAAAATTAATTTTATATGTACAAATATAATTATTTCCAAGTAAATAAAAAATAAAATTTGATTAATTCTTTTAAATATATATATATATATGTATGTATGTATGTATGTATATATATTCAGTCAATATTTTTTACACCCACCAAAAAGATTTTATATTAATAACATAAAACAAAATCCCTGTTTTTTTCATAAATAAATCATTTTTTAAAATGTTTATTTTACCACCATTTAATGGTGAACCAATTATATCAAAAATTTGAAAAATATATAATTTTATATGATGAAATAAATACCATTTTTTAAATCATAATATGAATAAAAAAATTGGGTGAATATTTATTATTTGTATGCAATGTTTAATGTTATGATGAGTAGTAAAAAATACCAAATATATATTAAAAAAACATTTTAATAAAATTTTCTTTTATAGTAAAAATATATTTTAATTTGATTTTAAAATATAATTAGAAAATTATAAAAAAAAATAAATCAATTTAAGTTCATTAGAAACAATTCCACATTGAAATTTTACATAAAAAACTGTTCAAACATTTAGACTTTTTCACATTAAAAACATGTTATCTCATCCCATCTTCTAGATTAATTTTAAATTAATTGCTGCCACATATGTAATTATAATTTGGATAAATGAATCCCATATTTGGAATTAGATAATTTATGATTTATAATATTCAAAACTTATTTTTTGTCCAAAAATATTATCGAATTTACTTAAAATTAATTGTAGTGATTATGGTAAAAATGAGCTTAATTAATGATTAAACATTGAATATAAGGTGTCAAAATATCACTAACCATCTATAATAATTATAAAGATAATTTTTTCTACCATTAAACTTATATTAATCTATTATTGTTGATTTTTAACCTGTTAGGGATATGAAAATCGGAGGGAGCACTCATATTTGTTCAAGAAAACCCAATGTGTCTATTTCTCCACTTATAAAAGGATTTCCCTCCTATAATCACACATCTTATGACATATTTCATCATAAAAACCCTCCCCAAATAATCAACCATGTTCCTTATTCTCAACCAATATTCCTCAATTTAGTTATAATGCAAACATGGTTTTTCCTTTGGTGCAAACCAAAAGGATTTACCCAATAAGTGGTAACATTCCTTCCATATGATCTTTTGTTTTTATTTATTTCTCCACCCCATACTATATAATTTTTCAAATATTTCAAAATAACCTTATTATAATCAATATAATGTGATTTGTTTGTTATTTTTTTTATCTACCCTCAAACATACTTCCATCAAATGGAATAAGCAATCGTCGTTCCTATGAATATAGGACTACCACCTTGCGAAATATTTTTTTTTGTTTTTCAATTAACACCATTTATGATTGGGAATAATTAGTGAATTTATATTTTTATCTGATATATATGATATATTAGAGTTTTTTTGATTCTTTAATTATTATATAACACTTACCTTCATGCTTTCACTTTGGTGTAAATATGATAACAACGTTAGTGGATGTGTGGACTACCAACTCTTCAATGGGATGTGATTTATTCACACTATTTATTTTATGTATTAAGGATGGGTTTAGTAAAAATAAATAATATATATGAAATAAAAATTATTCTATAATGATAATATACTATTATATATATATATATAAATTTAATTTATAATATTTCATTCAATATTACTATAAAAAATAAAAGACATTCCTGTCTACACATGGCCTACCGTATCGATGAATGACATATTACATTAAATATTTCAATGTTTTATATATTATTATAAGTATTTATATAATATATTTAAATATTATTTAAATAATTTTTTACATTATTTGAGTAATTAAATAATTAAATATTTAATAGGATCATGAATAAGCGGTCAAAAAATATATGAAAGACAATTCAAATATTACCTGAAATGTATCATTAACTTGAAATAACTAATAAAAGGGTAATATAAAATCATAATAAAATCATATATTGTATTATATATGAAATAAAGGTTTTTTGGTTGATTGTAAATAAATTTGTACTTATAATATAGAGGTTATAAATGTTTATGAATAAATTCAGGCCTTATGGTATGAGTTTTCTCATATCACATTTATTTCTGTGAGACTTATTCCTTATTTATCACTCTATTATATAATGTGGTGTATATAATTACCATGAATGTATTATATATTTCATGTAATTTATTTTTCGGTTATTTACATTTCTATTTTTTTATCTTTTTTATGGTGTTTTTTGATGGAATGTTACCAAATCGATAAATTATTTTTCCCTCAATTTTCTTATTTGACATGCATGTCGTGTTATGAACATATATTTTTAAATTAGTTATATATTATTCCCTTGAAATGTTTTATCATGAATATATATATTTTTCATTATATTTTTTATTTAATTTAATATATTTCCATTAGGGGTATTTATATTAAAATATACTAAATAAGATAGAGTTTATTACTACAATATCACTATGTATTGATATTTTTTATGATTAAGCTTCCACTGATGAAATATTTTGATCCAAATCTCCAATATTCTAGTGATATTTACTATCCTACAGTTTATCATGATATATTCATGTATTGTATCTATTTATCAAATTTTTTAAAATTATGTTAATTAAATTTTTTTTAAGAAAATATGACTTACTTTTCCTTTTCGGACAGAAACATGTTTTCTTCAAAAAACCATTCATCCTAAATTGTTTTCAAAAAAAATTTTAAATATATATTTCAATATCATTTTCCTGGGAATATTATTTTAAATTTTTTTCTTGTTTACTAGTATTCATTTATAATTTTTAAAATCAATTTAAAAAATGGTTTTTTCAAATGGTTTGCTTATTAAATGGTGTTCTTCATTGAATAATGGTTATTTTCCTCATATAATGTATTCAAAATAACATTCCAAACAATAATATAAGTGTTGGTGTTACTCATTACTTTAAATGGAAATGATCCAAAGGTTCCATTCATATTCATTCTATGAATGGTTTATGTTTTGATAGTATAATTTGTATGGATCATTTTTCCCTTTCACATGTTATATGTTAATCAAACCCATTTCTATTTATTGGTTATATATTTATAAAAACTATTTTCATTCATTTATTATATTCATTTGAAATCAACTTTCTTCAAAATGTTATTCTTTGAGGAAATTATTATTAAACCTATCTCTTTTAAACATGTTATAATATCGTGACGTGTTTATGGTACACATTTGATTTCATTGGATATGATATGATAGATTATGATATTTTGGAAAAAAATTAGATGGAATTAATTATGAGATGTGTGCAAAATATATCTCACTCCAACTCAATGATTAAATATTTTTTTAGCCTCAGTAATTATGGGAAACAAGTTGATAGGCTTGACATAAATATAATACTAGTGTGTCATGATCGAAAATTGGTAGATGGGGAAACTCGATCCACTATTAGAATATGGGGAAAACCTATCCACTATGGTATATTAGGGAACCCCAATCTGCAATGGGAATATGGGGAAACTTGATAAACAACTAGAATATGGGCAATCCCGATCCACTATGGGAAGAAGGGGAAACCCAATCCCTTATATGGAAAGAAATCCATTTGGGGATTGTGGTGTGTCCCACCCAGTAGACGTACTCCAAAAGAAGTTCCCTAATAAGACACGTCTATGAGATTTGGATTCTGTCAAAGGATTTTTATGCATGAATATGGTTACAAGTTCACAATGTTATGTGTGATCCTAGTTTCTCATCCATTAGTTTAAGCGAGATCTAGATTCCAAGTCCATAAATTTATTAGTGAACCTATTTCTATTTACAAATGTCCCTAATGCTATATGATAATGTATAGGGAATGATTCAATGTTTAATTCTTATGTTATTCCCTCATAGATTATTCTCTTCAGTCCAATATTAATCTTGTTTTTTGAATAGTGAATTTTTATTCCATGACTCATGTATATGATCTTTAATATGAATGGTATTATCATCAAAAGTTACTCAAGTGATCTCAAACCATTATGTCCATACTATACATACAAACCTATTTTGATTATCCAAACTTTCAATATGATCTCACCCCTTTCTTGTGATTGCTTTTCCAAAGTTATAATGATGATTTTTGTTAATAGAAGTACTAAATGGTATAATCTTTATAGGAAACATTGAAAATATTTTGCAAAAATAGAATATTTTTTTACCATGTTTCCAAGGACACTGAAAAATTATTGTCAACAGGAATATTGTTTGGTAATAGCCATAATATTCATTGCATGTAATGTAATATTAATGCTTGTTAATCATGGGTCTCAGTACTTATTTATGAAATAATGACATTCTGACTCCAAATATTGAACCAATTATTTATGATTCCATTCAATATATTATACAAATTTTATATACAATTAATCCTAAATAATTTTTTAATTTTATTCAAAGATATTAAATTTTAACACTAATTTTTTTTAAAAAAATATAATTATAAAACTGATTCCAATGAACATAGTTAAAATATTTGTACAATATAAGAACATATTATTCTTTAAAACCATTCATAAAATATAGAATAAAAAATCATGAATAAAAAATATAGTGTTGAATAAAAATAAAAATAATCCCTTCTCACTACAAAAAAAATAATATTAAACAAATCCAATTATCTCAAACAATGACAATTTTTACATTTTTGATCTCATTGTTTTCCTTTTTATCTAATAAAATTTCTAAATGTTTAAGAAATTAATCATTATATTCTCCCAAAAAAATAAATAAATAACTTTTTTATGTATCTGTATACGGGAAGAATAAAATGAAATTACAAAAAATAAACTTTCATTTCATTTGGGCTTTTATTTATATTTAATAATATGGATAATCAAATTCATACCACCTATTCAATTTCTATATTATTATGGTCATATAAAAATAATAATATTTCGTGGATCATTTATGATTAGTGATCTATAACTTCTACATAATCGGTCATTTCAATTATTTTAATATCTAAAGACATTACATTCATTGCATTCGATAAAATTCATCAATAAAAATAAATCCTCATTTTGGCAATAGGATTTTTTTAATTTTGAAAAAAACTATTAATGATACCCCACATCATATAAATTATTTATAAAACATCCTCCTTAATGTAGAGAATGGTAAGTGAAAATTTCATCTAAATAACACATACCAAGATTCCTAATAAGAGAACAATATAGATAAGTAAAAAATATACATGGATGATAATGTAATTTCTAATAAAATGATATATAAGGGAACATAAAATTTATAATATTAATTATAATGATCATGATAATGTTAACAACTAAAAACCCATATACCAAAAATGTTAGTGAATGGCAATCATTTATTTAGAAATTAATTTTATATGACAAAATAATTATTTCCAGATATTATTCTTAATTTTAAGGAATTTATTTTCAATATATAATAGTATGGTAATGAAATAAGATAACTTTAAATGTATAAAACCACACGTTAGAAAATTTTAACCACAATCTCCTCTTCAACCCCAATAGATATGTATTGAATATGAATTTTATAATAATGAATCAATAAAATAATCTTTTAAATAATAGAATAAATCAAACAAAGGATAATGTGATATTCATCATACTATTATTCATTTTCCAAAAATAAAATTCATACAAAATTTTAATATAATATTATAAATGAATAAAAAATCATATCAGAAAATAATATGTTAACCTAGAAAATTTAAAATAAATACAATATTTTTAATCTAAATCATTATATAAATTTCTATATTGTTATTTCAATACGAAATGAAAGACAAATATTGATAACCAATTCTTATAATGAATTGATCATTTACTATAATATAAAAAATTTAAACATTTATATCTAAATAAAATAAATCAATATTCACGTTTCTTACATAAAAAATTATATTTTATAGTTATATAATCTCTATTATATGATAATGATTTTGATAAGTGACATAAATTTTCTCAATTTTTTGTTAACATTTTTGATTTTAGAAAAATAATTTTACCTTTATTTAGAAAATAAATTCCAAAGGATTAATTTTTCCTTAATATTACCTAGTTCCTCAAGAAATTAATGATTTACATTCTCAGTAACATTAATTTCTTGATCACCAAATCACATTTAAGTACCTAGATTAATCTATATAATAAAACATGTGTTCCCAAAATTCAATTAATTTTCATTTTTATTGTTTATTTATATAATTTTATACTCCCAAGGACATCATGTAGAATAGTGTTAAGAATTTTTATTTTATAATCATTTGGTTTTAGGTTCAATCCTTGTGACCATTCTAAAGAAAACTGGTTTCTTCCTAACCTATAGGTTTTCCATTTTAAAAATGTGTATTAATATAATTACTAAAAACATCCAAAGAATGTGTTGAAAATCCTCAGAATCACTAATAATTAAATATCATATATATCCTATAGTTATTAGTTAATTCTTCATCAAATAACTATTTACATATGTTAAAATTTATGGTTATATATACCCCAATGATCTATGAAAAATAATTAAATGTCTCCCAATGTAACCTCTTCACATAAATGTAAAATAGTATTAGTTTTTTAATATAATTACCATGCATATAAAAACAAAAATATCATAACTCTTGAATCCCAATAAGTATAAATCATAATTATTCTACATTCTTGATAATCCATTAACCATGATTTTGGATCATATTACTTATTAATTATCTCTAATAGATAAAAATATAAATTATTTCCTTTTATTTAAAAATATATGAGCAATATATAGGATTTAAAAAATTCCTTTCATTTGTCATTTCATGTTTCCTCCTCATCAATTAAAGTTTCATTAGTTATTTCTTTGTATTTGTCTTGTAAATTCTTCTTAATCTCAATCGTAGGATTTCCCCTAATCAATAAATTTTCATAATAAACATACTCCCCATATTTAAATAATTAAATTAGTGCATTGTGTTTCACTTTATTCCACATCCTGAAATTAAATTTATGATTTCTTTTTCTATGGTAGATTATTGGTTCAATCCCACTTTTACAATATACAAAACCTATTCCCATACTTTAATAACATTTTCTTATCTAATTATTCCCATTTTCAGGAAATATATTTCCTAGAATATTTATATCATTTTTATAATTATCACATGAACATCCATATGTAATCATTTATCTCATTTTATGATTCATTATGAAACCCACCAAAATATATGTTCTTAATAGTGTGTTGAGACTGAAGGATAATAATAAAGACTTGGGTTTTCACGACAAGTCACATTTTTCAGTTTCATTTTCATAATAACTTATTACTTTCCATTATATAAAAATTTAGTTATTTTATAATGTATCCATTAATTTATTAAAACAAAAAATATTTTTGTGTGTGTGTCCCTAAAATCATAATAATCAATATTACGAGGACGATAAACACTCAGATAACCATAAGCATATTGTCATAATCTCTTTCTACTTCTCAATAATCAATATATTTATCAGTAGACTACTAAAAATTAATCTTATATAGGGATTTTATCTTATTATAAAATAATATCATATCCTTTATTGATATCTACACTTTTACTCGGATATAAAATGCAAGGACTAAGCCGTAAAACATTACACAATATATAGTTTTCTGTAAATAATATTTTACATTAAATTTTAAGATTTTTATGGATTTAATTTTGGAATTTTTTTTCATCTCTTGTATATAAATAATTATAACATTACAACCTAGACAATTCTTTCTAGTATACAATTTTTTCTAAAAAACAAAAAATTTAAAATATAGTTTCATAAGACATCGATTCTAAATTTTCATCTCATCCACATAATTTCACAAAATATTCCTTAAAACACTATAAATCCCCATTTAAAATGTGTCTTGGTAACAAAAAGGATATATAATGGTAATAAAATTAAAAATCAATTAATCTAGTTTTAAACATAAAAACCAATAAAATACAAAAAATTCTCAATTTATTAGTTTAGGGTAAAAATTAAATCATTACTATATGATATAAGAAAACATTTATTCTCAAATAATAAATTTTAAAAAAAATATAAAATAAGTGTAAAATCATTCTAAGCTACTTATAGAATCCAATTTATAACATGTTTGAGGAGATTCCAAGAAATTACTGGACTCGAGTTTATAATATATTAGAAACATCACTAGTTAACTCCATCAATCATTCTTTAAAATAAATGGAACATTTTGTAATTAATACTACATATATAATGAGTCCATTATGTTATATATATTGTATTTGGGTTTTTCAATTGTCACATGTAATTATAATTTTAAATTTTATGCATTTGAAATATAATTATTGAAATTTTTCATCATAAAATTATTGAAAAAACAATCAAAGATGAATAAAAAATTTGGGTTATTGAAATAAAATTTCTTTTTCAAAAATAATTTATAAATATAAAATATCCAAAATAGTCGGAAATATGGGTTTTCTTTAATGAAAACATTAAAAAATTAAAAATAATCCAAACATAATAAAATGTATATGGCTATGGGAATATATATTGTTATCGTATAAATTAAAATAGAAAATGTCTTCTTCATTTTGTAAATAATGTTTTATAATTGATAAAATTTCATTTATAACATATTTATTTCCCTATAAATATATCTATAAAATAATTTTTAGCATATGGTAATAGTACATAATTATTCGGAAAATAAATTTTTAAGGCATTTAAAATGAGTTTTTATGTTAAATTGTCATTTAACCAAATTTTCAATCATCAAATATTAATTTTATATTCATTAATATTAAACATATATTAATAATTAAAATTATTAATATCAATTTCGTATTTATTATAGCATTCATTTCCAGCTTAAAGTCAATTGTGTAATCAATTAACATTACATTAGATGATTTGATGATAGTAAACTCATATGAATGAAATGAACTTTATAGGTATACTATGGTCAAATTGGTCATTATTCTATCATCAAAAGATTAAAAAAATTAAATAATTATAATTTATACCCATAAATTATTTTATTTAAAGTAAACATGAAAATTGGAAATGAAATATGTACTACGGTACCATCGTAGGGATGGTAGACCATGTGTATGTGTATGTTACATTATAATTTTTCAATGATATATTTTAAAAAAGGTAAGAATTATTTTATCCATATATAAAGAGTAGTACATAAAAAATAAAATATAATTTATTTTAATATGCATGTATATAAATTTCATGAGATCTGTTGATGAATAATAAATCACATCACTTCACGATGGTGTTAATACTCATGTATGAAAAAAATAGTGATTTCATATTTCATTGAATTGAATGTTATGAAAATATATGATATGATAATTATCAAAAATTATAAATATACAATTAATATCATATATATAAATAAAAATATATTAAATCCATCATCAATAATATCCATGAGGGGCAGTAGTGGAAAATGAATTAAATTATTTCACGAGGTGATTGTCCACCATACACGTAAATGATGGTTTTATATCCTATTTTATGGGAGAGGATATGGATACAGTTTACCACATTAATAAAAATAATATTTTTATATTTTTTATATTTTAACTATATAATCATTATTTTTTGAAAATTTCATTGAGTTTTAATAAGACTAAAAATAAAAATATTTTGGTTAACAAATATACCTCTTTATCAGAAAACCTATAAAGGATTATAGTGGAATATTTTTTATGTAAGTGTATTTATAAAAAAAGGCCTCTAGGAGATTTGGAGGTATGTAATAAAGGTATTTTTGATAGTTCATGGAAAATCCAAAATTATTTAGAAAGTGTGAATAAAATTAGAGAGGATGTTCTCATTTATAATTTAGGGAAATGGTACTGTTTGAATTACATAATGTATTAAATTCTTAAATACCTATATTAAAGGAGAATATATCCGAAATTGTATAATTGAAATATATGATAAGTATGGTTCTATTTCATTTCATAAAATATAATTTTCACGTGATTTGATTTTTTGTACTATTATTTTTTTAACAAGTGTTAACCCACATGGAAGAATACCACGATAACAATGTTTTATAATATTTATTGGAAACAAGTGTGAATATAAATAGAAAATTTTACAATAAAATGATCGAGGATATTATTTTAAACCATATATCTATAATTTGGTAAAATATTGAATTTTCAGTAATTTTAAACCAGTTAATAACATTTTTTTACAAATTAAAATGTATTCCATTTTAGAAATATAAGAAATATTATATGATAATATCTTTTTAAATTTTGTAAAGTGGTTTCAAAATGACATGGATTAAGAATATCTTAAGAATTTATTTGATGATTCAATATCATTTTAATTCTTATCATTTAGATTGTCCCATTGAAAACCATTCTCAGGATTACCTATGATAGGGTGTTTTTCAACATAAAAGTGGTATATGATTACTTATAATGTGACAATTTCTCATAAATGAAAAAGGAATTAAATTTTATAATCTATAACATATCAATATTGTGTTTCAGTATTTTCTATTTTTTAATTAGTTTGATAGTATAATTTTCAACATAAAAACAATTAATGTCTTTTTTGATAAAATTAATTCTATTTGACAACGAAAAAATATGAAAAAAATTTATAATCTAAAAATTTTCACATCCATAAAATGATATATTTATATTTTAATTTTTTGTAACATACTAAATCATTTATATTACATTAAATTTAAATTTTTGAATCAATTATTTTAGTTTAATGTCAATTAAAAAAATGTCCTATCATTTTTGAATAATTATTTTAGGTAATTATATAATCTGCAGAAATGAGTAATGAATTACCATGATAAAAAAATAATTCATATTTCATATAAAAATTTATAAACGTTCATTATTTTTTTATAGTAGTCAAATAATATTAAAAATATTAAATGAAATAATGTTGAATTTTTTGACAATATGAGTTACTTAAATATTGTAAAGAAAAAATAATAATTAAATATGTCCCCAAGATTAAGTATTTTAGAAATTTGGATATAAATTTATAAAAGAATATCATAAAACTGGATAAATTTATTTTTTATAGTCTTGTTTTAGAATATTTCATATTATTTTAAACATTAATTAAATGATTTACAATTAACAAAGTGATAAATATTTAATAAAGTAATTCTTTTTAATGTAAAAATAAAATGGTCCCATTAAAATTGTTTTAAATTATTTATTCCAAATATAGAATAATTTTTTCAATATCTAATTCACATAAATAAAAGAATTTAATTTTAAATTAAACCCCAAAAATTTGGTGAAAAATATATATTTGATAAATTCTTTTTAAGTATACATCTATTTTTTAATCAAAATTTACAAAAAATGATTCAATTTAACATAATTTGATTATTAATAACATAAATATATTATTTTTATATTGAAAATATTTTTATAAAATGATACATTGTATATTCATCAATAAAATGAGCTTTAAATAAAAATAATGATTTTCATTGTTCACTATAAAAACAACATTCTCATAAAAATCTCCAAACATCACAATAAACTCATATTTACATGATTATTTTAAAAAATTATTTCCTTTTTATCATATGAAATATGTATTAGTTAAATAATTAATTAAAATATTGTCTCACAAATATCCGGAAAAATGTTTTTATATAAAATTTATTTTCCAAGAAAAATATCATTTTACTGAAAATTGTGTTTTTAACTTCTAAAAATTAATTATTATTTTATTTATTTGTAAAATTTTAAGTATTCAATATCATGTTTAATACATTTCTTACCCTCATATTTAATATATTTTTTATATTTTTCATATTTAAATAATAATATTTGGTGTTTTGGTTATGCTCAGTTTTGTGTATCTTTTACGGAACCAAACATATTCATTCTTTTAAAATATGAAGTTATTAAATTTTCCCTAATATGATAATTGTTTCCTTGAAATATTACCCACTACATAGTAATCATATGTTTGAATTTCGAAAATACTTTTGAGGAAATCGTACATCGTAAAAAGGATTAATAAAACCTCATCTTTAAAAGAGATAAAGGGAAGTGTGAATATTATCTAGAGTAACATCTAATGGGTTTTGAAATAATAAAAAATTATTGTGAAGATAAAATAATGAAAATAACGAAATATTAATGTCCAAAATAATGATAGAGAGTGAGAGGGAACAATTTTTTCATGAAAATGTATTGTCATGATAATGTTAATGACTAAAAAACCATTGACCCAGTATGGGTGAAAACACCATCGATTAATCAAAATTTTAACCCAATAGGGTAAAATATATTTCTGCATCCATTAATATATTTTATTAATTCCACTAACATCATTACTATTAACATAATAAATTAGTATTAATTGAATTTTTGAATCTTATACATTAATAAATTTAAATAATAATATCATCCTTTAGTCTAAAAAAGGTCTATTAATGATGAATTGTTTCATCTTGATGCGTTAACTTCAACTTATTACTTGTAACATAATTATATAAAGGGAAAACAACCTATTCCGTATTTAATTTGACATTAGAAAAAGGTTTATAAAATAGAAATATAATACTAGAAATGTATGAACCATCATTCAAATAATTAATTCATTATTCTGATAAATATAATAGCAGCACCCAATATTCAAAATAATTAATTATATTAAGTACAATCCTTAAAATTTTATGAATTATTCAGATGTAATATTGAAAATAAATTATTATAATGATCATTTCAAATATTATTCATGATAAATTCAATATATTTCTCAAAATAACATTAATCACTTTTAATGTTTCATAAAAAAATTTATTTAATAATTATATTAACACCAAAATATTTTAATAATTTCCATAAATTATAAGAATCACCATAAATTCCCATTAAATTCATATATTCATAAAAAACATAATTCATCCATTAATTATACAAATAAATCAGCATGACTATATTTCTCTTAGTCATGTAATGTATACAAAGAATAGTTGACATGTTCTGAAATAACATTAATAACTCAATCTCCAAATCACTTTTCAATACCATGGTAATCAATATAATAAAATAAATGTTCCCAAAATAATATTAATATGTATTTTTAAATGTTTTCAAGAAAAATTCATACTAACATGAACATCATGTTGGATTGTAGTAGGAATTGCACCCTTATCTTGTATTGTTTGTGCGTTCAAGCCCCACCGACTTCTTATATGTAACAAGTTGGGATATTCCCTATGGGTTTTCCTATTATTAAAATATATTAAAAAATATTTAGATAATATTTCCAGAAATATTACAAAACTCCAAATAAATTACATTAATGAATAATGATCATATAATCCTTACTAGTTTTAAATATATATAAAAATATGCTCAAAAAATCAGAAGATAATTCATCCTGAAATAATGTTTCATTTTTGATAATATTAAGGATTTCATGTAACTATAAAATATTTCAAAATTCAATATATTTATACCAAATTGATAATATCAAATGAAAAATTAAAAATTAATTAATTATATTAAACATTTTATCATTTATAATACTACCACTAAAACATAACTCTTGAGTCCTAATATATAGACACCTTATCTTTCACTTAACATCATTATCCATTAACAATAATTTTCTATACTATTCCATAATAATTCCATCAAAAAATTATTAATCAAGTACCTGATTCAACAAGGTGAAAATTTATACTAGGATATAATCCATACCAATTATATTCCATTTAGGGATTCCACATCATAAAATGTAATGGATTTACGCATTTCTAATTAATTTATTATAAAAATTTATAGATCTTATTATTTTTTTCAACCTAGGAAATAAATTTCCAAAATTAACATATTCCCAAGATTTAAAACCTTAAATTTATTCCATTTGAATAATATTATTCCACATCATGGTGTTCATTGGATTCTTCATTTTTCATTGGATGGATATTTTTTTATTCTCACCATTATTTCAAAAAGAATATTCAGGTTCTTTAACATCTGTTCAATGGATTATTCTTCGCACATTCAAGAAACATAGATTATAGAATACTTTTAGAATTATGACATTTATCTCATGAACATACACAGATCATTGTTTATCTAATATTTTATGCATCACAAAACTCACCAAGGTTCATGTTGTAAATTATAATATGATATGTCTCATTAAGAATAACCAAAATACATATCACAACAAGTTCCATTAACAATGTATTTTTAATATTAGGATATTTATAATTTTGGGTATTATTGAATTAGGACATCCCAATTAAGAAATTAAATATTACATCAAAATGTGGACACTTGATCAAATTACCTAGTTTACCCAAAAAAATTCTTCTAGGATAAGAAATTTTATATTCTCATTAAATATCTTATATTTTAAAATCTATACCTCATCCTTGTTCATACTCAGACAGATAACCCTATGAAAACAATTATAAAATGGGGGAATAGTGAAAAAATCTTTGCAAGGTATTTAAAATATGAAATTATTTAATCCCCTGAAAAATATGAAAATCTGTAAAATTATATCCTTTTTTCTATTATTCATTGAGTGAATTAAATAACTAATTTCGAAAAGAAAAATAAATTTCCTCAAAGAATAACATTACAACCAATATGATGAAATTGTAATCCATTTTTTATTAACTTATATAATCATATTCATAGGTTGTGTTGAAATCATTTCCTAAATAACTAGATCCCAATTATATTCATAAGAGGAATAGAACTTGTTATGTCCCACATTTATCTATTATATATCCATGAAAAAAACAAAATTATATTTAATTGTATAAATGGGACCACATATTGTATATTATTTATTTGGAATTTTGGTTTCCCAAATATAATTCTCAAATCCTATATGATAAATAAATCAATTTATTTCTCACATTTTCATTATATAAACCTTTAAAAACTCAATCACACACATATTAAAAACAAATTTTAATATTGAAATATACTTATTATTTGATAATTAATTTCCCAAAATAAAATACCCTAAAAATGGTAGAATAATATATTATTTTAATAAAACATGAAATCTCATAAAAATATCCAAACATAAAATAATTGTTGCGGAGAAAAAAATCCATTTTATGTTATATTCATAACAAGAGGAAATTCAAATTTTCCTTTAGTAAATTATTTAAAATGATTTATAAAATTTCCATTATATTTTATTTAATTATATAAAAAAACCATAATATAATCTAAATAATATGTTCATGGATGATACATATTGAGAAAATAAATTGTTAAAACATTTAAAATGTGTATTATAGACAAATATTTCCTTTCATTAAGATAAAATCATCACAAACATTTTATATCATTCAGAATAATAATATTACGTTAATTATTTACATCAATAATAGAATTTTTAATTTTTATCATTCCTTTTATTTCTCTTTTGTATTCAATTATATAACTAATTAACTTGTTGTTAGACGTCTTGATGATACTCAAATCATATGTACCAAAAAAATTGGTAGGATGAATATGGTCAATGTTTTCATTTATAGATAATATATAGAATAATAATGATTAAACTGTTATCATTTTTATACACAAATTATTCTTCTACTTAAAATCATGAAATTTTTTATGAAATATGAACAATGTTACAGTCACCTAGATGTTAGGTCGTACGTATACAAGAGTAACATTTTCAATTTTTTCAATGATCCTTGTAGGTAAAAGGTATGTATTATTTTTCCATTAAATAATTATAATTAAATAATTTATATTATATTATTTCATTAAATACACATATATATATAATCCAAGTTATTTGGAGATGAAAAACGAATCAATTTAAATCATAAAGGTGGTAAGATTCACATACATATAAACAAATTTATAATTTTTGACAGAATATGAGTGTATGGAATTATATGATAAATTAATTTTTAATAATTATAAATATTTCATGAATATAATATAATATATATATATATCTAACCAAATTAAATATATCTTAATAAAAATACATGATATGGGATGATTGAAAAAGTATTACATTGGTTTATGTAACTTTAATTCTCTGTAAACACCAAAGTTGGGTTCGTTTCATATTTGATAGAAGAGTTGATGGATATAAAATATTCCATTACTATTAAAATATATAAATATATTTAAGATAATATTTCTATTTCAACTTGTTTTAATATTGTTTAAATGATTTATATAAGGAAATAAAATTAAAAATCTTGGACAAGAACTATATATCTTTTTCAGACTACCCCTCAAGGTTTGCACCAAATAATTTCCTAGGTCAGATTGATGATCCAAAAAATTCATCTATGAAATGCGGAGGGATATAAGGAATGAATTTTTTGTTATTATCTATAAAAATGTTTTCATGTTTTAATAAAATAGTAAAGGATATTTCTTTTTTATAACTGAGGGATGGGATAATTTTTGATTTACATGACAATTAAATTATTATAAATAAATTTTAATGTAAAAATGAAAAAATTTATAAAACTCAAATGTAGGGTGAGAATGTGTCTAAATCCTCTCATAAAATAATATTTTAATATTTTCATAGATTTATTTTACATTAATCTATTTTTTTTAATTCATGTTATCCTTTTTTATGATTATCGCTATAATAATGATTTTTTACGATTTGCGAGTCTATATAGTTACTATAAATGGATAAATACCTCATCAATGGAAAATAAATGATCATTTAATAGATAAACCAAAAATTTAGAAAAAAGTATAATTTTTTAAATATTTATAAAATATTAATAGAACAATCATTATTATAAAATATTGTTTATTCCATTTCTAGAAATAAATTTAATGTTATAATATAATATTTGAATAAATTATAGAAACCTTTTCCAATCGAATTCAGACTTTAATGTAAGGATTATTTTATTATTAATATATTAATCATATAAATTATTTATATGTTTTGATATCTATTTGAATCATTCCTTTTGGACAGACCACGTGGCTAATAAATTTTATCTTTAATCTAGATAAGGACTGTTTCAAAATTAGGGTGTTATAATTTTACATATAAGGTGAAAAATAGATATTAAATTTCCAAATGATGAATTATTAGGATATTTATCTTACTAATTATAAATCTCAAATATTATTTCATCCTTTATATAATATAATAAATTATTATTTATCATAAAATATCACTAATATCATTTTCAATCTATTCATTTAATTTTACTAATAAAACATGATATAAAATTAATTCAAATATAACTATTTAAAAAAATTTCTATTATATTTATTTAAAAAATTCAAGGGCCATGATCATAATTTTAAATTATATTTATTTTATTTTTTAGAATCTTTTATTTTACATTTATAATAATAAAAAATGGTGTGTCAACATTTCATACACATTTAAGGTAATTGAATCCTTATAATGATTTAAAAATGAATTAATACGACAAAATATATTTTTTAATACAAATAACCATTTAAAAGGTAACATAATTTTTCATTCCTGTTCAAAAAATAAAATATATATTAAAATAAATAAATTTCACTTTTTTACATTATCTTTTACTTAAATATATAATTTTCTTAATCATATGAATATCCATCCATGATTCAATATTGTAAAAAAGAATATAGACATAGATAAAATACACTCATCTAATTAGATTGTGGTAATTTGTACTGTCATATTTTATTCATTATCATAATATTATTATCCTTTATTACCTGATTTTCCATTAACGATGTGAAAAATATTTACTACAGTTAATAGTAATTATGAACAACAAAAATGAATATATACCAATCTTGGACCTCTAAATTCAGAATATGTAATCCATTTTTCATGATTCAACTCTTATATATCGATTTATTAAATTTAAAATTAATCAAACAAAATGTGATGAAATGTTTCTCAAGATAAATTCCTTTTCAAGAATAAAAATGTGTCTAAAAAATAAAAAAAAATATTTTAATGATATTATTTGGGGGTACTCAAAATAATGTAGAACAAAATTTAATTTGAATCTTGATTAAACAAATTGGATATCATAAATTATGGAATAAAAAACATAATTGAAAAAAATCATCAACATTATACATTATACACTCATAAATAAATCTTTTCAAGAAAATCCAATAACTAAATTCAAAATTAATTTTGACATGATTAATTTTATAATGAGGTCAATTTTATCGAATTAAATTTCAAATATTTCACAAAATTAATTATCATATTCTCTCCCAAAACATAAGAACATTTTTTTGAAAAAAAATATTTTGAAGAATAAAAAAGTATAAAAATATTTAGTTATTATATCTAAAGAATTAATCAATTAATTTATATTTATTTTGAATGTTTTCTATATTTTTTAATTAATTTATATTTATTTATATTCAATAATTTAATTTCATGGTTATAAAATTCATATTTAAAAAATATTATTTTGTGATGTGATTAAACGTGGTGTTGTGTACCTTATATAACATATATCATATTCTTTTAATTAAAATTTGGGGATATTACAAGATACACAAAAAATTCATTTTAAGTCAAATGATATCCCATCATTCAAGGTTTTGTGATCAATAATGTCTTATATATGCATCTTGTCAAATAGGATGAGGGATCCAAACAAATTCTCACACTAATTCCCAATCATTATGAGTGACGTGTTGTAACAATGTACAATAAAAATTTCCAATAACTATACGTTCTTTCTTGTTCCTAGTTTTATTACAAACCCTAATCACACTGGTTAATGGTTCATTACACATTTCACACCCCTACCCCATTATATTGGGGGAGGGATTATGAAAAGATCTATATTAAAATCCAAGCACTTAAGTTATGGTATCATAGCATCGAAAAAATAAACATCTTTATTAATACACATCCATTATTCCAATCAAACATTTACATAACCATATATTTACATAAAACCGTCAACTTAAACTATACTCTAATATCAATTTTCATCCTATTCATAATCTTATAGGGTTCTCACAATGCCATATTGATTCCCATTAATAAAACCTCACTACTTTTGTGTTTACATGGCCAGTTAATCCATCTATAAATTGTGTCAATGTGTTTCATGGCCCATATCTCACAAACACAACATAATCTTTCATTCATAATCTTGGGGACTAAATCCCTTGACACAAACAATGTCTAATATCGAATCTCACTGTCAATAACTAATTATTCCAGGAAATTCATAACAAATTTCAAAAAGATTGCTATGGATGATAGAAAACACCTCACCCATCATATGGTCAATGTATATGGTTCACACTCAATTCAAGGTATCTCAATGTCCCAATGAACGCATTTAATATAAAATTATAAATAACTCAATATTGTCTATTAAATCCATCACAATGGTGTCAGAATCATATATGGATTTTATGTTAATATCCTCCATCATTCAATTTGAAAAAACATTAAAATAAACTATAATCGAGACATATAGACTTAGTGTACAAATTTAAAAGAATAATTTGTAAACCATAGAATGTATAATTCATTAAAACATTTAATAAATAAAAACTTTTTCTCTTAATTAAAATTAATGAAAAAAACTTATCAAAAACTATTTTTAAAATGAACCAAATGAGTTATTTTCCCAAATGATGATATTATTGAAAATCATAATAAAAAATTCATTATAGAACCATCATTTATTAGAAATTACCATTAATAAAAATTCATATCTAATAATTTTCCTATTAAATATTAGATTAAATTCATCCCCATTAATAAATTTTTTTAAAAGGAATCTTGATTTTATATTTGATTCCCTACTCAAACCTCCTGAGAAAAAAATATCATCCATTGACATACTCTCAGACAGGGATACATAAATGACATGTTTAGCATTATATAATGTCGTTGTTAGTGATTAAGCCAAATAAAGAACATCTCTCATTATGGGTTTGGATATCAAAATTCATGATTATAATCCATAAATAACGTTCCAAAATTCATCAAAAGTTGTATTATCCAACAACGGGCCAAAAAGACCATATTTCAATCATAAATACCATAAAATTGAAAATAAAAAACTAAAACAAAATTCTCATGATGAAATAAAAAAATAAAAATATCAAATAGAATTATGTTAGTGACAAACAGATCTATCTATTTTCATCCATTAATGATATACACCCCCGAGCTCTGAATAAATCCCGAATTTATTTATCCAATTCATTGAACTAAGATCCAAGAGAAATTAATAGGTAAAATTACAAAAACTAGAAGCAATACACTTGACAAAAAAATCAAATAAACAATGACTACATTTCTCAGCCTCCTCCATATGATGTACTCCCAAAACCCCATGATACTGGTTGATTCCTCCTTACTATGGTGGAAATATTTCTACAAAACTGTAGTCAGTAGTACCAAAATTAGAGGAGAACTATATAAAATAAGAATATGTGTAATGTGAGTGTCATTATAATTATTCCATGTGATAGAACAATCTTAAATAACATATATCATAGGGATGTAATGGGGAATATTAGTAATGATAATGAGGGTAACCCCTCCTTACATAGAGTGATTAGACACATAGAAGATCGTTGGATTTCAAAAATAATAACACAAATAATATCCTAATGGAACCACTATAAAATTAATATATGAGTCCATTATTGAATAACCATGTAGGGTCATGGTAGAACACCATTATCTTAATCACATAATAATGTGTAAAAAAGGATTAATAGGGAAATCTCCCACCCCATACTAAACATAAAATCATTATTTACTTCATCATAACACCCCAAAAAAAATTATGAGTGTCCAAGTGCTTCATGGTTAAATTTTCTAAAGGCTGTAAAAATTAAAATATTAATTTAACAGCAAGTTAGATGATTTATTGAAAACCAAACAATTATTGTGTGATACATACTCAATTGTAAAATTTATTAACCCATGGTAGATCTCATATAAAAGTGTCATATCATTAATAAGGACCTCTAAAACTCTATAAGAATTGTTTCATAACAAACTTCTAGTCTGAAATATCACATGTTGCGATAAAGACCTCTTCATAATACATAATTTCATTAAGTAACACATTAGATATCAATTTTTTATTTTTTATAATTGACTACTCTACCAAAAAACCCAATTAATATTATTAATAATGAAATAAATATAATACATTTTAAATAAATCCAAAAATTCAAATTCATCTTCATGCCATATAGGTGTAGATCTGAATCATCCCACAAGACACCAAATAAAAAATATGTGGGTAGATTCAGACACTCTATAATAATGAGTCTAATACCGGAGAATAAATGGCTTCATATAACAATATATATTTACCCACAAAAGTGTTCAATTTTCCATCAACTCACTGTATTCATTATTGAATAAAAATAATTTACTTTTCTATGAAACACTATACACAAAAAAACTATACAATTATTATTGAGAAACCTACACATTGAGATCCCCAATTCTCTAATAACAACTTTCATTATATCTATATTATTATTTTAATAATATCAAAATATTCATTATCTATATTTTTAAATATAGTCATTTTAGCATCATACTTCTCATTAACACCAAGATACTAACATGGTTGGTGAATTCCATTGCCAATTCAAAAAAATTGAAATGCTAAATCTAATACACAACAAGATTATTGTAATATAAAATGTTTCAATATGTATCATCTCTTCATAAATTATGTGGTTTCATTTCTAAATTACTTAATTTAGAAAAATAATGTTCATATAATATAAAATAAATAAATATTACTCTTGATGTATAAATAATATAATACAAAACAAAAACATTGTTAATGAATTCCTCCAAAATATATCCCATGAAGATGAATCCACATAGAAAAATAAAATAAAAAATTGTATAATTTTAAGAATTGATATAATTTTATTTATGAAACGATATTATATTTTTTATTACACTAGATTATGTTTTTTGTTTTATATAATACATGTGAAATGGGCTTACAGTGTTTTTAGTTGAGTAAATTAGATAAACATATGACCTAATGTTGGAAGTTCGCTCATGATTAACCCTTGACAAGAAAATATCATTTTTCGAAAAGATGATGGTTCCATGATCAATTGGAATAGATGTTGGGGAGGATACACCCAATGAAATAATTGATATATAATATACAATTATTATACAGAAATATTTTGTTATATTGTTTACATCAAAAAATTTGAAGGAATTTTACATTGAATATAATATTCTATGGATTACGATTATTCTTGATTTTATATCACCCTGAAGAATCTAATGATGATACTAGGAATAAAATATGGATAGTAATCTTGATGATCTCTTTTGAGAATTTGGAATGAATACTACTATAGTTATGGAATTTTAATGAGATGGTGTTTTCAAATAATAGTTAAAGATAGAAGAGATGTTGTATTTTTGAATAACTAATATAAAAATGATGACTTATTTAAAATAATGATATTTTTAATGTTTGGGAGGATAATTATAAACAATATTATTATATATAAATCTAATTAAATGGATTTGAGAAGTTTTATAAAAATAATGCAATTTTTTAATGTAGATTTAAATTTTACAAAGTCACGTAATTCTTATAAATAATTCTATAAGATAATATAATAATTGAAAATTTATTATTTTACATATAATTAACTCTATATGTAGAACATGATATATTTAAAAGGAGTTTAATTATAAAATTATCTCTTTGAGTAAAACATGTGAATTTGAAAGGGAACTGAATACATTTGAGTACCTCTAATGCAAACATAAGAGTCATCAATATAAATGGAATGACAATTATAAAATTAATTTACCTATGAAATTAATTTCATGGGTTATCATTTAATATAAAATTACTACATCAATATGTGAAAACTCAAAGTTTATAAAAATTGGAATAGATTGGGGTATTATAGATGTCGTATCCCAAATTTGACACAGAGAGTATTGTTCTATAAATTAAATTACACATATCACTAAGATAGAGTTGTGTTATTCTTCATGTTAAATAATATAAAAATGATATTCATGTTCAGAGATAATTCTACGAATGAGATTGTAGTCATAACAATGTTGAGAATTGTGAAAAATTCGTTTCATGAAAATTATATTCATTTCATCATGATTATGAAATTAAAAGATAATTATGGTTATGTCTTGGAAGAAATAATTATGTTTGATATATTTCTCAATGAGATATTGTGTCATAACGATTTTATAAATGAAACTATGGTGTCTTATGGATTATTTTCTAAGTAATTTTGTGATGTAATATGATATTCTACAATATTATGTTGTGTCAATATTTTATAAGTTATTCCAACACAGAGGGGTTGATTGATTATAGTTTTTATTAATGGATTGACATTGGATTATGGTGAGTCTTGTTGATTATTGAATTATGATCATTGACTGATATTGAATAATAGCAGTATAAAAAATTACATTGATTGAAATTATGGGAGTGATCTATAACAAAATTATGGAAATAATATTCAAATGAAATTCAATTTAAATACAATGATGTAATTTATATAGAGGAAAAAGAAAAATTACATCCTTTAATAATATTGTGGTAATAATTCAATGCATTTATGAAATGAGGATGTGGAGATTGTTGAATATTCTTTTTCATTCGAGAAGGAAGAAGACCACATGAACTCCATCCTTCTGAAACACATATACTCTAGTCATTGTTATTTATATTTTTATTCTTATAGTTTTATTTTATTTTATGATTTAATAATCGATATAGATAAAAGTAATAAAATATCAATACTCATTCGCCTACATTTATCTACATCTAAATAATTAAATTATTGTATTTTGGGCATATGATAAAAAACAACATACAATAAGAATATATAAGTCCTCCTACCCAGTATACCTCATTAATAAATATGTTCTGTTTCTTTTTATTAGTGAACCAATTTGATTTCAAGAAGGTTCTGGTAAATAAACATGGTAATATTGGGAGTTAGTGAATATATAGAAACTAATTCACCCCCAGTTTTCTTCAAATATTGAGTGATTATTATAAATATATATAATTATTCCAAGAAAACTATTCTATTTTTCTTAATTAATGATTTTTTATTTATTATTAGTAGGATTAAATATGTATTAAGATTTTTTGAAATTATGGTTGAGTTATTTATAATTATTATGGTTTCAAAATATTATATCATAAATAATTTCAAATTATTTTCAAATGAAAAATCACTTAATATAGATGTATAAAATATATTTGTATGAAAATTAGGTAATCTAATTATGGTGGGGGATGAGTGTTGGATTTTCGTATTTATAAGCTATTTATAATATAAATAATTGAGGATATTTATAAATTTTCCAAAGGAATATAACATATGTTTCTGGAAAATGCATGGTTACTAAGAATGGGTTATTTGAATCCATTTTACGATTCATTTAACTAGTTATAATTGAAAAAGGAAACTCTGTTTCAAATGACACAGGACATTGTATGAGTACATTTTCTGATTGAGTTTGTATAATTTAAATAAATGATTCTATTAGTTTTTTAAATGAAAAATAATTGATCAATACTCAATATTATACTATCCAAGCGACAAACATTAATATACATCTGTTTAGGCAAAAAGGAATGCTAATGTCATGGCCTATGTATATCTAGTTTATGATTTAAATAGTAAGGAAATAATTTGGTTTTAATTTTATAAGGAAATACCTTGTGGAAAAAAATTTAAACCCTATTGTGTTTGGTTTTACAAAGTATTTATTTGGCTTATTGAGGAGCATGTAATATTATAATCTAGTTCTGTCTAGAATAAAAATATTATTTGGGACATTTTATACTATGCTACATGCAGGATAATTAAAAGGTAGTTGTGTATAAATATTCAATGATATAAAATCATTATTAACATCGAATAGTATCACAATAAATACATAACTAAAATAATACATTAATTTCATGACCTAATGAAATCATCCCCTAGTCGTTGTGTAGTCTATCTACAAAAATGTTATGTATCTGGAAATTTAGAAATAAAAAATATTATTTTACATCAATTATACGAAAACTATGATTTTATCCTCTAGAACCTTTCCTTGACATATTAAATGATCTAAAAAATTCATAAAATAGATAATGGAAACTTAAAAACGGGTGATATCAAACACTAAGAAATGTAAAATACATATCTTAAATAATAGATTATAATTGTCGGGGAATATTGGGAAACCATAAATATTAAATTAAGAGAGAAAAGAACCATGTAAGATAATAATAAAATGATAGATCCACTAAATATCATAAAATAGATTTCAATAAATATACAGGATACAATATATAACATGTTAACATGGAAAATATATTGGGACACTTCAATATAAAATAATCATGAAAACAAGAAATTTCAGGGAAATCATGTCACGACCCGTCCCCCAGGGCATGTTTCGTGACTACCCCAAGCCCGCCGTTTATAAGCCAGGGGCTAGAGACAATCACCAAAGGTGAAAAATACCTAAAAGTGGGAAGTCATTTCCTTTGTAAAGTGAAAACACACACAACAGTGTATGCGTTGGACGTAGACACTATGTAAAGCTGTATACAAAAGATGTGATGGAGAGTAAAGGGGGATTGAAATACATCCCCAACTGTAAAGTACAAGTACAACTAAAAAGAGACAAATCAACTGAATGGTTGAAGCATCTCTTGGATATTCCACCAAAGCTCCTACTAGAAGGGTAGGTACAGACAACCTCCTCATCACTCCATGTCCATTAGTTTCCTCTGTGTACCGACTTGTTGTAAGGTCCACCTAGGGGTACTGTCCAATCCTGCTACTCTGATCCTCAATCAGCCCAATCTATCATCTACATCCAATACAATGAGGTGTGGGCATAACCCGTGTAGGGGTGAGTATAACGATACTCATTATGGACCCGAGACCCTCATGGTCTCACAAAATCCATCAAGGATAAACCACAAAGTATGAAATCGATAGATAACCCCACATAGTTATATGCCTATACATATACCTAGTTTATGAAGAAATATATCTCATTCACGAGGAAACACAAGAGTTGCTGACTCAACTCAGACAGGTATACAATATATGTAGAGAGATAGAGATGATTAGATATATCAACTGAATCATCAGAGCTATCAGACAAATACATGATCCCGGAACAACTATTCTATCAGACCAACACATGATCCAGGAATAGATGTTAGAACTGTAGGATCAACACATGATCTAAGAATAGTCATCAGAGCTGTCAGACCAACACATGATCCAGGACCTAACATTCTGTTGGACCGACACATGATCCAAGAACAGAAGTCAGAACTGTCAGACCAACACATAGTCCATGAATATCCGTCAGTGCACAGCTAGCCACAGGGTTTCCAAAAATCATTCTTGATTCCGGGAGTGTCTACTCCTCAAGAGAAGTGTCAACACGTCAAATACCACCAAGTCCCATGAAAATGTATTTGAATGGTCAGTCTCATCATAGGGGTTTCAACGCAATCGACAACGCGTCAATTAGATTCCCGGTTTGTGAGTTATTATGTCTGTAGTCTTAGGGGCCCTGTTGGATTCGTGTACGATCCAACCTGATAATATCCCAATAATACCCTGAACACTGGTGGGGCATAATCAAAGGGACTGTCATGCTCTAAGAAAACCAGCACCGCTGACGGTTCGTCAAATGGTCACCCGGTGCCAATGTTATGACCAAAGGAAGTAACATGGTTGGTAATGGGCCTGGGCCCCACCGACCCAGTCAGGTTGACTCAGCCCAACACAGACTGGGCCAACCGAGTCTGGGTCGACACGGTCTACCCGCTAGGTTCGGCTCGGTCCGCTGGGCCCGACCCAGTGGACTGTAGGGGCGGTTCGGCCCGGAGGCTGCCGTTTAGGCGTCTCAGCCAAGAGGTCGGGGTCTATTCATCCAGCACCCCGAGGGGCGCGGTTCAGGTGGATCAGCCCGAGAGGTCAGGCCAGGTGCTGTAAAGGTTCCAAGATGCCACGCGGGGTGCAGGCAGGTCGGCGGGGTACTGGGTGGCTGCGCGGGGCATTGGTAGGCCGCGCCGGGTATGGGGTAGGTCGTTAGGACACCGGGAATGGCGTCGGGAGGTCTGTGGGGTTCCGAGCAGGGTTCCAGGTGGCTGAAGGGGGTGCGCTGGCATTGTGCATGCAAGCTGCGGGGTGATGGTAGTGCACAGGCAGGTAGCAGTACGTGGGTAGCGGTTGGGTAGGCCGCGAGGCGTCGGGCTGGGAGTACAGGGGGCGGCGGGGCGTCGTGTAGGGCGCGAGTTGCCGGGCAGTGCGCGGGCCCGCAGGCCGGTGGCCGGAGGTAGGTTTGCAGGCCGGTTCAGTGCGGCTCGGGCCAGCGCAGTCCAGTGGTGTAAGGCCGAGAACGCTGTTGTGCCGCGGGGGTGACGCAGTTCACAGAGACCGCGGGTAGCACAACCTTTTTTGTCGCTTCCTTATTCGCCTCATCGAAGAACACCAAAAACAAGAACAACGGAGGGTGTCAGGCCATGATCGTTTGGCCTTCTTCCTCCAAGTTTTGGGTTGTAGCCTGAGGTTCAACAAGATTTTAAGAAAGATAAACAGCAACTCACCCTCAATGAATCATTTCCAAACGAAGAAGAAGATTCAAGGAAAAAATCAACCTGAAATAAAACCCCCTATAATTTCATACATCGTTCTTATTTCATTGACTTCGCGGAAAATAGTCAGGGAGAATAGTCATTCATCACGTCCGCTACACGTTTCCAATACCGAGCTGCGTTGGCTCATGGAAGACCCTCCTCGTCGGTAGAGTTTAGGGAAGGAATTCAAAGAAGAAATCATCTTCGATGTTCTTCGTTCTTCATTGGAGAAGGTTTAATGCTCCATGTGTTGGGCATTGGGTCACTTTTCCAGCATTTCATCACTCGTTGAAGCCATCCCAAAACCTCCCCCCAACCTTCCCTTAAATATGAGTGGAAGGGAGTTAGGTAACGATCGTTGGAATTTATGATGGTTCATTTATTAGGAACCTTCCTAAATTCTAACGACGCAGTTACCTAAAATTAAAGGAGTAATCCAATTAAGTTATACTGGCATAATTTAAGAGGTGCATTGGCTTTAATTAATGAGAGGAGTCCAAGAGGTCCCCCCCCCCCAATTAATGAGGGGATTTGAGGGGTTTTCCTCTTCTCCCATTAATAGGGGAGTTAATCCATGTGTGGTCCTCGAGTCATTTACCCTGACATGGGGGGTTTGGTTTTGGTGGGCCCCACCACCATAACTTCTCATGGGAGGTTAAGGTGCGGTGGCCCCACCTCCAACTCCTTTGAGGATATTTCAACCACCCAACATCCACATGGTGGCTAAAAATAAAATAAATTGTTCGCTCACTTTATTTTATTAATTTTTTTTAATAAAAACCGAAAATCTAACTATTACTCTCGACCAACTACCATCAATGTGAATGTCTATTTAAAATAATATCAGCTCTGTAAGTTCAACACTGCCCACAAATTTCAATTCCATGCACCGGATAAAAAGTAACAAAATGCCGCTCGTGCGTTTACTTAACGTACAAGAAAAAAAAATTACAGAAAATTATTATCAGTCAACCTCGACTCACACAGGTCGAGGTTAGGCTCTACATAAGAGAAACATTCCCCAAAGAACCCAATGGTACTCTAATATTTTCAATATTAGATTCCATTTAGAATATATTAAATTTAAAATAAAATAATAGTAACTTAATTATTATATTTCGGCCAAAAACTAACTTTTTCTGGTGGCCCGAGCTAGACAATGTTCATATCTGCTTAACAAAATAATACACTCATGAGTTCATCGGTGGTCTCAGATTTTTAATCTGACTTACTATTTCTGAGTTATAAGAATTTTAAAAGTATAATAATTTATTTAATTATTTTATTTACAATTATGCCATTTTTTGGTTTTCTCATAGAAGGCATGCGCCGACTAATCTTACGTCACGACAAGGGTAAACCCACCATCGTGAGCACAATGGTGACCTCAAATATCTGATCTGATTTACTGTTTATGATTTATTCCACTTTTTCAAGAAAAACAGCTTAAACACATTAACATAAGCTTAATAAAAACATCGATGGATCATTCCCGGCACTCCGGGCCTAGAAATCACATGCCTTCAGATTTCACGGACCTGTAAAATTCCAAATTAATTAAAAAAAATTACATGGAAATTACGGGTCATTACATTCTCCTCACCCCAGTGCTCTACGTCCCCATAAGCCATAACTCAAAACTAAGGGAACATGTGTGGGTAATGAGAATGTATTTGTGCCTCCCTCTCCCATGTGCTCTCTTGGAGGTTTATGTGGTGCCAGCGGACGTGAAACAGAGGTATCAACCGTCCACAAAATACCATCTCTTGTTGATCATCAATCTCTACTGGAACCTCTATAAATGTTTCCCCATCGTCAACGTCCAGCTCACCATGGTCGATGATGTGCCAAGGGTCATTCACATATCTCATCAGCTGGGATACGTGGAAGAAGTTGTGCACCTAGTGCAACTGAGGTGGAAGAGATAAGAAGTATGCCACCTCCCCATCTCCGCTAAGGACCAGAAAAGGTCTAATGAATCTCAGAGATAACTTGACTCCTCGGCCAAATCTATGTAGACCTCATCAAGGTGATACCTATAGAATGATGTGGTCACCATCCTCAAACTCAAGAGGTCTCCATCTCCTGTCATCAAAAGACATCTTTCTTCTCTGTACAATCTTCATCTCTTCTTGGATGACCTGTACCTTCTCTGTGGTAGCTCATACTATCTCTGGTAAGTATGAAGTGGGCCGACATGGAGTGTCGGTCATCGATCACCCAAATAGAGTTATGTCCCCTGGATGTACGTGGAAGACATGTCACAAAGTACATGGATATCTCATCCCACTTCTACTTTAGGGCCTCTAAAGGCTGAACCAAGCCTACTGGTACCTGATGCTCCACCTTCACTTGCTGAAAAGTGATGAATTGAGAGACAAGCCCCACTACTTCCTTCTTCATACCTGGACACCAGTGCTGTCGTCGATGGTCCTGGTACATCTTCACGACTCTTGGATATACCGCTAGATGGGATGTATGAAAATCCCAAAACACTTCCTCCAAAAGTGACATTGGAACCATAGTACGTCCTTTGAAGATGATGACATACTCCCCACCATCTGAAAATATATCAAAAGCATGTCCTGTGGATATCTGAGTACTTCATGTCTCGCAGTCAGTGTCCCCAAGCTACACCTCCCTGACTCGTTGATGATGTGGGGGAGTGACTATAATATACTAAAAGAGGGCTGCTCCATCTCTATCCATGAAGGATGTCTATAAAGTAGCTTGTTTCTCTGTCGCCTCACCTAGAATCTGTATACCAAATATCCAACTGAGTGCCTCTACATCAACGTTCACCTTCCGAGGAGTATAGACTATCTCGATGTCATTTTCCTGGAGGAACTGAAGACAATGTTGCTGTCTCTGGTTCAGGTCCTTCTTAGATAAGATATTCCTAATACTCTTGTGATTAGAGTATATGGTAAAAGTTTCACCCATAAGATAGTGCTGACACATTTTCATGGAAAAGTCCATTGCTACCAACTTCAGGTCATGGGTATCGTAGTTCTTGTCAGGTTTTCTCATCTTCCAAGACTCATATGCGATCACTACTTGCTCCTGCATCGGGACACATCCAAGTTCTATCCCTATTACATCGCAATAAAAATGTGACCTAAGCCTTCCTCTGGAAGCCTCATGATTAGGGCACTAATTAGCCTTTTCCTCAGCTCCTGAAATATCTGCCAGCATATCTCCGACCCCACGAAGTGTTTCCCCTTCTTCGCCAAGGCTGATAGTGGTGCTGCAACTCTGGAGAAGTATAGTTCAAAGGTATGTCTAGCTGACTCTTGAGTGATCGGCTGCACCCTCTTATTCATGATTCCATCCTGTGTTCCCTGGGTTTTCTATTTTTTCGACCAAGGAAAAACTCATCCCAACATTGTAGATAAACCACATCCTCTTTTCCAAATACATAAAATCTGAGTGTGAACTGTGGCTGTCATGTACAAACCCAAATTAATTTCATAAGGCCTCGATGCTTACACCAAGAGGTTCCAACCAAAACTGTCACCTCAAGGGTCAGATCACACCATTGGGGAATGTGTGATTATCGAGTCTCCACCCAAAGTTATATCCATATGTGATTGTCAAGTCAACAGTTTAACTAGAAACTCTAGGACTTGGACAAGATTCATGGAATGAAGGAATGATTGGTACCTATTTCTATTATTACGATAGGTAGTAGTAGACACATACCGTATCACCAATCATCCCCAGAGCCTTTGGGTCACACTCATTGACGGCATGCAGCTACACTCTTCTACTGTCCTATAGCTCCCTGATCCTGGCAGGTTCCACATATGGGGGTGGTTGTAACATGTAAAAAAGTACACCACTTCATGATGCTATCCTAACACTCCTTCCGCGTCTACTTCCCTACAGATTCATATCTCCTTAAAACTTCCTCTTCCAGGACCATTTTTTACACGCTCAAGTCTCGGAGGCTGGTACCAGTTTCCTTCTTTCCCACTGCTAACATTCACTTGCTGTATCCGCTCAGGAAAAGAACATTCTACACAAAGGTTCTCTCTAGCATACTAACATACACATGAATTCATTGAAGAATTGTGTTAGCTCGTATGTCATTTATACACACCTCACTCAGATGTTCGAGCCCGAACCACTGATCATACCATATTCATCGAGTAACATGAATGATCGGTATACCTCGATGAATATACAGCTACAAACACATCATCCTACAAAATCTGTACAACCTCTAGGGAACTCTTATCCACCTCCTCAAGCCAGTCCTTAGTAGCCTATAAGTCGGGCTCACCTCGAAACCTAAGTGGTATCTGATACTGAAATATGTGTAAGGAATTAATCCTCAAGTGTCTTATACTGTTACCACCAGTTGCAACTACTGACCAACAGACAGTGATATAACTGAAAAAAACTCACTCACAATGAATACATTCCAAACGAGGAAGAAGATTAATGGAAAGAATTAACATGAAATAAACAATCTACCTTTTGTTTATTAATTCGTCGTTCGTTGACGTCACAGAAAATAGATGAAGAGATTCATCGTTCATCGCGTCCATACACATTTCCAAAACTGAGCTGCGTTGGCTCGTGGAAGATGCTCCATGTCGGCAGGATTCGTGGAAGGAAGTTGAAGAATAAATCATCATCAGCATTCTTCATTCTTCATTGGAGAAGGCGTAATCCTCTATGTTTTGGATGTCACGTCACTTTGCTAGTGTTTCGTCACTTGGTGAAGTAATCCCAAAACCTCCCCCCCAAGCTTCCTATAAATAGGAGAGGGGGGATGTAGGTAACAATCATTGGAATTTATGATGGTTACTTTATTAGTAACCTTCCAAAAATCCATCGACATGGTTACGTAAATTTATAAGAGTAATCCAATTGAGTTACACTGGCATAATTTAAGAGGTGTGTTGGATTTAATTAATGGATGGATTCCAAGAGGATCCCCCTTCCTTAATGAGGGGAGTTGAGAGGTTTTCTTCTCCTCTCATTAATATGGGAGTTAAGCCCTGTGTGGTCCCCACCTCATTAATCATATCATGGGAGGTTGAGTTTGGGTAGGCCCCACCACCATAACCTCTCATGGGAGGATTAGGTGTGGTGGCCCCACCTCCAACTCCCTTGATGATATTTAAACCACCCAACCTCCACATGGCGTCTAAAAATAAAATAAAGTGTTATCTCACTTTATTTTATTAATTTTTTTATAAAAACCCAAAATATATCTTTTACTCTCGACCAACTACGGTCGAGGATAACGTCAATTTAAGGGAATATCGGCACTACGAGTTACACGATGCCCTTATATTTCAATTCCATGCACCGGCTCAAAAGATACAAAATGTCCCTCGCATGTTTACTGAATGTACCTGAAAAAAAAGTTCAGAAAATTATTATTAGTCACCCTTGACTCACACTAGTCACGGTTAGGCTCTTCCTAGGTGGATACTACCCCAACGAACCCAATTGTAGTCTTGTAATTTCAATACGAGTTACCTTTTAGAAGTTATAAAATTTACAATAAAATAATTGTCACTTAATTATTTTATTTGTGACCAAAAAATAAGTTTCTATAGTGGCCCATGCCAGCCAATGTTAGTATCTTCTTGAAGAAATAAAACACTCATGAGTTAATCAGTGGTCTCAAATTTTTAATCTGAGTTTCCATTTGTGATTTATAATAATTTGAAAAATAAAAAACAATTATTCAATTATTTTATTTATGGTTATACAATTTTCGGGGTTTCTCACTGGAGACCCACGCCAACTAATCTTAAGTCATGCCAAGGGTAAACCCGCCATCTTGAGTGCAATAGTGCCCACATATTTCTAATCTAAGTTACCATTTCAGAGTTATTACAATTTTTCAGAAAAATTATTAAACGTGTTTACATAAGCATAACAAAAACTTTGACGGATCATTCCGGGGACTATGAGCCTTGGAATTGCACGCCATCAGATTTTGCAGACCCATAAAATTCAAATTTAATTAAAAAAATTACATGGAAATTACGGGTCTTTATAAATAAAACATTTCTCAAAATATGGGATAAATTGAATCCAAACATGGAAATGATTCATGACATGGTAAAACAATGAAAGTAATAAATCTATAAATATAGGATAAACAATGTGAGTAAACCTGTTATTCCCAATCCCCATGTGAAAAACTTATTATTACCACACTGGAAAATATGATTAACCTTGTCATGTCCATTCTAATTAGAAAAATCAAATTATATCCACTTATAACCATATCTTGAGATGTTATCATATACATATTGGTTAGAGGGAGATATAGAACCCCTCCCATCAACATCGATACCTATGGTTAAAACTTAAAAACATTCATCATTATAAAATAAATAACTCTTGGATAAATAATAGGTTTCTTTTATAGGTCACACAAAATGAACTTAATATATCACATGATATAAAATCATAGTATCCAAATGGTTTCATAACATAAAATATTATAATAATTCACATCATTGCTGATATATGAGTTGAATATAATTCCTTTAAAATTATATAATTTTATTGTCGAAATGATTTTGTATTACTATTTATAAAATTCAGAATAATGAGTCCATTTATAAAAAAAATCATCTATTTTTGAGATAATTTAAAATTATTCCTTAAATGAAACAAATTTTAGTTCAAGAAAAATTCTCCCCTCCAACAAGTAAATACAATCAATAAAAATGTATATTCTATGAAAAAATATGTTCCATAAAAAATATTTCAACTCAATGATCATATTTTAGGTTATCAAGACTCTTATCATTACTGTTTATTTTAAAAAAACTCTTTAACCTTCTTACATCATGGATTGTTACATTTTATAATGGGATTAAATATTTTAGGGAGGGCTTTTGAAAAAAAATAACCTCAAAATGGTGGATAATATCATATAGAATATGGTTTGTCCTAGTATCTTCTGAACATTTGGGTTTTCTAAGAGGCTATTTGTGGGGAGAAATGATGCATTAATATGTGGGAATCAATAGAATTTTTTAAATTACTCAAAACTTTTCAATAATGGGAAGTTAATCCCATTCCATGTTCTATAGAAACTAATAAATAATTGATTTTAGGGTGTATAGGATAATTCAACACATCCATAATTAGAGAACTATATATTTATTAATGGTTCTACTCAATTTACCGATAATTTTATTCACATTTACCAATTTAGTTTCCAACACAGTAACTAGTGATTACTTTGGTATTTTTATCATCAAAACCAAAAAATAAAATGGAAAATATTTTTTCATCCTGAACCACTATTTATAGATATGAAATGTAATTTAAAAATTACGTATATTATATCTATATAAATTTAATTAAATTACAAATTCAAAATAAATTATTCTAAAAAAAATTCATTTTTAGGAAAAAAATTAATCCTTCTAGTGAAAGTAAAAATTTCATTGATTTAAATAAAATAAACATAATTTTTATTATTCATTGAGTATTTATGTAAAAAATCTATATTGAATCATGGGTTAATTAATTAAACCAATTTGTTCAAAAACTTACTTATAACACTATATAAGTTTTAAAAAATATTGAGCGTGGGTTTATAAATTAAAAATATTATTTAAAATTAATTTTTACAATTTATAATATATAATATAATGGGAAATAACATAAAATCATTCACTGCATTTATTTATAATATAATAAATAATAATTTATGGCATTAATAAAATCATTATTAACACTATTTATTTTAAAATTATTATATTTTTTAAAAAAATAATTCATCTTAAGGTAATATAAATATGATAAATACAATACATATTTTAAATCTTTAAATTAAAAAATTAAATATTTTGAAATTTTACAATAATAAAAAATCATAAAATATCACGAAAAAACATTTTCATAGAAATTTTTTTCGTATTAACTATTATTTATAAATTATGTATAATTATAAATATATAATACATGAAAAATATCAATTATATAAAATATGTTCTGAACATATTAAAATATTTTAATAGTTGCATAGTTGTAACAACTATTTCAGTAAATAAATTGAATTCAATTTTTTTGAAAAAAATACAAATATTTATATATTAATCATAATTTAATTTCTATTTTTTATACCTTATAACTATATAAAGACCTTATAATGTTTTATATTGATACTGGTTCTAGTGATCTATATAATGAAATTTGATGAACATGGGTTTTCAATATGGTGAAATAATTTAGTCCATTAAATTATACTCATGTTAAAATTAATCCATCCTTATCTTTTCATTACATGGATGAAAACTGGAGATATAACTTTTCTCACATCTTATCCTCGGGTTCCCACATTAAATCCAAAAACCTATCCTTTCTCAATATAAATTTGACCATGTGATTGGTCATATTATTTAAAACCGTCTCTCTTAAATTGAAAATCTCCATTGGTTTTCCTCATTAGAAAAATCATGTTCTAGTTTTTTAGCTTCTAGGCATAGCATACATTACAGTTCTAGTATCTATATTTTAAAAAATTAAAATATTGAACACATCGTGTATTTATAATAGGTGTTTATGGATATCAAACTGATTTTATACAACCCATGGACCATCAATGAATTAAAAATAAATTATTATTTTTTGTTATAAGTTACCCATTATTCTCTATTCTCATAACTCAATTCCCATGAAATAATTTTCGAAACACCACATCATCATGTTTAAACTCAAAACCAATAAATGAGTATCAAAAAAACATATATCAACCTTTTACTATATTTATAAACCAGTAAATAGTATTTATCATCCCCATAATATCAAAATATAGTTTTGGATTTATCAACTTCTTCTCTCAAAATTCATCGCATCCTGTGGGAGACTTTTGTATGATCCCAAATAGAGCCACATTCGTTACATTATAAATAATTGAAAGGAATATATATTTATATAAGTACAATACTAGTGTATGTTTTCGTTCCCAATATCATTGTAAATCCATTAAACATGATCTCATCAACTCTTATACAGTTGGAATTCTCCCCTCAGATGTACCATCTAAACGATTATGATATACAGTGCTAAATCTTAGCTATATCTACATTTCAGTTTGAATAATTATAAATAATATTAAGGTAAATTTCATATCCTAATAAAGTACAATAAATAGCAGTAATACATGTACCATCACCCAATACCTTATCCAAATCCGGGAAGGTTAGTAAATAGAAAGATTCTCTTATTTATATATTCCCTTCTAAATTTGTAATTTAGAATATGATAAAATGAAAACAGTCCTTTGAAATATCCTTTTAAAAATATGATTATTTTGATTCATAATGTAATGTTATGAAATTTTCCAATTAAAAAATTAACTTCTATGGTGGTGATGAAATAAATATTCTTCATAATTTGTTTTCATTAAGGGAAAAAATATAATTTCACTAAATTGATCATTCCTTACATAGACATCCCTTTTCCTAATTCACTTAAAACAAATGTCTGATATATTGAGTGATTACACTAATGTTACAGTTATAATAAATATGATTTGTAAAATGTATTATTCTTTATAAGAAAAAATTAAAATTGAACTATTCTTGAAAGATGATTTATTGAAAAGATTCACATGATGAAATAGATCACTGAAATCAATTATTTAAAAGATAAACATAATTCACTATTTCATAATATTATATCATATTATTGCATGATAATCAACTTCCACCCCTTCATCAAATTTTCTGTAGATATTCCTAATATGAATGATAATTTTTTATGATAAATTACTTCTCAAATTTTACATATGAATGCACTTTATGACAAGGAAAATGCTAAAGGTAATTTAATATCTCTATTTGATAATCTTATTAAATAGTAAGATAAATATTAAAAAATTGATTCCATTATATAAATTTCATTTATTACAAAAATTAAAGCATAAATACTAGTTTTATTGCATAATGTTATTATATTATGTGTAAGAGAGAAATCAAACATAAGATAATTTTATTTAAAAAAATGTAATTTTAAGAAGAATAATTGTCTTCAGACTAACATACAATAAATATATTTATAATATAATCATTATAAATCTTATGGAATCTAATATGATTTAGATATAAAATCTGAAAAACAAAATATAAATACATTTAAAAAAATTATCAAAACTCATAATTTAATGAGATATAATGAAATACTACGTGTTTAAGAATTAATATTCCCACTTTTGAAGATCAAAAACCCCATTAAATGATAATTAGAAATTAGATAATATTTATTTCATTTTGGTAATATCTTTTTTCATTGGCATTTTTGGGACTACCAAAATAAAAAAAATACGAAAAAAATAAAACAATTAATGTCATACAGAAAAAAAGAGTAAATTTTTTAAAGAAGATACAATTAATAGGGATTAAATTTGGAATTAACATGTACATAAAATTACATTTATTGGATGATAATATTTTCTAGAGAAATATGAAAAAATAAAATAATCATTTCATGAAAAGAGTATATATAATGTATATAATAATGGTAAATTATAGAAGAAATGATAATAATTATTTTAATTCGAAGAGTCAATATAAAACAATTCAAATTTTAAGAAGAAAGAATGATTAGTAAACATTCACAACTATGAGATAAATTATCCTTATAGCACGAGATGATGTTTCAATTGTGGTATTTTAAATGGTTGACATTGGATGATTGGTATAGAGGATGTAGGTAGTGGGGAATGAATAAATTATTCAACGATATCTCCCATGGCAATAAAATATTGTCTAATTATAGTTTTACCTAAACGAGTGACCCTTAAGAACTGTACTGAATATCGAGGGGAGATTCCCAAGCCCGAGCCAGACCAATATCTTCTGTAGAGTTAAAGGGTATCTTAGTGGAAGGGGCTGGTAAATTTAATAAAACATTTTAGAAACATGATATTATTCCAGGAATATATATTGTATGGGTCCAATATATCATTAAATATTTTAGATCTTGCACTATGATAATAATAAAGGGAAGTCCCTAATTTTCATTTTTCTCAATGTTGGTAATGTACATATGAGAATATGTAAATTTACCTTACCATTTAATTTTTAGAGTAATCTAAAATAGTTATAAATTCAATCAAAATCCTTTTAGAAATGAAACCAATGAATATTTTTTTATCTTTTTTCTTTTAATATTTATGGTTCAACTTCTTTAATGCATTATACTAATTATTAGATAGTCCAACAGAACTAAAAAGAAGAGTATAAATGACACCCCCACTAATCTTTTGCTATCATTATAGGTAATTATTTGATCTAAAAGATTTTTAAAATAATCTTTTTCATAATTTGAAGTTTTTTCAATAAATTTATTTACAAAAAATTGATGAATATTACTAATTTGTTTTAACAAAACAAAAAAGTTGTTTTCCAATTTTTGATTAATTTCATCAACATAGAAATAAATAACTATAGTTTTGATGTGTTTAAAATATTTTTTCAAAATTACATAAACACGATTCTTAATAAAATAACTGATTTCCTTCTTAAATTGACCATGATATATAATTTCCCTCTTTTTATATATTTTAATACTTATCATTTAAAAAAAATTAGTTTGAAGATCATAAACTATATCCATAGAGAGTAGTTCACAAATAGAGAGGCTAGACTAGCTGTCCACAAGTATATCTCATGAGACATACAGTCCAACGTTGATTATATTTTCACATTATCAAAGAATATTTCAAATGAAATTTATTTTTTTCATTCTTTCTAAAAAATATATTGAATATATATTATTAATTCACCTAAATAATATTCAGAAACTATTGGATCCTGATGAGTCTATTCCTACACTATAGAAACAATCAAAAGAGTGGTTAAGATATTTTATTTATTCTTCAGCTCATAATAGCTCACTCATTCTCTTTAATCAGTAAAATATCACACTGCTCTATGAATCTCATAACTATTATGATGTAAAAAAATCGATGAAAAAAAATCTTGGTGGACATTTTTCACTAAGATCTTCATCTAGAAAATGATTCTCAATAACATGTTGATTTTTTCACCTTTTGGTACATCCGTAACACTTGAATACACACTGGATTCCATTTTTGGTTTTATTTTATTAATGATAATGGTGTCCTCATCATCTTCTTCTTTTGCTTCTTCTTTTTCTTCCTTATCAAAATTAATATTTCAATTAATAAAGATAACTAATTCTATTATCACCATAAAAGTGGTATCCCCAAATAGATATATCTAAAAATTAATGAATTCTCTTAATGTAGAATCAAATTGATTATCTTAACCAGCATTTTCTAATACCATAACTGCGAAACCCAAAACATTATTTATAGTAGAATAAGTTTAAATGGACGGTCATCCATTTTAGTGAATAGTGGTTTCAATAACGTGATGAATTTCAAAATTAATTTCTTGATTTCTATCTTCTTTGGTTTGAATTTAATACAAAATTAAAACTCGAAATCTTCTTTGTATTTTAGAAAGAGTTACATTATAAATAATTTTTATTACATACATAATATCAACATGTTCTTCCAACATTGTAGGTTATATTATTGTAACATGATTAGAAACATCTGAAATAAGAACCCCATTAGAATAATCCCATTTATTATTAGTGGGGTGTAATTACAATTCATCTTCTACAATAATTGGGAACCCCATACTAACATATGAATTCTAACATAAAACACTATACATTAACACAATATACAATAAATTATTAGACCATGAAAATGATTTGTTTTGGTCTCCTACAAAGGAAAATATTCTTTACTAAAAAAATGTAAACATTCTTATAATGTGATATAAATTGATTTGTTAATTATTGATATTGAACCTAAATCTTATTAACTATCGAAAAAAATTTATAACATTTTATATCATAAAAATATGTGACAACCTAAAATTATAGAATAATATTTTCTCTAACTATCCTTTTCAATTGGAAATTAATGATCCTATAAAAATCACATAGAACATTATTAATAGCTCCATATTTTCATATACATCTTCTTTATATGATTCATTACATAAATAGAACTCATTATCTATAGAAGAATCTAAAAAATAAATTTCTGATAAAGAGGATCTAAAATAAAAAATATATTCAAGAATAATTAATACACCCCCTCTATTACAATTGAAAATATCAAAAATTTCTTTTCATTAAATCAAAGATTTGATATATTCATAAAAAAATGATACAAGATTATTCCATAGAACCCTTAAGATTATTTTTAAAATAATAAATTTTTCAGTTCCCATACAAAATGTAATGTCATCATCTAATACTGATAAGTTTAATGAGGAAAATGGATGATCCATCCATCCAGCTAAAATAAATAGTTCGGATGCTCAACACTATTATTATAGAACTTGTGAAATTGTCCCTACTAGTAGTAGAAACATTATTCCTCTATATATTAACATTTTGGAATAGGTTTTGAATGAATTAATTTTTAGGGTACGGAGGGTTGAGAAATGACGAGATGGGGTCTAACAGTTAGAAAATGATTCATAGACAGGAATAATTTTCTTTCATTTTTTATAATAACCAATGGGTTTAACATTTTTATGTGTGTGGTAATCATGTAGAAACTGCTGTATGTATCACATTATAATGTTAAAAAATAAAACATAGTATCCCTACATCATTATGAAACTAAATACAATATATCTTTATAGAATATAAATTCATAAAAACTTGGTAATTAAATATGTAAAAAATATTTATGTAATATTAAATGAAAAATTAATTTGATACAATAATATCTCATATAAGTAATAGGTATTATAAAAATAACTCTTAATTGATTTTATATGAAAAAAAAATTGAATGTGATATCACCATTTTGTTCTTTTTCTCTTATGAAATTATTCATCATATTAGAGTGCATTTTATTATATTATTTTATCATATTACATGATGTATTTATATAACTTTTTCTATCACATTTGATTTAAAATTTATAAAAATAAATATTGAAATCAATCATACTATCTTTCTTCCACAGCGCATGTGCACCAAATATTCTAACTCATATATATTCATCTTTTGGGGTGGAAAATGTTGAAGTGAGTTATTTCTTATGATCCCATGATAGTGAGTATATGGATTGAAAAATATAGGTTACTATGATTGTATTTCTATTTAATATACATTAAAAATTTACGGAATCAAAATTTTATGTTGAAGTAAAATCATAAATCCTTCAAAAAATTAATGGCAGACAAACAAATCATTCTGACAACATACTTTTTTTTGTATAATCAAAATTAAATTATTTTGCGTTGGATTGAAAACTACAAAAAAATACATTATGAACATATAAATTTTTCTCTACATATATTAAGATAAATATTTATTCTAATGATACCTATATATAAAGTTTTATCAAATATAATTCCAGCCACATCCAATTCATGTTTAAGTTTGGAATGTGTGGGAGATGAATAAGTTTTACAGTATTCAAGTCTAAAAATTTTTATAATTAAATTATTTATTTTAATAGGTTTTGAAACTTCGATAATATATTTAATAAATATTAAATCAATTGGAAGTGTTCATCTAACACATTATTCTTATTTAAAATTATTATTTTCATAAGTTTTACCAAATCCTTACAAAATTTTAGATTTGGTGACCAAATTTTTAAACAACATAATTTATTTTTGAAAACAACGTACCTTTTCATGATGTCTTTTTTAAAATGGTGGGGACTATAAATCACATTTCCAAAAAAATTACAAAATATTATTACATCATTGTTATACCATGCTCTATGTGTTTTTTATGTCTATTGAGGTGTTTCTTATGTTCAAAAATTGTATTTTAATAAATTAGCGTCTTGAAAACTAGTAGGTTGTTCAATATAAATTTCAACCATTAAAAATTATTTTATAAATACATATTTAACATTAATTTGTTATAATTTATAATTTATAATATAAATGATATGAAAATTATTATGGTTTGTTAATTTCTTCACATTTTAAAAAAGGGAAAATGTATCTTCACATATATATATTTTTTTAGAAAATTTTTACAAATAATCAATAAATAATTATCATAATCACAAATTTATCATCCTATTTGTTAATAAATAAATATATAGTTCATATAGTGGTATAGATCGAGGTACTTTATACTAATTCACATAAATGTTTCCTCTTGAACGCATTTAACTCTTCTTGTATTTCTAAAACCTAACTATCATATTCTATTTATTATTCAATAGTTCTTTATTCAAGATGAGATAAAAGGTATGACAATTCCACCATATTTCCTATATTTCTTATAGTCGTAGATCCTTCATCAAAACAACAAATAACTATTTCAAAAGGATGACCCATATGGTCATTAGGTTTTCTATGTAACACAATTTCTTGTTCAATATTATCATCACTTTCATTGTTTTTTGACCAAAAATGACTTCCAAATAATTATAAATTTTATGGATTAAAATATGTTCTTGTATAATGTCATTAAGTGAAGTAATTAACAATTTTCCAGGATCAATTTTATATCAAAAGGATCACGTTCACCTAATTTAACATATGTTAATAACCAAAAAAAACATTACTTGTTACTAAAAAATTTATATTCATTATATGTTGTAGAATTTATAAAGAATCATCCCTTATCATATTTTGGATCATTTTTTACATGATTTTACTCAGTGATAACGATTTTAACCTTACATAAAAATAATTCAATGTATGTTAAATTTTTTTTTTCTATTATTCCAAAACATGTAAGGTTTTCTCTATACGATAGTCCCCATTATAACTTTTATAATGACACAAACCCCAATATTAATAGCTACATCCAAAATATGAGTTTGAAAATTTTGTTAATATAACATTGTTCATGAAATTTCTCAGAAATTATTTTATCTCCTTTCAACAACCCCATTTTATTGAGTTGTCCTGGGGGATGAAAAATAATGTTTATTGTAATGATTTTATGAGATTATTTTAAATCCATTATTCTCAAATTATACTCCATGATCACTTATTAATAAAATAATTTTGGCACATTTTAATTTTTAATTAGTTTATAATATTTAATGAGAATAGAACATGCCCCATATTTAAGTCTCAAAATATAAATAAAGGTAAATCATGATAAAAAAATCTTCTCAATCATTAAAAAATGAATTTTTGAAATTTTTTTGTTAACTATATTGTCCAAAAAGAGCTATATGGTTATGTTAAGTGGGCCTAAAAGTGGATACATATTTTACTAGCTTATGAGATAACCATAGTTTCATTCTCATTTTACATGTATCACATAGTTTCTTATTATACAATATAATATTTGTAAATCATAAATAAATTTTATATGGATAAAATTATCAAGGATAAAAAATTACATTGTATAAGACCTAAATTTAAAATAATAGATTAATTTAAACAAGTATTAAAAAATAAATCTAAAAACATAATGAATTTAGATCTATTCTATAAACATTATCTATTCTTGGATATTTCAACCGAAGTGATTTTTATTCAATGATCGAGGTTGAACTTTTAGAAAAATTATCCCAATAAACATTAAATTTTTTTTATAAGTACATATTAGGTAGTTCTTCAAACCATTAATGTAGAAAAATTTATTATTAAGTATTTATTATTGATTTCTAAAAGATCCAGTTGCAATTATCATTGCATATATAATTACAATAAATGTGGTATATCCTCTATCAATCATATATAATGATTGAATGTTATATAGATATTCACCCATGTTCCTTGAATAGACACTATCCATAAAATGTCTTAAATTTCTAATTATGTTCCATGTTCCCTATAATGATAAATAAATTATCATCAATGTTTTGTACCCAATCAATCTTGGGTCCTGGAATGTCAAATAATAATTATTTGGGAACCCAAATGTATATTCATTTTACAAAATTAGCATTATATCTGTATTGTTTTCAATGATAATATCATTTTATATTCATCAATGTGAAAATTATTTGTGAGATAAGTAAATCAAAAATTTCTATTCATTCCTGAACATAATCATATAATTTTATAGAAAAATATATTCTTAAAACATCATATAACATAATTTGTTCAGATGCATGGGTTTTAAACCTTGAATCAAATACTCTAATTTTCACATTCATATAGTTTTACCCATGTATTGTATTTAACTAGTCAACTCATTTGGTAAACAATCATTAAAATCCTTATGAATGTTATCATATATTTGTAAACATATAATTCTTTTAATCTATAATATAAATGATGCAGTGAAATTTTCTAACTTGATTATCGTATCAATTGATTTTCTATTTAAGCTTCCCCATTCATTAACTATTTAACTGAATGAGTTTTTATATGATTTTGTATTATTTTATAATTAGTTTACAACATGATATATTATCCATTTAAAAATTAAAATGATAAATTTTGATTTTCAGAATTGAAACCATTCTCATAAGAGTAATAAGAGTGTACATCATTTCAATTTGTCACCAAACACATGTTGGATTTTTAATTAGGTCGATCAGCTTTTGATTATGAATATTTAATATCTCTAAATCCATTATGTAAACTATAAATTTATTTCATGGCCTTTTATTATTTATTATTATACTCAATTCTTCTTGATTTTCTTTATCAAACATGTTTTTTTAAAATTTATATATGTCATAATTGATGCATGAATGGCCCAAGGGCCTTATTTTTTACTTATTTTTGATAATACCACTTTCAAGGGATGAGGGGGAACTCTTAAAAGGACCATAGGATTGGATATTACAACACATGTAGGCTTGGTGACATTATAGGACCCATAGGTCTTATAGAAATCATACAGACTATGACTACTTGAAACTGTCCCTCCTTAGCATCAGCAACAAAATCAACTCTCCATCATAACATGGTTGTTCGATTAGCTGTCAGGTGTAGAGATGTGCAGTCTTATTTCCAATTGAAATTTCATACCATATCATTCTTAAAAATCCATTATCCCTACTCTGGTGAATACTCCCTACTCTTTAATTATCCTCTAGAGTAGGTTCTTTATATAATTTGTCTATGCATCTACATATCTGGTGGCCCTGAAGGCCTATATGTGGCCCAATGGTCGTGAGGTGGCCTGAAAGCCTTACTGACATAATGTTCATGGTGCCCCAATGGCCTTAAAGACTATAAGCCGAAAGAGGTACCCCAATGAGAATAGTTCTAGCTGCAATTGTATAAAAGAGTCCCTTACTATATTATCTGATACAATACCATCTACAGTGCTCGCACAGTACTACTAATGTACATGCTACATCACGGATACAGTGCATTGAATTATTCCTCTTCCAGGTTTCAAACTTGATTCTCATGGATTCACAGAGAGAGGTCACCAACTGAGCTGAGGCTTGTTTGAAAAATGTGGGTTGATTATAGTGACTGTCAATGGTGGTCCAAAGTCTTCATTGATATGTCTAATAGTTTTCTCAATCATATAATCTTACTTCATTGGATTTTCTATCAATTTTTTATATATGACAAAAGGACTACTAAACCCACTTCTCATGTTATTTAACTCTTATAACATTAATTAACTATTTCTAAGCTCATCATTTGTACTCGTATTTCACGATGAATCATATTTATTCAGAATATTTATAGACCTATATAGCTATGTTTTTATTTTCATCTTTATAAGTAAAATCCATAAATGAATTATTTTCCATCTTAAATATTTTTTCACCAGTTTCAATAATTGTACCAGTAATGAACATCATATACCATAAAACATTTTCTCACAGCCTTATCTTTCTGGCATACCAGGAATCTATATTCATATTATATAATCTCTCCCACAATATATTTTATTAATATTTCTATAAATATTTTTTATTCAAGGATTGATATATAATGATAAGCTATTATAATCATCCAAAAGTATCTTATTCAATCCTACATCTGATAGGAAACACAACTTGGTTATGGAAAATATTACTCCATCATTATCAACGTTGAAATCTATAATATCTAGTGCCATTTTTATACATTTTCATCATATATCTTGGATTATTTGATCATTACCTGAATTAAAAATTGTGTAATGTATTGGGGATGATAGTAATTATCTGCCTCTAATTGAAAATCAATATCATTACATTGAAAACCCATGAGCATTATGTATTTTTAAATACTCATTATTGTTATAGTACCCTAATAATTCCATATAAGTGCATCAAACTAATAATTTTCCTTCCCTTGGTGATAATTTATTGACAAGACAAAATATTATACATAATATAACCATAAAATTTGTTGTATATTTTATTCCATATGAGTGAATATAGATTTCATGAACATTTTATCATTATGAATACCACTCTTTTCTCTTTAGATATATTGTAACAACTATATATTTTAAAAAATATTTCTTCTAATATAATATTAACTCGTAAAAAGATTTAATTACATGTAATTATTTGTTAAAAAGAACATCTAGATAGTATAAAATTAACAATATAACCTTGCTGTGAAATTGGCAGGAATAGATTTTATTATCTAACTTAAGAAAATAAGTGGAGAATTCATTGGATAATAAAAAATGAAAATATAACACAATTCAAAGTATAATAAATATAAATATCTTTATACTGCCAAAGTAATTTTACCTCTATAAATTAAAATAATTACAATAATTAAATGAAAATTAAAAATTATATATGTTATATATTTAAAAAAAATATTTTTTATATTCTTCCAATATATTTTATAATTATAAGATAAGAATAAATCTAATATATTTAATGAAAAGATATTTTCTCAAAAGGGTAATTTTACGACCTTTTAATGGATAGCCCATGTTAAATCTAATTTTTCACACATTTGGTATTATTATATAAAAAATTAATCATATTCATTAAATATATGATATAAAAATTTTCTATGGTTAAATTGTATTGTATTTATCTTTTTATGTTCAATGTTCCAGTGATATATAGATGCGTATTTAAGAAACACTATTTTCACTAAATGTTTTTATAAGGTCAGATTATATTTTGAATTATTTTTGAATTTTAATTAGTTCATTTGATTTTTCAATAGAATAATTATAGTTCATGAGTTGGATTTTATAGATTATTTTCTAAATAAACATTTAATTCTTTAAAAAGTAATTTTTTCAAAGAATTATTTTTCATGAAATTTTACTGATTTTATTTTAAATTACATTCTACGTATTATATTTTTCTAATATTGAAAAAAATCCAAAATTTTATTCAAAAAGATAAAATTTATTAATTCTGTTCATTTTATTTTTTCCCAATATGAATATTAACCATTGAAAATTTCTTACAATTTTAAGGGGGAAATTAGTAAATTAAGGTTAAAAATAAAATTATAAAAAATCTAAAATGACCTTAAAAATGAAATCTTTTTTTTGGATGAATTAAATTAGAAGCTAAAAAAGCATAAGGATATAAATAAACTCATTTAATGGATAGTTTCACAAGAAAATTATTATATATTTTTTATATCCAATAATGTCACTAAATATAATTTTTTAATCCATTAATATCTATTATTTGTCCACAAGGGTAAAAATGAGTGTTATGAATGAATATCTAGTTCACTATTTAACTTAACAAACATATTTTCATCGTATAAATATTTTTTTTTCAAATTTGACTACTTCAATGAACAAATAACATTTATAATATTTAATTTAATAAATATATAATGATTCAAATTAATGTATTATATACTACCTCATTTTTAAAATATGGTTATAAATTCGATAAATTATTCAATAAATTTTATTCTAAAATAAATAATATTTATATTTATCAATGTTTTTTCTCTAGTAAAAAATGTGTATATTTAATAATTACACAAAGATGACGAAGTAATTATTTTAATAATTGAAATATAAAATATATGTTAATAAAAATATTAAAATGATTAAAATATTGAATATATTATTATATAAAATGGATTTTATATATTAACTCAACCTATCAGTGTTGAATTCTTTTTTATTTCAACTTTTTATATTTACATTTCTAAAAATCCAATAAATTAATTGAATCATCAATGGTACTACTAAATTTTAGCAATATAATGTTTTATTTAATTATTTAAAAATCATAAAACATTTTTAAAAGTACCAAATAAATATAATATGGTATAAAAACATAAAATTTATTCATTTATGGTCTAATTTACATCAAACAAGTAAATTTTACTATGTTTGAAAATTGAAAATTTTGTTAAATTAGTTAAAATTAAAATCGGTTAACTAAGGGTGAATTAAAATGATAAGGTTTTAATGAATACAGTCACATGTCTAAAATATATCGTAAGATGATATGGAAACCTTATCTCTCCTAATATTCAAACATAGAACTCTATTTGGTATTTGGAATGAGGTATAATTTATTAATAAATAATATTTGGGAAATTGAAAATGTACCCCCACCTCAATTACAAATGAGAACCCCCATATTTATACACACCCAATTGAGTTATCAATATTATTTATTCCTCATTTATCAACATCCCTATCCACATTCGATATTTTTTTTATCTTCTCAAAATAAAAACTCTATTGTTCTTCATTATAGATCCAGAGGGAGGTAGAAGAAGAAGTTGTAATATCCTTTACTAACTCTCTCAATATCACTTATTCTTAAACTCACTCTTTCGTTATTGATACAATTTTAATGTAATAACTCGAATATAACATATATTTTAAAATTATCATATTATAATAGGGAAATTTTATTCAATCTTTTTTCTATCAAATGAAAAGAGTATTCACCATGCATGCGTAAGTATACCCTACATTGTCCATGATGTGAGGCGATTCATTATCCATGATCACCATTAAATAATTATTATATTATTTTTATAATTAATATTATGATATATATTAAAATAATATCATTCATAAAATGACAAATCTATAGTCAATGTGCATGAACCAAAACATATACGACAAAACATGCCTATAAAAATGAAGTAGTTAACTCTCGAAAGAAGTGTAATAATAAAATATCATTAATCGGATGATCATATGATCAATTATGATATCTTAAACATATATATGGAGCTCTAATATTTTAATAACATTATTTAATCCATTATACTGTGGTTTCTTATAAATACGAAGGAATCCAAAACTAAGGTAAGGGATAATTTTGAAATCTCATTATTATCCAATATTGTTTATACGTAAGTATGTCCCAAGGTATATTTATCATCCATGACTATGTTACATAAAAAATTATTAAATAATATTATAAATATTTAGATTAATATTTATAAATATAATTACCCATTAGTATGTTATTAATAATAGGGCTGAAAGGAATAAATGTTTTTCCAAACAATGTAGTTTTGTGACTTATATGGAAAATGTATTAGAAGAATGTTTTCATTTAACTTATACAGCTTGATAGGTTTTTATGCTTTCATATCACCCAAATTACTTGAATCATTCCTATATACATAAATTTATATTTTTAAATAAGTTGTTTTTGTTTGAAATTGATTTGAATTTTAATTAAATAAAGTATTATAAAATCAAAAATGATATTCTCCTCCAACATTGTTTTCATGTGAGATGTCAAATGTTACACATGTTTTAATGGGGATATTTTTCAAGTATGTTATACCTATTATACAATTTATTGTTTTATGAAAAACCAATTTACTTATATGGGTTATTCTATGATTAAATGATGTTTAGGAAACAGATTTATTTTCCTGGGTTTTCATATGATAAAGGATTTATGGTCTTATGGAACACTTAAGAATGGTTTTCATTATGTGATGGGTGAGACTTATATCTCCCTCTAATTCATTAGGAAAATATTTATATCTCATTATATAGATAGGATTTTAATGGTTATTGATATAATATTAGTTATATAGGGTTGTAATGGTATGTAAACCTGATTCTGTAACATCAGTCTCAAATGATGAGTGAACATTGTTTCATAAAAGGCCTTGTCAACTATAATAGCCTTGTAAATGAGCCTTAAATAAAATATAAATTCTTTTGTATTGTTATTTTTATTCCCAAATTTCATGTATTATTCTAGGATCTCATTATTTATGTTCTTTATAAACTTCTCTGATTAATCTCGTGACATGATATCTTGATCTTTGAAATACATGATAAAGTTTTCAAATATTATTTTTACATTTTTATACATTATGATTACGATATGACTGAAATAATCCATTCATAGAATCTTATTTCACCGTTTATGTGTTTCTTTTATCCTAGATATGAATTTTTTTATTAATTATTATGTTCCAAAAAGGGGTTATATATAAAAATGAATAAGGAGAAGACAATATATATGTTTTATAAACCAGTTTTTCATGTTTCCCAATTTCCATTGAAGAAAAACCTATAAAGGCCTAGTGTGGTTTTATTATGTTTTGAAATTATTATTATTAAATTTAAAGTAAAATTCCATGTATTCAATTTATGGTACATTATTTTTGGTATTAGAGAAGGGTTTTTGTTAGCCTTTGAGAATTTTGATGAGGAAACCATAGTAAGAACCCTAAGGATATGATTTAGTGTAAGTTAAAATCAGAGTGTTTTTTGTAAATATAATTAACAACCTAGTATAAAACATAAGGTGTATTAAATGGAAATAGTATATGACATTTCACATGATTATGTGATTTTCCATTTATGTTTATTATTTCTCACACTATAATTCTTGGTTTTAGTTAATGGATTTCTCTTGAAGGAACCTCATTAATATTTAAGGAGATGGGTAATGTAATGATTTTCCTCCTATGCTACATAGTTTAATTGGATATGGAATGAAGAATAAATTTTCTATGCTCATATAACATTCTTATGATATCAACCATGATATAATTCCAAATGAGCAATTGGGGAAACAACATTATTTTTAGCCCTCCATGAGATGTCATCCAACATCATTTTGATGGTATTTTGATCCAAAAATGGCTAAATAATGGATTAGTACCTATTAAAAGATATTTTTAGTACTACAACACTCATAACATGATAAATTAATCTTGTAAGTCGTTCATTTGGATGGTGAACTTGACCAGTGGTTTTATATCATCAATAATATGAGGGAAAAAGAAGAAGTTAAATCCATGGGATGAGACATGTTTAAGAACAAATTTATCAATAAGTAAATTACTCACATTCATTGAATGATGATGGAGAAGGCTTTTCTTGAGCTCAAAATATGGATCTTAAATCTATTGGTACCTATGAATCTAATATTACATGACTTCACGTAACACTTTTTTAATTATCATCCAAACTAATAGTTTGGTTGATCAATTATTTAGTGGTTTAAAAACAATTATAATCATGGAATTAGCCATAATGGATGTTAATTTTCCCATGTAAATTGTTCTACGTTCTCTCAATGTTGATATAACGATTTGAGTTACCCATAAGTCTCATGGGTTAGAGAAGAATAGGAAAATTTAATTCAAGGAGAAGTCATAAAAACATTGTAAAAAGAGGTGATCTTTACATATTTCTCAAAGTGTTGAATGAATCATGCAATAAAAACTTATCAATAGACATGTAAAAATATTATGCGTGGGAAATAATTTCATTGTGTAGATTACTGCTGAAGTTATTGAAAATATATTTATATTGAATAGAATAGAGAAAAGAATATAGAAAATTCACCTCAAACACAACAATGTAATATGTTCGAGGAAATGGGTCATTATGGAAACTAATACCCTAATATAAGTGTTTCTTATGATTAGTGACGTCAACAACCACTTAAGACTAATGGAAAAGTAATATCTCTTGAAATCACTACTAGAAAGGAAGAGTAAAATAATGAATTGTTTAATGGTACCATTATCATCCACTCTAATGTAGATTTTTTTTATTATGGATCCATGAACTCTTTTATTAATAAATAATTTTATATGGATATCAGTTTTCTATATCACCATTTAGAAGTTTTGGTAGATATTAAAACTCCAAATGGCACAAATTTGGCATCACAGGTTTACAATTATTATCCTTTTAATGTTTGGGTTATGTGCTTCCAGAAAATCTATTGATCCTTTCATTAGAGGAATTCAATTTTATTTGTGGCATGGATTGGAATTATATATATAGATCTCATATAAATTTCTAAGGATGAAATTTCATATTTCATATTAAGAATGAATCTATGATCATCTATCGATGCATGGATTAATGTAAATATCCAACAGAAATTTCTACCATCTTATAGATCTTGATTCCTATAAATTATAATTATATATCTGAGATGGTTGGGGGAAACCATACCATTAAGGATTCATATATTGTACAATAGTTTTTTTATCACTTTCAAGAAGAATTTAATGGTATTCCCTCAAATTATGAAGATGTGTTTTTAATGGAAATCATACCCAGTGCTATACCTATTTCAAAAACTTTGTATTTAATGGACCCAATTGATTTGTAGGAATTAAACAAGAAACACCCAGATAATCTTGAAAATGGATTCATTCACCCTAGTGTGTCCCCTTGGGGTTCACTTATCCTATTTTTTTAATAATAGGTATGGATCGATTAGACACGAAATTGATTATCGAAAACGTAACAAGATAACAATCAATAACAAAAATCATATTCCCCTTATTGACGACTTATTTGAACGACTATGCCAAGATCATTACTTTTCCAATATAGATTTTCATTCTAGATATCAATAATTAAGGGTCAACAAGTAGGATAAAACCAGTATGACATTTTTTATGTTGTATAGACACTATAAATTTATAGTGATTCTTTTTGGTCTTACTAATGCCACTTCTATCATCATTGATTTAATAAATAGAGTCTTTATATAATATGTTCATCCATTTGTGGTAGTCTTTATAGAATGATTCTCTATTCAAGGATAAAGGAAGGAAATTAAGATCACCTGAGTATTGTGATAGAGACTTTTATTTAGGATAATATTAATGATACAATTAACATGCGTGAATACTGGATTCAAAAGATTAATTTTTTGGTAACATAATCTCAATAGATGGGATATCTATAGATCCAACAAAGATAGATGTTATTCGAACATGGCATATAAAAACAATGTTAAAAAGATATCATATTTTTTCTTGGTTTGGAAGAATATTATCAACGATTTGTGAATGAAATTTTTTGAGTACCTAATATAACCACCATGTTGACTTAGGAAAGAGTTATGTTCGTATATTTGGATGAATGTAAAGATAATTTCAACAAGTTTAAAATAAATAAATTCAGTACACCTCTACTGACAATACCTTAAAGGGGAGAAAGCTTTGTGATCTCTAGTGATAAATCCAAGAAGGGGCTAGGAACAATTCTCATTCAAATTAATATGGTAAAATCTTATTCTTCCTCCAAATTGAAGATCCATGAGAAATAATTACCCAAATCCTGATTTGGATTTAGCTATTGTAATATTTTTATTAATGATATGGAGTTGTTATCTCTGTGGGTAGTGGTTTTAAATATATATTGATCATAGGATTTAGAATAATATCTCCACTCAATAGGATTGGAATATAAGGCAATAGAGATGTTTACTGTTGATTATAGACTTTGTCTAATCAATACATTACCACCATAGGAAGGTGACCATGGTTGAAGATGCTTTGAGTCGAATGGACCTTGATAGCCTATATATGATGAGGATTAGAAAATATACAGTTTTTATGGATTTTAAAAGAATTAATATGGAAATCATAATGAAATGGTAGAAATATTATATTTAACATGTTAATGCTCAACTATATATAAATGTTATGATTTTGGAGGTGCATAAAAAAGATATAAAGCTAAACATGAATCTGAGAGATGTTGTTGAGTTGATCCTCAGTTGATATGGTATAATAATGTTCCATAAAAGTGTTTGTATTCTTCATATACTATTACTAAATTAGGAGTTGTTAGATTAGGCTCACAGTTCATCATTTTCTATTTATCCTTGAGGTGTAAGGACTTATAGGGACTTGATATAGTATTTATGATGGGATGGAAAGAAAAGATATATAATAGAATATCATTCGAGATTCATTGTTTTTCATAATGTTAATGGTGATTGGGAATAACTCTAATGGGATGTAACAACCATTACCCATACTAGAATGGAAATGGGAAAACATCATTATAGTCATTGTCATTAGACAACCAAAAACATCTAAATTTCATAATGATATATTAGTAATATAATATTAACTTATGATGTCATCAAATATAATTTATATTAGATAATATTTATCTCATTATTAGATTTTCATAATATATGTTATGGAAGTGGTATGATTTAATGGAGTACCACTTTCCATTATTTTTTATTGGGACCCTAGGATTATCTAAATGTTCTAGTGACGTCTTCAGTAGGAATTGGGTTTTGAGTTATGGTTCATCACTAATTATCATCCATAAATAGATGTTTAATCATAAAGAACAATTAATACTCTTAAAGTCGTGTATAGAGCATACTCTATGGATTTCGAAGGTGATTTGGATAGAAAACTACCAAAATTATAACATTCATTCCAGTATTCAGATTAGACCTTATAAAGACCTCTACGTTAATAAGTGAATAGCTCCAACATATTGGGATAATATTCGAGAAGGAAGGCTATAGGGACCTTGTAACACCCCATCCCCAGTTACCGACTATTGGTGCATTATTACATAACATTGGAATGATTCCAAGATATCATGTACTGAAATATCAATAATATTAGTACTCTTAGAAGTACGAGATACGTTCATTAGTTTTCCATTACAATATAAAATGAAAAAAAACCACATTGGGTTTCCTTTAAACACACTCATATCCCTTATCTTATCCCTACAAGTCTGCCTATATAAACTTCTCCGCATCCTAGGAAAAATAAAACATAAAAAGGGGTGAGCTTAGGTGCTTAGTATGGATAATAATATTGCCGAAGCTATCATCAAAAAGAATAAACATTTAAGGAAATTTATAAGACTAAACACAATCCTTTTAACATTAAAAATTTGAAAAATATGGAAAATATAAATCAAATAATTCCATTTATTTATTTTCATGGATATTATACTAATCAAATAATATTATATAATATAAATTGATAAACCTATAATGATGAAATGAATAATGTCGGACATCATAAATCTATAGCCAAGGCTTAGGGCGAAGAAAAAAATATTGTCAAGTCCTTTTCCAAGATTCTATTTTGTCTCATGAGACCTAACAATGCATCTATGGGCTATAGAGGGCCATTCCCACCACTTACTACATCTAATACATTCCTAAAATAACAAGGTTGAAACATGAAAAATACAATTGTTTTTAAACCAGCATACCAAATGTTAATACTTTAACCATAAACCATGAATGGTATAAAAATAGCACATCCATATTAAAAAATATCACAACACCATCAATACAATATGGGAGATTGTATCATAATAAATCAACATCAATTAAACATAAAATCCAACAACATATGTTGACATAGATGAAATCTATACAAAAAGTTTTTCCAAAAATATCACTTTCTACTTTGAAATCATTAAATAGTCACATAACAATAAAATAAAAATATTATTCTGAAAATATTTATATATGCTATTAAGGGTAGCTTCAAAGTGGTTATAATAGCAGAAAATATCTGAACTCTATATATAAGTCAAAAAAACATTCTTTCCATAATTTTTCGAAAAGGACAAAATGAACATTGTTTGGAAAACGATAGAAATATTCCTTTCAAAACATTTTTTAAAAATTAAATAGATGTTATACATTACAATAAACCATATTCTGGGAAATATTTAATTTTTTTTGAAATTTAGATTTTTTTGAAACATGGATGTGGATGATAAAGAAATCCGAGTAGATACTTACATATAAACAACCTCAGAAAATAGAGAGATTGTAAAATTAATCCTTACCATGTACATTATATTAGAAGAGGGTATGTTAACATCCAGAATAATTGTTAAATATTTGTTATTAAATTATACAAGATGTAACACCCCAAGCTTCCACGGTATGTTTCCCTTTGAGTAATTAACTAGCTTGCATTATACACAACTTCGAGATTCTAACACACTGCGATCAATCAAAGTAGCCGTTATGAATAGTAATACACACTTTTTGAAATTTTATACATTTAATATTTCAAAATGTACATCATTTTTGGATTTGGAATTTTGAAATTATCCTAGGGTGAAATTTTGGTACTTCTTGGATAACATTTATATTTTGATGAATAGTGAAAGTTACAAAATTTTAATTAAAAACAACTTTTTAATCAAAATAATTAATAGTGATAAATTATTAATTTGAGTGGTTTTAAAGTATATTTAGAATATATATTTACCATTTAATAAAATTTTGGTCATTGGACATAATTTCACAATTAAACCTGACATAAACAATTGTCAATCTTTTGATAGTTATTATATCTTAAAAACACACTTTTTGTTTTGACATCGGAAATTAATTTTAAATTAATTTCTGCCACTTCTGTGTTTTGAATTTTGAAAAATGGATTCCATATTTTGAATCAGGATGTCCAAATTGTGTAAATAGGTAACTTTTATTTTTAAACATTTTCAATAATTTCTTCGGTAAATATTTTATTTAGCTTGGTTAAAGGGTAAATCCGGTAAATAAGGGTAAAAGAATAATATTATATTAATAATAAATTACCCTAAAATGTGTCCTAACTATATTGGTGGATAAATTTCCGACCATGGGCATATTTGGGTCGATTTGGGGACCCCATGGAGCCACTTCATGGTGATAGGGACACTTTATATTAATAAAGTTTATGTAAATACAAAAATGGCATAAGCTTATATCTTTTAGAAAAACAATTTTTACTTTGCGTTATATATGTTATATTTTCGATTATAAATATTCCTTATAAAGATAAAAATATTTCCTACATAATAATATTTTATTTATAATTTTTAGACATTGAAAAAGTAAAAATATATGTGACACAATAATGATGCAGTATTTTACTTATTAATGAATGAATCAAATAATTTGTATTATAAATGTTAAAATAAATATAATTTGAAAGTTTTGATGACATAAATGAATTTTATTGGTTAATATGAAATTTTAGGATTGCTTAAATGAATTTTTTTCGAATTAATAAAGTTGTTAAGACTTCAAAAAAATCAAATATTGAGTAGTGTCAAAATTGACATAAATGCTTTTTTAAAACAAATATTATATTATTAATTTATATTAAATTCCTAAAATTCTAAGGATCATCTAAAGGACTTGTATTATTATTTTTGTATCATTAATGTACCACTTGGGGGTTTCTTGAATGTATATTGTATGTTTATTAACTATATATTATTAAAATACAATATGACATGGTAAGTGTTAAACTAATTAACCAAGAGTTAGTACTAATAGATAAGGTCAATATAATGACCCAAACCTGTCTAAAATATATTGGTTGAAAGGATTTAGACCCATACACACCATAGTCTTTTAAGAATCCACTTTGGATCCATTATAATCCGAATATGATTTTATTATAAAATAATACTTTATGTTGTTCCTAAAGAGCCCCTCACCCCTCTTATAAAAGGGCACTCCCCCTTCTCATTAATTCACACCGTCAAATCCATTTGGATCGGAAAAACTATAACCAAATAACATACCAACATCCATCACTTTTTCCTAGAGGCCTTATTTTGATCAGAAATCCAACCTATGGAGCCCTTTTGATCAATTAAAAAAGAAGAACCCAATGAAGAGGTAACGTCTTCACCACACTCTTTAAAGTTCCTTTCTTCTTCAACTTCTTCTTTCCTTGTTATTTCCATTCTAAAATAATAATTCCAGTACCTTCTATATAATGTGATGTTATTATAATTATGGAACGAACAAATTCATTATTATATCCATCCCTGGAATGACATGTCACCATACGTGCATACGTACGGCCTACCGTCTCCATGTTTGGGTGTAATTGTTATTCAATATATTATTATTTATATGGTTGTAATAATGATTTATAATTCAGGTAAATAATAAATATAACATCATTATGATTCTGTCTATTTGATATACCATACAATTATATATTATTTTAATATAAAGAAAATGGTATTTTGGCTCATCCGTACGTATGGATTACCGTCTCCATGAACACGATGAGATTCATTCCCCATTGTCTCCATTCAAGAATAAATTTTATTGGATGATTAAAAATAATATTTAAGGACTTAATATCATTATGTATATAAGTATTATACAACCTATCCATGACAAACACAACTTATATAAAAGAAAATGAGTAAGTTAACACCAAAAACAACGATAATACTATGATCTAATTAACAAAGCGCTGTTAAAAGATTATATATGATATCATATTAATATATATGATTATTGTATAATTAAATAAAACTTATTTCACCATTATATAGGAGGTTAACCTACCATCATCCAAGGAAAAGTACATGTAATGGTTTATTTCACAATCTCTTTATTATCTGAGGTTGTTTATACGTAATTATCTACAAAGACCTCTTTATTATCAACATCCATGTTTCTTAAAAATGTATTTCAAAACATTCTTAATATTTTTCGGAATATGGTTTAAAGTCATTTATACCCTTGTTTTACTTTTTATAAGAATTTTATAAAGGAATCTTTTCGTCATTTTCCAAATAAGGTCCTTTTTATCCTTTTCGTCAAAATTAAGGTAAGAATTTTTTTTAACTTATACGGTGGGTGTGGCTATTTTCTGCCATTATAACATCACCAAAGCTTCCCTTAAAATATTATAAGAATATTTTCAAAATAAATATTTTCTATATGTGAATCTTAACTTATTTCATAATATAAAGAGATATGTCTCTCAAAAAGGTTTTGATTTCATCTCTGTCAACATACTTTGATGGATTTTAAGTTTATCTGAAGTTGATTTATTATGATATGAAACTTCCATATTGTATTGAAGTTTTTGTGATATGTTTGATTGTGGATGTGCTATTTTTATACCATTCATTGCTTATGGTTAAAGTATTGACATTTTGTATGCTAGTTTTAATACGAATGTTTATGATATGTTTAAACCTTTTCATATGAGGAATGTATTGGACTTAGTAAGTGACAGGTGGAGCCTGCTATAGCTCCTCGATGAATCGGTAGGACTCATGAGACAACTAGACATTGAAATGTCCGACTCCCATTCCCAATTTGCTTTATGTTTTTGGCTGAGGCCTTAATCATTTTAGATGTCTTGGTTGAGGCCTTGACAAAATGATTCAGAATGTCTGACATTATACATTCCCTAATTGTGGAAATAATATTAATGGTTCATGTGGTCATTGGACTAGTAGAATACCCATGATTATGTTTTATTATTGCATTATTTTCTCAGCTCATAATAATTCCATAAATCATTCATGTTTATTATTGGTAAAGGAATGTGGTTTTAAATTATTTTCCATGTTTAATATTTATTTCATTTTCCACTGTATTACTTACCCTTACTGAGCATTCGATCTCACCACTTTCTTATGTTTCATTTTCCCAGGATATGAAGAAGTTAGTTACGAGTGACCTGCTAACATAATCTAGGAGGCTTGGATGCTTCTAATGAAATATATTATTGTTGTATTTCTCTTCAAGATGTAAAGTGGGTCATATATATGAATCTTGTTTCCAATAATACTAAACTGGTCGATCTTTCGAGACATTATTTCCTTGTAATCATACCGATGTTATGTAATAATGCACCAACTCTGGGTAACTTGGGTTGGGGCGTTACAGTTGGTATCAGAGGAATTTTAGTACAAACCTTGGAAACTAGATTTAGATAAACTCTGATTAGAGAACATAGCTCTAAGATAGACATTGAGGATTAGTATAGAAGAAATTCTAGAATTTTGGTATTGTAGAGCTTTTGTGTGTTCTCTAAAAAATACATGCCTATTTGGATTCGAGCAGGTAGAGGAGGCTCTGGAACATATGTAACTAGGGGTAAAACCCGAAAACACCACTTTGAGCTTGACTCGAATGAGAACTGGTGCACGACAACAGGCCTTGCTGCACTCTTGGTTACGACACTCCCGGGGCATATGCTTGGGATAATTCTCATTTTCTTTACCATCCATTATGAAGGGTTATGAGTATATAATTCTCAAGGAAAACATTTTTATGATTATGGATGATATCCATAAACTGTTGAATTTATGTTAGGTGTTTTAGAAGTTTAGAATTATATATTTCAATTCATAAATTAATCAAGTTTATGCCATTGTTTTGAAATGGAACCTAGTGGAAGGAATGGAAACCGTATCAACGCACACACTACATATAGGGATTTCCCTCCTTCTCAAGATAATTATAGTGGAGCTAGTGATACAACTGGTGTAGAGCGGCTTATCACCATAGTGGGACAACTCATGTAGGTTATGAATAACAACCTTAAACATATGGAGCACCTAGATCCACATCATGGAAGTTCAATGTTAGATCGCTTCATGAGGCTACAACCACCGATATTCAATGGGAGTACAAATCCCATAGTAGCTGATCAATGGAAAAATTCGTTAGAGAAAATATTACATGCCTTGGGGATTAGTGAAAGTGAAAAAGTTTTCATGTCAGTTTATCGCCTCATAGGAGATACTGATCAATGGTGGTCCTTGATACAAAACACGAAAGAATATGATGAAGTATCAGATATAGAATGGAGGTAGTTCAAAGAGTTGTTCTTATAAAATAACTTTCCTCGAAACCATCGAGCAGATATGGAAAGGCAAATTCTTGAGTCTGAGGCAGAAAAAGGATGAGAATGTCGCAAAGTATGAGTCTAACATTATAAGGTTAGTGGGGAATGATGCTGATTATATATATAACCCGAGGAGTAATATTGGTTACTTCTTTTATGGGTTAAAACCATTTATCCATCAAGAATTAGTCTCACAAAACTTCTCATCATACGAAGATATTGTCTTGTGTGCTATAAAGACAGAAAAGGAATTTTTTAAGTCTTATGACATTAAATCAAAGCAAGAGAAGAAGAGATCTGATGAACACTCTGGTAAAGGAAATAAGGAATCACGGAAGAAGGGTATAATTGAATTTCCACCCTGTGCTAATTGTGGAAGGAATCACCCTGGTGC